>CM024956.1:8160467-8868507 GCA_014282245.1 Rhododendron simsii | reverse complement strand
TGTGGTGTCAAGTGTGAGTTATGTTTCAATGTTCCTTAAGTTTTACTAGCACGGTGCCATGTTAAATACACAAATAAAACACTTTTGATTATGAAGATCTAAATTAATTAGTTTAACTTTAACAAACTTTGATCAACAATCTACAGAAACCAAATATTTCAAATCTCGGGACCATTGGAGGTTATGCCTAGTCGTTACCGTCAGGGCCTCAGAAATAAGTCAAGGTGCAAGCAAGCTGGCCTGGATATTTGGTTTTCCAAAAAAAAAAAAAAAAAACTGGCCCGGATATCTGGTTATCCAAAAAAATAAAAAAAAGAGCTTTGATCAACTATGTTTAAACTAAGATAATTATTTCATTGTTAATATTTGTATTCATATAGATAAACTAAATAAACATGATTAGTTAGAGACAACGTAGGGTATGATTAGTGATACTTTAGTTATATTTGATTTATTTTTTGAATAATATTATTTTTGTATATCTTAATTTCATTTTTGTTATATTATGAATCTTACAGTCATGTTTTATGAGTTAATTTACACACGATTATTTTTTTTAAGGGCCCATTTTAAAATTTCGCTTTAAGCCCCCAAATTATCAGAACCGACCCGGTTGGGAAGTTTGGTTGGTAGAGGAAATGGTTCGGTGGTGTTCCACTTTTGAAAAAGTACTTTTTTTTTAAACGAAAGTAATTTCAAACTCAAACATAATGAAAATAAAAAATAATTTTTCAATTTTTTTGCCCCGTTTAAAAGATCTCAATGAGATCTATCAAATAAGATCCATATTGGTAGGAAAATTATTTACGTAAATACATAATTTTTGAGCTTGAAATTACCTTCTTTTCTAAAAGTTCTTTTTCTAAAAAACTGGAACACCGCCTGAGGGGGAAACATGTACAAGGGGCAACGGGATGGGCTTAGAGCAAAGTCTTGGAAATTTAAGTCGTGAGTATTGTGGTAGGCCGAGCGAGAGCGCTCGAGCCGTGCGTAATGAGCCGCGCCATCTTCTATTCTCAGAACCCGATCCGCTCCTGCAATTTTAATACAAGGTTCGGCCATGCCGACGGTCGTATACCAGCACTCATTCTCCTCCCTGTTGATCGGGATGGTCTCGTCGGGACCATTAGTCATCGGCTCCACGCTCGGTGTTGAACGAACGTGGGCCATGCCTCCAGCTCATCCACGTGATGATAACGGCCTCAACCGTGACGATGGTCGTTACGTCATCCGAACGGTTACCGGGACTGGCGTGAGGGCACGTGAAGGTGCCAGCTCACTACCCAAGCGGTTACAAAACCCTGTGATGACGTATGAACAAGGTCAGCCGACACGTGTTGAGCGTTGGTGCAATCTTGGAAGCCAAGCTACGGGATTCCTATAAATATACCGTTATGCCTCCTGGTAAAAGGTACGCATTGTTCATCTTAAACCCTAGCTCTTGGCTTTCTGCCCCTCGAAGAAGCAATACTGATCCTTGCACCGGAGGGCCATCCCGGAGAACCTCCGGTGTGGTCTGTAGTCGTGCTTCGTTTTGCAGGGCGAAGGGCTGGACCAAGATCAAGTCCGAACCAATCGGATCGGAGCCCCCACAAGTATCTTTTGGGAGAGGGAAGGTTGATTTGATTTGAATACTAGACTTAGCTAAAAATTCTTTCATATTTATATATTTTGAGCTTAAAAATAAATACTTTTTTCAATTAAATATAAGAACAAATGTGTTTATGAAAGTCCTTAAAACCCTAGGGTATCTTATATATGAAAGTGTCCAAAATCCTAGAGTACCTTATATATGAAAGTGCCTATAATTCTAAGGTACCCTTTGATAGTACCGAAATCATTAAAATCCTATAATAGAAAAATGTACCCTAAAACCATATGAAAATGCCTAAACATGCTTTGGCCTTATGACTAAAAAATTTAAAAAATTGAAGGACCTCCACTAAAAATTATTTTGTTGGCTTCGTTCTCTTGAATGAAAATTATTTTATCGACTTTATGACTAATTTTCTCATATTTTAATCCTACACTAATTAATGATGAGATTTAGGGAGGGAGGAATATATATTGGACTTCTACTCGGCCGGTCCTATGTGAATTAACTATGTCCCATTAGGTCCTTGCATACAAATGCACAAAAAGTCTTTTTCCACCAAGTCCTATTTCACGCGCAGGCACCATTCCCCTCTCTCTTTCACTCTCCCTCCACCATTTCTCTCTCTACACACCGACATAAGCACATGGCTAGCCCACACTCTCGTCCCTCTCTTTATTTGTTCGGTACACACAATCTCTCTCTTCTCTCTTTTGTACTTTTGTTCCTTTTCCAACTTGGGGGATCTGGTGAGGTGTGACTTGCTACTGTACAAAAACCACTCCTAAAAATTTGCTACTTCACCGTTCATGTCTACGCTTATCAAAATTATCAGCTTTTTTCCCCAGCTAAAATCATGCAAATATTTAGACTTTAAAAAAGTAAACAACATAATAAATTATAGGAAATATGTTAAAAATTCAGTACTCTCGCCATTCCAAAATTGTAATCCACCGGGACAGAAAGTGCAAAATTTAGATCATTCTAAAGAATTAGATCACCGGGCTAGTTCCATCTATACAATTTTTGACACTACATCTCAGCCACACAAATCAGAGGCTGAGATTAAAATATTTAAATGGGCACACACACACCCAACCTCACCTAATCTTTCTCCCCCCTCTCTCCCTCTACGAGATCTTTCACCGTTTCACTGTCATATCCCCTCCATCTCAAGACCTCATCTCCGGCGAGCAACCCAATACTCTCTCTCTCCGCTCCTCCATCCATCTCTCTCGCACGCGACGCTTTCTTTAACCAAAGCACTATGACAAATTTCGGGTTCCAAAAAATGTTTCCTCGAGGAAGTAATAATCAGATAACTACTATTAAAACTAAAGAAATCAATTAAAACAACGCCCAAATTACAAGATACACATAATAGAACACCCTAAAGGACTTGTCTTGATAGTAGTAGCATGAAACGCCTTGAATCATACAACAAAGTTGACACCCTACACCACGACAATTATATGCTATTCAAGCTCTAAGGATTGACAAGAAATCAATTAAAACAACGCCCAAATTACGAGATACACATAATAGCACACCCTAAAGGACTTGTTCTGATAGTAGCACGAAAAGCCTTGAATCATAAGCAGCAGCTTGAACCTTTTGTAATTTGATAACCATCAGATTAATTTGCAACAACTTCCATGGGAGAATATCATTGGTAGATTGCAGCATATTCCATCTCATCGATCACTTCTTCACAACACTATCAAGGAGGAGAAATGGCTTACCAAAGGAAAATCGTTCAAATATAAGGCCAGGTAAATTAAACTTGGAGGGAAAAACAAAAAAAAAATAAGGAACAAGGGAATATGAAAGAACAGACTAAAAGAGAAGCTTGAGATTTTTTTTGGATAATAAAGACAGAGCACTAGAAAGAGAGGATTATTAAAGGGAAAAATAGAAAGAACGCATAGTTAGGAGACAGGGAAAGAAAACAAGTGCAGTTGGCGCGAAGGGTGTTCGAGTGTTCAGACCACTACCAGATAGTTCGGGTGCGCTTAAACGGTGGAGAGATACGAGAATATTAGAATTGAACGTGAGTCTGGACTGATGATTGATGAAACTGAGTAGTGAGAATTGCAGTAGAAGGCAATATGTTCATTTCGGAAAATAACTTACAGAAGATTTAAGGGTAAGTTATTTTCATCCAATTGATGGAAAATGTTTTACATGTAAGATATTTTCTTGATTTTTTACACAACCAAACACCGAAAAATAGGTATAACATTTTACCCAAAAATATTTTACACCCAAACAAACGGAGCGTAAAGCTTTTAGTGACGAAAAAATATGGGAATAAGTATTTCATGGAATGATTATTACATTCCAACGTTGATTCCATCGAACCAAACATACGTGTCACTAATGGAGAAAATGCATGTCACTAAATATACAAAGTTGTCACAAAAAGAAGCATCTGAAAATTGTTAAAATAATTTTTTGTGTTGAAAACTGGTTGCCACAAACTAACTATAGGCTTTTCAGTGACAAATAATTTTGTGCTGTCACTAATTGAAATTGGAATAAGAAACATAAATCACTGTACTTTGGAAATCAACTATCCCTAATGCTACCGCTCGAGTTCGAACGCATGACCTCTTCAATACTACACCGTGCATCTAACCACTGTGCCAATCCACTTTCGTATCTTTTTGTTTTTTTTTGGTCAAACGGAAATTCATCCACTTTTATATCTGTTGACACGCATTCATCTACATATTCATGTACACATATTTTTCTTTTAGATTACCGGGCTAGTTTCATTTTCACAATTTTTGACACTATATCTCAGCCACACAAAACAAAGGCTGAGATTAAAAAATTTAAATGGCCACACACACACACCCAACCTCACCCAATCTTTCTCCCCCCATCTCTCCCTCTACGAGATCTTTCACCGTTTCACTGTCATATCCCCTCCATCTCAGGACCTCCATCTCCGGCGAGGATCCTCATCGGCGAACCCATCTCCGGCGAGCAACCCAGTACTCTCTCTCTCTCTGCTCCTCCATCCGTCTCTCTCTCGCACGTGACGCTTTCTTTAACCAAAGCACTAAGACAAATTTCGGGTTTCAAAAAATGTTTCCTCGAGGAAGTAATTATCAGATAACTGCTATTAAAACTAAAGAGTGAAATCGAACAGAGTGGGTATAAAGGGAAGTACGTAAGAAGAAAAAATATTAATTCCAGAAGTTAATTGATATGGGTCGGAATTTGGATCAATCCCGATGGCCAAGGAAAAAACCCTAATCTATGGTTATTGGAAAGGATTGAACTTCTCTCTTGAATGGACGGTGTTGCTGGTGGTCCCCATCAGCCCCATTTTGATAAACCATTCGTTCACTTTGTAACCCTCAATGTGTATATCACCTATAAGAAAAAACAGATTGATCGATCTGGAAATGGGGTCGCCGGAAAGAGGGTTTCCAGTTCGGCCCCTCTTTTTTTTGTCCCTTTAAAATGTATTTTTATGTCGAAATAGGGTCGCCGGAGAGGGGAGGGGGAACCGGAGGCTGGTGGGTTACGATGGTAGGGAGAGAGAGAGATTAGGTGGGGTTGTGTGCGTGCGCCTATTTAAGTTTTTAATCTCAGTCATTTATTTGTGTGGTTGAGATGAAGTGTCAAAATTTGTGTAAGTGGAACCGGTGCGATCAATCACATTTAGCATGCAACATATATTTTTGGAACTTTTAAAAAAAACCCCTGAATTTTCAGCCAATTTGCAAAAACACATATGACTTTAACTAATGACAGAAAGACACCAGAACTTACCATTTCATTAACAATTAGGTACTGTCATTCAATTCCATCAATTAACAACAGATGAAGCTAACGGAAGGCGTTAACCTTCCATTATTTTTTTTTACTTTCAAAAATTACTTTTAACTCTTTTTATTGTACATAATAAATAAATATGCAATATAATTCCTTTTTTTCTTACTATTTATCAAATTTTATTTTAATTCTATTTTTTACTATTTTAAAAAATAACTTTAACCACCCCTATTTTGTTACTTTCAAATTCACCCCCCCAGTTCGACTCCACACCACCAATCAACCTCACAACCAACCGCTAAAGCCCTGGCTCTAATTTTAGGAATTTGAAATTAATAACTTTTAACCTCCCATTTTTTTGACATTCTTGTTTTTTTTATTATATTTTTTTACTTCCAAAATTACTTTTAACTCTTTATTTCTAGTAGTAAATAAATTTGAATTAATATTTTTTATTATTTATCAAAAATTACTTTAACTCTGATTTTTATTATTTGCAATTATAACTTTAACCCCTGTTTTTTACTTTCAAATACTCTCTCTCTCTCTCTCTCTCTCTCTCTCTCTCTCTCTCTCTCTCTCTCTCCACCGGCGAAAATCTTCCCCCATGTTCTCTCCACCAATCAGTCTCCATTTTTCTCATTGTCAAGTTCCCTCTCTCACTCACCCTCTCTCGACTGAAATGCTCTTTTTCTTCTCTACGTGATTTAGGGTTTGGATTTCAGAGAAATCCAAAATTCCCCTATCAATTGGTTGTGTGGTTAATTGGTGGTAAGGGATCGAATTTCTTAAAAAAAAAAAAAAAAAGAGAGGGACAAGGGAAAGGTAAAATTTGAATGTAAAAAACGAAAGAGAGAGGTCACTTATTACTCGTTGTTAAAGTTATTTTCGTAAATAGTTACAAAAATGGGGCTGAAAGTAATTTTTGGAAAATAGTAAGAAAAAAAGAATTTTATTACATATTTATTTATGACAAAAAAAAATGAATTTGCTATAGTCATCCTTCGACTTTCTACAAAGCACTAAGATTGAAAATAGTAATATTGTTACACCGATTTATTGTCATTATTATGATCTCAAATTTAGACCATTGAATTAAGCCCTTCTCATTTTGTCATGCAGAGCACTTGGCTTGAATGATATAGGGCATTTGATAAGGCCAAAGTTGAAGATAAATTTGAAATAAAATATATCTTTTTGTCATTTTTTGACAACAAAAGATATCGACAAGTGGACTTGAATTTTGCCTAAAAGTCTACTAATTAAGTACCATTTACCACCTAGTTTTTCATCCCCGCATTTCCAAAAATTTACTCCAATTATTCTTTTTTGGTGGTGTAATTATGAAGATATTTAGCCCACAGACTCCAGATAGATTCATCACACCCTTCACTTTCAAAGTCCATAGTTGACTAGTCTGTTTCCATTAGTTTAGGTCCCATCAGTTTGTTGTTTTCCAGGTTACAAAGTTCGATTATAATTGTTGGAACTTGGAACTATCCCATAAGACGTTCTTCCATGTTTGAAAGTATTATTTTGTGAAACACGTTCGCACATAGAATTTTCCATGGAAAAAAGAAGCAAAAGACATTCTGTCATCTTCTCCAACTACAGTGAAGTGGCCAGCCAATGATGTATATCATGTACTCTCATGCATTTGACTAAAGTTCAAATCTTAAAGAGTATGTAACTATATCATATTTCGGTTTTTCTATAGCTTGTGGTTTGAACTTAATTGTATGATTATTTTTTGTTATGTGGAAATCACCATATTGTTTCTGCCACTTCTAGTTGTGAGACTCTTTCGGATTCCTACTATTATGGCACTTAAATTGAGTACTAGGTTGGAGTTTTGTACGTTGTTTCATGAAGTTTCGTAATTTTTATTGAAGTGTTTATAGAGGGTTCCAATCAATGTTTTGAAATCCAAAAACCGGAGTGAACCGAAAAAACGGATCACCAGTTAATTCAATCGGAATTAAACGATGACGTCATAATTAAGTATGTTACGTATTATATTAATAATTATGTATACTGAAAGAGATGCTACCGTACATATTTATATTTCTCAAGTGAAATCTTCAATCGCATAGCCCTTTGAAATCTGTTGTTTGAATTAATTTCTCAATGTTTGCTCCACGCAAATGACTCCCACATCCTCACAAAGGAGGAATAGTAACAATAATTATAAAACCATACACACTCACACAAATACTTTACGCGCATTAAAGTGTGTGGGAGCCACAATATGAATGTGAGTAAGTTTGTGTAAGTGTTTATTATTATAAAATGATTGAAAAAAGTAAATCATCTGGCTGCCGTGCTGCTCCCGAGGCCACGTAGCACACGAAGTCAGTTTGGCATGGGTTACGGATCGACCAACCGGCCCTATAAAACCTGCCCCCCATTCTTCCGGCCGGTTTTGCTGGTTTTGTACCGGTTTAGGGCGGTCCATACGGTTCTGTTGTTAAAATGGTTTTAAAGGTTAAATCGGACCGAAGCAGTGACCGGTCGACTGGTCAGCCGTAGAACCGGCCGGTTTGGACTAGGTTTCTAAACAGTGGACTTTCGATCAAAAATTAATGGGCTAAGGTTAACTAACCTTTACACTATATGTACCTAACCTTTACACTATATGTACCAAGTTTTTTTTTTGGAATGTACCAAGTTGGACGACTTAGGTGAGTAATGAGCGATAAAGTCAAAAAACACCCCACCCAACTACATGTGCTTCCCGGATGCACACAGAGTTACAAATTGATAAGACAAGACGATTTGACTCAGGTAACGGAGACTTAACCACATGTGTTGGAGGTTTCAACCTAAAATGATAAAATCGATTGGCTATAGGTGGAGAAACCTCTAGATAGTGGCAAAGCCAGGATTTTGATACGAGAGAGGCTGGCTTAATAGACATATACTCCCTCCGTCCCAATTTACTTGTCACTTTTTAGAGTTCATGTCACTTTTCAATTAATTATATATTGTAATTTATAATGTTTTAGGTGATTTTGAAAACATTGAATTATAGACCAAATTGAGATTGATCTATCAAATAAGATCCATATTGGATATAAAATTCATTACCACTTTAAAGATATAACTAATTTTTTAATCCAGTTAGAATAGAACTGAGACAAGTAAATTGGGACGGAGGGAGTATATTTTTATCGGAATATATACTTATTGTATCATGAAGTTATTGTTTTCCAATTCATTAAATATGTATATATATTGAAATGAGTCTAACTTAATGCGGTTAAAGTATATATATACCAATCATTTTGCTTTGTCTTTAGACTACATTAACAATTACGTGCTTATTTTTTATTTATGAAAAAAATTGAGAAATGAAAATGTAAAATTACAAAAAAAATTTATCAAATCAAACCAAAATTATTAAGAAAGTAACTATACATGGATAATTTTGATAGTATTCAAAATTATGTATATACAAAATAAAAATTTTAACAGGTTTGGAGCCCGGAGGGGCTCCAACATAACTCTGCCCCTGCTCTAGACTATTTGAACCGAACTTGTTGCTTTCAAGGTTTGTTTGAGAAGATGCTTTCAAGTTTACAAAAGTGCGAAGCAACGAATGTTTGGAACTATGATATACTCTCTCCGTTTCTATTTAATTGTCCATTATATATGGTTTTGCGTGAATTTTTAACAACTCATATCTCTGGACGTATATTATGTTTTATGTTTTCGAAATTATTATCTGATAGAAAAAATTGAGATCTCTATATTGCATATTTTTAGCAATAGACGTTGAGAAATATAAACCGTTAAAACCACACACAAAATCATAGTGGACAATTAAACAGGGACGAAAAAAGTATTCTACGAACTTGCATGTTTTTTTCGTGCCATTCGTGGAAAACATTTGTGCAAGAAATTTCCGCGGCCCGAGAATGAAACCTGCGGATATATCTCTGTCTAATTACAGTAGAGGACACCGTCGTCACAATCGACGTCGTTTTCCGACCCTACTTTGTAGCAAAACATGATTTCTAATTTGCCGGACACATGTGTCTATGATTGCTATAGATACGGCTGGAGCATGTCGAATACTGTAAAAGACTCAAGTGAAATCCTTAACATCAATTGATTTTTGGGGAAATGATTAAACTAAAGCAGATAACTTATAGTATCAGAGGTTGGAGATCATGAGTTTGAACTGTGGGAGCAATAATAGCCAAAGAGAAATTGTTGGAAGTACAATATCATTCTTCATGACAGATGTATAAAAAGACCAATTAATTTTACGAGAGATCGTTGAACTAATTACCATCACTTTTCCAACTAATTATCATCAAGACCAATTGATTTCATGAACTTTCTACACAATCCTTATCTATGGTATTTCAAAAAAAAAAATTATTTCACTGCAACAACTGTTATTCTTATACAAGGCTTTACTTCTTTGAATCCTTCAACATAGATGTATCAGTCTGTAATATTTCCATCTGCTCTCCAATTTGGGTGGTTAATTATGCCCGTAAGTACAAGTTTGCACCGAGAAGATATTTATTGTTTCTGAGGCATTGCTCAATAACACATCTTCATGATTGTATGGCTAGCTACTAAAAGAGATTGACCCAATATTACCAAAAGTACCGAAAACTGTTCTTTTGTCCTGTTTTTGATAAACCAGTGTAATACGCAAGAACTGGAGAGGAGCCAAACTCCAATGGTCCATCGTACTTGGCCTATAAATTAATAGGGTTAGCAATGCATATCACTCAGCAACAAATTAAACTTATTGGTGCAAAAATGTCACTCCATCCGTTCTTCGTGCCAATCCGATCGATTCCTTCATCAAAACTTGGCCTTCCACCGCAACTCACACGGAAATCCGTACGCTGCACTCGTACAAGATTGCACCTCCAATCCTCCGAAATGGCTCGAGATTCACAGCAGACTTCGCAAAGGCGATCTGCGAATTATCAGCCAACTGCTTGGAATTCTGATTTTATCAAGTCCTTGAAAAATCACAATGTCGTAAGTATTCATTTTTCTTTCCCGGCTGAAAACAAACTAAATTAACTGTCCATTTTTTTTTGAAAGGCGAAGAAGAAAATTTATTGATGAGAAAGAAAGAGGACAAGATACACTGTAATTGACTATAAATAGTTCTACCATTACATATCACTTTGCTTTGCAGTGGCTGAGTAGTATTTGGCTTTCAATATAACAAATTTCAATCTTACCCATGTGTACCTTGCTCTTCTTTTTTTTTTTTTTTTTTCAATGTAGTCTTTTGCCATCTTTTGTTAAAGTTCCATGCAGAAAGAGTGACAATTTCAAATTTGAAATTGTCCTTCAAAATTGGTCAGGAGATGACTTCAGACAGAGATACGACTGTGGTGTTACAACTGGTTGAGTTTAAATTGAAAGGTTTAAAGTGATATTTTATTGACATATAGGGATCAACAGTGTAATTCACCATTTACCAATTTTAGCTGATTATAATAGTTTTTGCATGTAATATTTGTTGTAGGATGAAATACAGAAGCAGATGGCAGAGAAGCTTAAGGGGGAGGTAAGGGCTATGATTGGGGATACCGATGCAAATTCATTGACAATACTCGAATTGATAGATGAGATTCAACGGTTGGGATTGAGCTATCACTTTGAGAAGGATATCACGAGAGCACTTGATCGAATGTTTCTCAGTGTGAATGGAACTAATCTGTGGACACAACAGAAGAGTACAGTTCATGCAATTGCTCTCTGCTTTAGGCTCTGTAGACAACATGGCTATGAGGTCTCCCAAGGTACTATTTTTCCCGTTACCTAAAGCAATGTCTTTTTTTTTTCTTTTCTCCTTCGATCTAGTAAAGCAGGGTGTTTCAGACTAGCTTAATCACACCGTGGATGACTCCCCACAGTTATTCCACATGCTTACGTGTGGAAGTCAAACTCGAGATATTACGATGGAGCAAACCTTAAGACCAAAGCCTTCATGACCACCAAGCTTACTCTTTGGGATTCACCTGAAGCAATGTTGTTTTGAATAACACTTAATGCAATGTTGTTTTGAATAACACTTAATGTTCCTCCAAATGGATAACATTTTGTGCGATTTTGTCCAGATGTGTTTAAGAGATTCAAGGACGAAAATGGAAACTTCATGGAATCCATAAGCAAGGACATCAAGGGATTGCTAAGTTTGTATGAAGCATCTTATTTTTCCTTTGAGGGAGAAAAACTCATGGAAGAGGCCAAAGTATTCACAATCAAACATCTAAAGGGAAAGATAGTGAACGAAGACCTTGTGGAACAAATAAATCATGCACTGGAAATGCCTTTGCAGCATAGGATGCTGAGGCTTGAGGCTAGGTGGTATATTGAAGCTTATGGTAAAAGAAAAGATGCAAATTATTTGCTACTTGAAATGGCTAAGTTGGAATTCAACATGGTGCAATCTATGCTCCAAGGAGAGCTCAAAGACATGTCACGGTAAATTAAAGTACTGTAGCCAAATTTATCATCCAACTTATAAAAAAAATTCAAGATGTAGTTTAATTAGATTCACTTCAGGTGTGGTCCCTACCGGGCTACCACACAAAATTTAAATCTGGACCATCTATTGAATTTTTGTGCGGTTTTCACATTTTAAAAATTGCATTAATTTAATTTTGAATTTCTAATCCACTTATATCAGAATTTCAAATCTTAATTCAAGGTAATGCCACATGTTATAAATAAAAAAAAAAAAATGTTTTCACAAGTATCGCAAATAGACCCAATATCAACTTTTGACCAATCTAGCTTTATATAAATTGTGGCCTGATGCTTCATTTGGATTTGAAACTTTCCAGAAGAAAAGGTAGGGATTTTCCTCTTGTAATCCACTTATGTTTTCTTTTTTTTAAATATATATAGGTGGTGGGAAGATATAGACTTGGGAAAAAAGTTGAGTTTTACCAGAGACAGACTGATGGAATGCTACTTTTGGAATGTGGGCTTGATTTTTAAGCCCAAATTCAGTGATTGCCGGAAGAGTTTAACGAAATTGACAGCACTTATAACCACCATTGATGATGTCTATGACGTTTACGGATCATTGGATGAGCTTGAACTATTCACAGCTGCTGTTCACAGGTTTGCGAAAAATAGGCTTCTTTTTTTTTTTCCCTGGAGGCCAATTTCTTTAATGGTTGTTGCATTTGCAAATTCGCAAGCGAAAGACCCACTGTTGTGGCTTATAACTGACAAAAATACTAGTGTCAAATTATAATTTTGAATGCGTCTTCTATATATATGGAGATTATGTTTGTAAGGAAGAGGGTCATATCATATGGCAGATAACGAAGAATAAAGGTAGTCCATCGAAGTAGTGGCTTCCATTGGTCCATTAATATTTGATCGCCATGTTTGTGAGTTTGTTTAATTTCCTCGTAATGCCATTTCAAAGTTTTGGTAATTGTTATATTACAGATGGGATATAGAGGCTGTGGAAACCCTTCCCGACTACATGAAGCTGTGCTTCCTAGCTCTCTACAACACTACCAATGAAATGGGTTATGACATTCTTAAACAAAAAGGAGTTAACATCATCCCACACTTAAAAAGAGCGGTATGTATAAACGTAGTATAGTCTTAAAAAATACTAGTATCTAGATGAAAACTCTCACACCATCCTTACAGAGAGCAATCGGAATCCTCTATGAGGATTCTTTCTGTGAGGATGGTGTGCCAAACCAAATCGAGCCTTGTGTCTAGATCAATCTATATTTAGTAATTGCAGATTCCATAGATTTGTTATTTACTTTGAAATATATATCACAGTGGGCAGATATATGCAAAACATTCTTGATGGAAGCCAAGTGGTGTTCAAACAGAGAGACTCCAACATTTAAGGCATATCTTGATAATGCATTGGTTTCGGTATCGGGAGTGCTTATATTAGTTCATGTCTACTTCTTGTTGACTGAAACTATTACAAAAGAGGCTCTGGAGTGCTTAGAGAAGAAGTTACATCCTCTTGTGGAGTGTTCATCTCTCATTTTTCGTTTTTCCAATGATTTGGCCACATCCAAGGTATGCAAGCATGCAATTTACGTTAAGATTTCGGTATTGGTGTTGTACAAAATAAATACCTCTAAAAATCCAATATCAGTACGAACTCAATCATACGGAGCATTTCTCCTGCGAACCACCGTATTTTAAGCTAAAATGCAGACTGCAAAATTGCGGTTGGATTGTTTTTTGAATTGTCAAGATTCATGGACAATCTATTCTTGCGAATCTGACCATTCAAAACACAATCCAATGGCCAGAACGGAAGCTAAAATCCGGTGGTCCACAGGAGAAAGGGACTGCTCAATCATAATAACATATTCTTTATTTGTTTTTATGTAAATAGGATGAGTTAGAGAGAGGTGAATCTGCAAACTCAATCCTGTGTTACATGTGCGAAACTGGAGTTTCTGAACAAGAAGCCCGGAAGCACATAAGTAGTTTGATCGAGGAAGCTTGGAAGAAGATGAACAAAGAACGAGTAGCAGTTGATTCTCCATTTGAGAAACCGTTTATTGAAACGGCTTTTAACCTTGCTCGGATCGCCCAATGCACTTACCAAAACGGAGATGGGCATGGAGCTCCGGATAACAAAGCAAAGAACCGGGTTTTATCTGTGATAATTGAACCCATTACACTTGTGCAGAGACTTCAACACCGGTCAAATTTGTTAGCTACTGTTTCTTAAGCTAATTAAAGAAGAGAATGAAAGTTGGAAATTTTGTTAGCTAGTGTTTCTTGAGGTAAAAAAAGAAAAGAATAAAAGGTTGGAATTTGTCTCTTTTATGTGTTATACGATAATGTAACTTATCAGCACAAGATACTGATCCTACATATTGCATTTTCGTCACATATTTACTTTAAAGACTCCCATATTTTCCATTCTGGTGTTTCCTATGGGCCTCGCTTCTTAGGTGTTGTTTTGGTGGCGGGGGTGGCTGGTGGTGGCGGCTTCTGGTGGTGGAAGTCTGCTGGTGTAGGCGGCGTTGGTGGTTGTCCGTGTTAAGGGTTAGGGGTGGCTATGGGCAGACTAGGTTTTGGGCTTAATCTGTTTGGGTCAGGTCCATATGTTAATTTGTGTTTGTATTTCTTGGAGCCTGGCCCATATTGGCCGATTGGGAGTGTTTGGATTTTTTCCGAAAAGTAATTTTTTTTTTTTCATCCAACCCTTGGACTCCTCTTTCCCTTCCACCATCTTGATGCACCATTTGTTAAGATTTCTAAATAAAATTATTTTGACTATCAAAAAAAAATACAGCAAAAAAAGAAAAAAAAAGGGCATCACAAGGCCAAAGATACATCCGAACAAGGTTTATACCAATCCCAGCGACAATCATATGCCAATAAAGAGGTTGATAAAAAATAAAACCCGACCACCATGAAATCAGTATCAATTCCATGCCACAGATATTGTGTAAAAGTCCAAAAATAGGAAAACCTGATCCATAGTTGAATAGGTATTTCTTCGCTTTCATCAATTTCAATTTCAATTTCACCCTTGTGAACCTTTGCTGTTTGTTTCTATTTCAACAATATAGTACTCCCTCCGTCACATAATATTTGTCCGGTCCGCAAAACGAGAGCGTAAAAATAATATAATTTTTGCAAGGAAAATTCAATTTTTTTTAACAATTCTCCAGATATCAATGAATTCTTTTAATTTCTGAAAAAAGTTTGAATTTTTTCTTGAAAGAAATGCATTATTTTTTAGTTCTCGTTTTGCGGAGCGGACAAACATTTTGGGATAGAGGTAGTAGTATTTTTTCATCTTTTGTCATAGTTAGATATAGAAAGTAAAAAATAAAATTAGAAAATTCGAAATTGTATTCCCAAATTTGTCAGCCGAACTGCAAGCGCTATTTTTGCATTCGAAATTCCAACAAGAGATGACTTTGAGATGGAGATAGGCAGTGGCAGCTATAGAATTTATTTATCATTTAGGAGTGTGTGTATATATATATGTGTGTGTGTGTGTGGCGCTTGAAATGTACTTAGAGTGTTCAAAGGTTCAGAGTTAAACTTACAGCTCATCGCCCATTTCATGTGTACTGAAAAATATTGAAAGGTTAGGTGTTCAACTAAACACTGTTAGAGATATGTGACGCCACCCCTAGAGATAGGAGTGTCGTGTTAAGTGTAAATTACCACGTTTTTTAAAGTGAAATTTTCTTGAAATTTAGGTACCATTATAGTAATTTGCTATATATAAATTTGGCTCTTTTTTTTTATTGGCTCTATGTTTAAATTTGCTAATTATAACAGTTTTACTTGCAATTATTTCTTGTAAGATGAAAAACAAATGCAGAAGGCAGAGAAACTGAAGGGGAGGTAAAGGCTATTATTGGGGATACAAATGTAAATCCATTGACAATACTAGAGCTAATAGATGATATCCAACGGTTGGGACTGAGCCATCACTTTCAGAAGGATATCACGAGAGCACTAGATAGAATACTTAAATTAATGGAACTAATCTGAGGAAGATGAACTGATTAGTGTCACTACAAGAAAATTGAGATATAACAACGGTCAAAAGCGTTGCTAAAAAACCCAAAAAGCGTTGCTAAAAGCAATACCAACGGTTCACCAACCGTTGCCCAAACCGTTGCGAGATATCCGTTGGTGTAGATGTATAGCAACGGTTTTACCAAGCGTCGGTATAGATTTTTTTTTTAGCAACGGTTTCTTTAGCAACGGTTGTAAGCAAGTTTTTTTTTTTTTCCTAAATATGGGGTAAAATATGACATGGCAGCCACGTGTCTGAGTGTCTCCACGTGGCGCTGACGTGGCCTCCAGGTGGCGCCCACGTGGCGCATGGAATACAACACAACAACTTTGCTCCTCCTGGGAATCGAACCCAGGACCTCTCGCATGCGCGCGCGAGTCCGAACCAGCTGGGCTAGCCCAGCACTTGTGTAATATTAAGGGCCTAATAATATTTATACTATACAAACCGGCTGGGCTAGCTTATATTAGACCTCGTTTGATTCGCGAATTGAAAATTATGGGATTAATGTTGTTTTGAGATTAATCGTCTCTAGATTATTTGTCCTCGATTAATTTTATCCGTAATTTCTTCCAATCCCATGTTTGATTCGCGTGGGATTAATTATGGAATAAGGAATAGTTTTCAAAAATATTTTTCGAAAAAAAAAACTTTTGAAAAAGAAACATTTTTAAAACAAATAATTTTGTGAAACATTTTTATTACAAAACAATTTGGAAAAATTTTTTTTGAAGTAATTTTTGAAAAAAAAAATTCTTAAAAATGTTAAAAATCAATTTTCTGAAAGAAAAAAAAACTAATTTTTGAAACTATTTTTGAAGAAAAAGGTTTTTTGAAAACATTTTTCAAACAAAATAGTTTTTGAAATCATTTTTTGAGAAAAGAAAGTTTTAAAAAACATGTTTTGTATTTTTTTAACAAAAATAATTTCTGAAAAATATTTTTTAAAAATATGAAAGTTTTGAAATAGTTTTTTTTTAAAATTTTTGCAAAACATTTTTGAAAAATAAGAAAGTTTTGAAAATATATATTTTAAAAAAAATTTCTAAAATTAATATTTTTTAAAAAAAGTTTTTTAAAACATTTTGTGAAAATAATATTTTTTTAAAACATTTTCTAAAAATAATTTTTTTTTTCTTTGTCTCAATAAAAAAGTTTTCTAAACTCGATCAGGCCAAATTTTAATGAGAATGATTTAATCAACAAGGAAAATAAAATCAATGGTCTCAATCGTCCGGTTTGGATCCAAAAAAAAATAAAAAATCGTCCGGTTATAGTAACGGTTTATTGAAAACCGTTGCTATAGTCCGGTTTTTAGCAACGGTTATGGAAAACCGTTGCTATAGTCTTGTAATCTAGTAACGGTTACATGAAAACCGTTGCTATAGTCTTATTTCTAGTAACGTTTTTCAAACCGTTGCTATACACCATCTATACTGAAATTCCTATTTTCCTACTGATCCAATAATCAAGAAATAATAGGAACGAAGAATAAACGATGAACACCAGATATACGTGGAAAAACCCTAAATGGGCAAAAACCATGGGAAGGAATCAAACACTATAAGAAAACATTGTACGGTTACAATCGAACTTACTACACAATTGAGAATCCTCACAATTGACTCAAGAACGATAGCCGAATCCTTGTTCACCGTACCCCGTGCTTGATTGCCGCTGCCTCGAATCCTCAAGCCTTCCAAAAACCCTTCGGAAATCCACCGAAGAACGAATCTATGTTTGTTGAGATAAAAACTGTGAACACCTCTTGGAGTTTGATTGTAGCTTCAATGATCCAATCATATCATTGAAGTGGAACTCCAAGATGCAAGATGAACTTCATTCTCTGTTCTTTTCAAAACCCACGGCAAGTATATAGGCTGCTTATTTAGAAAACCCAACGCAACTCTCGTTATCTCGAAAACCCAAAGCAGCTCTCGTTTTGGACTGCATTCTCTCCTTTTTCGTTACCCTAGCAGCACACAAAAGAATACTATATATATTAGGTACACCACGTGCACACACCGCTTAAGAGCCGGATCGATCGGTCTTGTTTTCTAACTAAACCATCCAGTAGCTTCTGATTGATCGCTGATTGATATACCGATTGATCGGGTTGCATTCTTTTTTTCTCACTCACTCTCAATTACAAATATATGACTCCTTTCACTTTAATCCTATACAGACTTGCTACGCTTAGAAAAATTAAAAAGAAATTACAACTCGATAAATAATGGGATACAAGTAAATGTGTGATTTGTCAAATGGAATTGCCAACCAAAAGGAAGTGCGGTTTTTTGGAGCGAACATATACCAACGGTTTTTTGAACCGTTGCTAAAAAAACCGTTGGGAGATCCCAAATTTCTTGTAGTGTGTTCAAGCCACTGCTCTCTGCTTTAGGCTCTGTAAACAACATGGTTATGAGGCTTCTCAATGTTCTCTTTTCTCCTTCTCATTCACCGGCCGAAACAAAAAAATATATAATCTTTTCCAGCAAAAAAACTTTTTCAAAATTATTTAAAAGATGAAAGAGGGATTCAGGTTGGGTAACTGACAACCAACTAGCTAGTGCATAAAAAATTTGGTTAGATCTTTATGACAAGATTTTTGATTATGAATTGAAGCTTATCACATACCACGATGCCTGCTGTAGCTGAGTTTAATAGAGAAAACAGATTCATATAAACAACCCCAATTGATTGAAACTTAAAGTTTGATCTGGTCGAGTTTTAATTTTAAAATACAAATAGAGTCTTTATTTTCACTTTGGAGTACATACACAAGTTTGAGAATTTTGGAAAATCATCTTTATGTTTTTTTTTTCCTTCTAAAAAAGCGCATATTATTTTCAAAAATAAAATCAGAAAGGCTGAATATATTACAACACGGCAAGCGAAATTCGACCACAAGGCTCAAATCAAGAGTTTACACCATCTATAACCGAGGTAGCTCCCATATTCTGATCACGAATTAGTCAGTTGAGCCACACGGGAAATCATAAGCTCAAAAGGAAAATATTTCAATGAAAAGACGTTTTTAATTTTAACGGTGTTTGGTACGTATCATTTTTGTTTCTCCAAAACACACACACGAAAAAAAATAGAGATAGAGGTGAATCATATGTTTGACACACTCAATTTTTTTTGTTTTTGTATCACAGGCTGAGTTGGAGAGAAGTGAATCTGCGAACTCAATCATGTGTTGCATGCACGAAACTGGACTTTCGAAACAAGAAGCCCGAAAGTACATAAAGAAATTGATTGACGAGGCATGGGAGAAGATGAATAAAGAACGAGTAGCAGTTGATTCTCCATTTGAAAAAACCATTTATTGAAACAACTATTAACGTTGCTCGAATGTCCGAATGCACTTACCAGATTCAAGGAGATGGGCATGATGCTCCGGATAATCAAGCAAAGAACCGGGGCTTATCGGTGATAATTGAACCCATTACGCCTTGTTAGCCAACGGTTCAAGTTACTACTAGAAAACAGAACAGAAATTAAAGTTGGAAGTTTGGACCACCGTCGTGTGTGGGCCCAAAGATAATTTATTGTAATAGTTTAAACCATTCATTTTGGTTTATAAATCGACGGCCAGAATTTTGTCAATAGTTTTTAATTTATTCGCCTAGCCATTCCAATAATTGGTACGTGGACTGTGTAGATTGTACTCGAATTATATCAAGGGAAAAATTCAAAAAAACCCCTGAACTTTGAATCCAATATCAAATAGGCACCTGAACTTAAATAAACTTCAATTGAACATCTGAACTTTCACTTCGTTATTCAATTTACCCCCTGCCGTCTCAATCCGTGACTTTCCTAATGGCAATTGCTGAGCTGGACAGTAACAGACAGAACAAAACATTAGAGGGAGAAATTGGAGGGAAACAACAGTGATCTGGCATCTTTTTAAGGCCTCGTTCGGCGAAATAAGCCTATTGGCTTATTTTTTGTCTTTATTCAACTTTTTTTCATATTTGTTAGTTTTTCATCTATTTTTTGGAGATTATTGCATCGTCAAAATGAGAGGAATCTAAAAAGTAAAAAATTATGATCAAAATCCATTTTTTTAATAAAAACGAAAAAATTGGCTTATTGACTTATTTTTGTCTTTATTCAAAAAAATTAGATTTCGATAGTAATTTGTTATTTTTTAGATTCCTCTTTTCATGAAGATGCAATAATCCCCAAAAAAATTGACAAAAAATTTGAATAAGGACAAAAAATAAGCCAGTAGGCTTATTTAGCCGAACGGGGCCTTAAAAAAGTGTCAGATCACTGTTGTTTCCCTCCAATTTCTCCCTCTAACGTTTTTTTTTGTCTGCTAGTGTCCAGCTCAGCGGTTGACATTAGGAAAGTCACGGATTGAGACGGAAGGGGGTAAATTGAATAATAGAGTGAAAGTTCAGGTGTTCAATTGAAGTTTATTTAAGTTCAGGTGCCTATATGACATTGGATTCAAAGTTGAGGGGTTTTTTTGAATTTTTCCCTTATATCAATATAACCTACTTCTGTTGAGTTCCTCAAAAAAATAGAAAAAAAAATGTGATCGTATTGGATTGGGAAAAAATCTAAAAAAACGGAACACAATTCCCAAAGCAAAAGTACTAATATGTGAGTAATAGAGTGCACGATTAGATAGGGAAGTGTACAGGCCCATTTTAGTTGGCCTTTTTTGATGTTCGTATCAATTTTCAATCGCTTACTTCTTTTAATATGAATTACCAAAAATATAAAATATGAATTTTGTTTCATAGTTTTTGATTAGGTCTATAATACAAAGTTTTCAAAATTACGAAAAATATTAATATAAATTGCGGCATACAATAGTTTAAAGAACGATACGAATAACGAAAAAGACCGAACAAAATGGGACGGAGAGAGTATTTTTCTTCATTTAGTTCCTCTTTATAACAAGGTCATCCACTCGACGCTCGTGCCAAAATGAATTTGCTCTAGTCATCCTTTAACTTTTTACAAAGCACAAAGATTGAAAATAGTAATTCTGTTACACCAATTTCTTGTCAATCGTTATTATGATCTCAAATTCAAACCATTGAATTAAATGCTTCTCATTTTGTCATGCAGAGCACTTGCTTGATTGATATAGGATATTTGATAAAGCTAAAGTTGATGCTAAATTTGAAATAAAATATTACTTTTTGTCATTGTTTTTTACAACAAAAGATATCAACAAGTGGACTTGAATTTTGCCTAAAAGTCTACTTATTAAGTGCCATTTACCACCTAGGTTTTCATCCCTGCATATCCAATAATTTAGTCTAATTATATTCTTCTTTGGTGGTGTAATTATGAAGATATTGAGCCAACAGACTCCATATTCATCACATGCACCCTTAACTTTCAAAGTCCTTAGTTGACTAGTCTCCTTCCATTAGTTTAGGTCCCATTAGTTTGTTGCCTTCAAGGTTACGTATTTGGATGGGATTCGAAAAGTGGAGTTGTGAAATGAGCAAGCAAGTCAGGTGTTCTTATCCAATCTTGATTGGATATAGTGCCAAAGTGTAGCTTTCTATAATAGCTGTGTTTTAAGGTCAAGGTTGTAATCGATGTACCTTTCGAATTTAATAAAAAGTTTCGTTTGTTGACCGAAAAAAAGGTTACTTATTATTTTGTGAAACACGTTCGTGCAATGAATTTTCCATGGAACAAAAAAAGAAGCGAAAAGAAAATTTTCATTTTGCCATCTTCTCCAACTATAGTGAAGTGGCTGGCCAGTGATCTATACCATGTACTCTCATGCATTTAACTGAAATTCAAATCTTAAAGAGTATGTAATTAACTATATGATATTCCGGTCTTTCTATACCTTATGGTTTGAACTTTTTTAATTATGTAATTAACAAAAACCGAAACACGAAACAAGAACGCTACTAGGAACCTCAAAAGCAAAACGCCCAACCCGAACCCGAACCCCAACAAATTAATGGGACCTCACGGAGTTCATTTTTGTTGAAGTGTTTGCAGGGTTCCAAGATTTTTGGCATCCAATCTAGCTATTTGTTGAAGTTAATTTTGGGGTATAAAACTCTACATGACGCAATTCTCAAAGCAAAAGTACTAAATAAGATAGAATAGAGTGAAGGATTAAATGGGGGCCGGGAGAGTAAAACTATATATTTTCCTTTGTTAGCTCCTCATTATAACAAGTTCATCCACTCCACGCTCGTGCCAAAATGAATTTGCTATAGCCATCCTTTGACTTTCTACAAAGCACAAAGATTTAAAAAAGTAATGTTGTTGCAACGATTTGTTGTCATTTTTACGATCTCAAATTCCGATAATTGAGTAAAATCTCTCATTTTTTCATGCAGAGCACTTGGCTTGAATGATATAGGACATTCGATAATGCCAAAGTTGTGGCTAAATTTGAAATAAATTATTTCTTTTTGTCATTTTTTGACAACAAAAGATATCAACAATTTTGCGTAAAAGTCTACTAAGTACCATTTACCACCTAGTTTTTCATCCCTGCATTTCCAAAAATTTACTCCAATTATATATTTTTTTGGTGGCTTTCAAGGTTACAAATTTCGATTAATTGTTTGGAACTTGGAGCTATCGCATAAGACGTTCTTCCATGTTTGTACGTATTATTTTGTGAAACACGTTTCCATGGAAAAAAAAAAAACCAAAAAAAAAAAATCTCATTCCATCATCTTCTCCAACTACAGTGAAGTGGCAGGCTAGTGATCTATACCATGTACCCTTATGCATTTGACTGAAATTCAAATCTTAGAGAGTATGTAACTATGTGATATGCCGGTCTTTCTATACCTTGTTGTTTGAACTTCTATGATTATTTTTTGTTATGTGGAACTTACCCACTTAAATTGAGTATTAGAATGGAGTTATGTATGTTGTTTCACGGACGTTCATTTTTGTTGAAGTGTTTGGAGGGTTCCAACCAATATTTTAAACCTTGAAAACCGAAGTGAACCAAAAAACGGATCAGGTGGACGGATCACTGGTTTAACAGCCAGTCAGCGGGACTTGAACCGTGACGTCATAATTAGATATATTATAATTATATTAATAATTATGTATACCGAAAGAGATGCTATCCCCAGTAGTTATTTTATATTTCTCCACGCAAATGATGAGTCACACATCGACAAAAAGAAGGAAAAGCAAACCTTTAGTTGCCTTTAAAATGTGCCACGCAAGGGTTATACTTTGGCTATATGTGCCAAGTTTGGATGAAAAATGTAGGATAAAGTCTAACACTCTATCTTCTTACACATGTGGCCTAGTTGAACGCAGAGTTACAAATTGACATGACAAGAAAATTTGACTCGGATAACGGAGACTCAATCAATTTGACTTGAATAACGAAGACTCAACAACATGATTGAAAGGTCCCAATCTAAAATCATTTAGCTATGAGTGAAAAAAATCTCTGGACCATATGAACCAAACTTGTTGCTTTCAATTCATGGTTTGTTTGAGAAGATGCTTTCAAGTTTTCGAAAGCGCGAAGCAACGAATGTTTGGCATTTGTGGAAAAAAAAATTGTACAGGAAATTCTCGTACGTGGCCGATAATGAAAGCCTGGAAACCTTCGAAAGAAACGAAAAATATCTCATTTTTCTACCCTACTTTAATTTTTAGCAAATCATGGTTTTTAATAGAGAGTAATTTTGCCACTCTCTTTTTTGTTAATGTCACTTTCCTTTATATTTTTATTAGATAATTTGTTTTGTGAAAAGAAAGAGTAACATTAAAAAAGAGAGAAATGACCAAATCAATTCCCTTTATAATTTGACAACTACTCCTATCATATTGACTAGTACTTGTACTAGTGGACAATTGACATGCTTTTATTAGGGGACACAAAAATGTCTCTATGATTGCAATAGAAAATGTAGAGTGCATGGTCCGCATGTTGAATACTATAATATATATATATATATATATATATATATTTTTATGTCTTTATGATTAGTTTTCACTCCTGCATCTCAAAAAATACCCCTATTATTTTTTTTTAAAATGTTGCAGGGTATTCTTTCGCTAACTTGCGCACACCTTAGATTAATCCATATAGTCCCTCCCACGGTTTTTTCACACGCTTACTTGTGGGAATGAGGTGATTGAAAAAGTTGCTGGTAAGAAAAATCGAACATGAGATTAGGGAGGCCGGTATTGGGCAGAGACTCTATGGTATTGCCATAAATTTGGTGTGGGGGAGGCCGGTATTGCTTGAAATTTGGACAAAGACTCGGTAATCAACGGTCTGGATTGCATAGTGTTGTGCGTATTCTTAATTGTCCATTTGTCTCGGTGCTTGACGATTTCCTAGTCTTAAATTAACAGGTTGCCCCAAGCGTAGAGCGGAAATCGATGTAGCATAATATTCGGTAAGACCGGAGTCGAATCCACAAAGACTGTGATGTATGCTGATTAAAAAATCGGGTTGTCACTAATTTAACGGGCTCTTAGGTAGCCACCCTTTGTCGATTGATTGAGATTTAACTAAAATCTAGAAATTGATTATTCTTTTCAAATAATTAAAAGGAGGTACGGTCGTGGGGTTCATAGCTTTCGCAACCAGTCCAGGTTAATCTGCTCCATTCAGTGTTCTTAAAAACGTTTAATTTTATATTGAAAAAGATACCCTGTAAGATGCGAGACCCTATGGTCGCCGTATATCCATGAGCAACAGAGAATGAGTTTTGGACCCCCATTCCCCCTTTTACATGAGCTCCGACAATGCCAGGGTTCGTCCACGGGAAATATTTATCCAATTTAAGATTATTTTTCCGTTGTTTGAAAAATAGGAGCAGTACCCGAACTGGTCACGGTGTGCTAATCACCCCGCGATCCTACCTATAGAACTACTCACTAATCATTATGCGTGAAAAAGAATAAACCCTAATTTGAATCGTGCTTCTAATACTGGAGAAAGAAAAATAAACAAGAAATTAATACTAAGAAAACGCAAACGAATAACTTCTGTATAAAAAAATTGAAATTAAAATGAATTACCAAAATGCGAGTAATTAAACAAAACTAAAACTCGAAGGAGATAAACTCTCCGGTAAAAACAGCGTACGTCTAAAAATTAAGAGATTTCCTCGTCCGAAGCTGATACTGCTGTTTCCATCGAAAAGTGATCTCCGCAACCTTTTTTCTTTGTTTCGTTCGTCTGGCGAAAGTGATACCGATCGCTACCTCTGTTCTCTGTTGTACCGTTCAAAAAAAAGTGATTTTTTAATACCCTTTTTCTCCCTTATATATATTGAACCACAGCCGTGTACCTCATGGGCCCACCTAGTTAAAACTGCCAATTCAATTTCCTCTTCCACGTTTTGGTCCAAGCCCGGCCAATTAAGTCATAACCCAATTAAATTAGGGGAAAAATTCAAAAAAACCCCTGAACTTTGAACCCAATGTCAAATAGGCACCTGAACTTAAATAAACTTCAATTGAACACCTAAACTTTCACTCTTTTATTCAATTTACCCCCTTCCGTCTCAATCCGTGACTTTCCTAACGGCAACCGTTGAGCTGGATACTAACAGACAAACAAAACGTTAGAGGGAGAAATTGGAGAGAAATATCAGTGATCTGACACCTTTTTAAGGCCTCGTTCGGCTAAATAAATCTACTGGCTTATTTTTTGTCCTTATTAAAAAAAATTTGTAATTTTTTTGGTCATATTTTTGGGAATTATTGCATCGTCATGAAAAAAAGAATCTAAAAAGTAACAAATTATGATCGAAACCTAATTTTTTTGAATAAAGACAAAAATAAGTCAATAAGCCAATTTTTTTGTCTTTATTAAAAATAATGGATTTCGATCATAATTTTTTTTTTTAGATTCCTTTCGTTATGACAATGCAATAATCTCCAAAAAAATTAACGAAAAACTAACAAATATGAAAAAACGTTGAATGAAGACCAAAAAAAAAAGGCCAATAGGCTTATTTAGCCGAACGGGGCCTTAAAAAGGTGCCAGATCACTTGTTTACCTCCAATTTCTCCCTCTAACGTTTTGTTCTGTCTGTTAGTGTCCAGCTCAGCGGTTGCCGTTAGGAAAGTCACGGATTGAGAAGGCAGGGGGTAAATTGAATAACGGAGTGAAAGTTCAGGTGTTCAATTGAAATTTATTTAAGTTCAAGTGCCTATTTGACATTGGGTTCAAAGTTCAGGGGTTTTTTTGAATTTTTCCCTTAAATTAGTTGCAAACCCAATTAGTTGCAAACCCATCACTGAAGTCATGTGTCGACAACATGTGCTCGTGCCCATTAGATTTGTCTTTGCTTAATTGCCTCATCAAATCTCGTACTCTTCAATTCAGGACTAGTTTGGCACCAATTAAATTTCAACTGCCAAAGTATCAAACACCGTTTAATATTTTCATTTTGCACTTTTCGTACCAAATCCTCCAAATACCTACAATACACAAATTAAACATTAAGCTCCGAATAATAATATAAATGGGACTTAACAAAGATAAATTAGGGGCGTCAATGTGAACATTTACGCACCTATCACACCCCCCAACTTACACTTTGCTAGTCCCGAGCAAAAAAAACAAAATACAACTAAAGAAAATGATAATGCTAAACTATTTCTGTTTGAGTCAAAACTGTAGTTCATTATCTAATCATAAGTTTCGTACCCAGAAGATAAGGAACCTAATGATTTCGTACTCATCACAAGATTGGATTCCATTGTCTAGTGTCTAGTCATAGGTTCCCGTTAATTTTGTTGCTTTCAAGGTTTGCTTCCATGGTCGAGAATGAAAGCTAGGAAAACTCCGAAAGAAGCGAAAAAAATCTCCTTTTGTCATCCTCGCCAACTACAGTAAAGAACACCGTCATCACAATCTACGTCATTTTTCTACCCTAGTTTTTAGCAAATCATGGTTTCTAATTTGACTAGCAATCTACACTAGTCGCCAATTGACAAACCTTTATTAGGGGAGGACACAATAATGTCTCTACGATTGCTATAGAAATTGTACAGTGGCCGACGCATGTCGAATACCCTATTTACTAATTAAGTGAAGTCGTTAATGATTGAAGACTAGATGAGTTCTGTTGTGTTATTGTTGTTAACATTAATTGATTTTTGGGGGAGATGTTGGAACTTGTAGTATTAGAGTTGGGAGGTCATGAGTTCGAATCGTAAGGGCAATATCAGCTTGAGAGATTGTTGGAAGCACAATAGTTTTCTCCCTGACCGCCATGAAAAAAGACCAATTGATTTTATGAGATATCATTGAACTAATTATCATCGAGGCCTGATAGCTACTTGTTCTTGTATAACAAAGATTATTTGTCACTCATTGAATTAATTAGGGGCATTTCCCATTCAGTAATCTATTCTCCATGAAACATTTCAAATCTTCCTTTCATGGTCTTTTTATCATAAAGATCCATAATTAAATTTTATCATTTATAATTAAGTTTATGCTCTTTATTTGGGACCCTATGGAGCATAAACTTAATTATAAAAGCTATAGAGACAAAATTTAATTATGACCATTTAGAAATTAAATTAAGATTTTCGCACTGATTCAACCAAGCTTAGTTGAGTTGGTTTGCCTGTGTGTCTCCCCAGTGGTCGCCAGTGTTCGAGCCCCACGGGGAGCAAGTTTGGGGTTCAGAACTATGAATAGCCTCTAAACTCCCGTTGACTAGCATACTAACATCCCGCTGATGTATAAACTATGACACAAAAAAAATTAAAAATTGGAACACTTTATTTTTTAATTTTTTTATTCTTATACTCCATTATCCTTCAGTTTCTCGAAATTGGACACTTACCCAAGGAGTAGTTTGTTTAACCCAAGTTAAGAGTCCAAAGCACAACACGTGATTCTACAATTGGTTTTGTACTTTCGATGACGTGGCGACAGGAAATTTCACAGGAGAAGCCCACTTTTCCTCCTTTGGTGGACAGAATTTATTTTCCTTTACGCATTGATCTAAGCTAATTCCAGAATATCTTCTTAAAAAATAAATATTTACTTCACACTTTCAAACTAAAAAATAATATAAATAAAAAATGATTTTTTGATATTTTTGTATCTTTTAAAATATTTGAATGAGATCTTTCAAATAAGATCCATATTACGTATTTTTAGATTTCTGTAAACCCATTTTTTTTTTAGCTTCAAATTGTATTTTTAAAAAATATGTACTTAATTTGAGTTCTGGAATACACTTAGGCCCCGTTCCAGAACACCTTCTTAAAATATAAGTACTTATTTCACATTTTCAAACTCAAAAATAATGTAAATGAAAAATAATTTTTCAATTTTTTTTGCACCGTATTAAAGATCTCAATGAGATCTATCAAACAAAATCCATATTGATAAAAAAATTATTTGCATAAACATATAATTTTTGAGCTTGAAATTGCCTTGTTATAAATTAAGTACTTATTTCTATTTTCGGAACGGGGCCTTAGGCTCTGTTTGTTTTCCAGTAAAATGTTTTACTTATTTTCCGGTGTTTGGTTGTGTAAAAAATTAGAAAAACATTTTACATGTAAAACATTTTTCATCAATTGGATGAAAATGATTTACCCTTAAATCTTCCGTAAGTTATTTTTCGAAATAAACCTGCTGCCTTTTACTGCAATTCTCATTGTTCAATTTCCTCAATCGTTAGTACTGACCCACGTTCAATTTCAATATTCTCATATCTCTCCACCGTTTAAGCCCCCCTCCCCTTCTCTCTCTACACTATTTCATTGATTTCCGAAAATATTTTTAAGTGCCAACTAAACACGAAAAAATAAAAATTTGAAGTTTATTTTCTGAAAAAATATTTTACATTGTAAAACATTTTACATTGAAACAAATAGAGCCTTAGTTCAACAGAAAACATCTTCATAATTGTATGGCTCCTAAAAGAGATTGACACAATATTACCAAGAGTACCGAAAACTGCTCCTTTGGACACCTCTTTATGCGGCGGGGCGAACTTCCCTAGGTTCTAAAGTAACCATTTAGCAATTACCACCTAGTTTTTCATGTGCATTTCCGAAAATTTACTCCAATTATATATTTTTTGGTGGTGTAATTATGAAGATATTGAGCAAACAGACTCCAAATTCATCACACCCTTCACAGGCCTTCACTTTCAAGGACCATTGACTAGACTCCTTCCAATAGTTTAGGTCCCATTCATTTGTTGTTTTCAAGGTTACAAATTTCGATTAATTGTTGGAACTTGGAACTATCCTATAAGGCGTTCTTCCATGTTTGTACCTATTATTTTGTGACACACGTTCGTGCAACAAATTTTCCTTGAAAAAAAAAATAAAAAAAAATCCTCAATCTGTCATCTTCTCCTATTACAATGGAGTGGCAGGCTAGTGATTTATATCATGTACTCTCATACATTTGACTGAAATTCAAATCTTAGAGAGTATGGAACTATATGATAGTCTGGTCTTTCTATACCTTGTTGTTTGAACCTCTATGATTACTTTTGGTTATGTGAAACTTACCCACTTAAATTGAGTATGGAGTTATGTATGTTGTTTCACAAACGTTCATTTTTGTTGAAGTGTTTGGAGGGTTCCAACCAATATTTTAAAATCTGAAAACCGGAGTGAACCAAAAAACGGATCAGGTGGACGGAACACCGGTTTAACCGCCGGTCGCCGGGAGTTGAACCGTGACGTTATAATTAGATATATTATAATTATATTAATAATTTTGTATACCGAAAGAGATGCTATCCCCAGTAGTTATATTATATTTCTCCACTCAAATGATGAGTCACAAATCGACAAAAAGAAGGAAAAGTAAACCTTTAGTTGCCTTTAAAATGTGCCACGCAAGGGTGATACTTTGGCTATATGTGCCAAGCTTGGATGAACAATGTGAAATAAACTTTAACACTCTATCTTCTTACACATGTTCCCTGGATGAACACAGGGTTACAAATTTATAAGACGAGGCAATTTGACTCGGGTAACGGAGACTCAATCAATTTAACTTGAGTAGTAGAGACTCAACAACATGATTGAAGGGTCCCAATCTAAAATCAATTAGCTATGGGTGAAAAATATCTCTGGACCATGTGAACCAAACTTATTGCTTTCAATTCAAGGTTTGTTTGAGAAGATGCTTTCAAGTTTACGAAAGTGCGAAGCTACGAATGATTGGCATTTGTGGACAAAAAATTTGTACAGGAAATTCCCATACGTGGCCGATAATGAAAGCTTGGAAACCTTTGAAAGAAGCGAAAAATATCTTATTTTTCTACCCTATTTTAATTTTTAGCAAATCATGGTTTTTAGTGGTGAGTGATTTTGCCACTTACCTTTTTGTTAATATCACTTTCCTTTTTGTCTTTATTAGATGATTTGTTTTGTGAGAGAAAATGAGTGACATTAACAAAAAGAGAAGTGGCAAAATCAATACCCTTTATAATTTGACAACTACTCCTATCATATTGACTAGTAATTTATGCTAGTGGACAATTGACATGCTTTTATTACGGGACACAATAATGTCTCTATGACTGCAATAGAAATTGTAGAGTGCATGGTCGGCGCATGACGAATATCATAAAAAATATATATATACACACACTCTTATTATTGTTTTTTTTTTTTTACATGTTGTGGGGTATTCTTTGGCTAACTTGTGCACACCTTAGATCAATCCATATAGTCCCTCCCATAGTCCTTTCACACGCTTACGCACAGGAATAATGTGATTGAAAAAGTTGCTGGTAAGAAAAATCAAACATGAGATTTGGGAGGCCGGTATTGGACAAAGACTCTATGGTATTGCCAGAAATTTGGTGTGGGGGAGGCCAGTATTGCCGAAAATTTGGACAGAGACTTAGTAATCAACGGTCTGGATTGCATGGTGTTGTCCGTAATCTTAATCGTTCATTTGTCTTGGCAATCCGGAATATTGACAGCCGAGATGGACGATCCGGATGTTCACATGCACCATCCCCCAGTCCATTCTTAGCTAGCTTGACAACCAATCATTCAGTTTTTGATAAAATCAGTGTAGTACGCAATTAGATGTCGAAAAGTATTTTTAATCTACTAATGCTTTGGTAACTATGTTTGAGTACTACGTTTTGAAAACCATATGATTTGTCATCACTATGCTAGTAGAATGTGCCATATTTGTCATACGGTACTCAAAATGTGATACTCAGACATGATTACTATCATTGCTCTTTTTATTAATGGTTTGGGTTTTCTAACTTATCCTATCTATAGGATACGTTTTAGAATTTAAACAACTACTTACAGAAATGGATGGCTCGGATCTTCACTAGACGTACCCGTTTCCATCAAAATCCAAAACATCATGTTAAACCAACAAAAAATAATAATCTCAAAACTGTCTCTATTTGTATCAAAACTGTAATGCATTGTATAGTCATAGGTTTCGTACCCAGAAGATATGGAGCCTACAGATTTCGTACTCATCACGTGATTAGATTCCATTGTTTAGTCATATGTGTCATACCCAGATGATATGGGGCCTAAAGATTTCATACTCATCACGTGATTAGATTACATTGTCTAGTCTAGTCATAGGTTCCGGCCAATTTTGTTTGCTTTCAAGGTTTGCTTCCATGGTCGAGAATGAAAGCTAGGAAACCTCCGAAAGAAGCGAATAAATCTCATCCTCTCCAACTACGTTAAAGAACACCGTCTACGTCATTTTCCTACCCTAGTTTTAAGCAAACCATGGTTTCTAATTTGACTAGTAATCTACACTACTCGCCAATTGACATATTTTAGCCTAAAGGGCGCACAGCAGCTTTTGACACGCGCGTACTTTTCCATTGTTTGTGGTCAGCCACCAGTACACTCTGTCAAGTGATATGGAAATGCCTCTCTTAACTGACCCCAAACCCCCACTCCCCTTCCTCTAGCATAAAATAGTACTCGGCCTATTTTCGTTTGACCATAATAATAATAAATAAAATAGTATGTGGCATGTAGCCTTACACGAAGCACAGCCATTTGGAGGACAAATTATTGGGCTTGGCATCACGTGACGGTGTTCCAAATTCTTTTTCCAGCAAATGTTATGAGGTACATACACAGTCTTGGACCCCACAAAAATGTTTGATTGGAAGGCTTGGGGCACCACGTGGCTAGCCCGGAACCAGAATTTTGATTTGAGGGGGCCCGGTATAATAGATATGTATATTTTATCAGAATATACATTTTTTATCATAAAGTTTTTGTTTTCAATACATTAATTAAATTTGTAAATTGAAATAATTTTAACCAAATCAATTAAAATATACCAATTATTTATTTTTTGTTTAGACTACTTCAATAATCATGTGTTTCTTTTATATTTAAGATAGAAATTGAAAAATAAGAATGTAAAATAACCAATTTTTTATTAAATCAAACCAAAATTATTTAGATTATAAGTACCTACCTTTACATGAATAATTATCGATAATATTCAAAAATAGGTATATAAAAAAATTTAAAACTCAGAGTCGAGACCGAGGCTCCCAAGCCCCAATCTAGGTCCGCCCCTGCACGTGGCGATGCCCAGTGACATTGATTAGTTTTTCCATTTGGAGATCCATCACCTACAACAACCCACTTCGAATTCAACGTTCCCTTCCGTACGTCATCTGTTTAATCATAATTATTTAGTTTATATTTCTAATTCTAATTAAAAAAAATTAGTCAATTGAATTCGTGGGATAATCTTAAGTACTTTTTTATTTTTTGTTCAAAATTTATTCAGATTCCAAGATCAGTAATTCTAATTGGAAAAACAAATAATTGAATGAGCACTAGCTTATAATTAATCAATTGAGTTTTAAGAATAACTTTAAAAAATTATTAGTGTGAGATCCTGTGACGATCCGAATTTTTACATTGCCTCAAAAATAAATAATTGAATGGAGCACTTATGATTAATCGATGTTAATCAATTGAGTTAATTTTTGTTAAAAAATTGTTTGACATAAGAAAAGCAGTAATTTTGATATCCAAGCCTTTTGATACCCGTTCACGCTAGTGATTAACTTATGCACCACTACAACTTTTTGATTTTGTCCCTGTTCAAATTTTTTTATTTGCATTTGTTAGTTTTACGCCACACTTTTATGTGATACCGGTTCGTCTCGACGAAAGGAATTGGAAAAGTAAGCAATTGTGACTTTTAACAAGTATTTTGGGAAATATTCAAGAAAAATCCAAAAACTAATTTTTTGAGCTTTTTTTTTTATATTTCCAAAAATACTAGGGCAAAAGTCATAATTTTTTTACTTTTTCGATTTTTTTAGACGAATCCATATCACATAAAAATTTAGCGTAAAAGTAACAAATGACAAAAAATTTTGAATAGAACAAATAAAAAAAATTATACTTCATAAATTAATTGCCGCTCTAGCTAACGGGTGCCATATTGCACCGTTTAACATCATTTCTTGTGGCAGTTAATTCACTTTATGTCACCATCCTGAGTTTGAATTTGAGTTTTGACAGTCTTTTGCTTTACCAAATCTACTATTTTCCTTACTTTTTCTTTTATTTACTTTGTGTATCTTTGTCAAAAGTTACACCTTTTGCTTGCTTTTCCACGTTTTTTTTTCTTTCCAGGTACTCCCACGGACAGTGCTATAATCACCGCACAAATTTTACAGCACAGGTGTATAGGCCATTTCAAATACCACAAAAATTCAAAGAAATATTTATAAATTTAAAATAATTTTTTATGAAATTCTGTAAAAAAATCAGCTCTAATTGATATCGGTAAATGTTTTTTTTTTGAATTTATAGAGCAAAATTGCTCATTCTGGATTTATAAAAACAAAACTTAGTAGCTTCACCCTACGAATCCAGAAAAACTATTTACCAATATATGTTCGTGTTGATTTTTTTATAGAACTCCAAAAAAAATTATCTTAAAATTTATGGAACTTTTATGTATTTTTGGGGACAATTATCCATTCATCCATTATCTGGCTGTTGTTGTACTTTTTATTTTTATTTTTAAAGAGATGAAACACATATTCATAGGTATATACATACACATCCATATCCATACACAACAATAATCAAAACTAGAGGTGGCAAACGGACGGGTCTGAGCGGGTTTGGGTGGGTTGAAATGGGTCATGGGTCAAATATGAGCGGGTCAAATACGGGTCAAAAAGTAAGCATGTTAAAACGGGTCGGGTCGAATATGGGTCAAGCCAAACCCAAACCCGACCAACCCAACCCGTTTTCATCATCATTTTTTTTTTCCCCGCCCCTCTCTTCCGCCCCCCTTCTCTAATTTTTTCTCAATGAGGGGATTCAGAAAAGTAAAACTCAACTTGTACGTTCGCGTCAATTTTTTGTCGATTATTAGTTCTATTCAAAAAAGAAGAATCGAAAAATTAAAAAATTATAGTCAAACCCACCCGAACCAAACCATTTCAAATCAATTATGACAGCTCCATAAAATCAATCTACCGATGGGTCTGTCATTTTCCAAAATTACCGTCCTGTTAGAGCTTAGAATTCACTCCAGCCCGCACACTGAGCGATATGGAGCCGACCAAAAAGCGGGAAGTGGTGCTGATGGGCTCTGAATTCGAGCTTTGCACCCACTATCGTTAACATTTCTCCCTCTGGTCATTCTGCTTCAGTTTCTCTCTCTAAACTAACAATGTTTTTGGATGATTCGAATTGAAAATTAATTATGATCGGTAACAATTAATTGTGGAATCATAATCAAAAACGAATTTCAGCAAGTTAATTGCGTGAATGGATAACTGAAATTGCACCGCTTCGTGAACATTGTTTACGGAACCTCTGTGAGTAAGTTCAGTTCCGTTCTACTACAATCCCTCTCTCTCTCTCTCTCTCTCTCTCCTAATTTAGGTTTTGACCAGTACTGTGGATCTCAATTGCTGTACACAAGTCGCGGGTACATGTTCATTACATATTTACATACCAAAGCAAAACCACAAAATCCATATTGAACCCATTTTCAACCCACTTAAACCCATGTAAATATGGGTTTATATGAGTTCAACCCATATAAACCCATGTAACAATATGGGCGGGTTGGGTTGGGTTATAAGTGGGCGGATTTGGACGGGTTGAAAAAAATGGGTTGAGATTGCCACCTCTAATCAAAAGCACCAAAATACGAAATCAAGAAATCGATGGTTGTGTTTGGTTGAGAGTTTAGTTTAGTTTAGTTTTGGTAGTGGGTAGAGAGAGAAATAGAGTAATGATTGAAAATAGGGGTAATGATTGGAGAGAGATGAGAAAGTAATAATTGAAAAAATAGAGTAATGATTGGAAAAAGAAATAGGGTAATGATTGGTTTCCAAAACTAAAACTAAATAGAAATGGCAACCGAACAAAGCCGATTCACTACTAAAGTTTCACTAGATCTGGCACCAAATTGATCAACACCCATTCATATAGAAAAAAGATAATTTAAAAAACGGAGCAGATATGTACCCAGATGGAAGCAAATCACACAGAGACCATTACCCAATCAGACAACAAATCGATCAATCTTGGAGAAGCAGAGAACCATTAACGAGTCTAACAAGTCTAAACTCCGAACCCCAGCCACCGTCTTAGCCCTCAAATGCCTAAACCAGTTCCTCCCAAAAAATCTTCGTCGGAAATCGCCAGTGACGTGTGACGGAACCCTCGTCGGAAAAACACAATCAACAAAGATGGAACCCACTATTCTTCTTGGGTTCAAAGTAAAAAGGAGATGGAAAAAGGACAAAACAGATTGTATGTGTGATTGACGGCGAAATATAGGGTCGCCAGAGCATATTACGCCGAAGAAAGAGGCCTCGTACGCTTGAGAAACGAACGCCGGAGCAGGGAACAGACACGCCGGAGAAAGAGAGAGGGAGTGGCAACGGATAACACAAGACCCGTCTGGATCTGGATTGTTTTTTAGAGAGAGAAGGGAGAGGAGATGTGTTAACATAAATTAATGGTTGGTTTGTTATTAGTTACAAAACTAAGGACAAACTTGTAAAATCATCTATAAATGCTTTTTGTGACGTCAATGTTCAGTACTTTAAATTGGAAAGAAGCATAAATCTGTCCAAAGCAACCATTTATCTGGTGCCATGCATCGCCAATTAGCATTTGGCTTGTCTTTTTCTCTTTAAAATAGAAAGCAAAATTTGGTGAAGTATGGATAGTCATTTCAAAAGGAAGAGGCATGAATGACTGTTTTTAAATACTGCCTCCGTCCGGATTTAATTGTCCCTAGTTTTATTTTAACCGGCTAAAAAACGAGTTATATCTTAGAATCCGTAATGAATTTCATATCGAATATGGATCTTGTTTGATAGATCTCGATTAGTTCTATAATACAATATAATCAAAATCACATAAAACATTATAAATTGGAAGATATAATCGATTGAAAAATGGCACGAACTCCCAAAAAGGACCATTAAATCCAGACGGAGGTAGTAGACAATAGTGTAGGGTGCCAGAGTACAGAAAAGACGACAGAGCCCTGTCAGTTTTGCCTCGGTCGGCGAGAATGTTCTTTATTTGGCTCCGTCTCGATAATAGCAAAACCGTTTGATAGATCTCGATTAGTTATATAATATAATATTTTTAAAATTATATAAAATATTATAAATTGAAAGATATAATCGATTAAAAAATAACACAAATTTTAAAAATTGGCTATTAAATCCGGACGAAAGAAGTAATTAAGTGAAGTCGTTAATATTAATTGATTTTAAGGGAGATGCTAGAACTTGTAGTATTAGAGTTGGGCGGTCATGAGTTCGAGCCGCAAGAGCAATATCAGCTCGAGGGATTGTTAGAAGCACAATAATTTTCTCCATGATTGCTGTGAAAAAAGACCAATTGATTTTATGAGATATCATTGAACTAATTATCATCAAGGCCTGATAGCTACTTTTTCTTCTACAACAAGATTATTTGTCGCTCATTGAATTTATTATGGGCATTTCTCATTCAGTAATCTATTCTCCATGAAACACTAATCTTTCTTTCATGGACTTTTTATCATAAAGGGTTATAATTAAATTTTATTTATAGGGTTCTCATAATTAAGTTTAATGCTCTTTATTTGAGACCCTATAAAGCAGAAACTTAATTATAAGAGTTATAGAGACAAAATTTAATTATGACCCTTTAGAAAAATAAGATTTTCATACCGGTTCAACCAAGTTTAGTTGAGTTGGTTTGCTTGTGTGTCTCCCTAGTTGTGGCTAGTGTTCGAGCCCCACAGGTAAGTTTGGGGTTCAGGACTATAGATAACCTTTGAATTTCCGTTGACTAACATACTAACACCCCTCTAATGTATAAACTATGACACAAAAAGAATTTAAAAAATGGAGCACTTAATTTTTTTTAATCATACAGTATTATCCTTCAGTTTCTCGAAATTGGAACACTTACACGAGGAGTAGTTTGTTTAACCCCAAATAAGAGTTCAAAGCACAACACGTGATTGTACAAATTGGTTTTGTACTTTTATGCGTGGCGGCAGAAAATTGGGCTGGAGAAGCCCACTTTTCCTCTTTTGTTAGAGAGAATTTATTTTCCTTTACACATTTATCTAAGTTTTTTTAAAACATCTTCTTAAAAATTAAGTATTTATTTTATATTTTTAAATTAAAAAATAATGTAAATGAAAAATAATTATTTTATTTTATTTTTTATCGTTTAAAAAATCTGAATAAGATCTTTTAAATAAGATTCATATTTCATAGTTTTAGATTTTAGTAAGCTCATTATTTTTTAATTTGAAATTATCTTCATACAAAATAAATTCTTAATTTGCGTTCACACTCAGGTCAACAGAAAACATCTTCATTGTATGGCTCCAAAAAGAGATTGACACAATATTACCAAGAGTACTGAAAACTGCTCTTTTGGACACCTCTTTATGCGGTAGGCGGGGCTAACTTCCCTAGGTTCTTAGCTAGCTTGACAGCCACTCGTTCAATTTTTGATAAACCAGTGTAGTACGAAATTAGCTATCTAAAAGTGTTTTTAAATCTCTAATGCTTAGGTGACCATACATATTTGAGTACTACATTTTGAATATTATGTAATTTATCACTACTGAATTGATAAAATGTGCTCTATTTGTTAGGTGCATAAACACATTCTACTAATGCGATAGTAACACCTCATATGATACTCAAAATATGATATTTAAACAAGGTCACTATAGCATTACTCTTTTTAATAATTTAGATTTGGTAACTTATCCTATCTATAGGATACTTATTGGAATTTAAACTATTACTTATTGAGATGGACGGCTCAGATTGTGCACTTCACTTTGCACTAAAGGATCCCGTTTCCTTTAAAAACTAAAACATCATATTAAACCAATCAAATTTGAGTTCACATGTTGTTATGTGTCTTGAGCTTCGCAAAAATGATGAGATACGCGTGAAAAACACATGGAATTAGGATTTGGTCTCTCTGCAGTCAACTATAGAGAATGATGTACAGTTCAATTTGGACCGTTCGATCATAGTAATAATTAATAGTTGTGATCACTTGAACTGCACTTCTGCTGTCTAGGTTTGGACGGCAGACAAGTTAGATCGTGGAGTTAACACCGAGCGATGTTCAATCTGGGATGTTATTCTCATTGTTTTACCAATACTTATAACGGTTTGACAATTCTAATGATTTTTGTTTGGATTGGAATTTGAAAAGTTTTTTGAAAAATAGTAGGGGTAATAAGTGGAGAGAGATAGAGAGAAAAATTTTTAAAGTAAGGAGAATCTAAGAGGAATCTAGGGGGAATTTTTTGAAAAATTCTTTTTGAGTTTGAAAGAGAACAAAGCATTTTATTTTTGGAAGCTTCGGGGCAGTCTCCCTAGGTCCACTGTAATTGCCTATAAATAGGTCTCTACCATTGCATATCACTTTGCATTGCAACAAAATAAACACATTCATGCAAATGTCCAGTCATATGTTCTTCGCTCCACATCCGACTTGCTCGAAACAAAAATCTGTGCATTGCCCTTACCTTCAATCCTCAGCAATGGTTGAAGGATATTCACAACAACCTTCCGAAAGGCGATCCGCCCATTACCAGCCAACTGCTTGGAATTCTGATTTCGTCGAGTCTTTGAAAAATCACGATAATACAGTGAGTAATTAATTACAATAATATTTCTCCACAAGTTGAGTTTCACAATATCATAAGTGAGTGAAACTCACTGTTTTAAAATTGTCCACTCTTAGAGTTTTAAGTTCAAATTACGCTTAGGTCCATAGTTTAATAAAGTAGTACGTATATTTGGCTTTCATCAGTTTCAATCAATATTCTGAATACCGTATCGGTTAGAGTACCGGTTTTCTTACTAGTACGGTATGTACCGGTACCGGTAAGATACCAGGTACCGTTTCGGATTGATCGCTATTAGTGTTATTTTCCTACTTAAAAAAATTTATAGTATAATATACAATTTTTAAAACAAAAAAAATAAAAAATATTTCGGTATTTGTCCGGTACTTGAAGAAAAAAAATTAAAAATAGTCTGGTACTATCCGGTATTGGCCGGTACTAACCGATATCTCCGGTACCGGCCGGTATTTGAGCCGAAACGGAATTAGAGGTGTCCTGCCGGTACGAAACGGTATTGATAACTTTGGTTTCAATCTTACCCATGTGAACCTTGCTTTTTTTTGTTTTTGTTTCACTGTAGTCCATTTGCCATCTTTTGGATAAAGTTCCATGCAGAAAGAGTAACATTTTCAAAATTCGAAAATGTCCTCCCAAATTGGTCCGGAGATGACTTGAGATGGAGATACCAGTGTGATGTTACAAGTGATCATAGAGTTTAATTTGATTGATTTAAAGTGAAATTTTATTGAAATATAGGGACGAAAAGTGTAATTCAGCATTTACCAATTTTGGATTATTATAACAGTTTTTGCTTGTAATATTTGTTATAGGATGAAATACAGAAGCAGAGGGCAGAGAAACTGAAGGAGGATGTAAGGGCTATGATTGGGGATACATATGCAAATTCATTGACAATACTCGAACTGATAGATGATATTCAACGCTTGGGATTGAGCTATAACTTTGACAAGGATATCAAGAGAGCACTTGATAAAATTATACTATCGGTGAATGGAAATAATGTGATGGAAGATCAAAAGATTGGTGTTCATGATATTGCGCTCTACTTTAGGCTATGTAGACAACATGGCCATGAGGTTTCCCAAGGTACTATGTTTCTTGTTACCTGAAGCAATGTCTTGATTTTTTTTCCCAGTAAAGCAAGATATTTCAGACTAGTTTAATCAAACCAAGGATGACTCCCATAGTTGTTCCACGTGCTGAAGTCAAACTTGAGATATTAAAACGAAGCGAACCTTAAGACCCAAGCCTTCATGACCACCACGCTTACTCTTTGGGATTCACTTGAAGCAATTAATGTTGTTTTCGGTAACAGTATTCTAAAATAATTTTTTAAAGCAAAAACACTTATTGTTCCTGCAAATAGATAACAATTTGTGCGATGTTGTCCAGATGTGTTTAAGAGATTCAAGGACGAAAATGGAAACTTCATGGAATCCCTAAGTGAGGACACCAAGGGATTGCTAAGTTTGTATGAAGCTTCTTACTTTTCATTTGATGGAGAAAAACTGATGGAAGAGGCCAAAGTATTCACAACCAAACATCTGAAGGGAAAGATAGCAAACGAAGACCTTGTGGAACAAATAAATCATGCACTGGAAATGCCTTTGCAGCATAGGATGCTGAGGCTTGAGGCTAGGTGGCATATTGAAGCTTATGGTAAAAGTAAAGATGTAAATTGTTTGCTACTTGAAATGGCTAAGTTGGAATTCAACATGGTGCAATCTATGCTTCAAGAAGAGCTCAAAGACATGTCAAGGTAAATTCAAGCGTAGCCAAATTTGGCATCAAACCTGCAAAATAAATTCAATATGTAGTTTAGATTCACTTCAGGTGTCCCTACCACACCAAATTTAAATTTGGACCGTCCATTGATTTTTTGTGCGCTTTTCACATTTTTTAAAATTGCATTTAATTTAATTTTATAATTTCAAATCTTAATTCAAACTAATGCCACATGTTATAAATAAACAAAATGTTTTCACAACTATCGCAAATAGCTAGCCCCAATATAAACTTTTGACCAATCTAGCTTTATATAAAATAAATTGTCCCCTGGTGCTTCACTCGGATCTTGAACTTTCTAAGAAGAAAAGGTAGGGAATTTTCCTCTTGTAATCCGATGTTTATGTTTCTTTTCTTTTCTTTTCTTTCTTTAAATATATATAGGTGGTGGGAAGATATAGGCTTGGGAAAAAAGTTGAGTTTTACCAGGAACAGACTAATGGAATGCTACTTTTGGAATGTGGGCATGTTTTTTGAGCCCAAATTCAGTGATTGCCGGAAAAGTTTAACGAAATTGGCAGCACTTGTAACCACCATTGATGATGTCTATGACGTCTATGGATCATTGGATGAGCTTGAACTATTCACTGCTGCTGTTCAAAGGTATGCAAAAAAATATGCACTTTTTTTTTTTTTCCCCTAGAGGCCAACTTCTATAAAAATGATATACTGTCTTTAATGGTCGTTGCATTTGCAAATTTGCAAGCCAAAGACCCACAGTTGTGGCTTATAACTGACAAAATACTAGTGCATGTCAAATAATTTTGATTGAGGCTTCTATATATATGGAGATTATGTTTGTAAGGAAGAGGGGCATAGTGGTCCATTCATATTTGATCGCCATGAATGTGAGTTTGTTTAATTTCCTCGTAATGACATTTCAAAGTTTTGGTAATTGTTATATGACAGATGGGATATAGAGGTTGTGGAAATCCTGCCAGACTACATGAAGTTGTGCTTCCTAGCTCTCTATAACACTACCAATGAAATGGGTTATGACATTCTTAAACAAAAAGGAGTTAACATCATCCCACACTTAAAAAGAGCGGTATGTATACACGGAGTATATTCTTAAAAAATACTAGTATCTGGATGAAAATCCTCACACCATCCTCACAGAGAGCGATCGGGATCCTCTATGAGGATTCTCTCTGTGAGGATGGTGTGCCAAACCAAATTGAGCCGTGTGTCCCGACCAATCTATATTTAGTAATTGCAAATTCCATAGATTTGTTATTTACTTTGAAATATATATCACAGTGGGCAGATTTATGCAAAACATTCTTGAAGGAAGCAAAGTGGTGTTCAAACAGAGAGACTCCAACATTTAAGGCATATCTTGACAATGCATTGGTTTCGGTATCGGGGGTGCTTATATCAGTCCATGTCTACTTCTTGCTGACTGAAACTATTACAAAAGAGGCTCTGGAGTGTTTAGAGAAGAAGTTACATCCTCTTGTGGAGTGTTCATCTCTCATTTTTCGTTTTTCCAATGATTTGGCCACATCCAAGGTATGCAATTTATGTTGAGATTTCGCTATTGGTGTTGTACAAAATAAAATCCTCTACGAATCCAAGATCTACCATCATGATTTTTACTAGGTGCCACTGGAAATTCTTACAATTTACAATCAATATCAGTACGTACTTCATCATAATAACATATTCCTTATTTGTTTTTATGTCATAGGCTGAGTTGGAGAGAGGTGAATCTGCAAACTCAATCCTCTGTTACATGCACGAAACCGGAAGTTCTGAACGAGAAGCCCGAAAGCACATAAGCAGTTTGATCGAGGAAGCGTGGAAGAAGATGAACAAAGAACGAGTAGCAGCTGATTCTCCATTTGAGAAACCGTTTATTGAAACGGCTTTTAACCTTGCTCGGATCGCCCAATGCACTTACCAAAACGGAGATGGGCATGGAGCTCCGGATAACAAAGCAAAGAACCGGGTTTTATCTGTGATAATTGAACCCATTACACTTATGCAGAGACTTCAACACCAGTCAAATTTATTAGCTACTGTTTCTTAAGCTAATTAAAGAAGAGAATAAAAGGTTGGAAATTTTGTTAGCTAGTGTTTCTTGATCGAAGAATAAAAGGTTGGAATTCGTCTCTTTTATGTGTTGTACGACAATGTAATTTACCAGTAAAATTTTATGTGTTATACGACAATGTAACTTTCCAGTACAAGATACTGATCCTACAAATTGCATATTTTTCACTTTAAAAACTCCATTCTCCATTCCGGTGTGTAATGATATAGGAACACCTCAAAATCACCATACAAGTTAGAGTGGGAGGACCATCTAATGAGAAAATGCAACAGGAACTCCTCAAAATTTATCCCGCATCCAATTGGGCCCAAATAGTCACCGAGACAATATATTAAATTTTAAGAAGTCAAGGGAAAGGAGCGAGATTGTGTATAAGAATTCATGGGGAATAGCGTATGGTGGTTAATTTGTGAGGTCTCAAGGGCTTTGAATTAAAGACTTTTAAATTTTGAGAATTTCTTGGTCTCGGGTAGTTGAATATATTGTTAATAGTTTCCTTAAGACTTCTAAATTTTGAGAATTTCTTAGTTTTGGATAGTTGAATATATTGTTAATAGTTTCCTTTCAAGTATATGAAGATAGGACATTTATTTTGTATTTCTTTTTTCTCGGCAAACGAAATTTTATTAGGTTCGAAAGGGCACATCGAAAAATAACAATAGAGATGCAAAGTGTTTCTCAATAAAGGGAGAAGAACAAACAAAACAAACATCCATCAAAAAGTGGATGAGAAACACCTCAAAAGTAAACTAAAATCTCAGCTTTTGAATTCCATCCAAGTATTCCTTAAAATCCTCCACCGCATATAACTTGAGGTCATGCTTGGTCTTCATCCACATAGCCACCCTAGTTTTGATTAGATCCACCACATCCCCAACTCGAGTAGGTGTATTATTGATTAGGTGTATTATTATTTTTATTTGTACTGATTGTTTTTATGTTTGCAAATCCTACCTAATCAATGTGAGGGAGGTGTTACAAAAAAATCGTGCATTAAAAATTCGAATATTAAGAAGGAGCAAACCCTAACTCCCTGACCAAAACCACCGGCCAACCTGGGGTTTCCTATCAATGGATTTTGGTGGTGTAACAACGAAGGAGAGCTCATATGATCAGAACTTTCTAGAAGATAATGGAGACAAAAGATTTCGTACTCATCACATGATTCAGATCCCATTGTCTGGTCTCCTTCCACTAGTTTATGTTCCCATTGATTTGTTGCTTTCAAGGTTTGCTTCCATGGCCGAGAATGAAAGCTAGGAAACCTCCAAAAGAAGCGAAAAAAAAATCACATTTTGCTATCCTCTCTAACTACAATACAGAAGTACACCCTCATCGCAATCTAGGTTACGTTTCTACCCTACCTTTTAGCAAGTCATGCTTTCCAAATTGACAGCTATCAAACTCCTATTGACTAGTAGTAATTTACACTGGTGACCAATTGACATAGACACAATAATGTCTCTATGATTGCTATAGAAATTGTACGATGGCTGATGCATGCATGTCGAATACCATAAAAGAATTAAGTGAAGTACTCCTTTAACATCAATTGATTTTTGGGGAGATGTTGAAACTTAATTGGACAACTTGTAGTATTAGAATTGGGAGGTCAATGAGTTGGAACCGCGGGAGCAATATCAGCCTGAGAGATTGTTGGAAGCACAATATCGTTCTTCATGACCGCTGTAAAAAAAGACCAATTGATTTTATGAGAGATCGATTATTGAACTAATTATGTCACGACTTCTATCTACTCCGGCAAAGGAATTAAAACTTTTTGATATTCTTGTGGTTCGGGAGTTTTCGAACGTCTTTCCTGAAGATCTACCTAGGACACCAATAGATCGAGAAATTGAATTCACAATTGAGGTGGCCCCTAGGACTCAACCTGTATCAAAGGCTCGATAGAACCCCGAATATTACAATATTTTTTTTTTCTAATGTTATTAAGAATGGGTTATCATCAATTTTTCAACTAATTATCATCAAGGGCCTAATAAGAATGGAGTACTTTTTATTGTATAACATGATTATTAATTTGTCACTCGTTTAATTTAATAGGGGCATTTCCCATTAAGTAAACTATACTAATCTTTCTTTCACGGACTTTCTGCATTATTCATATCTACCATATTTCAAACAAAATATTTCAGTGCAATAACTACGCCAAGTGTTATATATTCTTATGGTAGCAATTTACAGGCCATACATGGAGACAACTCCGACACATGGACACTACCTAAGAAGTCCTACAGTGGGTGTTTTCTCAGAAGAACAGGTTTCTATGATCCTGAGTCGAGACACTCCCTAGTGAGAGCACCATTCGACTCCCTTTAGATTGAAATTGAGCACCATTAGCGAAGCACTCAGTGTGTGAGCTTAGGAGATTACTGCCTTACTGCCTTTAGCTTATATTTACATTATGATGAAATTTTGCAACACAATATACAAGTCAGGAACACTTGGCCGTGGAGCTGTAGTGATCGGGGAAGAAGGACGCACGTAACAGTAGGAGCAATAGCACGGTTGGGAAGCCTCAAAGATTTTTTCAATTAGCCTATATTTTAAGTGGTACAGACTGATTGATTCAGTTTACAGGTTTACTTATATACCCCTAATTGGACTTGGGCCCTATACTTTATCATACAACAAAATACAATAACAGGCCCAATACAACACATAACATTTGGCCCAATTACAAAAACCCTATTTTAGCCCAAAATACAAAATTACAACAAAGTATTAATTTTAACAACTTGGAATGCCAGGAGAAGGGGTGATGCAAATCGAAATCTGTTTAACTAGCAAACAATTAAGGCACCACGTTCTGGGGTGGTCCACCAACATCGGATGTCGATATCACCGCATCGTACAACCATAGTTGATTTAGCAGTGAATTTAGCAGATGCTACGTGCAAAAGTAGACTTTGCACGCACCTTGCGCACCATACAAAGCTGCATTCGGATTACGGGTACTAGTTGGATTTTAGTTTCAGCAGACTTTTTTCCACCAGCCAACCTAGATAGGGCCGAACATGAGCCTAGATTCGTTTCGGTAGCTCTTCGAACTAGTGCGAGTGTGTAGGGATCGGAATGAAGCGTAAATGGGTGGGTTTGGGCAAATGTTAGTTCGTTATCGATCGATTATTGAGAACTAGTCTCCAAGTTTTGAGGTGCAGAGGGTCAAGCATTAATTCAATCCCATCTATTGGTCCAGAGCCAGTTGACCAAGCTCAAATAGCAGCACCCAACATGGCTTGAGCAGGGGAATGATAAGAAGATGAAACAACAGTCGCGGTTGAATCAATACCCTAACATAAAATAGGAGTTTTAATTTGTTGCCTGAGCAACAAGTAGCAAGCGCATGTTGCGGTTCACCCCTAATTAACCATACACATAGGCAGATGTAAAGACGACTAGAGAGGGTACGGGATATCCCCTCATGATTCAAACTAGTATTTGTTTCTGTTGAAATTAATTCCTTGTTGGGTTTTTTATTTTATTTGGACCAAAGGTAATGTTCTGTAATGGGCTAGTTTTCTTTGTTTTGTCATGAGCCCAATTGCTAGGTAAAGCCCATATGTAATGCCTAGTATTTAAAGTGATGTTGAATGCAAATAGGGCAAGAGAGTAAGCTGTCCCTTTTTTTAAAAAATGTGAGATACAGAGCCTCACCTCTCTCCTCCCCTGTTTCTTGTATTTTCCTACGGCTGCTGCCGCTGTTTTGAGCAGCCCCATTTCTCCCATTTTCCTTAGTTCTCTCTCCACCAAAAATCAAATATAGGCTAGGGAAATGCCAACAGTTCAGTAGCTCTTCGAACCGAAGTAACAAAGATTAAAAGGAAACGGGAAAGAAAACATCACAACCAACGACCTACATCTCAACTATGTTGCCACCCAGGGCGAGGACAATCATATGCCACCCGCTATCTAAGAGGAAAGTTGGCGAGACACCAACCGAAAAACATACATCATAAACAACAAAACATCCAAATCCCCAAAACAGACTGGGAATGTCAAAACTAGCCTAAACATATGACCAATGACTTCCAAAATAAACACTGGGATTAACTTGTTGCTGATCATAAGAAAAACGACAATTACTTGTTCTAAGTAGGAAGGTTTTCATAGCCACGTCGAAGCAAATCTAATTCTTAGCGGGAAACATTGAGATAAATTTCATTTCTAAATCCCAATAACAACTCTCTTTCGGTCACAAATCCGAGATTTTGATTGGGGAGATCATAGCAGACGAGACCCGATCCCAGGTTTCTCTCCTTCACCCGGTAGTTCTATGTTCCATATCCAATAGTCCACCCAGCTGAGGCTTTCTGGCATTTCATCTTTCTTGATTTTCTAAATGGGAAGCTCTCTGATCTTTCCTTGGAGTTCAAGTTTTTATTATTTAATAGAAGAATGGTGACAAAAAGAAGAGCATCAGCTCCAAAAATGATTTTATGCATTTCACGATTGTCAATTTGTTTGCTCGGATATCTATTCCAACATTTCCAAGGGATTGCGTCAAAGATTATCGCTTTAATTCGTTAAATGGTCTGCGGACTTTTGATACATATCAATTTTTTTGGTCTTCCGTTACTGATACTCTTTGATAAACTTTTGGACATTAATTGCTTAAGCATCAACAAAATCGATCATCGCAGATTCAGGGCCTATTGCATAACTAATCAAAAAAGAGCATTATGCAGGGAAAAGAGTATATTTTCTGATCTCTCTCCTGTATAGATCTTCCAGACAAGATCTACGTATTACAAATGCTGATTTGTTTTTTGGTCCAGCCATTCAATGTACATGCATCTTGTAATTCCGACATCGGATTGATCTGATTTTTTACAGGATTTCATTAAAAAATATTTTAAAAATAATGAACAGTTCAAATTATCTTTGAGGGACCCGAGATGGGCCCCACTAAATCCATATATACATCGTATGTACATTCCATATGTACTCATAGCTTTACTCTTTGGTTTAATCGTGTTGTAAGGAAAATATATATTTTCTCAAATTCTCACATTTCCGTTTTATGTTGTTTTACATATCTCCAAAAAGCCGACTCAAAAAGTCTAGTTCTACCTGAAAATAAATTATCAAATTAAAATGTTCTTCACGTATTATTGTCAAATTCAGCTTCGATGGATTTATAAGTCGAGTGTTTCTTTATAACATTGTATAGTTGCACATGCTCGATATTTGCCAACTTATAAGCATCCTTTGCCGAAATCTTTTAAGAACGGAACAACTTTATACTATCCGGATTTCTTTGTCATTTATCCTGTTTATGGGCGTTGTAGGATATGAATGTTCTTACTTTTTTGGTAGTCTTTTTGTCTCCTACTAGCTAGGCCAAATGCCTCTTAGTTTGGCAGAATTGCAATATGATTTTGAGCTTTCGGCGTTTTATGTTATTTAATGGAAGGAGTACTGAAATATTTTTCATTGTTCGTATTTTTAAATTTCTAAATAAATCTGTCAACGTATAGCCTGAAGCACTTTCCATTTTTCTTGTCTTTAATTAAAATCTGTTTAGCCACAATGAACCATAGATGCAGGAGAGCTAGAGCTAGCCTAATTCGCTAACAATAGGGGATACAATTGTTAACCGCACTTGAAGGTACTCTCCAAATTATTACGCGGTTAATAATTTGGAGAGTGTGAAAATCACTCGCCAGTAATTAATACTAGAGGTGGCAAACGGACGGGTCTGAACGGGTTAAAACGGGTCATGAGTCAAATATGAGCGGATCAAATATGAGTCAAAAGGTAAACGGGTTGAAACGGGTTGGGTTGAATATGGATCAAAACCCAAACCCGCCTGACCCGACCCGCTTTTCTTTTCTTTTTTTTTTTTGGTTTCCCTTCCTCTCTCTTCTCACCGGCCCCGCCTTCTCTGATTTGTCTCAATAAGGGGATTCAAAAAAGTAATTTAATTTTTTTTTGAATAAAAATGAAGCAATTAGAGGCTAAAAAAACTTTTAAAAAGCAGATTTTACTTTCTTTTTTTTTATTTTCAAACAGTAACGTAACTTCGACGAGGACTCAGAGGCCGCATCAGAGAATTGTCTAGAAAGTGATGATTGCATAGATTGTACAGTTTCGGTCTTCGTTGCGTTCGCTGAAGCCACCGCTTAGGTTTGGATTAAAAAGTCAAGAGACTTTTTTTTGTCTCTATTCAAATTTTTTTGTATTTGTTTGTTTTACAACAAACTTTTTATCCCCATTCGTTCGTCTCAACGAGAGAATCGAAAAAATAATTTTTACTTTTATTTCTATCTCGTACTTTTCGGGAACGAAAGAAGTATTGAAGTAATTAGAGGCAAAGTATCAGGTTTGTACTTTTTTCAATTTCCAAACAGTAACGTAACTTCGACGAAGAGTCAAAGGACGTGTCAGAGAGTCATCCGGAAAGCAATGATTGCACCGATTGTACTGTTTCGGTCTTCATTGCGTCCGCCGAAGCCACCTCTACTTTTTTACAAACATCTCCAGTAGCAATTCTTTGTTGTGATTTTCCAATTAAAAAGATAATTTAAACATCTCTAGTAGCAGTTTTTTATTTTTATTTATTGCTGTGATTTTCCAATTAAAAAGATAATTTTAAACATCTCTAGTAGCAGTTTTTTATTTTTATTTATTGCTCTGATCAAGATGAATTAATGATTAAGCTAAAGATTATATATTGAGGCTATCTAAAAAAATTCGGAAAAAAACAAGGAACATTGATTTGATTACAATTATGAACTTAGAATGTAGAAATTAGCAACCAAACATCTGGTTGATCGATGAATCTGGTGATGCAAACTCCTGATATCTCGTCCATTTTTATTTTTGTTTTCCGGGAATTTGTGTCTCGTCCCTCACTCAGAAACAACAAACAGAAGTGGAGTAATGAAGATAAGAACAAGGTGGGTCTTTTAATTCTAACCCATATTGAATCCATTTTTAACCCATTTAAACCCATGTAAATATGGGTTCAACCCATATAAATCAATTATAAAATATGGACGGATTTGGGCTAATTATAAATGGATGGGTTTGAGTGAAACTAGAGGTGGCAATCCTAACCCATATTTCTTAACCCGCCCAAATCTATCCACTTATAACCCAACCCAACCCGCCCATATTGTGTAATGGGTTGAGAGTGGGTTTAATATGGGTTAAAATTAAAAATGATCCAACTGTTTGGGCTGAATTAGCTCAATCAAATGGCAAATGATTTCGTGCGGGCGTGCCAGAAAAGAAATAACTTCAGGAAAAAAATTACTCTTTTCAAATTGATTTGAAACAACTAATTTACAATCAGGCAACTGTGTTATCCGTTTGATTACCTCGACTAAGAGAATTTTTCCTTAAAGGTATCAACCAAATAAAAGATTGACGCGTTTCAAATCAGAAAAGATGATTGAACACAAACAAACCTGAATTTGATCAAAGGTAAGCTTGTATACAAACACTCTTAAGACTCTATTAAGAATAATGCAGAAATATAAGTACACTGAATTTAATCAAAAGTGGACTTACAAACGACTATTCTTTGGTAAGAAAAAACTTAAAGGAAAATAAGAGAACTTAAATTTAATCGAAAGTAATCTTACATGCAAATAAGCCTTCAACTTACAAAAGATCCTATTCTAAACTAATCTAAACACTAATCTACGATAAATCTTTGAGCAATCATGTTGTATGAATTGTCAGATGATATAAATTTTTGCGGGGGTCTTCTCTTCACTCGCTTCTTCTATTTATAGACGATGGACATGCCTTCGATCTCCACTTCCCACGTTAATCTTCACGTCCTACTCGAACTGCCCATTTCCCCCTCAAAACGGTTAAAGGGGCCTTCAAACGGTTACTTCGATACTGGTGTTCGTGGCCTCTCTTTCTTCACGCTTGAAAATGGTGTTCGTGGTTCCTTCATGGATCGTGATACTCCTGTTTTTACGCCATGCGGGTTAGTGTCACATGATTGACCCAAATGATTCCTTGCAATCACGTCTAACTTTCGTTATAAATCAAAGTAGCAGTGGCACCGTTCGATGATTCCAAAGATTAATCAACAGTTAAATTTCATCATGCTCTAAGATTATCTTTGTTTGATAACAAAACGTCATCGGTTCCAATCAAAACGATACCGTTTAGTACTAAAATAACGTCATCATTAAACTCCGTAATCCTCTGCATCCCGGGTCTAATTAAGACATGTTCTGATTGATCACCACGTTTTCTGATGACACGTTTATTTTTCTCATTGGGTGGTATATTTTAGGACGTAAACACCAACACCCTTTTTTTTTCCACCCGCAGGTCCCGCACTCTCTAGCGTCTTCTCTGATTCTCTAACTAGAATTCGTTTCACCCATATCTCTCTCTCTCTCTCTCTCTCTCTCTCTCTCTCTCTCTCTCTCTCTCACTAGAATCAATTCGTTTCACTTTCACCCATCTCTCTCTCTAACTACTTCTGCCAAACACTCAAAAAGTAACGCAAAAAAAGAAAAAAAAGATTTATGGTGGGTTTGAATTTTAAAAGATAAGTGACTTATTTTTGTTCTTATTTGATTTTTTTGTTTTTTACATTTGTTAATTTTGCGTTAAACTTTTTTGACTTAATGATTCGTCATGACGAAAGGAATCGAAAAAATAATATTTTTTAATCGAAACTCATAATTTTTTTCAAAAAGACAAAAATAATATAATTACAAAACCAATCTCTTGAACTCCTCCCCACTTTTGGATTTTTTTTCGTTTTGTCCTTATTCAACTTTTTTCGCGTTTATTGTTCTGTAACAAGTATTTTACGATTTTTGATTCGCTCCAATCAGAAAGTAAAAAATTATGACTTTTACCCAAATATTTTTGAAAACATCCGAGATAAAGCCCAAAAAGCTGATTGTTGGGATTTATCTTGAATATTACAAAAAAAAATATTAGGGTAAAAGTAAAAGAAAATTTACTTTTTCAATTCTTTCGTCGAGACGAACTAATTGGGATAAAAAGTTTGTCGCAAAACAAACAAATACAAAAATAATTGAATATAGACTAAAAAAAAGTCATTTGACTTTTTAATCCAAATCGAAGAGGTGGCTTCGGCGGACGCAACGAAGACTAAAACTATACAATCAGTTCAATCATCGCCTTCCAGATAATTCTCTGATGCGACCTCTAACTCCTCGTCAAAATTACGTTAGTGTTTGGAAATGGAAAAAAAAAAAAAAAAAGTAAAAACCTGATTTTTTGAATCTTTTTTAGCCTCTAAAAAAATTTGAGTTTTAATCATAAAATTTTACTTTTTTGAATTCTCTTACTGAGACAAGTCAGAGAAGGGGGGAAAAGGAAAAAAAAAAGAGGAAAACGGGTCGGGTCGGGCGGGTTAGGGTTTGGCTTGACCCATATTCGACCCAACCCGTTTCAACTTGTTTGCTTTTTGACCCATATTTGACCCACGACCTGTTTTAACCCACCCAAACCCGCCTAGACTCGCCCGTTTGCCACCTCTGAGTGAAACCATATTACTGGACCCAAATTGTCACCTCTAATTAATACCATATCTCATTACTCTGCCGTACGTCGCTCACTTCATTGATTCCCCTCTCTCTATTGAGTACTGTAGTATCTAGCCCTACCTCATAATGTCAGCGTTAAAGTTCCATTTTTGGCAAGCACTTGCATTACCAATAAAAACAGCGGCGTAGTGTGTGGGTTTTTTTTTTTTTCTTTGTAAAAAAAATATCTTAGAAGTTTTAATGTGTCATATTGCATGCAACAAGAAAAAAATATTGAGGGCACCGCCAAATGGTGTCTCAATTCTGAATGCTCGATCTTCTCCAAAACATATTCACTTGAGATTCAAGATTAAATGTATGATTCTCGCGTAAATATGTGATGGAAAAGGATGTTAGAGCACCACATGACAATGTTACCAAATCACTAAATAGTTAATTACTCACAAGTAAGCCTGTCAATGGGCCAGATCCGATAAGACCCAAATCCAATCCGAATCCGATAAGACTCGAATTCGATAGTGGTAATCCGGATCTGAATCCGAAACTTCGGATCTGATCCGAAAATCCAAATCCGATCCGAAAACTTTTTTTACTTCAAAAATTTTAGAAAATAAAAATAAAAATACAACTTCTTAAACATTTTTTTTTCAAAATAAAAAATTTACTGTTTTTTTTAAAAAATTTAAAAATAAAGTTCGGATTCAGATTGATAACGGATTTAATCCGATCCGATCCGTATTTGAATTACCGGATTCGGATTATCATATCAACGATATCGGATCCGGACCGGATTTTTAGGATCGGATCCGGTCCATTGACAGGCCTACTCACAAGCAAAGCATCCATTAACTGAACTTTTCGCCTCTAAACCACCATGATTTTTTGGAATTATATTTATGGATTACTATTTTATCACGAAATGCAAATCAAGCAGGGCTCTTTTTCATCTTCTTCCTTTTTTACAAAACCAGTTTAGCATTAATTGGGGACATGCAGCCTCCTTTGGTCCATCGTACTTGGCCTATAAATTAATAGGGTCAGCATTGCATATCACTCTGCAACAAATTAAACTTATTGGTGCAAACATGTCATGACTCCATCTGTTCTTCGTGCCAATCCGATCGATTCTGTCATCAAAACTTGGCCTTCCACCGCAACTCACACGGAAATCCGTACGCTGCACTCGTACAAGATTGCACCTCCAATCCTTCGAAATGGCTCGAGATTCACAGCAGACTTCCCAAAGGCGATCTGCGAATTATCAGCCAACTGTTTGGGATTCTGATTTCATCAAGTCCTTGAAAAATCACCATATTGTGAGTATTACGAAACACGAAGTTCAAATTAAGAAAAATCAAACTTTGAATTTTATCCTTGATACGAACTCGGTTTAGATTAACGTGTTGGATCAACTAAAAAAATTGGAAGAAACCGAACAACAACTTGAATAAAGGACGCAGCATGTCAAGAAATAATGTCCAAGGGCCGTGATACGTTCATATGAGAAACATTATTTATTATAGTTTGTCGTATGCTACTTTGATATTTATCTAAAGTTGACAAATGTTCACATCATAGTCCATCTTTCCATTTTTTTTAGTATGCACGTTCACCACCACTAAGGTAAAATTCTGGCTCTGTTCTTGTGTTCATAGTTGAGTAGGTATTTCGCTTTCGTCATTTTCAATTTTACCCTTGCGAACCTTTGCTCTGTTTGTTTCTATTTCAACAATATAGTACTCCTAGTATTTTAGTCATCTTTTGTCATAGTCTGATATAGAAAGAATTAATAACAATTTGAACAGTCGAAATTGTGCTCCCAAAAATTTGTCAGCCGAACTGCAAGCGTTGTTGTTGCATTCGACATTCCAACAAGAGATGACTTTTAGATGGAGATGGGCAGTGGCGGCTTTAAGATTTATTTACGGGCATTCATTCAGGAAAATAAAAAAAAAGGCTTCTTAGTTCTTAGGTAGTATTCTCTTCGTCTTTTTTAGCAATCAATCATTTCTGCACAAGAGAATAGGAAAGAGCAAACGAAATGAGAAGCTTGGGACTATTTTGGTGCTGCGTTGGTATATCCCACGTGGTACCCATTTGGCACATCCAGACCGTCCAATACATTTTTGGATGGCTCGGAATGAAATCCTCTCTCTCTCCTCTCATCCCAACACTTTCTCTCTCCAAATCCGAGCCGTCCAAAAATGCAATAGACAACTCGGATGTGCTGAGCGGGGACCACGTGTACCCACCCGGCATTGAAAAATTTCCCACTGGAAGAAATAGTAAGAACGCATAGCTAGGAAAAGAAAAGAAGTGTATGTGGCGCTTGAATGTACATAGGGTGTCCAAAGGTTCAGAGTTAGATTTACAGCTCAATGCCCATTACATGTGTACTGAAAAATGTTGAAAGGTTAGGGTGTTCAACTGAACACTGTTAGATGTATGTAGCGCCGACCCTTGAGATAGGATTGCATGTGGTGTTAAATACAAATTATCAAGTTCAAAGTGAAAATTTCTTGAAATGTAGGTACCAATATATTGCCCCTATCCCATAAAATTTGTCCCGTCCACAAAACGGAAAGTAAAAAAATAATGCATTTCTTCTGAGAAAAAATCCATAGTGATATCTAATAAATTGTTCAAATTTTTTTGAAACTTTCTTGCACAAAATGTACTATTTTTAAGTCCTCGCTTTGCGAACGGGACAAACTTTATGAGACATAGGGAGTAGTAATTTGCCATATATAAGTTCTGCTCTCTCATTTTTTTATTTTTTTTGGATCAGCTCTATGCATAAATTTTGCTGATTATAACGGTTTTCACTTGTAAAATTTGTTGTAGGATGAAATACAAAAGCACAGGGCAAAGAAACTGAAGGGGGAGATAAAGGCTATGGTTCGGGATACAGATGTAAATTCATTGACAATACTTGAGCTAATAGATGATATCCAACGGTTGGGACTGATCCATCACCTTCAAAAGGATATCACGAGCGCACTAGATAGAATATTTCTGTCTGTAAATGGAAATGGAACAAATCTGAGGGCAGATCAGCAGATTAGTGTTCATGCCACTGCTCTCTGCTTCAGGCTCTGTAGACAACATGGTTATGAGGCCTCTCAAGGTTCTCTTTTATCCTTCTCATTTATTATTTAAAAGATGACGGAGTGATTCATGTTGGGTAACTGGCAACCAGTGCATAAAAAATTCAGTTAGGTCTTTATGACATGATTTTGATTACAAAGGCTAACACATACCACGATGCCTATGACAGCTGAGTTTAATGGACAAAATAGATTCATATAACCAACCCCAATTGATTGAAACTTAAAACTCGATCTAGTTGAGAATTTCGGAAAATCGTCTTTATGTTGTTCTTTTTTTCTAAAAAAGCACATAATATTTTCAAAATCGTCTCAAGCATGTGTCAGAAAACTATTGGCATAATTCTTTTATTATTTGTGAAATGAGAGCACAAATTAGGTTCTTTCCATATTCAATCTTTGAAGTTTACCTTTTAGAGACACGAAACTTCACCCCAATTAGCACTTTTCAAAAACCAAATCTAACAAAGTCTTTGAAAATAACCAATTTGTTTTTACAACTTGTCGTTTGAAAATAACCTCGGATCTCATAATCTTTTGATTGAAAAATGAGTAGCATACAAGAAGGATATTTTGAAAAAAGATTCAAAATAATATGAGGAATGAGTTCCATACTAGAACTGCATTTTGAAGTAGATATATTAGTCGATTCCATTATGATAGGGCATAGTGGTAATTAAAGATTGTTCATTTTCACTATTTTGTTGCGCAAAACAACATAACAAGATTGTTAAAAAGCCAAAAATACTATTGTTCCCCTTCACAAAGAGATAGAAAGCAAGGAAAAAACTAAACAAAAACAAGATAGAAGATAGAAGATATGGATAGCGTAAATAGATAGGATTCACGATCAAAAAGAACTATAAATAGATAGGATTTGTGTGATGTTGTGCAGATGTGTTTCACAAATTCAAGGGCAAAAGTGGAAACTTCATGGAATCTCTATGCAAGGATATCAAGGGATTGCTCAGTCTGTATGAAGCTTCTTATCTTTCTTTTGAGGGAGAAAACCTTTTGGAAGAGGCCAAAATATTCACCAACAAACATCTAAAAGGCATAAAGGGAAAGATAGTGGACAAAGACCTTGTGGAACAAATAGATCATGCACTGGAAATGCCTTTGCACCACAGGATGTCTAGGCTTGAAGCTAGGTGGTATATAGAGGCTTATAGTAAGAAAAATGATGCAAATCATTTGCTGCTTGAAATGGCTAAGTTGGATTTCAACATGGTGCAATCATTACTCCAAGGAGAGCTCAAAGACATGTCAAGGTAAATGAGATCCCCCTCAAATGCAACCACGTTTGACTACCACGTTACATTTTAGATTTCAAGTACTAAAGTTTAAGGAAATCGAATATTAAGTGAGACAGGTTTCAGTATTAATTATGTGACATTTATTAATCAAGTATTAATTGATCATTAGTTCGACATCCAATCACAAGTGTTGTGAAGTAATCATCCTCCATTATTAGCTTAATTTTCAGGTGGTGGGAGGATATAGGCTTGGTGAAAAAGTTGAGTTTTACAAGAGACAGACTGATGGAATGCTTCTTTTGGAACGTGGGAATGGTTTTTGAACCTAAATTCAGTGACTGCCGAAAGAGTTCAACGAAATTGATATCACTTATAAACACCATTGATGATATCTACGACATCTACGGATACTTGGATGAACTACAACTCTTCACAGCGGCTGTCGACAGGTTTGTGAAAAAACTTTGCCTTTGGCTATGCGGTTCATTTTATGTTTCACTGTTTTGAAAGCTCCAATGCTTAGTCAAATTAATGTTGTCTTACATGGTCCTTGCATTGCAATTTTGCAAGCAAAAGACCAATTGTTGTGGCTTTGAAGTTTTGATAATTTGTTATTTTGTAGATGGGATATAAAGGCTGTGGAAACCCTTCCCAAATATATGAAGTTGTGCTTCCTAGCTCTCTACAACACCACAAATGAAATGGCTTATGCAATTCTTAAACAAAAAGGAGTGAACATCATTCCATACTTAACAAGAGCGGTATGTGTACACTTACCAAAAAAAAAAAAGAGCGGTATGTATACACGTACTACCTTCTTCTTTTTTTAAATTGTAGGAGAAAAATAGGAAAATGTGAAGTTTCAGTTCCAGCAGTAAGTCTCATACTTGTCACTACGTAGGTTACCTCATTCACTGGACTTTGGTAATTTTAATTTATATATTCTCTCCGTCCCCATTTAACAGTCTCTTTTGGAGTTCGTGCTACTTTTCAATTTCTTATATCTCATAATATAAAATGCATGTTTTATATGTGATTTTGAAAACATTGTGTAATAGAATTAATTGAGCTCTATCAAACAAGATCCATATTAATTACATTATTACGTACCGGTTAGAAATAACTCATTTTTAATCTGGTTAGAATAGAACGAAAGACCGTTAAATGGGAACGGAGGGAGTAGATTTATACTTAGGAGGTTTAGCAATTGTAGCTTCTCTAAATTTGCAGTGGCTTATTTTATAATTAGTTCTATCTCTGTACCACAGTGGGTAGATTATTGTAAAGCAATCTTGGTGGAAGCAAAGTGGTGTTTTGAAAAAGAGACTCCAACGTTTAAGGCATACCTGGACAATGGACTGGTTTCGGCATCGATCATGCTTGTATCAGTTCATGCCTACTTCTTGTTGACCAAAACTATTACAAAAGAGGCTCTGGAGTGCTTATTAGAGAAGAATGAGTCGTACCATCCTCTCATCGAATGTCCATCCCTCATTTTTCGACTTTGCAATGACTTGGCCACATCCAAGGTATGCTAGCTATTTACGGTACTCCCATTCGTACATTGTTCTGCTACAGTTTATTCCTCAAAATAAAATCGGAAAGGCTGAATGCCTAACGACATTACAACACGGCAACGCGGCAAAATTCGACCAATGAAGTACGTACATCGATGCAAAATAATGCTCCCCTGCTAAAGGGAGAGCATGTCCTCCACGCCGAACAATGCCCTCATGATAAGCACAAAAATAGTTCAAGAAATCACTGCTTACCACTGTGCCTCTATTTCCTCCGAGCATCCTGCTGATCGTTTGGTAGCACCGGTCAGTTGTCCTAAGCGCAGGGCTTATGTAATCGATTGCACAATAACTCGATAAGTCCGAGATTGATCCACAGGGAATGGTTTTTGGAATGAATTGCTTTATCGGGCTAGATGCATGTGTTTTAGCTTTAGGTAGCAAACCTTTTGGTGTTGGGATTTTGGTGATTTTCAACAATGACTTAATTTCTAACTCAACTAATACTATGAATTGGCAAGTATTCTACCAAAAGGCTCAAATCAAGGGTTTACACCATCTATAACCTAGGTAGCTCCAATATTCGATCTCATGAATTATAGTCAGTTGAGCAACATGGGAAATCATATGCTCAAAAGGAAAATATTTACATGCAAAGCCGTTTTTAATCTAAACGGTGTTTGGTATAATCAAGGTTTGATTGGAAGCATCAAACCATGGAAGATTTACCAAGTTTTAGAATCGAGAGTTACAGGAACTCAGATCATGACCTTATATTTTCTAGCCTCTAGGGAGGTTCTACCCCATAGAAATGCTCATTAATTCATAAGTTTGACACCCTCATTTATTTTCCTTTGTGCCACGGGCTGAGTTGGAGAGAGGTGAATCTGCAAACTCAATCCTGTGTTACATGCATGAAACTGGGCTTTCGGAACAAGAAGCCCGAAAGCACATAAGGAAATTGATTGACGAGGCATGGAAGAAGATGAACAAAGAACGAGTAGCAGTTGATTCTCCATTTGAAAAACCATTTATTGAAACAGCTATTAACTTTGCTCGAATGGCCCAATGCAGTTACCAGAACGGAGATGGGCAGGGAGCTCCGGATAATCAAGCAAAGAACCGGGTCTTATCGGATGGAAGGGTAGACCTTTTATGGGACATTCATCAAGACCATATTTGAAAATACAGAGATGTTGAAGGTTTTGACACATTTGGACACACCTGGAAAGAGGTGATAATTGAACCCATTACTACGTCTTGTTAATTAGCCAATGGTTCAATTCTCTAAGTTAAAAAACAGAGCATAGATATTAAAAAAGTTGGAAGTTGCTTTCTTAATTTGGAGTGTCTTTAGATCTTCTATATACAACAAATGTGTTTTCTTCATTTAATAAACTAATGAAGTTTTCACTTAATTTGGACAAGATTAAGGAAAAGATATGTTGATTTTTAAGGAAGTCTACAATACACACCCCTTAAAATGGTGTACCATATGCACCTATTTTATGGTTCATTCATAACATTTTAGCGTGTTTTGTAACTTTTGTTCTAGAATTCATAACTTTTCGACAGTACAATTTGTAACATTTTCATTATGATTCATAACATTTTGGTGTATCTCGTAACCTTTATACGATTCGTAACTTTTTAGCATTATGATTCGTAACATTTTCTCTATAATTCATAACATTTTAAGGATGCATATGATACACACCCAAATAAAGAATGTGTATTGTAGTCTTTTCCTTTTAAGGAATACTATTATAAAAGATAAATTGATGAAGTTTTCACTTTGGCCAATGTCGAAAACGCCTACCTTATCTTGGGGTATATTTCAGGTTTTTGGGTTTCGGCCATATATGTCAATATGGGCTCAATTTTCCAAACGTAACATGATTTCGGCACGGTTACGGTTCTCAACAAATTCTACAAAATGAATGATTTAGAATATTGATATGAATCCTACGTGGATCCACAAAACACAAACTGTATTGTGCAGGGGCTGATGAGAAGCCATCTCCTTTCTAATAACCGAGTGTCCAAGACTCCCTTTGCACGTCTTCAATAAATCTACGATTTTGAATTAGGTGGAATTCCACTAAGCAAAAATTAAATTTTGTTCTTATTCTAATTTTTTTTGCGTTTGTTAATTTTGCGCCAATTTTTTGTGAATTATTGATTCTTCTCAACAAAAAGAATCAAAAAATCCAAATATTGTTATTTTTACCCAAATGTTTGGGGAAGCAATTTTTTTAGCTTAAAAGTGAATATTTCCAAAAATATTCACAAAAATTTGGCACAAAGTGCACAAACGTAAATTTTTATTGAATAAGAACAAAATTTTCAAAACGTCCTAAACGTTAAGCGGAACTCAACCTTAAAAGATCCGATAAACCTCTCGGTGGACTGGGAATTCTAAGATCTTGAATTTTGTTCGCTCTTCCCTATAAATATACCTCGCATCGGTTGAAAAAAGAACGAGAAAGGCAAGAGGATGTTCTTCGTAACTCCATTATAAATTTCGGTCGATGATAATATAATAATTGTATAAGAGAAAACATAGTCGTTTACGGAGCCAATCACAACCGTTCAAAACACTTTTTAGATTATTCAGATATTAATAAAAAAAATTCCGGAAAAGAGTTGAACTTTTTCCCGGAGAAGTTTTAATAACATCCGAACCATCCAAACACTTTTAGACAGTCGTAATTGATTGTTGCCGTAAAAAACATGTTCACAGATATAAGTTTCTCTCATTGTATAATATACTACTAACATGAACGTTAGATTTTGAAAGTAGGACGACAGGAGTGGCGTGCAAGCGAGAGATGCCTTTCTTGAACTTCGTCTCTTTCGTCATTAAAAAAAGTAAAAGTACACGAAGACCCTATTTACTACGGTATTACTTTTTTTCACAAAGACCTCTTAACATTTAAAATCTCTGACCCCCTCAACTATAATCAATCAGCACCCTTCTGTTAAAAAGGCCAATAAGATGAAGGGTCAATGTGTACAATTTCTATAGATGAGGGGGTCAGTGTGGGCAATTTTTTTAGAGGTAGAATCGTTATTCTTCCTTATTTCGTTAACAGAGTTAGCCAATTTTTCATTTTATATAGTTGATGGGGTATTATAGGTGGTTTTAAATGTTATAGGGTCTTCACGAAAAAAATTGCATAGTTGAGAGGGTCTCTGTGTACTTTCACATTAAAAAAAAACAAACCTAAAAAATACTCCTTCTGTCCGGATTTAATACTTCTTTTTGAGAGATATGTCATTTTTCAATCAATTATATATTATAATTTATAATATTTTATGTAATTTTAAAAATATAGTCTTATAGAACTAATTGAGATCTATCAAACAATATCCATATTGAATATAAAATTCATTACCAATTCAAAGATATAGTAACTCATTTTTAATCCGGTTAAAATTGAACGAGAGACTATTAAATCCGGACGGAAGGAGTACTGTACAGTATCAATTTTTATAGGAGTTCCCAAGGAAAATAATTATTAATAATAAAAGCTCACATCATTTAGGTTAACAACCGACTTTGGAACAAACCCCATTTGGATTACCATCTTCCCTTTTTTCAGTATATATAAACTGAGTAGTAATTTTTTTACTCTACTAGTACGGAGTATTATTTTTGTGTGAATTCTGCCACACAATTAATGTCAACGCGAAACAGTTGACACGGTAAGTCAACTGATGCTCGAGCGGCCCGTCGTTGTGGAATCGGGTAATTTTTCACTGTTCTGTTTTCATATGTACCCTAACATTGCTCGTTGAGTAATTTGGTATCCTCTCCATTTTGGTATCGCCCTTTGTTTGAAGTTTGAACAATAATTATTGCAGTCTTAAATTAGAATGAATCCTCGCTAGGAGAAATAAGTTTACGCTCGCTAGTCCCCAGATTTATTTACGGACTTATTCAAAAATCAGGATTATTCGTTTTGTAGATCTTGTAGAGAACGTCGGTCTTGTTAAAAATCATCCTGATTATCCTTTTCATGAGAAAGATATATCAAGAAAAATATATTTCAGTCCAGTGTTGCGGTGTATTGGAAATCCATTTTCCTCGAGATAAATGTGTTATAACAAAACATCAAAGAACCCCAAGGGTTGGCAAAATGGGCATAAGAGAAAGCAATGAGTGCTTGACCATGAAGTCGCATGTTCGAAGCCCACGGAGGTCAACAATACGGGTTAATCATATCCAGCCCACTTGCATTATTGATTGCTTCAACATGAGACTATGAGAGTGACATGGAAAGGGACTTCACCTCATAGAAGCTTTCAAACAACACAGTATACAACACAAAAAGAAGAAACAGATAGTAGTTGAAAAAACACAAAACAGTTCTACACACCACAGATACAAAAAACAAAAATGGGAATTGATTTTGCCACTCCCCTTTTTTTTAATGTCACTCATCTTCTCCCACAAAACAAATCATCTAATAAAGACACAAAGGGAATTGGTGACATTAGCAAAAAAGGGAGTGGCAAAATCACTCCTCAAAGAATACACCATTAAAGAACAAACAGCCTTTTTCCTCTTTATGATTATATACAGCTATCCAACATTTCAATTCCTGTAGAATAGACAAGGCTCTCAACAATCAACATATCCTTTATTAACGTTACTGATGAGAAAGAAGGAACTGCTACAAACTCACGAAAAACAGAAACAAAGAACAAAAACTTATTTCTCATGCTATGTGCAAAAACATGTAGGCTGCGGTCGGATCTTGGATTTGCTTCGGCTAGAGGAGTAGACATCGATCCCGTGAAATCTGTGTTCACAGTATTTTGCGAAGGGAAACGAAAAGACATGAGATTTCTCTCCACTACTCGATGCTGTGTTTCCTAACATTATCATTTCGTTCCACGAACTCCTCCATAAATCGAAGATCCAAACACTGCCATGGAATAATCATGAAGAATAATCCTGAATGAGAAGTGCCCATCATGAACAAAGCCTAGGCAAGGATCTACCGTTTCTGTGGCTTGATGATCTTGATTTCAACATCTTTGTCATTTGGTTTTGCATTTTCGCACGAAGTTTTTCCAACTCCGCTACCCTCCATTGCATGCCTTGCAAATTTTCTCTGAGCTTCTCGTTTTCAGCAGGGAGATCAAGCTTTCTCGCATAAAGCACAATTTGTTCACAAGCCTCATCTTTTTTTCCCTTGATATCAATTTCCGCAAAACTACGTGATGAGTCCATAAAGGGCTTTAGATGGTCCGTCCCTCTCCGCAAGCTTTTGAGATTGCACTGTAGAGAGATGAGAGTTTGGACTGCTGATTTTGATGGGAATTTCTTGTTCTGAGTTAGGTGTTTGTAGACTTCTGAGGAGAGTTTCTCATAATTCAGTCCATAACACACATTTACTTTTTCCTCTTCAGGTAGCGCTGAATGGACCTGTAAAAAGATCAACACAGCGAAAATGATGAAACAAGATCAAGGCTATGAGTTACATAACTAAAAATGTCGTGAAACCTTCAGATTGACCACTAGGGTTATAAACGTAAAATATCAGACTATGCATGCTGATCGATATAGAGGAAGAACACTATTTTCTTTTGAATGCAGAAATTGCATTTAATAAACTGCTTTCAGTTTCTGATTTCTCAACTGTCTTTTTTATGATCCAGTATTTAGATATAAGGCGAATGGATTACAAGAATATTTCTTGAATAAACAGTTCAAGACCATATAATGAAAACAAGAGCAATAGTAGTACCTCTAGATACATGTCCATGGCACGGTAGATTGCATCATAATTGTCTCTGGCATAATCTGGCAAGGCGGCGACTAGATACAAAAACTTCGACGGTTTCAAACATGGATCCGGTGCTACTTCTGCTATGTATAAATCCATCAAGCTAGCAACTTTCTTCAATCGTACCAAAGGAATGCAACATAGTCCTTGGCCAACAAACGACTTGACAAAACTCAGCACCAGATTTACGTCATATAGGTAGTTTACTCCGGCTGGAGGTGGGACGAGTAAATTATCTAGAGTTGCTTGATCCATCTGTGAACCGATCATACTCTCTAACTTGTCCCTAAATAATTTGCTTATGTTCAAACTCAGAGCAACTCTAAGGATCCCAAACAAACTCTTGCAAGAAATTGCACTCCAATCTAGCAAAGAGAGCATATTGACTACAGTCTCAGCGATTACACGCTTCTCATCAGAAGTAGCACAAATGAACCTCGACTTCTGGTAATAAAAGAGGAACCTACTTATAGTGGCATGGTCAAATTTCCACGAAACCATTGATTTTGTTACCATTTCGATCATATAAGGGTTCAAAGCCACGAGATCTTCAAACCACCATGTCGCCCGGAAGGAGCTACTTTTCAAACTCTCATAGCTTTGAGTGTCAAAGCTATCAAGTGAAGAAGTCGAAGGACATGGACTTGTTTCACTGGCCAATGATAGCCTTCCAACCAGAGAGTCCAAGTATATTTCAAGTATATTACAAGAATTTGCAACCGGAAGTAAATCTTGACACTGCTTTAAAGCTACCAAAAGCTCAGACCATGTCCAGTACCTGATCTCTTCAAGAGATTTCTCTGTTCGCTCTAGTAAATTGAGGGCTCCGGTAGCCGTTTGGTTCATTTCCATGAAATGTGCAACGCAATGTAAGGGAGTAAGGTTTAAGGGATTTATCTGCAATTTGCCACTGTTGTAGCAGAACCTTGTCATGAGCTCAAAACTCTCAGCCCCTCCTGGGAAGTCATGGAGTATCACCTTCAGACCTTGCGTCTCAATCCTCGATTTACCGATTAACTTACTTAATCTGCCTGAATAAAAGCAAATTGTTTTCTGCAAATGTTCATTATTCAACAGTTTTAGATGATGGACAAAATCTTGAATATAGAATCAGAAATACAGTTGACAAAGGAGAAAACATAAAGAAGCAAACCCAGGAAAAGAATACTCAGACACAAAAACATTTGCGTAGGCGAGGATAATATGGAAAGTTAAGGGACCAACTCAAGCTAAATAACTAATCCCAATAACAAAGGAAACACAATGCCCAATTCTTAATCATTATCTAAAGGAATGGAGTCTCTAGTGCTTAAAAGCCCACCAAAGGCATTGAATTTAACAATCCGAAAAAGAAAGTGCTGAAAAGGTGATCTGTCCCAATTCCTGCAAAAGAAAAAGAATGCTGAGAGGTCGTTATAGACAATAAATTGTTGAAGGGGAATCACGAAAAGATGTCCGGTGATAATCCCAGCAAAGGAGGGAAAGATCAACAACAATAAATAACCTTTAAAGGATGAGCTGTAAACCCAGACATCCAAAGTTAGAGGGGCCAGGCAACAAGAGAAAAATCTCTTGTGAATCACCTAGTCCCAGAGAGGACAATAGTCGAGGTGCGCGTAAGCTGGCTCGGACACCTCTGACCGTCAGACCAAAAAAGGACAATAAACAGTATGAGGGGAACCCTTTTGTCACTCTCATAGAAGGAGAGATTTGCAATTAAAGGTATGGCAATGGAAATCCCAGAACTGACAGCAATAAATGTATAGAGGTGAAAATGGTAGAGGGAATGGAGACCAGTGATTGAGATAGAGAACTAAGAAAGCCTCACATTTTGAAAATTAGGTGAAAATTAAATGGTCGGTAGAATAAGACAAAAGAAATTTAAACACAACGACTTCACACATCACAAAGATCAAATGGAAGAGAATTTGAAGAGCTAAATAAGTATTAACCAATTATTCCTATACTTCCAAACGAAAGAAATTGAAGTGAAAAGAATCGAAAATGAAGTTTTCAAAACTATGTTCTAGAAATGTAGGTTTTCCAAGAGGGTCTGCTTTGTGTTCATTTCTGGCCTCTCAACTTCGGCCTCTCTAATCCCTTTTCACGAGTGTGTTCAACGGGTTCAACTCCAGCGTTGTGGGTTCCAAGCGGCTTTTCTTTTTGGCCTTTTTGTTGTTATTTGTTGTTTTTAGTTGTTGTTTCTGTATTTTCGGACCGATGGTGTCCTTTTTTATTGTACTGTTTTCTTATATATAATATTTGCATTTTCTGGCTGGTCAAAAGAAATGTAGGTTTCCAATAGGTGGGAGGTAATTCCAACCAAGGGCTTCTCCAGCTCTCAACTTTTTTTCACTTGAACTCAAAATTTGAGTAAATATGCCTCCAAATAACTCTACTACATGACTCAAACTTGTATCAAAGTGAGGTTTACTCAAATTAAACGAGACTCAAATCCTTACTCAAATTTGAGAAGACTATTTTGTGCCTCGTAAATTTACAACTATGCCATTAATAAAGCTTATTTATGCTTATTAGATTCAGTTTAATCTATGAGAGTGCTTCATATCAAATAAAGCTTTTACTCAAATTTAAGCAGAATTATAGGTAAATGCTGGACATGCTCTAAGCCAAACTGGGAACATTTGAGGAGGGTTCTAAATTTCTGGAGGCCAAGAAAAATTTTACCCTTTCCTATTCCAAAGTAATCCCAGCAGCCAAACAGAGAGGAAAAGAAGAATTCTTGGGACATGATAAAACCAAGATCACAAGAGACAACCAAACTACAGTGAACAAATGAAGAACAAGATTAAATTTTGGCGACAGAAAGAAGACAAAAAAAAAAAACTGCTTCTTCACAACGACCAAGGACAAACAACAAGCAAACAGAGGCCAAGAGCAGAGAATTTACCTTGTCCAGAACGAAGATCTCTTCCCCATTGACCTCCACTTCAAGGTCACAAGAGACAACCATGAGCCCAATTGAAGAAAACCCAAAACCCGCCTCAAAACCAGATCCTTTGTTGGGAATTGTAGCAAAGGATGTTGAGAAAAGATCAGCAACCCAGCACAGACAGAGGTGAGATTAGAAGGGGAAGAAGGTTCAAGGAAGAAGAAGAAGCCAACATACTGAGATGGGCAAAAAGACAAACAGAAAGAGGGCAACTTTAAGTTCTGCAAATGATAAGTCAATTTGGAGCAGGAAGTGGTTCCCAACTGGTGTAGAATGACAACAGTGTGCGTGAAGCAACGGTACGAGGGCAGAGGAATCACACAAATCTACATGTGTATGCATGTATATATGTATACAATAATATAAAAGGGTACAGAGATAAATAAATAAATAAATTTGCCTATCAAAACAAATGGAGTAATATAAAAGGCCAATGAGCTGTAGAGTGCCCTCTAATCTTTCTCTGGCATAACTGCCAACTAAAGTACAGTAAACTATTCAGAATATAGTTTGCGAGAATTTTAAATAGCTATTCGACTAGCTTATTTTTTAAATCTCTATTTTTCATTTACGATAAATTAACCAATTGTTCGATATGGATAAGAGCATGTACATCAGAGAAGGAAAAATGCATTTTGATGAAATGGTTCGGTATTAATACCGAAGAACTGTTCATGTGATTCCCCTTAAACAATTAGTTTATCTCTCCTTGAGGGGTGCCGGGAGTAGAGATGTTGTAGCTAGAGAGATTGGGTATCCCATGACTATGGGTAGGTAAAATGTACTATTCATAGTTATTTTTGCTCACAACTGATGCACTTGCTCTAAGTACCTAATCAACTTTTACCAAAGTAGAACTATTTTTTGAAAACATGGGTGGCACTCGCCATCTCCTCCTCCCGGCCCAGACTATGCGTAAAACACGTACTACCTCCGTCCTAATTTAATTGTCACTTTTGAGAGTTCGTGTCACTTTTCAATTGATTATATCTTGTAATTTATAATATTTTAGGTGATTTTGAAAATATTATATTATAGAACAAATCAAGATCTATTAAACAAGATTCATATTGAATGTAAAATTCATTACCAATTTAAAGATATAACTAGTTTTTTTATCTAGTAAGAATAGAACTGAGACAAATAAATTAAGACAGATGGAGTATTAGTTGAATAGTTGTAATAAAAGTGGTCCCGTAAAAAATGAAAATATAAATTGGGTCTTAAATGGTTGAGGCCTTAATTTGTTTTTTTGTCATTTAGAGGTATTCATTTTTGGTGAATATAGAGGCATTGAAAAAGTGTCAGTGGACCTCATAAAAGACTGGGACCGCAATTTGGACAACACAGTTGGTTAATTTCTTCCCTGTATTATTAGAGAGTAAAGAATCATTGGCTATTATTCGATTCTGTAGTTTAAACTAGAGAAAATTTCTTTTATATTCCTTCGAATTTGATCAAAAATTCATTTCGGTTCTTCACCTTTCAATTTCAGCATAAAAATACTTCAACTTTTTAATTTTTTCAATGCCATTCTTTAGGGATATACACATACATATAGAGGGATTTTCAAGTGAGGGATCCCTCATTTTGTTAAAATGTTGGACCCTCATTTTGTTAAAATGCTGGACTTTCATTTTCCGATCAAATTTTGAAAATCCGAGCCGCTCAATGTGTGTAGAACGTGATTTCAAGGGTACCCGGGAAAAATCAGCAAAAAAAATGACCGGGAAGGGCTTCATCCGAGCAATTTTTTTTGAACCGTTCAATGAAAACTGCTCGGATGAAGCCCTTCCCGGTCTTTTTTTTTGCTGATTTCTCGCGCGGACCCTTAAAATCACGTTCTGATCATTTTGAGCGGCTCGGATCATCGAAATTCAATCGGGAAGGGGAGTCCCGCATTTTAATAAAATGCGGGATCCCTCACTGGAACCTAACTCTCTCTATATATATATATGTATATATACACATGAAAAATAAGGTGTATGAATCAAGCACTCTACACACATTGGATGCCGTTGATTCTCACGTTGGCCCCCTTGTTTTTTCTTTTTTTTTGAATTTTTGGAAGGCTCTGATCGGCCGTCCAGTAGCCGAGGACGGCCCAGCAAGGCCGTTGGTCTCTATAGTAAGACTCAAAGAAAACGGATTCCTTCTAAAAGATGACATTGAAAAAAATTGGAAAGTCGAAGTATTTTTATGCCAAAATTGAAAGGTGAAAGACCAAAATGAATTTTTGATCAAAATCGAAGGGATATAAAAGAAATTTTTTCCTAAAACTAATACAAAAAAAAAAAAAAAATTACTTTAACTCAAATGTTTTGAAAAATATCCACTTTTAAGTTAAAAAGGAGAAAAAAGTGCCACTTTTTACTTTTCCAATTCATCACTCAATAATTCACAAAAGTTCAACGCAAAACTAACAAACGTAAAAATTTTTTAAATAAAAACGGAGTGCTAAACTTTTGCTAAAAGCTACATAACCTAAGAAACATTTCAGTGGAACCTAGCCTAAAAGCTACATAACCAAGAAACATTTCATGTAGTCACTTACGATCATTGAATTGCTCACAAGTAAATTGAGTGATCTATCTACTGGTCAAAGAAAAGAAAAGAAAAAGACATGGTTGGGAATCTTGGGATTTTTGGATTGAAGATAAACTAGAATTCTGATTCATGAACAATGATTCATTCGGTGATAAATAAAGTGAATTCTTGTTCTGTTCACCACCTTTAATGACTTACAAAGAAACAAAAGAAAACAGAGAGGGCCAATTACTTCTGTTGAACTCAACTCACATCATCACAGTAGATATATTGAAATGTTCAAAAGAATGACCCTGGTTCTGAAAGTATAAGGTGACTTGGCGTTGACTCATTATCACAGCATGCTTCTACGGATTCGGCAATCCGTATTATCCCCCATTTGGCCATCTGGGTTGCCCAAGTCCAGCTTTATGCTTCCACCTACTATTAAGTCATACAAAATTTAAAAAAAAAAAAAAACATATAAGTACCAAAAAAAATAACATCAAAGTTACATGTTGTTCCTTTAGCTTGAATAATATCGTAAAAATCAACATCAAATGTAACCCTGGTTATTGTACTTTATAATTAGCATGATCCGATTAAAAAAAATAACTTCCCTTTGTATTTTTTAAAGCAAATTTCTCAATTAAGTCATTATTTTTTACTTATCCATAAACTCGGGTCCATTCCACTAAGTTTTGGTTATTCGGCTTTTTGTACTTTTTAGTTGATATATGTGACAAGAGTGACCTGTCTTAAAAAGTGTAAAAAGTTACCACAAAAAAAAGTCCCTTAATGCTCTTAATGGAATGATGCATCATTTTCAATTGAGATCATAGCCAATTTATTTAATCTCTCTTGCGAAATGATAGTTCAAAGGTAAAAGCAAAAAGGAAATTGATATTGGCACTTTCCTTACTAGGTATCCAGGGCCAGCCTTGGAGTAAGCCCCACAAGCCTTCCGGCTTGGGCAACCCTCCTCCACGGGGCAACCCAAAAGAAAATATTTTAAAAAGTACGTTATGATAATATAGGTTAGTGCATGAAAACAATGTTGGCCCTTTGCCCCAGCGGAAAGGTCATTCTTTTCCCCTAGAATTCAGGCAGGTTCGAATCCCACGCCCCCACTCCTCTTGCGTTATTTTGTCGCTCCAAGGGAGCCCTGCTTCATCTCTCTCTCCTTAGAACATCTTTCCTTTTTCACCTTTTTTTTTTTTTTTTTTAATTTGCTTAAGGCTCCTACTATTATTTTGTTTCTTTTTATTTGGTCAAACTATTTTACTATCATATTCCTTTTGATGACAATAACTGATACTTGTGATTACAATAACTGAAACAAACGTTACAATATCTACATTGAAAAATATAACTCACTTAATTTTAACCTTAGTAGGCTTTTTTGCTAAAAAAAAGATTTGTACTTCTTAAATTTTTTGAGAGTTAGTTTCATTAAGTTTCTAGTTCAAATCCCTTCAAATGTGTTTTGCAATTGTGTGATTATAAAGTCTTATTGGTAAGATGGCGGTTTCCAAATGGTATGTGATTGCTTATCGATTTAGTTGAATATACATGTTACAGTTACTTTGGCGGAGAGGAGTGATCATAAAGCAATATAACTGAGGTTATATTATGATTTTGATTTTGATTTTTTAATGTAATTCAAGTTAAAAGCACAATACTATGATAATTTAGGTATGTCTTTCTATTTATTATCTCATCCATCCCTAAATAAATGTTTGGCGCGCAAACCTAAGCCTTTAAAAATATGCAGTTTTTATTAAAAAATCAAAAAAATTCGCAACTTAAAAGAACTCGTTAATATCTATAGATTTGTAAAATAAAAATAATTCTTTTTACAAAAAATTGCATCTTTTAAAAGGCTTAAAGTTGCGCTCCGAATATTTATTTAGGAATAGAGGGAATATGACTTAAAAGTACATGGACAACCAAGCTTGGAGTCGGACTTTGACAATCCAATCATTAGGGGTGGCCATGTAGGTATCTATCATTTATCCTTAATGTTGGTCTATCTGTAGATCCCCCTCTACGTAAGGCCGAGCGCCTTAACCGAGCCTACAAATCTTCGTCGCGAGGTCTAGTGAGTCGAATTATGACTCATCATAAACAATGGCAGCTTCCGCAGAAACTCAAGCCTACAGAAAACTGTTGGGATTTTTCCCCTAAATCCCACCCGCAACGGAACCGCAAACAACAAAAACGAAATCACACACGAAAGAACAACACAATTCAAAATACGTGGTTTCCTAAACTCGGGTACATTCATTGGGGAGAGAGAGAAATCTTTCACTATATAAAAAATAGATATCACAATGTAAGTTGTAAAACCCTCCCGAGCTTCTAACACACCGCTCTATATAATATTTTACACTCACCCCACAACTCTATTTTTCCCTCACATTTTTCCCTCACATCTTTTCTCTCTCTCACACAAAACCTCACAGTGGGGGAGATCTCCAAAGGGGTTCTCGGACTGACTCTCCTCTTTGCTCAGTCTCTCTTTCTTTCTTCACACACACTCTCTCTCTCTCTCTTCACACACGGCACACATCCTTACATGTAGCACAAATCCTTTGGATTTGCCCAGAATATTCTAGAGCCGAGCACCAAATATATCCCACACATGTCAATTGCTCATGCTGGCCTTTTCCTTGAAACATGCATTGACCAATGGTCCAAAGCCTTTCTACCAAAGGTCCAAAGCTTTTCCAAAAAAAAGCCACCGATTTCTTTCCTTTTGTCTTTTTTCTGTTCTTTTTCGCAATGGGGCAAAACCCAACAAAAACTGGACATTTTTCATCTTTAGAGACATTGTAAAACCAGACTCCAACCTCTTTATCCTTTCATCAGTCCGTGAAGGAGCTTCCGAATTTCCGGACCATGCATAGAATCACAAATGCATGATTGTCGATTTCCTCCATGACAGAATTACTGCACCCAAATGAAGTGAGCCTTTTGTTGGGGTCATAATCGGAGTTGTGCTTGCTCTCAGAGATGTCATTAAGCTGAGCTCTAATGCTAGTGGTTGTGTTCAGTTACTCTCTCTCTCTCTCTCTCTCTCTCTCTCTCTCTCTCTCTCTCTCTCATCAATTTGATTTTAGATTACAGATTTCATGGTATCAGAGCAGAATAAAGACCAACGTCTGAAGATTTCTCTCTATTGTCATTGATTATTTCTTTTTCTTTAATGAGAGTTATTTGTTAACTTATTTGTCCCATTAATGGAACTCTTCATGAACTTTGTTTGACGTAATGGGAAAAAGCAAAAAAAAAAGTCCCTGGTTACTTGAATAACAAACCTTCCGAAGTACACATTTATTAGAAATCCTCCATTTTCTGCAAGGAAACAATCAAAATCCTAGTACTTGTCCAATTTGTATCACAAAACAAATCTTGATTTGGCTAGACGAATATTCGGAAGGCAATAATGTGCATTGCCATTGGTAGCTACGTGCTCTTTAGACCAAAAGAGATAGTAAAAGCAAAGTGGAAATGACATTGTTTCATCCAAAAGTTGTAACCATAGAGCTCGTTTATTAGCCAGAGTAGTTTTGAGGATTAAATAAGAAGGGCAAATGAGATGAGGATACGGTAAAAGGGGAGATCAATTAAGAAGGAAAAGATAATTGTGCGTACTTGGTTTGGTTGATAGTTTGTCCGGGCGTTTAAAGTTGGGTGGATGAAGCAACACGGTGATAAATTACTTCCTTGTTCTTCAAAGTTTTTTCTAATATAGTACAAGTTTGGAAATAGGCAGGGATAATTGGGGAATTAGGGAGGGGAGAATAATTACGAACAGTGTTGAAGTTGCCCGTAAATAGTCTAGATGTAGAGGGACCGAGCATTTGCGCCTATCAAACACTGAATTTGTTAGAGCCAAATTAACTAATCCAAATAGTCATGCGCTTATACTGTAATAGTAATGAGGCACTAAAACTTATCTAAGATTGTGGATTTTCATTAATTATTATCCTCTCTCCTTTGAGTGTTTGGATATTTCATTTTAAGACTTTGTATTTTGAGGGAGATCTTCAGCTGAAGTTTTAAGGAGCTGATTACTTGTATGACATTAGTAGCCCCTCCCTCCTCCTTGAATTTTTGTTCTTATGCAAACTCTACGGGAATCCAACATCCAGTTTTAGTGCCTCAAGTCTCTCCAAATTCTACTAATGGAGAACCTATCTTTGCATTTTCTTTTGTGTTTTTTTTTTCTCGTTCGGTTTGTTTAAAATTTGGGGGATAGGCAAAGTTATGATCGTACAACACTATGAGCTTGTTTGCTACCTTAACCAGCTTACAAATAGGACCATAGTGTTGTACGATCATAACTTTGCCTATCCCACAAATTTTAAACAAAACACAAAGAAAGTTTAAAGATAGGTTCTTCATTAGTAGAACTTGGAGAGACTAGAAGCACCAACACTGGATGTTGGATTCCAGTAGACTTTGCTAAAGAACAAAAATTCAAGGAGGAGGGGCTACTAATGTCACACAAGTAATCAGAGCCTTAAACTTCAGCTTAAGATCTCCCTCAAAATACAACTTCTTAATCTAGCAGCTAAACCATATTTTCCATGAATCCAGATATATCCACACTCAAAGGAGAGAGGATAATAATTCATCCAAATCCACAATCTACATAAGTTTTAGTAGCTCATTGCGATTACAGTATAAGTGCATCAGTATTGTCATAGACCCGTAATAGACTGGAACACACTCCGGTAGAATCCCAAAGAACAGATAAAAACGAAACACAGGCAACAAAAAGAGAATAACATGCAAGCTGAGTGAAATTCTCTACGCGCAAACTCCACAAACAAGCACCATTAAATCACAGCAACATTGATTATGATTGGGTGACTTGTAGCTAACTAGGTCAAACATGAATCGAATCAACCCATCAACAGCGCTCCGCTTCTCAATGGGCGGCAACGGATCACTGAGAAGAGAGAAACACAACCATGTCATTTCTCCTTGTGCATATCATAATCATGTCAACATAATCACAGAACCAATACATGAATGTCAAATACAGATGCAGGTGACCAACAATTGCCTTAAAGCTAATAACATGATGGAGCTCTACATAATTCTTTCTTTCTTTTTCAATCTTCTTTTTTGACTCCATAGGGTTGTCCTTTTAAACCCAATTCAAGCCATGAAGATCAACCAATCAATCTTGGGATCAATGGTTTCAGTAATTTCTGCTATTGGGCTACAAGATCAACCAGATTCTAGAGCCAGATTTACCATGCATTCATGCAACATGGTCCATAAGGCAGTCGCAGTCACTAACGGATATGCATAAATAATTTTCAATGACAAAGGAGAAAAAGACTGCACATTTGCCGATTGCTAGGTGAACTGGTGAAAAGCAAAGGGGCAACAACCTTGTATCATCGTAGCAACAGCTTAATACACGAAACTATATGTCTTGAGCTAATCACAACGTCATGACTGAGTAAATAAGAAGAGGTGCCCAAAAAGATCATAAACAACAAAGATATTCTTGGATGAAGTCTAGTAACTAACAAGAATGTAAATGTTCTGGCAATTGATCACCCACGCTCCACAAGTTCATACCATCTCTAATTGCAAAATCGAATTCCGCAAGAGCAAAAGCTTATAACATTCTTTTACCTGCTGTGGCTGTTCATAATTCCCATATCCAGGGTAGGCCCCATAATACATGTTAGTCCTTCCTTTCTCTTTTCTCCTTTGTCTGGAACTCAAGTATGCATACTCAACTTCCTTTGTCCGCAAACCAAACGGTTATAGCTCTAAGTGGTAAGGAAGATATAAGTGTCTCATAAGTACCGTCTCTAGTTCGACTTTCAGTAAGAGCAAAATTCCTTGGACCACTATCCTCTAAAAGCAAATGATTGCGCGAAATAGATATGGAAGAGGCCTCTAGTATATGGTGCGGCCGCGCAACCTAAGGTTGTCATTGGTGGGATCGGTTACATATATATTACAAACAAAAAAACTGCCACTGCCTGCAAACAATATAATCACCACATACCAAAACCAACCCTCATCACTCTTTACCAGGTTTGAGCATCCTACCATGTACCACGAGCTCAACAGTAAGGGTCTGGCGAACTGTTCAGGCATCTTGTAACTACAGGTTGTGGTAAAGGCATAAATCAGCCACAGGTGTACGCTTTGGAACACTCCTCTTGTCTGGCAGCCCAGTCGTAACTAGACCAATGTACATCTTGAACCTGGCTTGGCTATTTTGAAACCTAACCCAAATACCCAAAGACTCATCAGTTTGCCTGCAGACCTGTGGGTTCTACCGATGAGCTTGAGTGTTGTTCTAGATCTTTCTTTCCCCTCCACAGTACAATCTGATCATCCTTGAACAAGATGGGGGCACAAGGTACCAAGTCCTACAATGACACCAGAAGAGGGGAATGATGAAGTCATAGCGACATTTTGAGACTAAAAACTTGGTTGTGATGGAGAACAAGTCTTACCCTTAACTTTACACCTATCTTCTTGCAGTCACTTGTAAACACATGGGCGCAGTCTAATCGTACAACCTCTTCAGTCTCAAATGCTTCCCTCATTCTGTCCACTACATTCACATAAACACCATTCCTAGCTGCAGGCATATAAGTGAAAAGTAAGCATTGAAGCAAGTACCCGCATAATGTTCTGAAAAATCACGTTTACTTACTAAGTTTCATCAAAGGAGCGGCATTCAGTCCTCTGTTCCTCATTTCCTTGGTTTCTTCAAACGAAAGACCATCAGCAACATTCTTGACAAGCTTTGGATATATTGGTGCATATGGCTTCCACAACATCAAAGGAATGACTGGTCTCTTCTTGGGGTCATAGTTTCGACCCCGGTATAAAAGGAGAATATTTATGTGCCGATAGATGACTTTCCCACCAGATTTATCCTACAGAGACACGACTACATTTTCAGCCCATAAAGATCAAAACCCAAAACAGGAAAAATGTTTCTCACCCAGGATAGAAAGACCAGTTCCAAGTTCAAACCTCAAGGTGGAAACACACATTGTCCATGTCCAGAGTTGGCACACCTAAGCACTTGATCCTCACTGCTTCGGCACGCTTCCAGTGGTTGTGGATATCTTCAATCATGTTGTGCGTAACACCCCCATTCCCTGAAGGAAAATTACTACAAATCAGCATTTATTTGGAAACGAAAGAGCTTAAGCCTAATGATGTATCATTGTTTTTGCTTCCTGATCTAACTACATGATCAAGTACAATTGGAACATACAGGCGTAGATCCAGCAATCATTTTCCCCACTCCTTACATTTATATGAAAGAAGTACATTGTTCTCAAGAGCATGACACCCAAATGACACTTCTCTACAATGCTATGGTGGAAACAAATACAGTGAGAACTCCCTAAAGTTGGGATTAAGGCTCTCACACACGCATAATATTAATTGATCATTTCATTTTCTTCTTCCCTCAGCGGAATATAATTCCAGTCCATACCAATTGAGTGAGTAAACATTGTCCAGGAATCCAATCAGAATAGCAAACCCACGTAAATCCCAATAGCAACTAACGAAAACTACAAAGAAAACGAAACCTGCGTAGAATTCAGTCTCACACAATTCATAAGATTTACCTTATTAAAAAAGGCATAAACCAAAGATAATGCTCCTACAGAAAAACAGATACACGAAAGAAACACACATCAACAAAAAGAAACAGAGAAGTACCCAAATTAATCTGCCGAGAACAATCACTATGCCGATACCGCTCCACAAGCTCATCGGCTTCCTCCTCCGCCAGCGGTTCACCAAGAACCGCATTCCGCTCTTCTACTACCTTCGCAAAATCAACACCTTTCTCAGCCGGAGCACAAGTTCCGGTCCATTTCCGGTCGAGCCGGCCAGGGCCGAAGGGAGAGAACCTTGGCGGTTCGCGAAACGCGATGGGCTCAACCGAAGGGTTGGCCTCGGAGTAAGAGTACCTGAAGTCGAAGGGCAAATCGGACTTTAAAGGGAAAACCTGGGCATTTTTGGAGCCGTTAGGGGTAATCTTCTGTTTTTTGTTGTTCTTGTTGGTGGAGTTGGTTTGGGGAGTTATTAGGGTTTTGGAGATGGGTGAAAATGGAGGGTCGTGGAGGTCGTCGGAGAGGGAGTGGGAGTGGGTTAGGAAACGAGAAGTGTAGAGGAATGGTGGGTGGATTATGGGGAAGGAGGTGTTTGGGAGTCGGGTTAGAGTTTGATGAGGTGAACGACGCCATGGAAGGAGCTTTAGCATCGGCCTCTTCAGTCTGTCAGACCCCGTACGGGTTTCCCCCCCTTCTTTGGTAAAAAGGTGGAGAGGATCTCGTCCGGTCTCACCCTCCATCCGGTCCGGTCCGGCTTTGGACTTAGTTGTGGCTCTTCCCGGCTCACAATAATGATCGGAACCGTTATTTAAAACTCGTCGAGAATATTGAACACGTCAAAAATCATGTTGATCGGATATCATTAAAAAAATATCGAAATGCATTGATCTTCAGATAATTGTATCAAATGAGTTGCAATCCAATATTGCACATTTTTTTCTTACAAATCTAATGCATTTCGATACTATATCATATTAAACGATATATAATCAATGTGACTATTGGCGTGGTCAATATTCTCGATGAGTTCTAAAGAGAGAATGGTTTCGATTATTATTGTGAACCAAAAAGTGCTCACAAATGGTCCAAACTAGACCGAACAACCTACATAGTTAGAAAGACATAACACAAGCCCCAACCAAGAAAGTTTACACAGAGGTTTTACCAAATATAATCAAGAGCTAGAGATCCAATTTCTCTTGCAACAATTTGTTGTAAGGATATTGCTATAATCAAAAATTGATAACTAAAAGTTGCCACATCAATTTTTGATTATTCATTTAATAGATTGCTAAGGTTAGCAATGTAGATGTCTACAATGGCATAATCAAAATTGGATAACCAAAACTTATCACATCATCTTTTCGAACAACCAAAAAACTAAAAACTGTGAATAATAGAAAATAGGTTTTCTTAAAATAGTTTTGAAACTAATAGAAACTATTTACTAGAAATAGAAAATAGTTTTGAAACTATTTTTTGGAAAAAACTATTTTTAAAAAAAAATAATTTTTTGAAAATATTGTTCGAAAAGAAAGAGAGATAGAATATTTTTGTATAATGATTGGTGTATTTGATTGAGAATATGTAGGGTACTCTAATAAATTTGGTTATTATCAAAATGTTGCTAGTTTTGGCTATTCAAAACCCAAATTTTGATTATTTCTAAGGAGATTGTTAAATTTGATTATTGCATTATAAACCATATTTTGCATCAATATTGTTAATTTTAAAAACCTTTTACTTTTGATTATAGCACTGTGGATTCTCTAACTCAATGAAATTGAATCAACTGAGTTAAGCGCATAACTCAGCTGAAAAGGTGCTAAAGAAGTCATGAGAGGGAGATTTGGCATAATCTTTTTCATTCATACACCACCTTTGGTCATGGACTAAAAAACATCCAATAGATTGTCCAACCCGTAAGTTTCAGTTTCATCTCCTACAGCCTTCAGTGCATGTTTTTTTATTTTTTATTTATTTATTTATTTTTTAAATTTTCTTAAATCAAATTAAAGTGCTCATTTAATTTGGTGTAATTTTTTTTTTAAATAATACATAGAGATATATTTTTTATGGGTTCGAAAATGCACGAATTTCCATAGGAAACATTTAAAGTGGGATAGAGAGAGTATTACTCCATCTGTCTCAATTTGCTTATCTAATTTTAGAGTCCCAACTAAGGAAACACAATGATTACACTAAAAAAGTTTTTAATTTCTAAAAAAGCCCTTCACTTTTTTGGTATTTAATGAGGGTGCGGTTTTTTCAACACATGATAATTAAAAAGTGATCGAAAGGGCATTGAAGAAGCTTTTTCAAGTCAACTAGACAAATAATCCGAAACATGTTAAAATCAAAAAGTGGACATATAAATAGGAATAGAGGGAATATAAGAATATTGTTTAGCAATAAAATACCCAGCCTTGGCTGAGTCCTCACTTCACCATATATACAAGCTCATCTGATCCAATTCCAGCTTCAAATGAGGCAAAGCCTTTCAACCAAGGGTTCTCGTTGTACACCCTCTTTGCCTCTTCCCAGGTCCCATTGAACACATGCAATCAAGTTCTTCGCCTCAAAACCTATATCCTCAATGAAAACTGAATCTTCCCTTGGGGAAAGTAGTGTTGACCCAGGAGGAACCCTTATTCCAAACTCCTCCATTTCCTCAGTTTTGATGTACACCCATTACCCAATTGCTTGTTCTGCCAAGCCCATTTGATAAAGCATCTAGGACTACTGAAGAAGTGAAGAATTGAACAAAGTGAGGGTTTTCACTTTTCAAGTTGACCCTGGGGCATCCAGTGATGCATAAAAAGAGCTAACTGGACCAGATTTGTGAATGTTGAAAGTGATTAAACTTGTGATGAATACCCATCTCCATTTTCGGTTTCTTGATAGTCAAAACATGACCCATTAGTCCTAACCTTAGATCCGTGACTCTAATTAAACCACCTCAAAACTAAATTTGAGGGAAAAAAAAACATAGTGTAGGCGCGGTCAGAATTGCTAGGTTGAAAGGAGAGACGACTATTTGACCCTACAATAGCAATAAGACACGTGGGGGTGGGACCCGCGTGAGAAGAATGGTTGACCATCCCGCGAAACAGCGAGGCGTGCATAAAAACGGCCAGCAGTCGTCTCCGCGGAAGAGTCTCCGCGGAGGGGGGCGCGGAAAATTGCAAGCATCCGCGGGTCAATTCCGCGGACGTCGCGCATCAATATCCCCCGCGAGATTTATGCTAACATCCCTCGGGTTCCCCCGATCTCGTGACTATGGGGAGACCCCATTTGCGGAAGTGGAAGAGCCGTGGGGCTTCTGCCCTAGGCCCAGAGGCAGGGTCCTGGGGAAGGAGCCCCGCGGAGAAAGAAAACGATCGTTGTAGGTCGCGACCTCGCTACAGCGGCAATTGGGGAATTTCTTGTGGTTTGGCGGCTTGGAATTGGAGGTAGCGCCGCGGGAAAACGAGTCCTCCCGCGGGAAATCGTCCGCGGGAAGGCAAGCTTTCCCAAGGCCAGGAAGTACAGGAGGGACACGTGTTGGGAATTAATAGGAGTGCCGTCCTGGGCCTGACCTAGGCCCAGGTGCCCTATAAATACCCCTGATATTCCCAATGATTACAGATGACCTTTTTCTGGAAAAAGGTGAGTAAGCACTGAATTTGAGGGAGGAGAACATTTTTCCTCAGAGAAACGTGTGACCTCACTTTGCCAGAACCTGGAAAAGGCTGAGTACCACGCGGAAAAGCAAAGGAGACACGCTGTCTCTGTTTTTCCCGTACTTCTTGCTCCCATTCCTCCTCACCGCGAGACCTCCCTTCTCTCCCTTTGACTAGTCATCAACCAATCGCACCTCTCCAGCTCACGGATAGTTACACGTAAGCAGTCCTATACGAAACCCGCATTCCCCACACATAGCAAAGATGAACTTGTTTATGTTTTGTTTTCCATTTTGAGAGGGAAACACAAAATTATGGACACATCATCAACCGTGCAGCCGGTTCGGTGGGTAGAGAAGGAAGGGGATATGGGCCTTGGTGGGATAAACATATTTGATAGACAATCTAAGAGCCATCCATGGTATTGGCAAAGACCTACCTACTTACCCCTATCTTTTCACAAGAAGTACCTAAGTAAACTTTTAAATCATTTATATATTTAACCCATTCTTATCCATCCTTTTTAACTACCGAACAAATCCTTCCTTAGTTAATCTTTCTTAACTAATTTTCCCCTATAATATCCACCTTTCTTTTTCATCATACCAAAATTGTATCCAACTGCCAAAGGAGCCGTTAGATTTGCTCTCCTGTCCCTAATACCTTTTCCATTACCCTTGAAAAATGAATTAAATATGAAAAATTGGAAATGAAGATACTCAAAACTCAGATGTGCCTTAAAAAATGGAAAAAAAAATTTGCAATCTCTGTAAATACTGCAATTTGATGGGACAATTGTGTATTTGGAGAAGTTTTTGCATGCAAATTGAGTATTATGTGGCAGTATTCAGTACAAATCGTATTTTAAATGATTCAAATCTAAGCAGTTCAAAATACATTTAGACGGCTTGGATGAACTGCAAAATACCACATAGATTATAACCGTTTTGTTCTCATCATTTCCTCCCAGGGGACAACTCATCAAACTGTACTGCTACCGACAAGAAGGCCACAGGGCACATAAAACCCGCGCCCCGCAAAACAAAATATCATTCCTCTTCTGGCTTCTGCTCATCAAATCTCATCCTGTGATGCAAATTTCCCAATTACCCAATCATCGTTCACAAGACAACGAGCTCTTCACGAGGGCATACCTGTCATTTCGACAACTCCCACGTCACCCCTTCCCCTTCCAATTCTGATTCCCCGACAACCAGTACAAAAATCCCAACCACGTGCCCACCACACGCCAAATCAAAACCCCATTCCATTCTCCTCACACCACCCGTCCGATCAAACTCTCCCTTCCCCATCCAACGGCGTATAATCATCCAACTCTCTCTCTCTCTCTCTCTCTCTCTCTCTCTCTCCTAAATTCAAATACGCCCAAAACGGAAAAGTGACCTTTTCCCGGCACCTGAATCGTCCCCAGAGAATGGAAGAAAGAAACCGACAAAAACAAAAAACGAACAGGTTCATCACCGGCACTTGTCGGTAACTACTTTTTGCCGCGCCCAGCCCAAACGATTCAGGCATTTGTACTACCTCAGACAACCAATACTCACGCGCCACGTGTCCTCACCCCCCGTAACGTCTGTAACCACTTTACACACTCGCCGCCCCATGGATTCCCCATGGATTCCAACCCTTCTCTCTCTCTCTCTCTCCATATATATGCATACACGTATGGCATTGTCTTTACTGTAGCGTTTAGGAATAGTTCTGAGGAAATGGAGAGAGGTTTCCAAGCATTGCTTTTGGGAGGCGAGAGTTCGGACGACGATTACTCGCCGCCGGCGTTCATTGGTACGACCGCAGGCGACGCCTGCATCAGCGCGTTGTACTCTTCTGCTATGAACGCTCAGACGTCGAAGTCGTTTCTGAGTGACGAGAAGTATCTGTTGCAGTCGCTGGGATACGGTTACGGAGCTGAGCCGGCGGCTCCGTCGGTCGATCCGGTGGCTTGTGGTTATGAGTCTTACGACGTCGTCGGGGATTGGAAACTGAAGTCCGTCGGATACGCCGACGAGAAGCTCGAAATGCCAAAATATGAAACTGTGGAGTACGAATCGGTCAGCGACGTCCCTGAGCCGCCGTTCGATTTCTTATCTAAAAGCTCCGGTTCAGTCTCTCGAGAGTTCGATTCGAGGTTCAGTCAGCTACCTGGCATGAACTCTCAGACGTCATCGTTTCTGAGCCTCAGCGACGAGATATACCTGCTGCAGTCGCTGGAAAAATATGGTTACGGAACTCTACCGGTGGCTTATGGTTACGACGTTCTCGAAGATTCGAAACTCAAGTACGTCGACTACGCGGACGACAAGCTGAAAATGTCGAAATACGAAACGGTAGACTATGAATCGGTCAGCGACGTCATTTCGACTGAGCCGCCGTTCTATTTCATATCGAAAAGCTCCGGTTCAGTCTCTGGAGAGTTCGATTCGAGATTCAGTCAACTACCTGCCATGAAAGCCCAGACGTCGTCGTTTCTGAGCATCAGCGACGAGAAGTATCTGCTGCAGTCGCTCGAATGCGGTTACGGAGCTTTGCCGGTGGCTCCGTCGGTCGACAAATCCGTTGAATATGTCGACGGGAAGTTCAAAGTGCCGAAATACGAACCGGTGGACTATGAATCGTTAGGTGAACTTGTTTCGGCTGAGCCGCCGTTCGATTTTATATCCAAAACCTCCGGCTCGAACTCTGGAGTGTTTGATTCGAGGTTCGGGAAACTCCCGAGCCTTCTTTGGCTTGAGCCGGTTCGCGACAGCTTCGGACTCACCGCGTCGCCTAAAAAACGAGTCAGATCTCTCGCGCCGGCGACAAGTAATAATAGCTACTTTACCGGTTCGATCCCGCCGGAGATTGAACTGATGAAGGCGAGGAAGAGGAGGCAGAGGATAAGCGAGAAGTCGAGTTGCTTGCAGAAGCTGCTGCCGTGGGACAAGAAGATGGACAGGGCGACGATGCTGGAGGAGGCGTACAAGTACGTCAAGTTCCTCCAGGCGCAGGTTAGCGTGCTCCAGTCGATGCCTGTGGATTCGAGTTTTCCGACTCGAAACCCAACAGGCAATGGTGCTGTGAACGTGTTTGGAGGATTGGGGAGGTTGAACAGGCAGCAGCTGCTTCAGGTGATGGTGAACTCGCCCGGGGTTCAGACGACGCTGTACTCGAAAGGCTTGTGTGTTTACTCGGTCGAACAGTTGGTGACTATGAAGAAGGTTGCTGAGAGGATCCTTCGTTGATCAGTTGAATGCTCCATCTCTAGCTAACTACAGGTACAGGTTCTCTAATGGATATTTTGATTTTCGACGCCCCTTTTTTTTTTTTTCCCCCTCCTTTTTTGGTAGATGAAATAGAGGCATGTGTTGTGCCCGCGTGGATCAGGACTTGGGATTTTTGAAAAGCATGTTCTCTCAAGAAAATGTTGATTTTCCACGTTTTTTCGATTTTGTTCGGGAGTAAATGTGTGTGTTTGGTAGCTGACATGAGACAGAGGCATGTGTTGTGCGCATGCGGATCAGAGTTTAGGATTTTGGAAAGCTTGCTTTGATTTTGGTTTTTGGATGTTGATTTTGTGGAGAGAGTACTTATAAGTAGGAGTATATTGGAGTTTTTAAAGTTAATTATTTTTTTTGGTACTTCGAAATTTTTTAAAGTTAATTGTTGCTTGTGTTTGAGGATTCAAATTGAAAATTCTACTAGTAGTAATCTTCGGTGTCTGGATTTTGTGTTTGAAGTGTATGTGTTTTGAAGTAGGATGATGAATGTTGAAGGAGATGAGATCAATATAATGGAGATACTCATTTACTCCTATGACAGAAGTGCTCTCTAATCATTGCACATGGATAACACATGTGATTCCAAAGTTCTCTTAATTTGAAAAAGTATCTTCCTTTCTTCAAGTTGATTTTAGCATGGACGTGAGATTTGTGTTCATGTGGGTCTAAAATAGGAGTTCGGCTCTTCTTCAATCCCGATTTCAAAAGTACTTTTTCAATTACACTTCACTAATTGGGATTGTTGAGGATTCAAATTCAAAATTCTACTGGTTCTATTAATCTTCAGTGTCTGAATTTTGCTAGTAATCTTCAGTGTCTGGATTTTGTGTTTAACGTGTATCTGTTTTGATTTTAAAGTAGACTGATGAATGTTAAAGGAGATGAGATCTATGGAGATACTCATATACTCCTATGACAGAAGTGCCCTCTAATCATTGCACATGGATAAGACATGTGATTCCGAATTTCTCTTAATTTGGAAAAGTATCTTATTTTCTTCAAGCTGATTTTAGCATGGACGTGAGATTTGTGTTTATGTAGGCCTATAGTAGCAATCCGGCTCCTCTCCAATCCTGGTTTAGAAAGTACTTTTTCAATCACACTTTAATAATTGGAATCATTCTTAATTTTAATTCCCTGAGAGCAGCAAGCATGTCAAAAATTAGTTTGATCAATTATGGTTTAATATGATTCAGAAATGGATGTATATTGCAAAAAATTTAGAAAGGGGTTTTGTTCCAATGTTGCAATCTTATATTTTGCAAGATAATCTGTTCCAAAATCATATCTAATAATGTCTAATAAACTTGATTTTTGGCATACTTCATGTTCTTAACGAGCAAAACAAAAGGAACTGTTTCGATCATTGACGTGAGATCGTTAAAAAAATTTTACGGTCTAGGATTGGAGAGAGTTTTCTCTCCAATGATAATTCTTTGACACAACCAGTTTGTAACAAATTAATTTCATTTATCAATACCTTATCCTACGTACGGAAGAACTCCTGTTGTTGAACTGTCATGGTTTGTTTAAGCTAATTTGTGAAGAAACTTCACGTTGGAAAGGAAAGATGAAGTAGAGAATGTAAGGGGTGTTCGGCCGATGCATTTTATGCATTATGATTTTTTTTCTTTCGCGTGTTGAGAGATAACCTTCGAAAAGATATTTTGGTTTTTCTATAAAAATTCACACTATCCGTTCGCAAAATCTTAACCCAAACACTTTTACAGATTTTGACTGTAATCTAACTATTTTCTAACTGCAAGTCATAATCCAAGAATAAAAAAAAAATGATTGATTCTCAAACACCCCCTAAATAACTATCTTAATTCTCTCAGTTTGATCATTTGGATTTTAAATTTTGGGCTGGGCAAGTATGGATGCATACCAGTTTTAACTTTTAACCGTTCAAAAATCTTGGGAGCCCAATTCCCTTGTAATCCAGGAGACTTTTGGGGCCAAACGTGGACTTTCAATTAAATCAATAGGAACACAAGGGAAAATGACGATTCAAGACGTGTTTTGATAATTAATACAGTACCTGCTAAAGACATGCTGAGAACATTTGTAAATGAGCAAAATGTCCTTGACGGATATTAATTATTGAAATACGTCATTGGCCGTCATTTCCCCCTTAAATTATGTAACCGAGAGTGTGTGTTTTTTTAATCTCAAAGATTTGTTCATATAAGATAGTGGGCTCCATAAGAACATGGGGCAGCCATACCACGAACATAAAAATAAAGAATAAAAAAAAAACTCGATCGCTTGAGGTAGTTCAGGCTTCGGTCCTTCGGTGAAGGAAATCCTCTCTCCCAAATCCATTAGTTAAAATCGATTTCAATGGGTAATTATTGTGGATTATGTTGGAAATTAAAGTGACGGAAAATTTGAGGTATGAAGCTCATCTGTCCTTATTCGCTATCAGGAGCTTTTGTCTTATCCCTTTTTTTAATAGTTCAAGTATTTAAGTCAGCTTATGCACACCTCGATTAATCTTAGAGAGTGATCTAAGGGTTCGGGCTAGCTTTTGCCTTATCCTTGTAGTACTATCACATCGTCACAATTGGATTTAAAGCAATTCGTAAGTTTGTTAAAACTCATATGTATCTTGATAATTAAAATAAAATGAAAAGTATCATATATAAAATATTAACGAAGCTTCATCCAGAACTCCTCGGAATGGCGGCAGCGGGTGGTGTGGCCCATGACGATGGTGGGAATTGAATCAAAGGTTTCCCGAGTTAAGGAATGTCAAATGTGGATGCGTTGAGAGCTGAGCATTGTTATAATCGGCGGGGATCAAGATGTCGCTAGACATGGGGCCCACCCCGGTGAACCCATGTGGTTCCGACGTGACCAGAGGCTAATCTGTTCATGGTCCACGGACCAAACACCATCCGAAGGTGGGTGGCCCGCCATCAAGTTATATTGGAAACGAATTCTCAGCTGGTGATACATCAAAAAAAGCACTGTCGAAGTATAATAATCATGACCCAAACCATTCTCTAATTATGCTTATTAAACTAGAGGAAATTTATATAAATGGTTCTCTTACTTTCATCCGAGTCTCATTTTCGTCCTCCAAGTATCAATTACAACTCTTTTGACCTTCAAGTTTGGATTTCGTACCAAATTGGTTCAATTGATAACTTCTGTTAGCCAAATTAGATGGAAAAAATCAAATTGATGGCAGTTTGGACGTTGCAGTTCTTACCAAGTTGGTCCAATTGATAACGTCTGCCCTCAATCTGATTTTTTCTGTCCAGTTTGGCTAACAGACGTTATCAATTGGACCAACTTGATACAAAATCCAAACTTGAAGGTCAAAAAAGTTGTAATTGATATTTGGAGGACGAAAATAAGACTTGGGTGAAACTAGGAGAACCATTTTTATAAATTTCCCTTAAACTAGAGATGGGTTTGTTGAGGAATGATAGCCTGATTTTAGTGTGGAGGGAAGCTAATGGATGTGCTCATGAGTTAGCAAAGATAGCCTTGAAGTTGGACCTTGTAGGAAAGGTCAATAGGCGCGACCGTTGACCGTTTGACTATCCAATGAGCAGCTGACACGTGTACTCGTCCTCGCGGGGTTGACGATTTGACCAACGAATCCTAGCTCGCCACGTGGCGCTTTAGTCGCGCGACACGTGGCCTTGCGCGTGGGAGCCTCGCGCTACCCATAGCTTTGCAGCGCCCATGTAAGGGTCGCGAGCTCAAAATTCCTCCCTTAAGGAGAGAGTTATATTTATTTCGGTGGACACTTGGAGCGGTCCCAGTCTAATAGAGACGATAACGCGGTTTAACCAAGGCACCAGGGAAATTGCCCAGACTCTTATGTCTGCTCCGGCCTTTAGGCAGGACCCGAGGGGCCCCTTGATGCTTGACAAGCGGTACTGGCGCGACCGAGTAGGTCACGACCTTGCCATACGGGAAGGAAGGGGATCTAGTGGCTTGGTGGCTGTAAAAGAAGAAGAGGATCTCCGCGAATAAGAGGATACGCATACCGTCATACTCGCGGTCATCGCGAGGGTAGCGACACCTCGGCGGTCAGGGGGTACAGAAGGTACACGTGTCATTTTATCAGCGCACCACTTGGTGCCCGAGCATTAGGTCATGTGGGCTATAAAAATGAACGTTTCTTCATTAAACCTCAGCAGAGCACTTTGTGAACAGTTCCTAAAGAGAGAAAATTGTTGAGCACTGATTTTAAAGGAGGTCTTATCCTCTTTCAGGGGCTCTATTGTCTTTCCTCCTTGGGATCTCTTGGGTTTGGATCTCCACTGCCTACCCTCTCTGTTCACCCCTGCTCTTCTTCTTCACCCTTCTAGATCACTCCTTTCATCCCTTTCCATGGCTATTACAACCTCTCCGGCACATCTATTCTCGTAAGGGTATTTGTCCACTCAGAAATCGGATCGATCCTACAGACCTTGAGAGAGTTAATGCACGAGCACGTCCCGTTGGAGGTCCTGAAGCATCTGCAGAACATTTTTGATGGGATTAGCAAATTAAGACACGTAGTTAGTAGTGGCTTTGGTGTTTGAGGCTTAGGCCTACCTTTTGTAACCAAAAAGAAAAACAAGAAGAAAACGAGTGGAAACAGGGGACACGGACACCGACCCTAAAGGTCCATTGTACTTCCTTAAAACAGGCCAGGTTTTTCAAAGATCAAGCCCCCCTGTTAAAGAAAATTAATCTTTCAAAGATCAGAAGGTTATTGTTTCCCACCAATCTTTGCCCCATTCAATTTTGGGCCTTTTGGTAGATTATCATTGGAACCTTAATACTATCATTTTCTGATTGGTTTGTCTTACTAATTGGAGATATAATATCTTAACAGCAGTCGTGCTACACGTAAACCAGTTAGAACATGTGATTAACCATAAAAGGGAGCTGTAATTTTACGTTCTTCACTTACATCTTTTATTTGCTTCGTTTTTTCCAAAGCATATATTAATCCCTCGGCTAAATAGCTGCATTCAAACACTGAAAATGCCGTCCTCTGAATTCGGAATAAAAATTTTATGTAAATTCTTAGTCTACTTGAGTCAATGAAATAATCGTGCAGAGTACTTTACTGGTGGAGGAAGAAAATGTTTGTGAACCTTTATTTTAGAGTCAAAAAGGTCCTTTACCCCGCACCGATTCATCTTTGTCTTTGATGGGTGCCTACACACATGCTCCTGCTTATCTGGTTTATACCCTACTTTCCTTGTTACCCTATCAAAGGAATCCAAAGAGGAGGAAAAAGAAGATAAAAGAAAAAGCAAAAAGCAAAAATATAAAGTTGTCCCTGTTAAATGTACAAAATATAGGCTTTTCCTTGCATTTATTAGAATTATATCTCACTAGCAAATCCTGAATATACAAATATTGCATCAGACATGCACTTTATTCCTCTATATAAGACCCTTTTCTTTCTTCACTTTCCCCTTCCCATCAGAATCCTAGCAGAGAGAGAGAGAGAGAGAGAGCGAGAGAGAGAGAGAGAGAGAGAGAGAGAGAGAGAGAGAGCTGTCTTCAACATCTTCATCAAACTCTCAGATGGCTAGAATTGTTGGTATTTTTGCATGCCTTGTGATTGTTGTGATGGATATCATAGCAGGCATACTTGGAATAAGAGCTGAAGCAGCTCAAAATCAGGTATCCACCCGATTGTTGTTAAATTACAAATGTTTTCATCCGCAATAAGTTTAGGAATACAGAAACCAACTCGGGGTAGGGAAAAAACCATTCTCGTTGTGATGCCGTTTTCTCCTTAATTTGTAACGTTCCCTATGTTTCAAAGGTTAATAAAAAATTTCTGCTGTTTAAAAAAAAAAAAAAAAGTTTGTTGTCGATTTCTGTTTCTTTAGATCTATTAGTCCACAGCCACACTTTTGTAAAATTCTATCCATTCATGTTTTTTTTCCTTTGCTGTAAGCGTGCCATATGGCGGAGCCATTTGAGGACGAGTGGAGGCACTGATTGCTTTGTTTTTTCTCTCTCCACATTTTGTATGTTTTTGACAAAAAACACCCAAATGCAATTGAAACTCAACCACATCAATAATGATTAGTGCCCAAAACAGCTCAAAACATCATGTGTCAACACATGGGATCAACACCCAAATACCGTCTTTCGACCTGACAAACGCGAGGGGCTAAGAGATCCTCATCTCAAGTGGCGTGCCTATAGACTTATTGCATCATGTTCTCTGGGTTTATTGTTCAATAAGACATGGTTGCATACGTTGTTAATTGTTAGTAATTTCAAACAGGTTAAGCACCTGAGGCTGTGGTTATTTGAGTGCAAACAACCAAGTCATGAAGCCTTCACCCTTGGGCTAATTGCAGCCACACTGCTGGCTCTGGCTCATATTTTGGCTAACTTGCTTGGTGGGTGTAGTGTTTGTACTCAAGAAGAGATTTCCAAGGCTTCCCCTAGCAAGCAATGCTCACTTGCTTGCCTCGTCCTCACATGGTATGTGAATTCTTGATCCCCTAAAATTCCTATTCGATCCTCTGATGTTTTCAAAATATGTGTTTTTCGTAACACCGTTTAAATAACGGTTTTTTGGAAAATTCAAAACGCGCGTCATGCTAATAGAATGTACTCCATCCGTTCCATATTAATTGTTCTTTTACAGAAACAAAATAAAGCAAGGTCGTGCATGACTCTTAAATTTTTTTTGCACCTTTCTTAAATATCTCAACTAATCCTTTAAACTGATGAGAAAAGCTGAAAATGATGCATGAAAATGCTTTATTTGTTGATAAAAAAAAAACCCGTAAAATTTAAGAGACAAATATCATGGGACGGAGCGAAATATTATTGAGCAAGAATAATTTTCCAGATTTTGGAGACAACTTTTCGGAGGGTTTTTGGAAAGGATTTCTTTTTGAAAAAAAATAAACAATCTAGAAAAATGTGGAAAAGTACCTAACAACCACACGAGTTTTTTCTAAAATGTTTAGAAAAAATGGCCCCGTTCCCCAATGGAAATAAGTACTCATTTGAATACTTTTCAAATGAGTACTTATTTTTTGAATTAAATGTGATGTATTATGAGAAAATGACTTGTCTCGTAAAGCAAAAATAAGGATTTAAAAATTAAGTTAAAAAATAAGAACTTTAGCGGAACGAGACCTGGTTTTGAAACAAAAATAAAGAAAATATTGGATATACACAAAAGGTTCAACAGTGAATAACTCAATCCTTAATTTGGTGTGTTGGTGTTGATTATCAATGTGATCAGGGTTTCGTTGGCTGTTGGATTGGGCTTGTTGGTCATTGGGACTATGGCAAACAACAAGTCAAGAACTTCATGTGGCCTTTCACACCATCACTTTCTCTCTCTTGGGGGCATTCTGTGCTTTGTCCATGCTGGCTTTTCTGTTGGATATTACGTTACTGCCACTGCTTGAACTCACTGACTAATTCAGTGAATGAACCAGGCAAGTAGCATGAAGTTGGAGTTCACCGATGTCTTTTTCTTATTTTAATTACTCTTGTGTCCGAGCCAGCTGCGCAGCTCGACTAACTAATTCGGGGGCCCGATCCCATCTTTAAAGCTTCTTTTCCTTATTTCACATTTTTCCTATTTCTTCTCACCCTCCATTTTCCGTTCTTTTTCTTTTGTAATTTCGTAGTGCAACTTTGTTTCGTGCTTTTGACCTCTACGAAAATGGCCAAAGTACCTTTTGCAATGACTTTCGGAAATCGTAACATTGTAAATCTTTCTCTCTTTTTTTTTGAACTTTAGATGAGATAGATAACTAACCACACTACAATCGGTACGAATTCTGATTATATTGTTATTAATTTCACGTCCACACCATGTATTGATTAGATCATGCGGAATGTAAAGTGATTTACACACAATAATTATTATGCATATCTCAAAAATTAAAAGCCAATATTTGTATACATTGTTAATTAACTATCTATCATGCTTGATTTTTCATATCAAAAAAAGCGTGCACAATTTTATGTGTACAGATTTGGACACTAATATGAAAGAATAAAAAAATCTGATACACATGAATGAGTTGCTGTCGGGTCTATATGTATGCAGGGGTGGAGCTGTGTGGTGGGGGTGGGATCAGTGCCAACCCCACTCCAAGTTTCAACACCCCCCACCCCCAAAAAAAAAAAAAAACATTTAATAACTTCATTAGGCACTTATGGCTATCCAAATGACTTAATTTTTTATGCAAGTATGGTATAAATTGTGATATGTAAATTGAACAGCTTGGATCATGAAAATATTAACTCGATGTTTTTTTTTTTAAATAACACGAGAGAGTTTGACGAAAACCTTTATTATTTTTTGACAAGAAAAAAAGCTTAAGACAAAGGCTAATTACATGCTTTATGTTTAATTGTTGTCTTAATACTTTTACGGGCAACGACACAAGTAAACTTTCTTCGAACAGAGCCACCTTCCGATTCAAATCCTAACTTAATTTGCCACTAATGCATTGATGCAGTAATCACAGATAAGATGTCATTCCAGTTGAATGCATGGAAAAAGTTGAACGTAGTGCTCAAATGGTTGGGCAATATTTGTATCCATGGTATTTACAAGATAGCCCCACACGATGTCGAATTTATTATTTAACTTCTCCAACTACGATAACCAACCGCAAGTGGGGTGGTAGCTTAGCGGTACGAGGCAAAATATGCTCTCCCATGCATTTGACTGTGTTTGAGAGTCGTTGAGAAAACTAGTTTCCAGATTCTCTGTTTTCTGGATTTGTTTCGAGAGCCAAAATTGAACTGCCAGGAAAACACAATCTATTTGCATAAACCTAAACTAAACAATCTCATGCCTAAACTACAACACGACATCGTTTTGAATGATTCAACCTCATATCTATGTTGGACAATGCTACTCACACAACGATCAAAACACAACAACTTACACAACCTCTCACATACATGTGGGGCCCACACATAAATGTGTGGGCCCCACATGTATGTGAGAGGTTGTGTTTAGATTGTTGTGTAAGTATCATTTTTGATCTATGTTGAACCTGTAAGATAAAATTTAAAGGAGTAAAGGACGAGGAATCCATCCACTAACTAAAAAACCCGCCGTAGACCTTGGCCCTTGGCTCAGTTGGTCTTTCCCCTTGGGTTAGAGTCTTGACGGCGAGGTTGTGAGTTCGAGCTAAGAATATAACTTACTGACATCCTGTCATGGGACAAAACACAAAAGAAGAATAAAGAATTGTGAGGGAGGGTTTAAAGTTTGAACGCGAAATAAAGGACAATTCTAAACGACACTGTTTGGATATTGCGAACTCCGGTCTTGGAAATGCGAGATTAAAGACAGCGCGTTGTTTTGAATTTTCTAAACTTCGGTCTTCGACATGCGAGATTCAAGGACGATGTCTCTCCAAAACACATTTTTTTTTACTTCTTAATAGAAAAAGACACACATACAAACTTTAAACGTACTCTCTTTTGTTTTTTTTATAGCTATTTTTTATTCAAAATTTATTACTAAGGACTCCCTCCTCTTTTATTTTTTAATTCTACAAACACACATTTCTTTTTCTACCGGAACTTTAAATACGCATATGCCAGAATTCTCCCTTCTGTTTTTTACTTTTTACTAAAATTAAACACACTTTTGTTCAAAACTCTAGACCTAATCTAAAATTAAACACACACTTTTTTTTAGACCTAATCTATCACCTTTTAATCAAAACTCTAGTTGTTGTTTTTTTTTAAACCGCACTTTTCTCTTCTTTTGTTTTGCTAGGACTTTAAATACACGAACACTCTTTTTTATTTTTACTCTTTTAAGTTTTTAACCACAAACACCACTTCTTCTTCTTCTTCTTCTTCTTCTTAACTACTCTAAACACACACATATTATTGCTAACATTAAACACACACACACACACACAAAAAACCTTTTATTTTAGCCCCTTTTAACCACCCACACTCTCTTTTTATTTTTATTTTTATTTATATGAATTTATAATTTTTTTTGAATGTGTGAAAATGTGTATTGAATAAAGGGTAAGATAATAAATTTAAAGTGAATAAAGACAAAAAAAAAAAAAAGAGAGAGAGTGAATTATAGAAAGGAGAATGTAAAAATCAATTTGTTACTTTCAACCCATTTTACTATTAGCTTACATACCAAACTCCGGTCTTCGACATGCGATCTAGGGTTTCCGGTTTGGGGAATCCGAAATCGCTCCCTCTTCTTTTGTGGCTGGTGTACGGCGGTGGACTGTTACAGAGGTAAGGGTTTCGGATTTCCTTGCTTTGGATTAGGGGACTTCGAATTTAAGGGTTTCTGACATTGGGGTTCTGAAATTCGATGTTGGATGGTTTTTGGGGTTGGGTTTGTGGCTGTTGAGCTGGTGTAGCTGTGGTTCTTTGGTTTTCTGCAAATTTGGAGGTCAGGGTTTGTGGTAGTTGTGACTGTTGGAGACCGAGTGCGGGAGCGGTGGTTCTGGCGACCGGTGGTTTTGTGGTGGCTTGGGATTGTGGTGGTGAAGTCAGCGGTGGAGGTGTAGTTAGTGTTGACTGGAGGTTTGCGGTAACCGGAGGTCTGTGGTAGGTGGCTGTTCAGGTGGTTTCCGGCGGTGGTGGCTGGCGGTTGTGGCTTGGTGGTATCTGCCCTGTTATCTCCATTTCTGTAGCTGCCATGGCTGAGGGAAGTTCAGGTTCTGCCGCAGTCCCTGACTTTGATCCCGACACTTACAATCCTTCACCATACACTTTTGAGCCTGTTGGATTGAAGCTTCGCAAACCAGAAATCACAACATATGACGACGACGTGGTCTTACGGGAGCCGTTGGTCCATCTTTCAGTCTACAACCGAGTAGAGGTTATTACTTTTGTGCTGTGATGTTTTATGCACCAATGATTTGATGATTGGAATGGATTTTAAAATGTTTATGTTGCTGAGACTTTGAAAATGAACTCTAGCCTGAATGAATGTATAATGAAAATGCGTGCATGACCTGACTTGTTATTTTATAAAGCGTGGAACCTTGTCTTGTACTTATTACTACTTGTTTATGCAAGGATCTACTGAAAATAAAAGGCTCTGTTTGGAACCCAGGGAAAAGAAAGGAAAGGAAAGGAAAGGAAAGGAAAATTAAAGAATTTTCCCTCCTATTGTTTGATTGTAGAGAAAGAGAGAAGAAAATAAAGATTTTGAGTGTAGTGAATAGTAAATTTTCTCTCTTATTTTCCTCTCATTTTCCTTCTCTTTTATTTTCCTTTCTTTTCCTTTCCGCAAGTTCCAAACAGAGCCTTAGGTTTTTTTTTTGTTTATCTTTTGGAACAGTGATGCTAGATGTGGTTGTTTGTGAAACCTATGCTAGTGAAACCCTAAACTGTTTGCTGCCTATGTGAATAAGATTGTACACATATTTGGGCTCTGTGCAAAAAGGAGGATATCCTTTGGGTTTGGTGGGTGCATGTTTATGTTATAAAACGAAACTTTTTTTGGTCCATGAAGCTTCCTAGTGACTCTTCTTGGACTATTAGGAAATTTTTTGGGCTTAGGAGTGTTGGACAGAAATTCATTAAATCACAAGTGGGCAATGGATCTAACACCTTCTTATGGTTTGATAATTGCCAGAGTCTTGGACCTTTGTATCACTTTTGGTGATAGAGTGAATACTATCTTTGGAAGGTCCGTCTATGCAAAAGTTAGTTGACTCTATTATCTATAACGGTGCTTGAAGATGGCCTAGGGAAAGAAGTTCTCTGGTAAGGGATATTGTTGCTGGGACTGCTCATTAACTTGTTCCCCATGCTGATGGGGAGGATACTGTCATCTGGCTTTTCAACTCTAATGGGAATTTTTGTGCTAAATTTGCTTGGTTTGTACTTAGGTCGTGCGCTCCTGAGGTGTGATGGTCCTATTTGGTTTGGCATAAGTATTCAGTTCCTCATTGGTCTTTTATACAATGGGTGGCTTTTTTGTGTCATTAACAACAAAGGATAGGTTAGATTTCTTGGGGAGTGCCGGCTGATTCAAGTTGTGTGTTATGTCATGGAGGACAGGAATCTCATTTTCACTTGTTCTTTGAATGCCTTTTCTGCTTTGGTCTGGTTGCAGGTTAGGGAGACGTGTGAGGTGCCCCATCATGACTGGGACTTGGCTTCTGAAATTCAGTGGGGGGTGTAGGATTGTAGAACCGAATCGATTCAAGTTACCACTTTCAAGCTTTGTTTGTCTGCGTCAATTTACTATATTTGTTTGTCTGATTCTTCCTCAGTTGTGAGTCAGATCATGGGAGAAATCAAGGCATGGGCGTGCTCTTGGCAGAGGATGGTGAAGTCGCCTGACAATTCCAGATTTGTGCAAAATGGGAGACTGTTTTTTAAAACTGCTTAAGTCTTGTTTCTTTGTATAGTGACTTGTCCAGTTTGAGCCTTTGTTTTGTTGAGCTTTTCTTGGTTGTATATGTTTTTAGAGTTTTCTCAAGGCCATCTCCTTGAGTTTTTTTTTATTTTATGTTTTGCATAGCCTACTTTGATTCTCCATGTTCCATGACAATTTTGATGCCTGTTTTACTAACTCCTCCTTTCTTCTTCTTATTGCTCACAGGCGCATGAGTATGTCAGGGGTCATGGCGGTTCAGGGCAGGTGAAGAAATATTACGAGGCCCTTCCTGCCCGGGCAAAGGAGTTGGTACAGGGCTCAGGTTTTGGGGAGTTCGTTCAGTTGGTAGGGGATACGAGTAACGATCGCGTGCAACTGACGGCCTTGACGGAGAGATGGTGGGATACCACGAACACATTTCATTTCCCTTTCGGAGAAGCCACTATGACGCCCATGGATTTTGCAGCAATCACTGGGATACGAGTCGGCGGGAATCCGATTCCATTTGACATGAAATTGTACAAGGACCATGCTACTTTAGCTTACTTTCTAGGTCGGGTGCCTGAGGAGATAAATGATACGGGTACAATCCGCTTCACTTGGTTTTATGAGCAATTTGAGAAGGACAAGGACACTTATACCACAGAGAGGGACTTTGAGCAGGTTACTCGTGCTTTCTTGTTATATTTGTTCGGGGCCACCTTGTTTCCGAATAAGGACAGTCGGGTCCACCTCCACTATCTGGCAGGAATGAAAAGTTTGGCGACCATGAGGGATTATGATTGGGGTGGAGCTGCGCTTGCTACTTTGTATGGTAACATGGGGGTGGCCTCTAGGAATAAGAAACCCAGTATAGGAGGATATTGGCGAGTTTGGGAGGTAAACACCATTTCAATGCTTTACACTTCTGTGTTTCCTTCACTTCTATTCATTTGATGGCTTTTCAAACAACTTTTGCTCTTGAAAACAGATATGGAGCTATGAGTTTTTAGGGATGCATGTCCCTGAAAATGATTATCATGACCCGTTGGTGATCCCCCGAGGAAAAAAGTGGTCACGGAATTCAAAGGCGAGGAAAGAGGGTGGCAAGGATTTAACTGCATATCGTGCCTTTTTGGATCAATTGCGGGAAAGTCAGGTAATTTCAGCTGCATCTGTTTTCTTCAAATTTATCATTCATTTTGTTCCTTGTTCTGAAAGAAAATTGGTACAAAAACGCAGGTGAAGTGGGACGTGTGGGCGGGAATCGATGAGAGGGCTTTTGTTAACCTGTTGAGGAGTAGGGAAGTAGCGAGCAAGAGAATTTTGCTGGAGGGGCCTTATTGCAGGCAGTGGTACTTAGGGGAGAGGGTGGTGAGGCAATCTTTAGGATATGGAGCTTTTAGAGTGCCAAAGCCTATTCCCCCGTTGAGTTCAACAAAATTGAATAAAGATGTTTTGATAGAATGGCTAGAGGGTCAGGATGCCGCTGCTTTTCTGGAGGAGGGTATGGATTATAGGGAGTATAGGATACAGCGGCTTATGGGGCCTTTGGGTGTGGGTAGTGTTGAGAGAGGTTGTTGTCATGGGCCGCAGGCTAGAGTCGTACCAACAGCGGTAGCAGGAGGAGGGGGTGCAGAAATTCAGAAAAGATCCCGGCGCACTAAGTTACCAAAGCTACCTCGGCGAGTGGGTTATATGCTTAACTCGGGCTATATGAAATACATTGACCTTCCTGATCCTCCGAGTGGCGCATACCGTCTACCGCCCCATGTCCAGCAGGTTTAGCTTCTTGCTTAGCTTCAAGTTGACTTTCGGCTTCAAATTTTATTTAGACTTTGTGTTCATTGTGCAGTAATGGTTCGTCCTGTTTTTAGGTGCCTCGAGTGTACGCTGAGGCGTGCCTCCGTACTATTGCTAGCTTTGAGGTTTTGACCCGCCGACAGGCGATAGTGGCTCACGCACCAGATCCTTCTGTGGTACGACTTCTGTCTTCGCTATTTCAATCCGAAACTTCAAATATCATTTCAATGTTTTCCAATGCCTTTCGGTCATGTTTTATATACAGCCACAGGGTATTGGCTCGGGGAGACCCGTTCAGGGTTCCAGAGCTACTCCATCAACATCGGGTCAAGATGCTGTAGTTTCTTCTGGTGTCAATGCCGACGATGATGATGACGAGGAGGAGACTGGTAGCAAGGAGGATGATGTTTGTGAGGGTGGTAATATTAGTTCAAAGTATTTGGGGAGTGAGGATACGGACTATGTGGCCCTGATGGACATGACTCAGAAGACTTCAAAGAAGCAGCCCCGTCAAGATACGACATCGAAGTCACCTCCAAAGAGACCTCGCAAGAAGTGACACTCTAGTCTTTTCTTATCTTTTTGCTCGCAGCTTTAGGGAGAGAGGATCTATGTAATGATGTTTGGCCCGTATCCCTTTTTTTTTTTTTTGTATCCGAAAGACTATGTAATACACCAATTGTTCTAGTGGATGCCCGTAGGTTTTCTCGAGACAATGCTTGGTTTTCTTTCTTGTTTCAAAGCTTTAAACTTGAGTGTGCTTGATGATTATAACGAGAATGACCCGGGGTGGGATTACACAGGAATTGTGGATTGAAAATGATGACCTGGAGTGGATTTCGGATATGAATTGTTTGCTTGAATTTGATCGTTCCGCTTAGGATTATATGGAGTATGACTAAGGCTGTGGAACCTGTTGTTGTTCTTGTTATACTGAGACACGAGACATCGGGCTAAGACCAAAAACAGGGGAGTTGCTGCACAAGATTTGTGAAGTGGTTGGACAAGGAGATAAAAGAAAGAGCATAGGAGGAAGGCGCAATGAAGAGAAAGAGGACCTAGACCTTTTCATTAATTTGTTGTACCCGAATAAATGTTTGTTCCTGAGTTTTCATTCGGAATTTGAGAGTTTTCTTATATCGAATAAGCATTCTCGCATAGTTCTTGATAATTGCCCAAACCATGCCCACACATGGACCCAATGCCAGAATTGGACAACTTATACAACAACCTCCGATCGGATAAATACTTTGAGTAAATCCGAAACATTGGTTATACTCCATCGATTTATGGTCCAAATTTGGACCGGACGAGTTGGACAGTCTCGTCCAATCCAAAACTTGGAAATTAGAAAATTGGAACCCTATGTGGAATGATTACTCCTTTCACTTGCCAGCTCATACATTTCTACTTCTTGGTTAACATATTACTAAAGACATAAGAAACTTCCTGTAACGATTAGAAGAAAAAGAAAAGAAACTTCTTGTTGGTTAAGCTCAAGGCCGATCCCTTCCTTGGTCAAGGGTAAAGAAAGAAAATAAAAATAAAACAACGAATAAATAACAATGATTTGTGCATGTCTCAAGCCATTGTATTTTTTGTTGCACTTAAAGCTACACAGACAACATAAACATTTCGACGTTTCTACTTTATCTTTTCTTGATTGGAACGTTGCTTAGTTCTCGTATGAAATCACTACTTGATAGTTTCAAAAGCAATTCAAAATTATTTTCAAGTTTTTGATGAGTATTTCTATGGTGATCATAGTTAAAACAAGAAAAAAGGAGGAATCGACATTCCCCATGATTAGTCGAGGTGCACGTAAACTTACTATGTAAAAGGTTCAGACCTCTTGGTCCCTGTCAGATGATTCACTTGTAGATAAACATGAAAGAATCCCAAATGAAACAGTAAAAGCCTAAAAGGCATCAACATGGATTCTCAGGAAGAAGAAACTGATAGGGAACGAATATTCAAGGCAAAATGAAAAAAGGGGTTTCCCGTAGATTTCAAAAACTAATCAATACAGAAGTCATTGAAAACAATTAGCAGAATAATTAGCGTCGCCGTTAACATAAAAGTTGGGTCAGTTATAAACAAAGGTCACAGTGGAGAAAGTTCATTTCCATACGGTGACTATCGGTTCAGCCGGATGCTCATACATTCTGTAGCTGAATGGCAGACTCATCCTTTCTCTCTTCATTCAAGAACACGTAATTTCCATAAACTATTAACATCATTTACAGAAAATCGAAGAAGAGAACTCAAAACTAAACTTTGCCGATTTGTTGCAGCATAGCAAGATTCTGAAATTTCTACTGCCTCCAAGACTTCATAGCCACCTGAGCCGATGAGAACATTTAGACAATCAGAAGTGTTAGTTGTAATGTCAATGCACTGCTATGAATCTATGCTATGCTACGTTATGCAGATTCTTCTGAAAACGGTAAACCCATGGTGGATGCTAGACACTTTATTAAGGAAAAAGGGATACGTCCAACATCCACCCAGCAATCACATTTAGTACTTTGAACTACCTAGTAACTATGCATAACGCTCTCATATCATGCAAGAATTGCTCTAATACAACTTACAGAAAATAAATACATCGGAAAAAAAATGAATATTTTGTCCTGTCCATGCGTAGAAGAACCTAACACTTGGACACCTACTCGTATTTGATGCGCATACCCTAGTACACATAAGAAAGGCAGCTTACAACAATTGATGATGCCCAACAGCATCCTCCATCCCATTCAACAATATGCATGCATCAAGCCCAAAAGAATCTCCATCTATTGAAATTCAGTATCTTATTTTTCCTCATAAAATCATGTTCGAGTATTTCACATATATTGCAATTAGGAGGTATATCATACTGATTGCCAAAACTACTTTATTAGATAGAGGAGATTTGGACTCTTCAATTCTACTTTTTGCAGCTGGCCTTTTCCTCCTGCAAGTATGACCATCTCAAAACCCCTTTCTTATCCATCTGCAACTTATTTGCATCCAAAAACCCTGTTAGTAAGTTACCACCGGGAGTCAGGAAGGTTGCTAAATCTGTTCCCAATTGTTCAGAAGAAAATGGTCCTCTTGATTATGCGAATTCCATAGTAAAAGAAAACAAGAAGGATTATGTTTTTAGGCATAAAATCTTCCGTACCTATGTTGATAAAGAGTCATGGGGACAAGCTCTCATCATCTGAACTGGAATCATCTATCCGACGATCCTTGATAGCTGGAAATAGCCGTTGTCGAACATCAGGCAAACTTGGGTTCCTAGATTCAGAAGAAACTGATGCTGATGAAGTATCTCTCCTAGGATTCCTTGTAGGCATTGCCGTCGTATTCCTCACTTCCTTACACACCTTGTCCAAGATTATCAAGAAATCGCGAACGATTACAAACAGCCTCAACCCTTCATCTTTTGCTGCACTCCCATGAAAGTAATCGGCTGTGCTCTTCACCAGAGCCATTATCCTCTTGTCTTCCTCAATAAGCCACGCGATATCTTCTTCTGCATGTTGCACAAAATTTGCAAGACTGGTGTGGAACTCACTCTCTTCCTCTGAACTCTTCATCTCATTGTTTAAGAACTCTTTAGTTTTTAGAAGTGAGGCACCGAGTTTGGCTACTGTTGCGGTGACAATATCAGCATCTATGAGTGCTGCCTTTCTTACGTTGTCCAGGTCATTGCTTAGCCCAGAAACTACATGAAGGCCAAGGGTGCAATAGTATTCTGCAGTTTCGTTAGGAGAATCATCGGCAAGATCCTCTGTCTTCATACTTGACATGCTTTGGCTCTCTCTAGCTGTGCGAGCAGCTCTCACTCCTTCCGATCGAATGATTTCTTGAACGACAAAGTGAAGGAGTGTTGTCTTTCCATCGGTTCCTTTTACATCGGATAGTTTTAGCAGCGTGTCCAGCTTGAATGCCTGAGCGCCTCCGCGGAAGGTACCATCGTTCATGCGGTTGCCTGTTTTGAGAACTGCTTCTAGGAGTTTTAGGAATAATCTGCTGTTTCTGAGCTCTTTGCAAGCTACCTGAAATTTTTAGATTGAACATGATCCTATAGCAAAAACATCTGGCTAGGTTTTACAGAAGTGCAATTACACAGACTATTGTTGACGTACATCAGTCAATGCTTGCAGTTTTTGTAAAACGGATTAGGCCATCAGAAACCTACACCATTTAGTTAGACTGTGTTTGGATCACTTGTTTGTGTAGGGATGCATGGAGGAAAAGGACAACATAGGAAGATAAGAAGTCAATAAGCCAAATCTACTTCCTCGGTTATGCTTTCCCTCTAAAACTCCCTCCACAAATCCATGATCCAAATATTGTCATAGTGAATGAGATACATGGTCCACCAAAGTTAATGATGAAATATGAGGGGGTGAGAAGGTAAAGCATATGATGAAATGAATCAATTTAAACGGTTTGTTTGCCACATCGAGGACAATGACAATTGGATGATAAACTTATTGGACACTCTTGGGGATGAAACATTAAATAAGAAGGTGATTGTTTCACCTCTAAAGTTTCAAAAGACTCTTTAACGGAAGAGACTTCCTCTTGAACAGCGCTCATGAACAACAACGATTCCAGCCGTTTAAATGCAAAGGGAATGTCAACCAAGACCTTTAAGAACCTTTCGGCGGGTCCTAGGTGAGACATATCTCCATTGAATAGCCTAAGCTTCAGCTCTTCTTCTGTCGTCGGTGCCATCTTTAACAAAGTTTGGACGAGCTCACTAGGAAGCTCATTACCTGATCAATCAAGACAGCAAATCCAGCTTTCTTTAAACCCAAAATAAAAAGAAGACTAGAATGGCACACAGTTTTGATGATGGCGGAATAGCATTAATTCCTAGTGACTGGCCCCAGATTTCTTGACTGTAGCTAGTACAATTTTCAGCCACTATAAAGAATGCACACATCAACAGTGATAAGTGCCCATATCATCACACCGTCAATAGAAGACACTAAAGTACGCAATCCGCAGTAAGAATTGAAATGCCTAGGGGACGTTTCATTCCACTTTCTTTCCAATCTTTAGAGGTTGAGCCAGAGAACAAGGTAGGAGAAAAAAGTACAGCTGGGAGTGTTTGGACCAAACCAGGGTGTCCATTTCTAAAATGCCAAAAACTTGATGTTGTCATAGGTGGATAGAAATGCTGCACATAACAGAACACCCTCCTTCCAAGCCCTTTAATTCTACATTTGTTTTCTCATATAACAAAGTTAGCCACCACGTATGTTCTGGAAAAAGGAAAACTGAAGGGAAAAAATAGAATTATGCAAACTGTAAACATTCAAAAAATTTCAGAGAACTCGTGATGAAGCAACAAGCAAGAAAGTAAAATAAAACAGAATATATCTCACTCTATAAAATTTAAAAGCAACTTAAGTTGTTAAAGTTGAATTTTCTTCAAAGGCCAAATGCGCAGTGATTCTAAGGGAGTCCAATGACAACATCAAGCACCGTTGGTTACAAGGAAGGTTCTTCACTGGTTTAACTATGATTCAGCACGTAGATTGCCATCAAATCAGAATCTTCTTCCACACTCAAAGTAAGGGAAAGCATAATATTTTCATGTATGCTAATCACGTAGACCATGTTCGTTTTGGGACTCTAGACCCAAACTTTTCTCTCTACACATGGTCCCAAATAAATTTTAACTCTCATTTCTCTATCTATCTCTCTCCATTCATTACCCCAAAAAACTACCTCAAAACCGAAAACGAACATGCCCTATAGTTTCTCAATACGTTGTCGCATAAGTTTAGAGAGAGAGAGAGAGAGAGAGAGAGAGAGAGAGGAGAGAGACCTTCCTTAAGAGCATCACAGACTTCTTCTGTTGTCACATTCAATGCTTTTAGAAGTATTGCCAAATTTTGTGACTTCTTAGCATCAATTATCTGGATATAATGCTGTGGAGACTCAAGAGATGAATCTTTCCGACGCTCACTCTTGGTCTTCTCAGCAGTGGTATATCCAAACAGACTTTCCATCATCTCCTCATTCACCCTGCAATTTTGTATGAGAGTTCTGTCATTTCGTAAAATATTCATACAACTTATGCACGCATTGAAAAAGGACAGGATTTAAGTCCTTACTGGAATGACCCGGTTTTAAGCTCATGCCAAACCATTGAATGATCAGGATTGGCGAGAACCTTGTCCCAGAAAAATGGCTTTAACTTGGTTTTCTGACTGTCTGATTCAACAGCTAAGTCTTCTGCTCCACCTAAAGAAGAACGTCCGCGATGATGTGGTCCAAGTGGTGAAGGTTTAGCAAGTGGAACGGGGGGAGGGCGAACAACTTTTGGAGGTGGTGGAGGGCTGGGAGCAGGAGGTTTAGGTGGTGGAGGAGGTGGCCCAGGCGGTGGAGGAGCTGGTCTTCCTGGTGGAAGTGGTAATACTGAATTGCTACTTCCAGATGCACCCTCTGGTGATTGACCTTGGACCAGTGAAGAGCCATGATTATCAACGGACAAATTGTTAGCTACAGACAAATTCTTCAAGTCTTGGTTACTTGAGTTTCCTACATTTTGAGACTTCTGTGAAGAACCTGAAAAATAAAAGCTACTCGGACCACTGAAATTTTTAAGGTTGTGTTGGATCATAAATTTGTGGATGGATTTATCAAGGGAAAGCAGTAGGGAAACTTCGCTATTTCATTTGATTTTCTTATCGTTGCCTTCACCTCTTCCTTTCCTTCCATGAATCCCTCTACATATCCATGATCCACACAGTCTAAGACTATGCTCCGGATCAAGGATCTGTTTAAGACATGAAAAAGGAAATGGAAAAGTCAAAGGATCTATCATTTTGAGCTGTCACATCCTTGAAATGTTCTGTATCTTTTCCATTTTCTTACCCAAATCCTTGTTCCAAATACAGCCTAAAGAGAAGTATGCAATAAAAATCAACACAATTGAAATAGATACCAGACATATCGCTTAAGCAGAAGTTGAGAAGAGGTTTCTCATCTCTTTGTCCATCTTTGGGGTCAACTTTGTTACCATTTCTCCTAAGACAGCAAAACAAAAACATTGCAAGAAGTGCAATTACTACTGCAGCAGTCGCAGATATAGCAATAATAATTAGCTTATTCCGGCTGTCACTGTTATTTGGTGGAGGAGGAGGAGGAGGATGTGGAACACCAAAATGTGGTGGAGAATGTTTGACTTTTGGTGGTGGCGGCGATAACTTCAAGTTTTTCGGGGGAGATGGCTCTGGAGCAATGAAATGGGGCTGTGGAGTTGGAGATGGCGAGCTGGCGAGGCCCAAAAAGGACGGTGATGGAGCATAAGATGGAGATGTGGCTGAAGGGCCTGGAGCTGGAGCTTTGCTTTTGGATAAACGATGATGCCCCTTAAGGGTCCTTCTAGGAATATTAGACGAACCAAAAAACAACTCAAAGCATTTCTTGAACCAAACCCCAGAATCAGCTTTATTATCGGATGTGTAAAATTGGAAATTTTTTCTTCTTAAGCAATCCAAAAGAGTTTGTTTTACTTGGGGAGGTAGATCGTTAATCGTCTTTTCTAATTTTATTTTTGTCAACAACACTGCATCGGAATAGATCTTATTATAACTACGAACTGCTGCCTGCTGAAGATAGAAGTCAAAATCCTGAATGGCTTCTATATTGTCCTCCAATTCTCTCCTGCAATGAATCCACGCCTGTTCTACCTGTATGAAAAAGATTTCATCAAATTCAGTAAATTGTTTAATTCATCAATTTGAAGGGAGTGAAGCAACTATTAAGGCTTCAATACAATAAGCATATTTGTTGGGGAAAAGAAGGCAAAAAATCTTTCATGTGCATCTTCACCGGAATAGTTAGATACTCATTTGTGAAGACTTAAGTTTTTTCCCAGAATAGAGGAGACAAAAGGGTAAGTGGATCAGTCAACAAACTGAAAGAGAAAACTGTTCAAAAGAAGATAGACTGGCACTAGTGTGTGAGTCCGTGGGTGTGTAAAACAAACAAATATAGTTATGCCAACCTCCTTCACTGTATCTTTTATCAAATAAGTTGGAATGCTGTAGTACCCCAGTTTTAGCTGAGGAATTTGGACTGAGGAAGACTTAAGTAGACAACAAGGAATTACTAAGTAATCCCCACTCATACTAACACCCTCCGCATACTACTATAGTCCCTAAATGAGTTTATCCGTGAACGCCTAAACCTAACAAAGTGCCTTCTGTTCCAAAAAAAAGTTCCGGCCAGCCCAAATTTCTAAGCCAGATGTTGTACCCTTGACATAGGAAGGCAGAGAAGGGAATATGCACAGCTGGTAATAAGGCAGGACGTTCTACCATTGAATGTATTTACAAAATTATGTGTTCTTCTATTTCCTGATAAAAGCAAAAAGAGTTCATTACTATACACAATGCTGTCTCTTCTAGTTAGGGCCATGCACTCGACAAAACGAAGCATTTGGTCCTAAGAAAATCAGTTCGGACACGTAAACTATATTTTTTTATTCCGCACAGAACAGAATCATGCAGTAATGTAGCAATGAATTTGCTCAATGGCTGTGTTCAACAGTGAAAATAATAGTATATCAGGTCAAAATCCATGCATTAACATTTGGGTCACATAAAATAATAGTATCATGTACTTCCAAAAACAATAGTAAAAGTAAGTAAAGTTGTCTCACTCCATGTAAAAATTCAACAAAAGTCGAGTGAAAAACAAACATTTTCACATTTACGCACTGGCTTTTATATTTATATAAGCACTGCTTGATATCATGGTTCCCTTTGCTATCATTTCCTAAGTTGAACCTGTCATTATGTTTAACTAAATAGTTTTAGGGGTTTGATTTCATATAAATGCCTATGAAATATAGCAACACACTACATCACTACACCAAAAGAACTTTGAAATCCCGAGGCTCTGCCACTAGAATCACACCTTCTAAAGCTCCAGCATTTGGTCTCGATATTCTGAAGATGATGGACATAATCTTACCATATTGGCAACATTCCGATAGATATATAAAAATGCTTAGTATACTACCGATTGACTCCTAATGCCCCATAGACGAACTTCGTAATTGCCTCTTTATGTCTTATTTCTATCCATCGCTTTTGCGTGCTGTATTTTCGTGCCATTGCTTCTTAAAACTCCTCAAACTCTGAATCAATACCCTGCAACTATACCCATTTCCTAATTCAACCCAATCTCCCATTTGGATCAATAAGAAACTCACTAATCTAAAACCATAAAGTGGACATTTCTTGTTAAACCATTTTGATACAATAAAGCTAAGGAACTGTAAAACATGAAGGAACTTAAATTCGACTATCACGGGATAAACCAAACACCGGCAATAACACAAAGAATAAAATCGATCAAAACAAAGAACCTTGACACGCATATATAAGACTCACCCAGTTTTCACTAAATTATCGAAGGAAAATGAAAACATTACAACATCAGGATCAAGATTAGCCATCATGATATGCTAGCCTGCTAGGGTTTACATCAACAAATTACCGCAATACCCTTAGTCGGATCCGCGACCAAGTTGTGAGATGTGAAATACAATTCAGGCTCTACCAATCCACCATGAACAACCACTCAAATTGGCAACATAACATTAGATATACATATCTCTATAAACTAATAAATGGTTTAATGCATGTCTATGCATAACGCTTATCTATTTATAACGCACATACATAAAACAACTATGCACACAAATAACAAGATACCCACATAAATACGCAATAAATTATAGAGTCCCAGAATATATAAATGGACGAGAAAAAGAAGCCCGTTCGTCCGGTTTGTTGGTGGGTTTGCTCTCCACACAATTGACCAGGTTCGATTATTAGTATCAGACCGTTAATTCCCTAGTTCAGGCGTGGACCGGACCGAGGAGATTATGTGCGCGTAAGCTAGCCCAGACAAACCGCAAAAAACAAGAAGACAAGAAAGAGAAATGCAAAAATCAAGACACACCGTTTCTTGATCTAGCTCTTGAGATATGATCCAAGGGACTCCATTGCCAAAAAGGGTTCCTAAGATTTTCCGGCTGCCTTCCGAACGAACTACCACCAACGCAAAGAAAACAACGAAACCCAACAAAACAATCACATAACGGCCTCTCGTAAGGCCCATTTCCTTCGCTGCAGCTTCTCAATTCACCATTCCTTTCCCACACAACGGCTCTTCTCATTTCGTCAAACATGCATGATGCATGTATAGAGAAACCAACATGTGGGGAGATATGTTTACGTTGGATAATTCAAAAATTGAATTGAGCTGAAACGGGCGTAATGATGAAATTGAAACGGGATAAAATTTGGATGGGATTTCGAAATGTCGGTTGGGTTGGTTGGAAATTGTGTACGGATTAGCCGGAAAATTTTCGAAACCCTTTTCTTTCTGTTACTCCTATTTTGTTAGATTTTTTGTATTTGGAATCAATGTTCCTTGGAATGTGTCAGTTTTTTTCGGAACAGAGAGATTAAAGAGAGAGAAAAAAGACAGAGACAGATAGAGAGAGAAGGAATAGACGCGAGGAGTACAATGTGGAGACGGTGATAGAAGTTATGTTAGAGGAGAGAAACGGTGTAAACAAGGCGAGCCGAGATTCATAGTGTTTGAGCTTAGTTTGTATGTAATTAGCCGAGTTCTAAAGGAGTCAACAATTCGAGCTAGAACTTGAGTCATGACGAGTCGATCCAGGTTAATTTACTTAACGAGTCTCTATAAACGAGTTGAGCCTATATAAACGAGCCAAGTTGAGCTTTTGAGCTTGAGCTCGACTTATTTACTAAACGATACCAAAACTCAAGCTCGGCTCGATTAGTAAACGAGTCAAACCAAGTTACGAATTGCTCGAGTGCAGCTCGATTCGTTTGCAGTCCTAAGAGATGCCCCGAAAATAATTTTGGTGTGATTTTGTCTTATTTCATAGTAGTACTTTTTTTATTCGTTTGTGCGCGAACTATACCAAGAATTATGGGTGAATTCTTTTTTTGATGAAATAAATATGTAACGATATAAATGCACACATTCTTCAACGGAGGAGGAGCTATTTAATAATGGGGAATGCTAGGTACAAAGAAAATTTATTCCGAAAGTACCCCGAAAACAGCAATTAATGGTTGAGAATCACTTTGATGATTGTGTCACACATATCAATGTGAATCTCAACCACTAGTTGATCTTTTCGGGGTAGTTTCGGGGTAAATTTTTCTTTGTCCCTAGCATTTCTGTTAATTTCTTTTGCCCCTTCGAAAAAGGAAGTAAACTTTAGTCACCTTTTACAATGTTTTAAACTCCAATAATTAGAATCATTTAATTGTGTTTAATTTCTATTTACTCAATTAAAATGTAAGTGAGCATTATTCCTCTTGTGCGAAGCTCATATTTCAAATCATTACAACTGTTTAATTCATAAAATTCATGTGTTCGATCCAATAACACAAAAATGCACCTACTTGTCTCGTGAAAATAAAATACAGCACGACTAAGTTCAAATAAGTACTCCCTCCGTCCCATAATGTTTGGCACTTTCACTATTCCAGCCTTATGAAAAAATTAACTATATCTTTTAACCCATAATATTTTTTATAAGCAATATAGATCTTGTTTGATAGAGTTTAATTTGTTCTATTATACAAAGTTTAAAAAATCGCTTAAAACATTATGGATTGAAAGATATATACATTTTTCAAATGGCACGCATTCCCGAAAATGCCAAACATTATGGGACGGAGGGAGTACTTATTTTCCTTAAGAGAGCGGAGCCTAAATTGAGCAATATTTCAAATAATTATCTTCACATATCCTCCCCATCAATTGCAAAGTTGTACTAAAAAAATGTCAAAAGGAAAAGATTCATGAATCTAATGCGGAACAAGTTTCGAAGAGATACTCTACTCTCTTGTAAAAGCTACATGGTTTACAATATATGGATCATATCTTATGTCCTTGGTGTGTGCGATATCATTGGAATTTTAATTGGGGGGTGTGCCATATTAAAGGGGGGAGGCTAAGCAAGACAAAAGTAGTTCCAAATCTTTAGGTTAAAGGCAATGAGAGGAAATTCTTGGAAGTCTGGCTGGGCTGGGGCCGGCGAGAAATTTTTCAGTGCTGGGTGGGCACGGGCCACGTGGTGTCTGGCACTAATCTCGGCCGTTCAATAAAGTTTTGGACGGCTCAGATCTATTCGCTGTTGAGGGGTATTTTAATCATTTCACACTTTAAAACAACCGAACAGTTCTGAACCGTCCAAAACTTCATTGGACGGCCGAGATGGTGCACGGCACCACGTGGCCCGTGCCCACCCGGCACTGAAAATTTTCTCGGGGCCATGGCTTTCATTCTCAGTTATTTAAGCCGTAATTAAGCTTTCTTAGCTTTATTGTGATGCAACTGGTATTAAAGACCAAAGTGAAAGAAATTAAAGAAGCATATATACCAGCGTTAGAGTTTGATAAGAACTGGATTTTGCAAGGAATTTAAGATGTAGAAAGGCATGTCTTCTTTAGAATTGTTGCAGGGTTCAAATAATTCACTAATTTTTTGTTGGCGTTTTTTTGGGTATAATTCGATTTTTCTTTAATATTGCCGGTATTAAATAATTCATCCATAGCCAAAAGTAAATGAAAATTCACCTAAAATTGTGACTAAATAGATAATCTAGCTCAAAAGAACGAAATAATTAACTAGGCCCAATAAATTTTCAACCAAATCAGTTTTGTATAAAATAAAATTCTGAATGTCTTTGTCACCGCTGAAGTAAAACTTAGATCGGACCATGAATTGTTGTCTCTTCAGTATGAGACCAACTAACAAAACTTTCTAAGTTGCCTGGGTATCCGAGTGGAAAGAAACTTCAAACCCGAAAACTAAAGTTCCACTCCCAATCATCACTCTTTTATGTTGTGTTTGGATGAGTTATTTAAATTTTTTTTACAACAAATCATAACGGTATCCAAAAACTAGCATATATAGATTGCATTGCTCGCAGTTGTGACAAATTTTCTTTGTTCAGAAGAAAACATATATCCGATGCCAAAGCTAGATTATAGAAATTCCATGCGGTGAGGTAGTATTAAGGAGGGTTTTAAGGACTTGTTCTACTGAGGAAAATAAGGGGTCGTTCGGCTAAATAATTCAGAATGGATTATTTTTTGTTCTTATTAAAAAAAATTTGCATTTGTTAGCTTTTCATCAATTTTTTAAGAATTATTGCGATCAAAACTCAATTCATTTTTTTGAATAAAGATGAAAAATTGAATTATTGGCTTATTTTTGTCTTAATTCAAAAAAATTGACTTTTGTTCATAATTTTTTTTTTATTTTTTAGATTTCGTTCATCATGACAAATTAATAATCCAAGCCAAGGTAATTCGTAGTAGCCAAGTGCAATTCGATGCGGCCAAGTACAATTTGATGCGGCCTAGAGCAATTCGATGTGGCCAAGAGTAATTCGTAGTGGCCGAGTGCAATTTGACACGGCTAAGAGTAATTCAATGCGGCCAAGAGCAATTCGTATCGGCAAAAGTAATTCAACGCGGCCAAGTGCAATTTGACGCGGCCAAGTGCAATTAAAAGCGGCCAATTGCAATTCGATGCGGCCAAGAAACGAAATAGCTTTATTCCCGGCCAAGAGCAATTTAACTCGGCCAAGTGCAATTCAAAACGGCCAATTGCAATTCGACGCGGCCAAGAAACGAAATAGCTTTATTCCCGGCCAAGAGCAATTTAACGCGGCCAAGTACAATTTGTAGCTGCCAAGTACAATTCGACACGGCCAAAAGCAATTCGATATGGCAGAGAGTAATTCGTAGTGACCAAGTGCAATTCGTAGCGGCCAAGTGTAATTAGTAGTGGCCAAGTGCAATTTGATGCGGCCAATAGTAATTTGTAGCGACCAAGTGAAATTCGATGCGGCTGAGAGTAATTCATAGCGGTCAAGTGCAATTCAAAGCGGCCAAGAGCAATTCATAGCGGCCAAGGGCAATTTGACGTGGCCAAGAGCAATTCGATGCGGCCAAGAGTAATTCATAGCGCCTAAGGGCAATTTGACGCGGCCAAGTGCAATTTGTAGCAGCAAAAGTAATTCGATGCGGCCAAGTGTAATTCGTAACAGCCAAGTGCAATTCGATGTGGCCAATAGTAATTTGTAGCGGTCAGGTGCAATTCAATGCAACAAAAGTAATTCGATGCAGCTGAGAGCAATTCGTAGTGGCAAAAGTAATTCAATGTGGCCAAGTGTAAGTCGTAGCGGCCAAGTGCAATTTGATATGGCCAATAGTAATTTGTAGCGGCCAAGTGCAATTCGATGCGGCAAAAGTAATTTGATGCGGTTGAAAGTAATTTGTAATGGCCAAGTGCAATTCAATGCGGCCGAGAGTAATTAGATGAAAATTTGACAAAAATTAACAAATAAAAAAAATTCAAATAAGGACAAAAAATAATCCACAATGGCTTTTTTAGCCGAACAAGGCCTAAGTACTTATTTTTTCAATTAAAGATGATGTATTGTGAGAGAATGACATGTCTCATTAAACGAAAAATTTGTATTTAAAAAATAAAAATCTTAGTGGAATGGGGCATAAATGAGTTTGTTATGTACTTATGAAATGAATTGCAAATGGAGAAACTTGCAGTTTGGAACGGAGTGCGAGTAAGATAAGAGAAAGAAAAACTAAAAATAATTCTCCTCCATTGTTTGGTCTAAGAAAAAGGAGAGGGAAAAAAAATGAAGTACATTTTTATTTATACTCCCTCCTCCGTTCCAAATTATAGTTCAGGCGAAAAGACGTGAAATTTTTTAATAAAAAATAAAATACTTTTGTACATGATTTTTCAAGTTTCTACGTACCAAATTAAAAATGTCAATTAGTTATTTAAATTGGTGCAAAAAATTTCAAAAAACTTATGAACAGAAGTATTTTATTTTTTCATCCAAAAATTACACATCTTTTTATAAGGACTAGCAAAATGTTGGCAAAGTGGTATTTTGAAAATTGTTTCGTTAAAAATGTGGATCTAAGTGCTACACAATATCACCAAAAATACAATGATTAGTGTGATTTTGGAGGAGAGAGAGGGATGCAATATGATTTGAGTGAAACTTAGGGGTGCTAGTGAGGTTTACCCTTATTTTTTTTTTTTTTATCCGTAGTTTACCCTTAATTGACGTCCCCTGTTTATAACGCGAGTTTCCTTTGGATTCGATTCCATGTAGCCAAGCCCATTATTATAAATGCAAAAACTTCACTTTGCTTTTCAATGAGATATTGATTCCAATTCGATTGAAACGAATTTTACTAGGGTTAGTTTTCTTAATGATTTCTCCAATATGAACGATTTAGATCCGTTAAATAATCATGACATAAGTTCATATTTGATTAATAATGTAGTTTGACTGTGTTAAATAGACTTCGCAAGTTTAACCTGCGAAGTTTGTGTTAACAAACTCGCGCTTTCAAAGGCGATTTACTGTGGCATACAAAACCCTCTCCTTCGTCGAGCTGCTTCACCATGTCAATTCTCAAGAATCACCTCCGCAACTACATGAATGGAGCCCAGGTAATTTATTGAAATTTCTGTTCTTATAATTACAGGGTGTCATTCCATTGGCAATTCCAAGAATTCCATTTGTGAACCCATTTGATACTCTACTCTCTTTAGCCACCCATTTGTTCGAAAGACTAGTGGTAAGTATTTGTCTCGCTGAAATAGGGGGAGAGATCACAGTGAGGTAATTGTTTCTGGGTTGGAGTTGGATATTACGCGGGCAATCCTCTTCTTGCTCTGTACTCAAAGATAGGAAAATGTGTATGGACCGTATGGATATGGTGAGGGTATATGTTTGCTAGGAAATGAATAGAATGCTTGAGAGATTTCTGATATTTAACATCTTGGACCTTAATTGTTTCCATGAGAAAAACAGCGAAGCAGGAGAGGCTTTTGTTAGGATTTATGATGATGGGAAACTCAGTCAGGCCCATTAATTATAGGCCACCGGCTTCTTGCGTATGTGACCTCGTTTGGGGCTGGAGTCAGTTTATGGCTCAAGCCCGTTTTGAAGGACCGCCTGAGGCTCCTTCCCGTTCGGGCCCCTTGTGAGGGCTGCCACGTGCAGGTCGGCCCCTCCTACTTCTGTTTTTGCTGGTCAGAAAAAGTTCATCACTACTAACTTAGCTCGTTAGCGGCACTGGACCTGAGGGAATACTACCCATGCTTATGTTTCACATGGTAATTTAGCATGCTTAAACAATTTTACGAAGATCTCTCATATTGAAATGTGTTGGAACTGAGGTGGCTGCAGTACTATTTTCGAGCGAGAGGCGTGGAATGACACGTCATGGAATTCCATGGTTTCAGGGTTACTCAAGGATTATAGATGCTTTTGCACTTGTGATGAAATTTTTGAATGTTGTGGAGGGTGTGGGCCCTCATGTGACTTCTTGGGGTTTAGTGGTGTGATCACAGTCTTGCGATTCATGATATCAGTTCACTTATCCATTGCAACTGTGGTTCAAACTCTGAGATTTCCTTTGCAGAAATACATCTACAAGTGCGAAAGTTGATGTTCATGTTGTGTTTTTGGTGAGATGCGTAACAAAAAGTTGATTTCTTGGGGTTCGTTGGTGGCAGGACATGCGCTTCATGGGAAGTGAAGAGGGTTCATCTCTTTATTTCATGATATTATATGAGTTCTACTCCAGAGGTTGAGATGAGTATATATATATTCTGAAACATGAAGCCATGGAGGAAAAGTTGGCAAAGTTAAACGCATGTTTTGTGGCATAAAAGGATAAATATAAGGTGCAGCCTGGATTTGTTCAATATGCCAGAGTAATAGAGTTTCATGGCCAAGCAGGGTATTGAAATGAAGCCTACAAGTTAATCAAGACAAGGGAAATTGAACCCATCAGAATTTTTTGAATATGCGCTGATTGCCACACTGTAAGCTCATGGGATGAGAGATTACCTTTTCTCAGGTATCCATAGGTTCTAATCATTCTATCATTGAGGAAATGGACTTTATTTTGTGGTGACTAGATGTGAGTAACTGCTTGACTGAAGTTTTGTATTCTGGACCTGGAACTAAACGGCAGAATTCGTTAATTTAACAAGAATTGCCGCAGAGATATCAGGCAACAGGATTGATTTTTTTGAAAATTGCCTTTCTTCAACTACCTGTGGACTACTTAAATATAGACGTGATCTTGTCAATCAAATTGTCCAACCAAATAGCAATTGCACCCCCAACACTCATGTCTGTTTCTTCATCAAACGGGAATGGCTCCATTGGTTCAGTTGCTTTTAGAAGATCCTCAATGGGAATTTTTGGTTTTGACCGCTCCAAGGGACCCACATAATTGTTGTACTTTCTTGGATCTGGACAGAAATCCTGAGTAGAAAAAGAGTAAGTGAAGTAAATAGAAACTTTTGATCATTTCAACTATCTCTGTGACGACCTTTTTGAGCTTTGCAGAGGGCCACTTACCTGATCAGCATGCATTTTCTTCACAAAAGTCTTGAATATCCTGAAATTGTTCCAGTCCAGTAGATCATCAGATAAACGAAGGTACGTCACCCCATACATCCTCAATTTTGGTGGTCCATCTCTGTTGACACCATTTGGCCTAGCGTTTAAGAGAATTTTATTATAAGCTGCACGATCATATCGTGGAAGTGCATTTTCACCTGCAACTTCAACTTCCTCCCTCCAGCCTCCACTTAAGACCTGTGCATGTATATCCAGAGCACCAATCATTTTCTATTTATGACTGAAGCGTGAAGGTTCTATTTTTGTTGCTCAGCAGTCAGCAGACTCAGCACAAAAGATATAGATGCTTTATGTTTTCTAAAGGAAAAGGAGTCGATGGTATTTGTGAGACATTTATTGAATGCAACATGGCAATAACTTAACAGTTCAAGCTTAGTATGTATCTATCAGTATCTGTTATAGTGTTATGTATGTTTTCTTGGGTACATCAAACTATATATGTGTTGTTTTGAGTAATTGCCATAGAAAATCATCTGAGCATTCCCTTTAACATGGAGGCCACATTAAAGGGAATGCTGAATGAGTTCCTCGGGTCCACTTTTGTTTCTTCCTTGATTACCTGCTGAACGAGTTCCTTGGGTCCACTTTTAGCATCAGCTCTTTGCTCAGAGTCCCTCATCTCAAGACATGTGAAATTGAAAATGGCATAATGTCTCGAAAGCATCCTTGCTATGGGTCGATACCCGTCTCTGTCTTTCAAGTTGTAGAATCCTGAAGTCAGTTCCGCAGCATGACTGTCATCTTTATACCACCAATGGATTCCCGACACCTGTACCAACAATTAAACATGAACTGTTTGTGCTTGATATGATAAAGATTGGCAATTACAACTAAATTATAAAATGCGAAGTAAAGTTTTTTGTGTCAATTACTTTGGTGGCTAACTTGACTTTACAACCCAGGAAGACTTCATTGGCTTCATCAAGGATTTGATCCCCATGGCTCAGCAACTTATTAGAATACCAAGTCAAGAAGAACTTCCCTTCTTCAGTAAGATATGTTCCATTTGGTCTAAAGAACCCTGTAGATTCAGGTGTGTCGTTATATTCTCCTGCATTATCTGGTAATTTCCATTCGGGGTGCCCAGCACCTATTGCAGCCTCCTTGAATTCTGCTTGCAGATATTTGTCATAGCACTGCAATGTTAGTTTATTACTATGCTTTCAGTTCCAAGGTATCATTAAGCTAGTCGATGAACTATACGCAAAAACACCAAATGTAACTGAAGTGAGTCTAACCTGGAATTCTCCAATACCAGGGTAAGCCCATCCTTGATTTTGGGGATAAGATGGGTATCTAAGCTCCCCAGCCGGTCCAAGCCCTACTTCGATGTCAATTACGAATCCAGCTTCTAAGAAGTCTGACATGTTGTCTCTGAAGCTCTTCATGTAGTCAGTATAGATCTAAACACATCAGACAGAAGGATCATGGTTTTGGTTATATATCCGAGAAAAAGGCAAAACGTTAATGTAAATGTTTTTAAAGTAAATGGTTCATTTTTCGTTGGAAATGTTCAAGGCCATGAATACACACTGGATCAGTCTGACTTGACATGGCCATTAAACGTCTTGGTCATTTTAGATTGGGTGATCCATCATGTAGCCAATACAGGTCAGATCCATTCTATTAATTGGTAGTCTCTCTGTGCTACTCTGTCCAACTATTCGAGTCTTTCTAGCAACACATATTGTTGCATATTCTCTTTCCTAAGAAGAGAATGTCTTTTTCCAAAGACTGTGATAGTAGGAAATTTGTGAATACACTATTGCTTGAGAGGTAATGCGATGATATTGTTTCAGATAAATATGTTCTGGATTAGTAGGTTTGTTAAAGCTGTCAAACCAAATGATCTCATCGTAGATTGTTTTCAGAATACAACGATATTGCACTGTTCCTCATCTTGTTTCCAGACAAAAATTAAACGTGTGCGCAATCAAAAACCGAAAACAAAAGCACGCAGTTTATCGAAACCTAAAGTGGGGGTTTCTCTATTTAGATCAAGTCAATTGGAAGCATTTCTTGCAATATTTGATCATGGAATTCCTAGTTCTCTCAAACCCTCTGGGGACACAGTACGGATCACAATAATTGGCTACATGGAAGGCAGGTGTTTTGAGAAAGAAAGGTGAAATTTTCATGAATCTTACCTCGACAGCCGTTCGGCCAGCAAAGAGAGGCAGGTTATCCACGCCCATCGTAAGGTACTCCGTATTCCTGTTACCTTTTATATTAGTATAAAAGACGTCAGGGTCTGATTCCCCAGTGTCAAGTATCCATTGGGGAAGCGGAATGTTCACAGCGTCCCCTACGTTGCCACCACATTGGTGGAACGACATTATAGCCTGCAATTTCAGTCCGCACTCCTGAACAAGTTGGAACAAGCTCCTATAGGCACTCCAATCATACAGTTTAGGACCTTTAGATTCAACAATTCCCCACCAGACATCCAACATAACCCCATCAACACCTGCTGTTCTCAGCCCCTTGAGCTGCTTCTCGAGTCCAGTTCTGTTTTCCAACACGTTGTCAACAGTTATAACTTCCAGCTGTTCTCATCACCCAACATGACAACAATGAAAAACATATAGTCAGTTAAATGTAGAGTTTCTGTTCGTAACTTCATCACATGTACAGTTCTAAGAGGCTTGTAATCTGTGCTTTTTGTGACTTACAGGCAGCATCACGTATACTGGTACATAATTTTGCAGCATCTTTTCATCGTCAGTGAGAGCTGGAGCCTGCATCTTCTGGTAAGAGATGGAAGGGTATTTACATTCTGCTTTATGAGAGAAGAAAATGGAAATTCTATAAAATTACTATTATGGTCTTAGCTTCTCTTATCAATGGTTTAAGCATCATCTATCAAGTGAAAAAGTGCATTGTCATGCGTGCAAGTGGGGCTATATATATTTGACAAAGATGCTGATATTCTCCACTTTAATCAAGAGGGAGAAGATGTGTGACAGGATTTGGGCCATTTTGGTCATTTAAGCCCCTTGGCTCAGTAACCTTGACTGCCAGCATAGTCTCCTCAGCATCCCTTTGACATTTAGGAAAGAATAGAAAAGGGAGGCTTAGGTAGGAGAGAAAGGAAAAGAAAAGAAATGATAGTGGTATCTCTTCTTTTTAGTTGAATAATTTATGGGGAAAATGAAGAGGAAAAAAAAAACTTAGTTTAAGAGGAGGATACTACTTACTAGCTCGTTCTTCTTTCCCTCCTGATATCTCCAGTTTCAGAGGGATTCGAAAAGCGAGTTCTAAGAGGAAATCATTTCTCTCCATTTCCCTCCTATTGCAGCTATCCAAACAGGTAATTGGGAGGAAATAATTTCTTTCCTCCCCAAATCACCCATGCAAGGAGAGGAAAATCTAAACACATAATATATCTAACTTCATTATTTGCCATTGTATGTAATTTCCAATACCAAAACAAGGCCCTCGAAGTTTAAAGATAATTACTTACTTCTTTCACTGTGGAGGAGATCTCAGATGCCACAGCTTGAGGACTTCTCACCGCCTTGCAAATGCCGGGTCTCCGAACATGCCTGCTTCCCAGTTCCTTCGTTTGCCTTGCCTTCTGAACTTCATAAACTGGCACGATTTCCGGCGTGGGTCCCTGCTGGAGGAGTCTAATTCTCTTCCCCAAACCACCTAGCCGTGAACAGATGGTGCTTGTCATGTTGACGGCAGGGAATGTATTTACTGCATGCCTTTGAACCAAGATGCTGTGGCCTGAGTGTTTGAATATGTACTGAAAGTAGAAGATCGGGAATTGGGACCCCAGAAAGAAGAATATGGAAAAGAACTCAAAATATCTTGGTTTTGTTTGTTTTTCATTTTAACTTGATTTTGTTTTTGTTTTATTTTTTAATTATTATTCTATTTTTTTAATTATTACTTTTATTTTTTTTATTTATCTCTCTGTACTCATTATCTTTTTCTCCAATTATTATTCTATTATCCCAATAATTCTAAAACCACACCCAGTTTACAAACTTAAATACACGCCCACACACTTATGTGTGTGGGCTCGATACACACTACACACTCTAGTGTGTGTGGAGTCACACTTGTGTGTATATGTGTGTGTTTTGGTGTGTGTTTGGGTGTGGTTGTAGAAGGACTCTTTCCAAAATATCTTATTGGGTTTTTTTTGTTTCTTCTGTTTAATGGTTGATTTGAAGCATTTCTTGTGGTATTGTGATGTTTTCATGGAGTTGTTATTTTGAGGTGGAAGAGGGACAAATACAAAATGAAGGTTTGTAACTTTGAATTAACAAACTAGTGGTGGTGGTTCACTTCTTGCATGTCCGTTCATACATCTATCATCAATCATGTGGGTTATTGAGAAAAAAAATCCGTAAATAAAAGTTTACGGCGTTTAATTGCGCGCATTTAAAAGTGTTCTGGACGGTTCGGATTGAAACCAATTTTGACCGGTAAAAATTAATTGTTACCAATTGAAATTCAAAAGCAGATCTCAATCGTTGATTGTCAAAATGGACGGCCAGATTGTGTGGAGCCGTAAATAAGTTATTATTTCTCTCGTGGGTTATTTCCTCTTTTCTTTTTTGAAAGTACACAAATACCCCCTCAACTATTACTGATTTTTGTAAACATCCCCTCATATTTAAAAGCGTTCATGGAGACCCCCTCAGCTATTCCCGTTACGCAAGTAATACCCTTCCGTCTCTGAACTGTTTGCTGGTAGGTCACATGTCAACAAATTGGGCATTTTTTGGATAAAAATGCCCTTTGCACCAAATCGATCCTCCCTCTCTATCTCTGCACAAACCCAGCAAAACCCTCTATTCGTGGCTTTCCACATGGCCTTCCACAAGAAAACAAACCAAATTGATTCAACAGAGAAAACAAAACCAGTCCACAAATCTCAACCTACAAATACAAAATCAAACTTAAGAACTAAATTAAACCCACAAATCAATTTCAATCAACAAATTGAAGTTGAAACCCACAAATTCAATCCAGCCGACACACACATGTACATATGCCTATATACATACATACCATTAAAAATTCCAAGAATCCACCGAGAAACTCGCTGAGAAGTCGACGACAGAAGAAGCATTATAGCGTGGGGCGAGTGATCTGTATCCCAAAACCCTGCGAACTTCCACGGTCCCTGCAGAGAAGAGCCATGGAGTCGAACGGAGCCGAAGCGTCTTGAATTCGTTGTGAAATCGACAGCTTGATGTTGTCGAAGATCGAAATTGAGCATTGTATATCAGCACTAGAATCTCAGCTTCAGGATATCGAAAGAGATGGTCGGAGTCGAAGCTTCCCTTCCGTTGGTGGCTCTGCTAATGGCAATGGTGGTGGTGGTCGCCGATCACTCTCCTCCTCCTCCTCCTCCTCTCTCTCTCTCTCTCTCTCTCTCTCTCTCTCTCCGAACCAGAACTAGGGAGGAGTGGGGTAAATAATATCAGAGTTTTTTTTGAAATTATCATGTAAGAGTATAATATAATAAGGGTATATTCGTCAATTTATCCATTCCGTTAATGGAGTTTGTCTTTATTTTGTTTCCAGTAGTTGAGGGGGTCTCCATGTGCACTTCTAAATGTGAGGAGGTGTTTATGAGAATGAGTAATAGTTGATGGAGTGTTTATATACTTTTACCTTCTTTTTTTTCTTTTGTGTATATCGTTTTTTTCAAGTCATTGTCTTCTCTTTCATTCTTCTGTCCAGCTATTGCAATCCATCGCCCTTTGATGGTGAAGGAGCCCGCGACGTGACAAATCGAGAAAATTTCCAAAGGAAAGGAGGCAACCTAGGGAGAGAGATTCCAAATCAGATATTTCTCTCTCTTCTTTTTTACTTCAGTACTTTTAATTTTTATTGCATTTAAAGCTATGCAACCGAATAAATTGGTATGCGACTTTTACTTTTCCCATTCTAGCCAATCATGTTCTGCTATAGACAGCTTCTAGGCATTGATTAACTAATTTTTTCGTTATCCTCCTCACTGATGATGTATACAATATTGAGGAAAAAAAAATTACTATCCCTAAACTATGGACTATGGAGACACACCCACCAATTATACTTCCGAGCCCACCCGTGTCACTTATGCGTGGATCTCGTCCTATGTGGGGTCCGCAATTTTTCTTATGCTTCCCTCAATAAACAAACAGTCCGAATATGGGTCTGGACCAAGCCAGTATTGATAGTGTTAACGTCGTGTGGGGCCCACTTGAGGGTTCAACACAAATGATCTGATCCGTTGATAAGTTTTAAAATATTTTTTCGACTGACCCCTTGAAAAAAAATCAAATCAATTGAATATGTGTAAGTACTTGATCCAATTGTTTGATTTTTCTTTCAGAAGTTAAGGCCTAAACTTCTAAATGAAAAGTTGAAAGTTTAAATTGAGTACTTAGTACTAGAGCATGTACACAAGAGGAAGCAAACCCATCTTTTTACTCATTTTACCTAATCAAAGCCACCAAAGCAGTTTGCACCTGTCTCGGTAAACACAAAGGTATTTTTCCTTTCAGGGAAATACTCTGTAAAACTAGCAAGGTAGTATTCAAAAGCAAACTATTAAAATATTATTATTTCTTCCTCCCTGCCCTACCACTCCCAGATTCTCTCTCTGCCACTCTCTGTCTCTCTCTTTTTTAGTATTATATTTTATAAGGTTAAAGATGTATGATAGAGAGAATTGGTGTGAGGTTGAGAGATATTTGAGTAGGTAAAATGAGAAAAGTAGATTATTGGATGGATAAAATATATTTTGTTGGTGTACATGTTCTTACACATATTCAATTGAGCTTATTTTTTAGCAAGCTACTTAAAAAAAAAAAAACCCTTAAATTTGTCAACGAATTAGATCATTTTTCTGGAATCTAGGAGTGGGCCCATCAGGCGCCTGTACACCATCTGTTCCGACTTGGTTGGTACCCTTGGCATAACCGGTCTTGCTAAAACAAAAACGTTGTGAGATAAGAAATACGAAAGTTCCCCTCATGCTTTTCTCCGGAAACAAACAGGCCTTGCGACTACATAAACGTTAAGCTAGTGTTTTTTCCTTGCTAGGATGACATGAAATGTTGTACTATCTATATAGGTCAATTGCATCCAGAATTCACTTTATTTCTTCATTAAAAAGGATTGTTTGCAAAATTTCTTTACAAACACAAGTAACAGTGCTCTTAGGACAGGTTTGATTTATTGCACTACTAGTGCTAACTCGTGCCTTTGGTACTACACATCCCTGTTGGAAAGGGATGACAGTTGTGTAATTTAGGTGAAAATCATGGACACTTAATCGAAAAGTGGGAGAATGTACTGCAGCCTTTGGATCAAACAAATCTGAGCCGTTGCAACAACTTGTCCCCACACCCTTTTGTTTTATAATAGAGATTGTTTGAAATTTTTAAATTTTTTTTGTCTGTATTGTCATTGTTTATTATTGTCTTGATTTGCTTAGATTTGAACTCAATAGAAAACAAATTGATGAGATCAAGAAACAAAATAAATAAATCAGAAAATAAACAACGATAACGAAAGCATCACTTGTACAAGAGTAGAATGCAGTGAGAGTCGATCAAGTTTGACATAAGCTAATAAGTTCCAAAATATGATTAACATCAACTTAATTACTAGCTTTTAAGTGGATGTCAATTTTTTCAATCTAATCAATCACAAGATAAGGTAATATATCGAAGAGTTATGTCAACTCAAGATAATTACGTGTTCATTGATATCTAATAGACGTAATTTTTAACAATTTTTAACTGGCTCTAAAGATGAAAGACGAATTTTGATTAGGAACCTAAGAATAGATTCCAAAAAAAAAAAAAAAAGATCAACAACCTTTTAGGCTAAGTTATGCTAAAATTTTTGGACTTTATCTTGGATACTTCAACAAATATTTGGATAAAATTTATAATTTTTTATTTTTTCGATTCGTCTCAATAATCTACAAAATTTATTCACAAAATTAATAAACACAGAAAAAATTTAAATAAAATTAAAAGTAAAAAAAACCTTTGCAGAACTTTACCTCAAAGTGGGCAAGTCATGTCCCTTTCATTCTCCTCGAGTATTTGTAAACGAAGCTAAATATCCAGCCACGATCAGACGATTAACAAAGGTTAACGCTCACTCCATTCTTCAAAAGTCTCGCTCCGATCTCAATTCTAACACTGCATTCGAGCTCTCAAATCTCATTTTTACAGTTTTTTGGAGTTTGGAATGTGTTTTACGGACATTTTTTGTGCTCATGCTGCCACATACCTGCACGCGAATTATGTCGCATTTTTTACTGAGTTGTCATTTTACTTTTTCTTGGGCGTCGTCACTGTTTCACTCTCAACGCTGCCATCACTCCCCCTCCCTCGTCATCCAAACCCAACAGAACACTCCCCATCCAAGTACTAATCAAAAGGGGGAAAAAGAAAGAAAATCCCAACAGAACACTGTACTCTTTCTTTCTTTAATATCCTGCCAATCAAACGTAACACAAAAACTACTATATTAGTAGTATATACCCATTTTCCGCAACACGGTATTGCCTTAAGCTCCACTCAAGAAAGTCAAGATTTCTGCAATGGACATTGATTCCAACGGAAACTCCAACTGGTTCTTCGATTGTGGCTTGATGGAAGACATCTCCGCCGTCCCCGGCGGAGATTTCAGAGCTGAGGCGCCGCCGCCGCCTCCGCCGGCTACCTGTTTCAGCTGGCCAGCTCAGCCCCTTAATAGTTCTTCTTACGGAAGGTGAGTGACGGTTTCTTCTTCTTTTTCTCTTGATTCTCTGTTTGGCTGCCCTGAAAACTGAAGGAAAGGAAAGTAAAATGTTGTTTTAATCGTTGCGTTTTTTGGTGTTCTTTTTTAGTCCGAGTGGGAAAATATTCTGTCTGCTTTAGAGAAGTAGTTGAGAGGAGGGTAAATTTGACTGGGATTAGTGTTTATCAGCAATTGTAGTTTGTTGTTCCCTTTCTGGCTTTCTTTGTTTTGTTTTTCAAGAATTGTTTTTTGTTTTTTTTTTTTTTTAATGTTGATAACTGAATCAAGGACCAATATCTTCAGAGGAAGTAGCTGAGTAAATTGGAGTTGAATTATTGCTTTGCACAATAAATCTGGGTTTATGTTTATCTGTAATTCTAGCTTATTGTACCCTTTCTTTATTTTGTTTTTCAAGGATATTTTTGCCCCCTTTCTGTTTTGTAGATACTGAATTTAGGATTGATATTTACGGAGGAAGTAGCTTTTTGGGTTTATGTTTATCTGTAATACTAGCTCATTTCTTGTTTAGATACAGTTAGCGAGACTTTCCTTTTCTTCAATAGCTATTTGATCGTCATAAGCTCATAATAAGGTTTTCTCGTGAATCTAATGGCGGACGATTTTGGTGGGTTTTGAAAGATTATTCGAAGCTATGCGTGATTACTAAAGTTTAGAGAGGTCTCTGAAGAAAGGAAATATTGATCTTTTGTTTCCCTGGGAAGAATTAGTCGACAGTACCAATTTATATCATTCATGTTGGTCAACAGAAGATAAAAAAAAGGGGCTTTGAGCTCTATAGAAGGACTAAAAATATGAGCAATATTCCATCATTAACGCAAACAAAAATTTCAACGAGAAGTGTTCAGACCAGAGTTGAAGGGCTTTGATTGGAGAAATAATTTGATCACAAAACCCGAGAGGAAGGTCTCAAGCATGGAATGAAACAAGCTCCCCTTTAGCTTACTTTTGGAATATCGGGATGTGAACCTCTTGGGCAGATTAAATGACTCGATCTCATCATGGATAAAAGGACTAGGGACGAGCTGGTCATGGATCATGTTGGAACAAGATCGAGTAAGCCGAACCGTTTCATCTGGACGGTCCAAGACCGTCGTTCTCTTATTTGCCTCCAGCTTGTTGTGAAGGTCCTCCTTTTGAGGGTAATTGCTGTAACAGGGGGGGCGCTCATGCCTCCCCCGCCAGTCACAAGGGTCGTCGTGTCAGTCCAATTTAGTCCCATGACTGACAGTCTTCTCGATGTGGCCGTCACACCTATAGATTGAGGGGGTGCTGTCAACTTACACCTCACCCAATCGCTAGTGGACCAAAATTTGGGCTAAGTTATCCTTGGCCTGTCCCCCTAGTTCATCTTAAGTGGTTTCCAAATTAAGAACCTTGTGATCCCCCTAGGTCAATTTTTAAATACATCTCGTCACTTTGGTTGGTATGGATGCTATAATTTCCATGGAAATCTTGTTCAATGCGTGTTGCTGTTGAGTGCTATCATTCACTGCCCTACAACTAATGTTCTCTTAGAACCAAGATAAATGAGCTTTTTTAGGAACCAAGATAAATGAGATTTTTTAGGGAATATCATTACTTAGCCCGCTGGACGCTTCCAGATTCAACTCCACTTGCTTGATTTTGATGTTGCCAACGACCCCACAAAACGGAGGGTTGAAACTGTGATGTCTGAGATGCCAACTGAACTGAAGGCATTTTGTTTGCAACTCTCTTAGTTTGATGCCTTAACTTTCCTTGTGTAATGTCCAAGTATCTTATGTTGGATTGCAGGTCCATTATTACCTCATTATTTGGAAAAGATGTTATCTTGTTTGACCGTAACTGATTTCATCTTCGATGAGAATTTGCCTTTATAGAAAGGAAACTTTGTTTGGCTTTTTCCAGCATCTTAGGGAACATAGTGGAGAAATTTTCAGCCAGTTTTGGATCTAGATAGCTATTGGTTTGGTCTCTTGCTTCTTGTTTGTAAGAAGGTTGATTGCCCTTGATTTTTAGATGAATCTTGTATCGATTGAATGAGTCTTGCTAGAAGATTGAAAAGTCTCAACTTCTAATAAGCGTGTCACTGAGGTCCAAAATGAGTCAATGCATGAAGCTTACGATAGAAGATAGGTAAAAACATCACTGGACTGGCCTCATTGCCTATTTGAGTTTCAGAAAGAAGGTTATGATTGGTGGGAATGAATTCTTCTGGATCCTTTAAGTCCATTTTTTTTCACAAGACAAAACATCACATCACTATTGTCATTCTCTAAAGCAACTGGGAAGGCTATTTTTGTTTTGTTGCTTTGGTCAGGAATTAACCGGTTCTTAGCTAACTGGAACACACTTCAATTTAATTGAGGACATTGAAAGGTGTTTCTGTACTACAGAATTCTGTTCCTATGACCTGATATCAATTTTATGTAAGAAAATGTCCTGAGCTAAGTATATGAGACTGAGAGTAGTGGCATCTGCCACGCAATAAAAGAAGCAATATAAAGTATTTACTCGCGTGATAGAATATTTGTCGGTTTGCTGACATGTTTCATACTTTCATATACAAGCAAACTAGCAGCATTCAATTTTTCCTTTTGTAATTATTGGAGATGCCCTGATCGGTCGTTTGTTTCCAGTGTGGAAGTTGACTGCTCTTTTGGGGATTCAGAAGGCCAGAAGGAAGGTGCCTCCCGAAAAAGGTTAGAGAATTTCTCTCGCTTTCTCTTCTCGTCTGCTAGCATTGACTAGAAAAGTTCTTGTCGCTTCCCTCCCCCCCCTCCCCCTCCCTTCTAGGAGTCGGTGATTTATAATCAGGCATTTTTTCCGTTTCTCTACTAATTTTGGTGTGCGCTGGTTTTAGTGATACCCATTTTACTGCGCGTTGTTTTTTCCCTTTGTCTAGCTAAAGAATCTTAGGCATTCCTATTGTTAGATAGTAGAACTATCGAAGGTCCGAACCTAAGATTTCAAAGAGGAAATACCTAAACCTCCAGAAACTACAGGTGTCTAAACTCTAAATGCAATCTCACTTATGTTTGAAATCTTTTCTGGCTGGGAAAGTTTGAGTCTTACAGGACTAGAATACTTGACCATTGACATACCTGAGCATGAAATTAGAACGGCTAATGTTTTTGGTCACTATTGCCTACGCTAGCTGCTGCTTGGTGTGAGAGGTAGTGCTCAACTGGTGAGTGTACATACAGAGTTTGGTTATTTTATTGTGTAAAAGCAAGCATCTGATCAAATCCATAGGCAAGAAAGGATTTTGAATGCCAGATTCTGAAATTGCTCAGCCCTTTTTTGCAAGCATTGGTTTAGTTCCATGGTAACTCAACTATAAAAATTTAAATGCAATTTTTTCCTTGGTAGCTTAATTGCTTGGAATGATGGTTTTTGTTTCTTTGATTACTCGGTTCAGACTTCAAAATTCAAACAATCCGACAGTGCTGAGGTGCTCAAAAAAAAAAGAAAAGTCAAGACAACTAGGCAAAAAGGAAGAAATGCAAAGCAAAGACGCAGAAAACATAAGCTTATTTCTTTTATATGGAATTTAGGTTAGAATTAAAGCTCGGCACTTGGCAGTAATTGGTTGTGGACGTTTTCTTTTGGCATCTTAAGCAACTCAATCATCACCACTCTCCTTTGGTGCTTTTGTCCGCTAGAATTTTTTCCCAACAATTTTTGTGCAATTGCTTATTCAGGTCAAAGTCTGGATCATGCAATGCATCTGGCTCTAAAGCATGTCGAGAAAAACTACGGAGGGATAAGTTGACCGAGAGGCATGCTGCTATCCTCTCTTCTCTCGTTGTTCCCTATCAATTAAGTCTCACACTGATAAGTTTGGGATGATTTTTTAAGGTTCCTGGAATTGGGCTCTGTCCTGGAGCCCGGAAGGCCACCAAAAACAGACAAGGCTGCTATTCTGAGTGATGCTGTTCGAATAGTGACTCAGCTGCGAAGTGAAGCCCAGAAGCTAAGGGAGTCAAATGAGGAAATCCAAGAGAGGATCAAAGAATTGAAGGTGAGGTTATTAACTTTGGATCATTCTTCATATTTTACAGGGCACATGTCTTCTACATACAAATCTAACATGCATAAGCATCTCATTTTATTTTCTCCTGGATCTGACTGACCGTTGATTTTACTAAACATAATTGGAGTACGATGTTTCTCACAGAATATGAAAAAGAAACAGAAAACAGATCAATCAAGATATTTAGCACCAACGATATACATGGTTTGGCGTAAAGCCGATTTCAATGAGCAAAGAGCCGAAGACCAGCATAGGAACCTCACGATGACAGAGAAGAACAAAATGAGTTGGCTATGTCCACAACTCCCACGTGAATCCTAGAGCCTCCAAATACCCCTCATATGTGTGAAAACGCTACATGGAAAATCAAGTAAGAGAACCACCTGATAATACCTAACGGGTGCGACTACTAATCGAGTTGTGTACACAGCAACAATAACAGAACCCATAGTTCCCTAATCGAGTTGTGTGCAAAGGGATTAAAATATAATCAGGATTTAACTCGAGACAACTCAGAACATGAGGTTTGTTGGGTTTAAATACAATATTTTTTTCAGGCTGAGAAGAATGAGCTTCGCATTGAGAAGCAGAGGTTGAAGGAAGAAAAGGAGAAGGTGGAGCAACAAGTTAAAGCCATGACTGCACAACCAGGCTTCCTGCCTCATCCCTCTACTGCCATGCCAGCTGGATATGGTGCTCAAGGGCAAGCTGCTGATAACAAGTTGATGCCTTTCATCAGTTACCCTGGCGTTGCCATGTGGCAATTCATTCCGCCTTCTGTACGTGACACTTCTCAGGATCATGTGCTCCGTCCTCCAGTTGCATAAGTGGGAGTAGGAAATGGTTGGTGCACTTTTCCTTTCCCACAAGATTGTTCATTTGTTGCATTGTCTCTGTATTGGGTTTCTTGAAGATGGGAAAACTTGATTAGCTGAAAAATCTATGTTTAGGAACTGATACGCATTTGTGTGCTGTTGATTTCATGTAACATACGTGAGGTTTCTATTCTAAGTGCTTGGAAAACCAATCCTGTGTCCAAGGCTCATATGTGGTCAGCGGGCTCAAATACATAGAAGGCATGTCTGGTTTGTTTGCTTTTTTGGGTAAAATTTCGATTCATGTGGGGTCAAATCTGTAAAATATCGGAAGTGAATATGCTTCTTGAAGATATTTTTCCAACTTCACTTGACCAAGCTTTCGACCGTGTCCCTTCGCCCTTGCCTGTGTCGTCATCATCGATGATATACCTTGCATCTTATGCGTTAGGACAAGTTCAGTACATGAAACAAACCGGACTCGGTGCTGAATGTTATGCTGCTGTAGGTACAAGCTGGAAATACATGCGTCATGGACAGGCAGGACAGCGCATTCGATCTATTGTGGATGTTCCCGCAGAGGGAACTCCTTGTCCGAGAGTCACACGTGACTTGTTTTTCTGCAGATATATAACCCTCAGTTTATGCACTAGCATTGTTAGAATTTTGGCACTAGGTTTGTTCCTCTCTCTGGTCTCTGGGCTTTCTTCTTCCTTTTCGGATGTTAATGTAGGTATTGTATCTTTCCCGCCTACTGAATTTATGACGAAAACTGAATGGAAACCAAGATATGTGGCTCTTTTATATAGAGTAAGTCCTTTCATGGGTTCACATCTTTGTTAAAAAACAAACAGGTTATGTGAACAAAGAAATGCAGTTTGTATTGGTAAAAAAACAAACAATTGTTCAACAGGTTATGTGAGCTTAAAACCGGTGTTCGTTGCTTTTCTATAAGCTTAAATCCCGAGCCTCTTCAGAAAAACATAACCTGGGGTTCCTTTTGTCCAACATGGGTCCCTGTCCGAGCCGTCCATGCTTGGCAATAGAAGGCTTAGATTTCATCTCGGTGGACGGCTGAGAAAAACACTCAAAGATGTTCAAGTTGTAGCACCACGGAATGCTGAATATGCCACTGTTTCTGTGTCTTTTTTCCTCATCTTATAGGTTGGAGGAGGGTGTGGCTGGCCGACGGCATTGCTGCCTCCCTTGGGGGTAATCATAGAAACTCCAAACTCCTCCAATTTCTGAAAGTCAACCTTAGGTTTCCCCCGAACCAAAGGATAAGCGGAAGAGTGCTGCCACTAGAACAGCAGTTAGGGCACAGACAATGGGTAAAATACGCGTTTGAGCCCGTCTCGGGTCTAACAAAGGTAATCAGAATTGCTCATGTTGTTCAATATGTTTTGCTTAAGGTTCCCGTAAAACTTCAGCTCCCCTAGAATTTGGATGCTTCGTAAATGCCCTTATCGATGTCGGATGGAGCTGATTTTTTACATGGATCTTAAGTAAAACATATTGAACAAAATGAGTAATTCCGATTATCTTTGTTGGACCCCAGACGGGCTCAAATGCGCGTTGTATGCGTTGTCTATGCCCCAGCTGCTGTACCACTAGCATTTCTGTAAGCAGAATATAGCTAGTAGGGCTGTTACGAACCCGACTGGATTGAAAAAACCTACCAATCAGTTCTGTCTTCGGTTGGTCCAGGGGCGTTTTTTGGTGGTTCGGGGTGGACCGAACCGAACCAAACCTAGGTCGGTTCGGTCTCAGTTTTTAAAAATTTATACTGACCGAACCAAACCGAATGCGGGCCGAACCAATCAAACCGATGTAGAACAGAACCGAACCGACCGAACCATATATATTATATATTATATATATATAAATTTATATAAATCATTTTAATCTTGACCATCAATCATATTGGTGTTTTAATCTACACCATCCATAATACTGTCGGGTCGGTCCAGAAATTATATACCTTGAATCAAATCGATTTCCAGCAAAATCACTCCGATCCGAACTGACCCAAACCGACCGAATAACACCCCTAATAGCTAGCCTCTCTCGCACGTCGTGTGGTTTACAAGACTACTACTGGGAGCAGCTTTAAAAATGCGACCGCTCAAAAAAGAGAACCACACACTTAAAAAGTTCGGTTGTTTTGCCAACGCGTGGGAGCGGTAAATCCACAACTTCTTGTTTCGTAACTCGCGTGACACGTGCAACTGCGTATACCCACTGGAAAACGAACCACGTTTATTTCGTCCGATGCCAGCCTGCACAAACTCAAGAGCACATAGTGTTGGGCCTACCTTCTAATGCGACGGTATGGTGTGGCTCTGGAGGATGTGGTGACGTTTACCTGCAAACGTGGAATAATCTCTTCAAATCAACCACCCAGATAAGGCCGGTCATGGGGTACTCTCGGACTACCATTCAGAATTTCAGATCGACACCACACTTTGTGGGTCACTTATTCATTGTATCTCAATAACGCAATAAAAGTGAATGATAACTACGTCTCTATCGGGTAATTTGTCGCTATGTAAGACCCCGTTCTGCTTAAATTCTTTTTTTTAAATATTTATTTTTTACTTTACAAAACAGATTACTCTCTTATAATACATTATCTTTAATTTAAAAAATAAGTAGTTATTTCCTTTGACATAACTAGGCCTAAATGAGTATGAGTACCACATGCATAAACAGCACTGCACCCCCAATGACTTTGTTTGGTTTAGATTTTAGAAAATTATTTTTGAGAGTTGGAGTGGTATTGAGTGGAGAGAGATAGAGAGAAAAATTTATTAAAAACTGTGCCGATAATTAAAAGTTACTCTCCGAGTGTTAAACCAAACAGAGTATGCTTTTTCGATCACACGTCTGAAGAATGGATCAGGGGACTGTGCTGTGCAGCATTGTGCTGCACAACGTGCTGCACAGCCTCCGGCGAGGCTTTTCCGGCATCGGTCCAATGATCGGAGACGTTCATCACGTAGAGCTCGTCGAGTTCTACGTGCACACCAAAAATCAGCTCAATCAAATATCGTTAAGGGCCTCATCGGAACATATATAACTTGAAAAACAATGAATCCTAATGGATACGAAACACTAGATCAAAACCACTAAATCCATTTTTTTCCAAGTTATATATGTTCCGATGAGGCCCTTAACGATATTTGATCGAGCTGATTTTTGATGTACACGTAGAACTCAATGAGCTCTACGCGATGAACGTCTCCGATCGTCGGACCGATGCCGGAAAAGTCTCGCCGGAGGCTGTGCAGCACGCTGTGCAGCACAATGCTGCACAGCACAGTCCCCTGGTCCCTGAAGAATAGGGGGGAAAGAAACCATTGTTTTATGGGACTTTTGGCTTTTATGAATGCCCACAGAATGGGTGGAGGGAAATCCACAAGTACAAGTTCTCACTCAGCCGTTCGTTCGTTAGATCTAGCTTCTAGGACACGTATATGGTTGTCCAAAACACTTTTAGGACACGTATGGTTGTCCAACAAGATAAAAGAGACACCTTCCCCGTTCCGGAGCACATTCTTAAAAAATAAGTACTTATTTCATATTTTCAAACTTAAAAATAATGTAAATGAAAAATATTTTTTCTATTTTTTTGCACCGTATTAAATATCTCAATGAGATCTATTAAACAAGATCCATATTGATAGGAGAATTATTTGTGTAAGTACATAATTTTTTAGTTTGAAATTGCCTTCTTAAAAAATAAGTTTTATTTACTTGCGGAACGGAGATCTCGAGATAGGTGCAGAGGACCGATCTTCGGTCCAGTTTTCTTATGGGTCAGTCCGGTCCAGTTTCGGCTTCTGTGCATCTCACCGAGTTTTGGTCTTTCACATGAAAATTAGCTTTGATCGAATATCGACGGTTACATAAATGAAATAGATTCGTACAAGAAGAATAGGACGACAAATACATAATGAAGGGATCGACAACGTCCTACATATCATGCCACACTATTCCATTATCAAATTATTATGCTACCCCGGGAATAAACAGTCCACATGAAACTTGTATGCCCATCACCCTCATTCATGTGACAAACAAATGTGCCCTTGGAACTTCAGACGTTGTGCTTCACAGATGTGATGGAAAAGTCGGAATAGAGGTTACCATTGGGTTGGCACACAGAAACTGAGAGACTTTCAAGTCTCATCAACCACCCAATTGGGCACTGATTTGACAATGTAATACTGTATCTCTCTGTAGGAGGACAAAGACATTGCTTTAGCGATCTGCTCTACACTTGCCATTCATGAATTGAGGTTAAGACTTCTAAGGAATCGACATCGAAGTTACAACAGATGGTTTTTTTTTTTTTTGGGGTAATGCAGGTGTTCCGGCCAGCTTGTACGCATTTCGGATAAGTCGCTAAAGCCATTTTACAAGCTTATGTAAGGGGGTGAAATAGCTCTAAGAGTTGCTGACAAAAAAATTGAATTTAAAATCTTGAGAGGGAGCAAACTCCTTAGTCTCGGACCATGGTGATTGGCCCAATTACCCCTTGGGTTCTCACCCCCAAGTTGTCCGGCATAATGAGAACTCTAGCCTATAGCAGAGAGTGGGTCCCAAATGAGGAGGCTTTAATTCTAGGCCATAGAACTGTCTTCCTCCTTTAGTAACCAAAATTGACAAGGTAACCACTCACCCAGAAAAAATCAATGGTTCACAACATTCCTTGAAGCATCTCACACAGCTTACAGTTCACTCAAAGGGATGGTTATGTTTCTTTGTTAGTCAAAATTAGATGATCAAGATTGTATGGTCCTAAATCACTTTTATTACCCTTTTTGGTTCAATGAATTTAATTTAACCCACCTCAAGAGTTATCTTCCTTGGGGCGAGGAAGTAGCCCAAGTGGCCCTGGAGGGCGGCCTTAGCGCTTGTGGGAGAGGTTTCGGGTTTGAATTGATTGAGGAACAACGGCATACTGTTGTAACTTACTAACCACTAATAGGCTAGGAAAAAAGAAAAACCTTCGTTCTTGGGGTGGACAAAAAACGACGTCTAATCTACTCGTGGTTAGCAAATTTCATTTAAACAAACCACCGTAAAATAGGTAACCATTCAGTACCTTTCCCACCACAAATCATGTAAATATCAGATATATGGCAATAAGATGGTTTTTTAAAACAAACCCATTACAAGAAATCTTGCACATGGTAATTGGAAAGTTAACTCTTCAAGTTCAAAACATGTCCTTTTTGAGTGGGAGAGAACAGAGTGACAAGGTGTCATCAAGTGGCATTCCTGTCATTACATGCAAAGTTAAGGGCACAATATATCCTTCATGGACTGCATGTTAAAGATAACCAGACCCAACATTGTTATAAAAGGCTACTTCTGCTTCTTGGCATTTTTACATCTGAAAAAATATGTGCAGAGGAATAGAAGAAGAGGAAGCCCAAGGCCGTCTCAGGCGGTTGGAGGTTGTCAAAGAGGCAGTTCCAGCCCGCCAGGTGCAGAGTCCGGTGGCTTGCGAGCTCTGCGGTTCACCGGCCTCGTTGTTCTGCCAAGCAGATAACGCGTTTCTATGCAAAAAATGTGACAAATGGGTACACGGGGCTAATTTCTTAGCACAAAGGCATATCAGGTGCTTGCTTTGCAGCACTTGCCAAGGCCTTACGCAACGTTATATCGTCGGCGCTTCATTCAAGTTGCTGCTTCCCGGCGTCGTGAGTTGGGGAGAGGGAAGAAGTCGGTGTGACTCAAATGTCGAAACCAAGTGCTTGAAAACACTGAAACTGTTTCTTTGAGTGTTTTTTCCTCTTCCGATCGAATTCGTTCATAATTTTATACTAGTACTGAATGTTGCATTACCTAGTTAGCCAAACTGTACTCAGTTTGTTATGTCTGAGCTAAGGTTGGTTAGTCTGTTAATGATGAAATTTAAAGGCTTTGAGATATTTTGAAAGGGGTTGATCATAGATTATCATCATATGTGACATACTCTAATTGGAAAATTCAGAATTTGGGGAGCTGAAATCGCCAGGTAAAAAAACAATTACATCGATCCTTTGCTTACTATGATCTTGGTGTAATTAAAACTCTAGTATTTTGTTTCTGCTTATTATTTTCCTTGTTTGATTATTGGACCACACAGACTAAGATTTAAGATATTAAGCAGCAATTATCAGCCTAGCTATCGCACAGATATCCGTGCGCTCATACGATGTTTGGATCAAGATGGCAAGTTGATAATGTTTTGTTTCCATTTTGAAGTAGCATAATCTTATTCCAAGTAATCCTTGCAGGCATGATGATGGTGATTGTAACAGTTTCCCAACTGATTCCAAAGGAAGATGTCATAAGATATGCACGGTTTGATCATCATTACTGGGTTGGGAAAGGGTAGACTGAGTACAAAACTGATATTTGGCCATATTAATATGAAAGTGGTTGCCCTCGATCGGGTTCTAACCCACGACATAAAACTCAATCGGCTGTATTTTAACCCCTTGAAAACAGACTTGTTTCGTTGAAGTATTCATGACCGCTCAAGCAGATGGTAAATTGAGCGGTCATGAATACTTGTTACGTCGAAGAAGTATTTGTGAGTCCTACCAGTACAGGACTGACAAGTGAATGCACAGTTAGGGGTATAGAAACAAAGCAACTTGGAAAAAAGTTTTTGGAACCATTAATTACAAATATTAGAGTATGTTATTTGAAGTCCCTGGAGTTAAACACAAGATCAGAGAGGAAATGAGATTGAATACAATTACCTGTAAGGAAATACAGTACATGGCTGTAGAGACTCCATTCTATGGATGTGATCTGGTTCTCTAATTATCGTTCACTGGTCAAATCAAAGAGGCTACCCAGCAATGAGATCTGCCGTTGTAAAGATGAGACGAGGTTAATTTGAGAATAACTGGCATCAAAATTAGTAATTGTGCTTGTTATACGTACTATTGGAGATGTGTCGAATGTGAATTCGTGGATGGGAGGAGGGGGAGGCTAAAGGTTGCATCATCTTCAAGATTATTTTTGAGTCTGGGTTGAAGAATGGCTTTTCTGATATCAGAGAGAAATATTAGACCTGTCAAGGCCATGAAGATATAGAGAGATCATACGTCAAGAAGAAAATTGACAATGGAGGCAATAGAACTCATACTCTAGTCGACAGGATCTTATTTGTACAGCTTTTTCAAGAGAATTCTTTCCATCACGTAGCATTTCATTAGTTGAATTAACCAGTAATTCTCTCGACAAGTACAGAAGGACTTTATTAACATGAAACCTCCTATAGGGAGCATTTGGAATTTCTTGCATTTTCCATTATGGATCATTTTATTTCATTGTGACAATCCATGTCCAACTGCTTCTGCATCTCCATAGTCTGACGAGTACAACTAGAGTTTGATTAGCTCTCAATTTCGCGGGTGAGTAGCTTTTTAAGTACCGTTTTGAATCAGGTCTGATGTGCAAGGGACCAAAGCAGATGATCTGGCTCAGAAGTTCTTTGTTATAAGAGGATCTTAGTCATGCCTCACCAGCCTTCGTGAATCTACCTTTCACGCGCTTTCGTGTATCAGCTCTGGCTTTGCGGGATGCATATCTTATTTGTTTGCTAAACCTGCAGACCACAAAGGCGAAAACATTATGTCCGTAGCCGCATACGAACTTGAAAGCAATAGAGACTTCATCACCATGTCCAGAAAGTAAAATGCAGCGTAGCGAAAGAGCAAAGAACCCTCAATTCTCTTGGAAAACCACATGAGTGCCTTAGATAAGCTACAAACAACAATTTTGCAGATCCTAGAGATCAAAATTTGAACCACTTACATTCTCGTTTTCTTCTTTTCATTATATCTCATCTTAGCTTTGTCCCTTGCTTGTTGGTTGCTGATTTCTGAATTGGACTCCCATGGTGGTTCAGTAGTCATAAACCCGGGAGACAAATCGCCGTCCTGATTATCAGCAGCGCTGCTTTCACCCGTAAGGTTGGATGGTGAAAGTGATATGCTTGGAGGAATTTGTCCAGTTGGAAAACCCCAGTTGATATTTCTGTTGCAGCTGTTAATAAGGATCCGATTACCACTTCCGCTCATAGCCTGCATAAGATTACCTGACCCAGCAACAGCTGAAGATTGCAAAGCCATGCCCTCTGGTTGTCCTGACAATGATGCCTAACGAAATCCACAAGTTTAATGGTCACACATACATACGTACGTACGCATGTTGTTATTCATTTCGACTGAAGATGACGATATAGGAGTCACAACACAATAAAGCTTGTTCATGTAGAAAAAACCCAATCTTCTGTTGTTAACGATGGTTACTTATTTCTATTGTGATTGTTCTTTGTTAAATGCAAAACAGAGATCTCTAAAAGAGCATATGAAATAGTTGAAACTGGGAATAAGCAAAGAAACAACCGGCTAAGAAAGACGGATTCAGATGTTGCATCTACAAAGAACTCAAAAGGAAATAGCATAAACCAAGTTCATGGTATACCTCTACGATATTTTGGACATAACCATTAGATTCAGTATCGGACACGTTTTTCTCCTTGAGTTGGCTATCTATTCCTCCATTCTCATGGTTAGAATGACCTTGCGAAGAATCAAATATCTCATCACATCTCTCAAGGTTGAATGCAACGTCATGCGCGTTGAGATCTTCACCCTCATTAAGTTCAACATTCTTGTAACAGGAATAGCCCTGCTGCAGATAAAAGGGAAATAAGGCAGACATCAGATTCTGGAAATTAAGTTTCCACATTGTGATCACTAATATATCCGACGTCTTAGATCACAAGTTAAATGTTCTATCAAAGGGCGTATTTGCACCGTTATGTTCATTGCCATTACATGTTGCCACTATATGATTCTTGCGTAGCAACAAACCAATGATAGAGCTATGATAATCATCTCTTCCAACATTTAACATGAAATAAACCCCCATATATTTACCATGAGAAGAACAAGGACTAGGAAAATAATAAGAGAAATAACCTTTTGCAGGTTTGATCCTCTGGGAAGCAGAAGTGGTTGATCTTCATTGAAGTAATCGGAATTGTTAGGAATAACAAGAGATTGACACATCAAATTTTCAAGTTTGGCACTCGGCTCTAGCTCAATCAACTTGCTTGTTACCAATCCAACCGACCCCTCATTGCTTTTTTGCTCCAAACTCAGATCGACACAATTCTCATTCAAAGGTATACTCAACGGATCGAAACCGTCAAAAGGAGGAGGCCCGTTAAGAACAGAAGACCAAATCCTCGAAAATTCACCCAACGAAGGACATCCCGAATAAGAACTCAATGTCTGGTGCAAATGCCCCGGCCCTGAGCATCCATTTCCGTTACAGTCGCAATTCTGACACAGTGACATTTTGTGAAGAACACAGCGGACATTTGCAGGCTGTGAATTGCACTTGTCGCATATGAGTGAACGGTTATGCCTACGAGACAAGTGATTAGAAGAGTGCACACAGTTATCACAGTTCAAGCAAAGTCTGGCGGAATCAGATTTGCAGTAAACAACTGCCCTCACCACCCAACAAAACTCACACAAAGGTTCCATATGGCCTAATTAATTTGCTCCTCCTTCAGCTAACATAACTAACTTGAAACTTGCTTCGGGAATACCGGTTTATTGTTTTCGTCCCTAGAACAGCAGGCACCCTTTTACTACAACCTTTAAAAGCAACAAATCAAGATCAAACCCTATCTGTCGGCAAGTAGATCAGGATCAAGATGAAGGTGGAACTCAATAAAACAAAGAAGGAATCAGCATGGTGTTATTTGAATTATAATGAATGCATGGATGGATAAAACTGTAGGCCTTCTTGGTTTCTCTTTTCAGAACAACTTTAATTAGAAACTGCTTGGAAAATGTAATTACTCAGTCATCTTCATATATTAGTTATTTTCGGAAATGCTTCTCAAGAGTTTGAAAATGATCGGTTTTCGGTGAGCAACGGGGTCTTCCGCGAGACGTTTCTTGAAAATAAGTTTCGAAATTGATCAGAATGTGAGTTTTATGGTAAGTGGAAAAAAACTGTTCTAAAGGGATTTTTGGTATCTTGGTCTCGTAAATCGGTAAATTCTCAGCGCTTCCGCTTGCGCTCTCAATCTTCATCACTATCACGAATCATGTGACTCTAGTTGGATACAGAAGGAGGCAAATAAAGATTAGTCAGGATCCAGAAACCAAGAATTCATTACAGGGAGCAAGAGGGATCTAGAGGTGGATTGTTTTTGTGGGCCGAGACACTGGTGGGAGAGAGAGCTCAGGTAGGTGGTGACTCTGCAAATTTTATTTTTAGTTTTTTGAACGGCCTGTGCAAGATTTATTGAGGCATTGGGTTTGTGCCACGTGGCAATGTGGAGGTGAAGGAAGAGATCTGGTATTGGTCACACCCTCCTTAATACTCGCTCACTGGTTTGAAATGCTAATCTCATCAAACCCCACGTGCTAAATTAAATTATGAAAACGTGTTGGAGGGACTGTCCAAATATACTTTGAATGGTCCAGATTTATATGCTCTCTCTCCTCTCACCCAACCACTCTCTCTTGTCTTTTTCTCTCTCTAAAATTTAGATTGTCGATGGGGCACTACGGGCACCCAAAAATTTCTCAGGTTCAAGAACTTACTCGGATTCATGGTTTCAAGTTTCAACAACATGCAAGTACGGTATTTTAAGTTTTCTGTTAAAGAGAAAAATTACTACTGAATTTTTTTTTGTCACTGTGGTAGGCTAGATAGCGGGTCAATTATTGGTCCGGATGGTCTGCCCAGTCGGCGCAAGCCCAATCGACTAGATGACCTAAGCTCATTGGCGACTAGATGGGTTGTGCCAGCCTGGGACGTAGCGGGCTGGCTGAGTCATTTAGACGGGTCCTGCGCGGTTACATTCTACATATGTTGCTACATGCTAGCATCTTCCTGCCCGAATTGGCCATGTCCCATGTGGCACCAGTCATGGTTCGGCCGCTTGGCAAGGTGGCAAAGGAGGAAATGTGTCGATACGGTACAATCCGGTCCAGCCATGTGGCATCGGTCTAGTCATGCCACGTGGCACAATCATACAGTATACCGCAGCATAGTGCTTGGCAGCTTGTGAGAATACGGGTTGGGCGCATGGCACCTCATACTCTATTAGTTTTGCCACGTGGCACAACCATGTAACATACTACATCATGGGATTCCATAATCGTTCAGCCCAACTATGCACCACGCACCTGCTCTCAACCATCGCACTGCGCTAGTGCTTTCAATTTTCGCTATTGCAGATTTTAGTAATATGACATGTGATTTAAAAACACTTTCACACTTCCGTTCACACACATGCACAAAAATTATGTGATCAGGTATTTAGGTCGTTCGTATGAAAGCATAATTTGTCAAGAAAGTTAGGGCTCAAGTCCGGGCCAATTAATGCATTCAGTTAATATTCTACTTTGTCCACTCAACTGGACAACGACCTCTGGATTGAATGGTCATTGAGACCGACCTCTGTCCACTGTCCAGTCTCCCCCTTCAGTCCAGTTTAGCTTATTCGCCCAGTTTAGCTTATTCGTGGGCTCGTTTTGAACCAACAACATTGATCATAATCGTTTATCTTTAAAGCTTGCTGAATATCAAAGTCAAAAAATTCACGTTGATTGGATACCATTTTGTTACAATTTTAAAAATGCATTTCAAAATCGTAACAAAAACGGCATTTGATCAATGTAATTGTTTTTTTTTTGGTAACAATCAACGTAATTTTTGACGTATAATGTTCTTGGCAAACTCTTAAAAAAATAATTGTGAACTTAAAATGGGCCCACAAATGATCCAAATTGAACCAGACTAGATGGGAGGAGACTGGACAGAGCATATTCTGCTTCATTGACTCTCAATCTCAAACCATAGTTTTCACACAAACCTTTGATAGATTAAGGCCTATTTTGGCTAAATAAGCAAAATGGTTTTTCTTTTGTCTTTATTCTTTTTTTTCGCATTTATTAGTTTTGTGTCAATTTTTTGTAGATAATTGTATCGTCATATAGAGAAGAATCTAAAAAATAAAAAATTAACATCAAAACCCAAATTTTTTGAATAAAGGTGAAAAAATTGGTTTGGTTTATTTTTGTTTTTATTTTGGACTTCGTTCATAATTTTTAACTTTTTAAATTTCTCTCATCATGACGAAACAATAATCCATAAAAAATTGATGAAAAACTATCAGATGCAATTTTTTTTTTTAATAAGAACAAAAACATAATCCAAATAAATCATTTATCTAAAACACCTCAAGGCTCTGTTTCTGCTAGAAGTGCTACTACTATAAAAGTATTTCCTTATTGGAAAATGATTTTGGCATTCTAATTTTTTATGATGGCACTTCAAATTTTTTTTTTCCTAGTGTGCCTTGATATGTATAAATTTTGCATTAAAAGATAAATTTTGAAGTGCCGTCATAAAAAAAAAGGAGTGCCAAAATCATTGTCCTTTCCTTATTTTGTGAAGAAAAATAAGTCCACTTGCCAAAATAAGGAGTGCCTTTGATTTCCTAGAATGCTGTATTGATACTACACAGGCATACGCATCCACATACGGCAGAAAAACCCCAGTTATTCGAACAGCCAAACACGGTCTTAAACAAAATCCCACATATACCCTCTCTCTCTCTCTCTCTCTCTCTCTCTCTCTGGCAAAATCTGAGAACACGAGGCCCAAGTTTCTGCGTCTAGAATCTGCAATGGACGACACGAGGGTTTGACGATCTTGTATCCCGTGCCCGAGCCATGGCCGGTTACTCCAAGGAAGACCTAGTACAGCTGATCAAGAGATTTGGGGCTTACCTCACTCTCAAGCTGTCCGATCTCTTCAACAATCTCGTTCGTACCTCGTTCCTTTCCTTTCTTTCGACCTATTGTTTCAGATTAAACATTCGTATACGTATAGGTGTGCTTACCTGTGTGCAGTTTTCCGTAATTTTGCTGGCGATTGCTTGGAATAAATATCGGTTTTCTGTTTCGGCGATTTGTTTGATATAGCGATGGAAAATTAATGCTTTTTGTGTTGTTGACGACTGGAAGAAAATTAGTGAAAATTAGAGTTGAAATTTGTGCTCTGATGCCCCAGGATTAGTCGAGGTGCGCCTAAGCTTGCCCCGACACCTGAGTAATAAAGATAAAAGAGAGCATTTTTTCTGTTTAGTTCTGTATTAGCAACAGTCACTTCTTGAAAATTCGTTTGGCTGACTATTTTTGAAACTTAGTGTAAGGGTTGTTTTATTTATTTGAAGAGAGCTCATTTTTGTGTAAAGTTTCAAAAAATCAGGAACGAAATGAATTATTTGAACAGTAATCTGGTCTACTCTGGTACTTTGTCGTGATACACTCATTTGAATAGAAGAAGGGGAAAAAAAGAAGCCTTCTTAGTTTCCGCGGGGAACAGGGTTGGAGCGGACCTAGAAAACATAGTGCGAAACAAGTTTAAAGCCGAAAGTTGGTTCCCCTTATTGGACCTGATGGAGTATGATTGCACAAAATGTCATCAGTTGCGTATACAGCGAGAAGAATTATGAGAGGTCTAATGAGCAACAGTGCAACACCACTATGACCAGTGGAGTAGTGGTGCTGCCCGTGGTAAGCTATGGTTACAGATGAGAGTATTAAAGGATGAGATTAGGGAAAACGGAGAAAGAATATGAAAGGAGAGGGGATATCTCAGTAAAGAAAAACTTAGAAGGACGAAATGCGGGATATAATAGAAGTGGTGAAAACAAAGAGGGGCTCCTAAAGATTCAAGGGACACTTTTGAAATTTTAGAAAGACAAATGCGAGAGCATTTTACATAATCATAGGGCCAACCTACAATTTCTGAAAACTTTGGGAGGGGCACGCCTTGTCACTTGGTGGCTCCACCACGGACCTGTAGTCCTCTCAGCATTTCGGTGCTGAAAACCTCTCATCTTTCTGTAGTTTGCTACCCTTTTGTGTTGTTAAAGTCTTTGGCACTGGTTGGATTGGTTGCATTTCCTTAACCTTGGACAGCATTTCCTTTTCCTATTGAAAAGAGGATCTTGATTTTAAAGAAGCAGGAGAAGACATCAGGCTTTGCTATCAATAGCTGCTCTTGTGCCCTATTGGGGGATTTATGACTTGAATTTTTTGAGCGCACTACTGACTAGGTGTAGAGTAGCGAAGGCTGGAGACATTTGTTGGTTGGACACAACCCTAGTTCCTCTACGACCTGTCTATTTTTGGATATACTCCCCAAGTTCCTCTACGACCTGTCTGTTTAGTCTTATCTTGACTAGTTGAATTATTCGCTCTCATGTAAAGTGAGGGAACCACAAACAGAAAGCGACGAAACTTATCATACTGATTTTTTCTTCTTTTTCTGAAATATGACAAGGCAATATCTACAAAAGGTAATGCTGATCTGTACAAATTCTGTGCATTATGCCTTCTGAGTCCTCATCTGCTAGATCTGTCACAACTCACCCCTCTCCTCCTCCACCCTTGTACTTTTAGTTGGTGGACAGAGTCATCCGGTGGTTGGTATTGGCGACAACAACAGCTGGTGGAGTGGAATTAGCGTTTGGTTTGGGGGTGGGGGATTATCCTAGTCAATTAACAACGGTTTGGGGTAGGGGTGGGGGTGGGGGGAGAGTGAGAGAAACAGAGGTAGGGAGAAGTAGATTTTATTTAGCTTGGTAGAAGTTGTGCATGAAGTTCTACAACATGCTGTTGGGCAGTAAAAAGTTGAGTAGTCTTATGTCTAAGACAGTCCTGGCCCTCAGTTTAAGTGAATTCCAATTGGAGCCGTTGAAAGATGGGTGAAAACCAAAACTAGCAATTAACTTAGGGCAGAACAATCCTGGGCCCTCCCCTTGGATCTGGAAGACATTCTGGGAAATTGTTCTGGTTTCTGATATATATATATATATATGTATATGTGTGTGTGTGTGTGTGTGTCACTAAAGATTGTGTTTGCTATAGCATCAAGGATTTTTACACCTTTGGAGTTGCTTGCAGGATTCATGGTCGGTAGGGGGTTTGGCAGGACTTGCCATTGCAATTCTATTTATTTGGAGACTGTGGAGACCACGCAGTGGAACTCAAAGACGACAACCTAAACGGCGAGCTTCTACACCTGGAAGTTCTGGTGCAAGCAATCGTTCCGATGCAAATTTAATATCCTCTGGAGTTAGCACACCCGAAGAAGATTCGAGAGCCCAAAACGTCATTGACGAGTTCTTTCAGCCTGTAAAGGTAACTTAAATCTTTCTCTATCTACTTTTGAGTTGTTATTGCTTTGTACGTACTGGTTTAAGCTCGCTGTGTATTCTTTTCTTTTGCAGCTGACTTTAGGACAAGTAGTTAGGCAAAAGCTGAGTGAAGGAAGGAAGGTAATTTGTCTAGACACTTCAGCATTGCCTGGTGCATATGGCCTATGTTGGATTTTTGTTGTATTCTTCACATCTATTATACGTGCAAAATTTATAGAAGATGTTATTCTGTACTTCCTTGCTTTGAGTTAACTGCTTACTGTCATCATTGTCACATGAATGTGTAAGAAATCAGAAGATTTTAGCTTCTTATTGAGAAAGTCTTTTATTTGTCTATCCTAATAGATAATCACATTCATTTTCATTATGCATTTGATCATAGAACTTGGTTATTGTACATGATCAGTTTCCAAAAGATGGTACAGTGGTACACATTTGATGAGTTAAGTCATTTTCCAAGTGCCGATGTTACTATCGAGGATATTTGTAAAACAAATGAATTTAGTCGAAATATTGGAGGTTTGGTGGTTGAAACTTGAAAGTGGCGAAGACGTGAGTTTCTTGCATTTTGAAACTTCAGCAAGAGCATCCGCGTAATGCTTATCAAAAAAAAAAAAACCATAAGCGTAATGAAATCTTGGATTTTCTATCACCCGACTAAATTTATGATTTTGACCCTTCTATGTTCCTTGAAAAACTTGCTCTTGTGTAGGTAACTTGCCGGTTGTTAGGTGTGGTCCTAGAGGAAACTAGTCCAGAGGAGCTTCAGGTGGCGAAAGTCTCTGCAACTAATTTTTGTAATGCTCTATATGAACTATTTTTTGAACAAATCAATCTGAAATGGATTATTGTTGTAATTTCCTTGTTCTATGCAGACAAAAGTGACTGTGAGATCCTCTGTACTGGAAGTACTGCTGGAGATTACAAAATTCTGTGATCTCTATCTCATGGAAAGAGTTTCAGATGATGAAAGTGAAGTGAGTGGAACCTTTCTGCTTGTTCATTTTTTACTAGGAGTTATTGGCTTCATTCAATTCCGCACTTGTTCCTGTCATATGACGCGTTCTTTTGCGTCTAGTGGACTCATCCTCTGGGAGACTGACCTTCGGGTTTTTTTTAGCGTAGAACTGATGGGGGAAAAAAAGGATGAGGGATTAAACCATAGTGGCAGTATCCTAACATTCAGTGGTGAAGTTTATAAGTTGTTGGATGTAACTGATGTATGCCTTTAACACCCTCACGTTTCTTTTGTTGAATAGTAGTCTGACCTTTTGTTTTCAGTTCAATACTTCTATGTTTGGTAATTTGTTTTTAAAAATTCCGAAGAGACTATAACGATTAACGACATTTCAAAAAATTGTTGTTATAGCCTATAGGCAGAAAGCTATCCTGAAACAGCCTGTTTAGGACATTATATCAAATACAGTTCTCAGAGAAGCCCACAATAAACATGTTATCCACAATAGTTCTCATTTTACTCTTTGTTGCAAGCATGAGCCCAAATATGTCCTAAATATATTGAATTTGGATGAGGGTTTGAAGAATGAAGCAATGGATTTGAAATTGTTGGAACATACAAGTTATTTGATCCTGTATATGGCAATTCACACAATCATATTGGTATTTTTCTCCTTACCTGTCAGGTAAAATACAGAAATAATTAATTTTCTCCTTAGTTGTGTATCTTCAGCTTGGAACATACAAGTCATGTGATACTGTTTTTGGGAATTCATTCAATTATAGTGGTTTTTGCTCCTAACCTCTACAGTAAAGAGAAATAGTGTTTTTGCTCTTTTCTTGTGTGTTCCCTCAGCGTCTCGAGTTTCATTATTTCCAGTAGACTTTCTTATTCAAAGCGTCATTTTTAAGTACCTTCGAAAATTGTATTGTAGTTACGTCAATTGGATATATTTCTGGATGCTTGTTGGTAGGCTGGGCTTGTTTTCGTATGATGATTGTTGCCTTCTGGCAGCTTATAACTAGTTTTTGTAGTTTTTGGTTCTCCTTAAACCATTAGTGGCTCCATAAAACACCTTTTTTAAGCCGAAAAGCATTTTATTGGGCTAGTGGTACTTGTCAATTGCAATGAAGAGACCTGTTTTCTTCAGACTCATGGATAAATATTATATACTTTTATGCAGAAAAAGGTTCTCTCGGCTTTAGAAGATGCTGGGCTATTTACGTCGGGCGGCTTGGTCAAAGATAAGGTAATTAATGTTTGCATTGCTGGTACTATTTGAGATACTATGACTGAAGTATTAGTCAACTTTTTTCCGGGTAGGGAAAGTATCTCTAGCTAAGTTTCCTGTTTTTGATTATTTAACGGTTCTAAGTGTGAATTGTGGGCTCTCTCAATGCAGTTCTCTTCTTATTGTACTGGTTTCCTTTTTTCTTTTTTTTATCCTTGTGATGAATTAAATCTTTGCCGATAAAAAAAGAGAGGGTGAATTGTGAGATTGAGGTTCTCCTATTGATTACTTTGCTCAGTTATTCTCTTCATGTTGTACCTTCATATTTTTCTTTCTTCATTTATGTGCTATGTATTTCTTATTTCAATGCAATCGTGGTGCAGGTTCTCTTTTGTAGCACTGAAAATGGACGGACATCTTTCGTTCGGCAACTAGAGCCAGATTGGCATATTGACACGAATCCTGATATCATTTTTCAGCTCGCGGTAAATTTCTACTTCTTGTTTAAAGATATCAAAACACATATTGTGCAAGATGCACAATGTATGTTTGTATTACTATAGTTTTTGGATAAGGGAGTTCTATTATTAGCAGGAGAACGACCATGGTAGATGAGAAGGGAAAAAACTAACTTTCGGTGTGTTTGTCTATCAAGAGTTGTGGATAATACAAGAAAATGAAGATTTTCTCACCTAAACTAGGCTTTTGGTTCCTAGGAAAAAAAAGAAGGGATACTTAACTCTAGAGAAAACAAGCGTGCTGAGGAGAAATAAAATACAAGAAAGTTGTCTAATATGATTTACCACATTTATTGCGCCTCTTTTTGTATACGGGTGGCATTCCCTTAATGCCTTCTTTCTAATATATTTATTTACTTATCAAAAAAGAGTTACCATAGTTATTGCTATTTTCTTGCATCTTATTTCCAGCAAGTTCTTTTTGGTTCAAATGTGCAAGGCTAATTTGTGCAAACCTGCACCTTAGTCAAATGCATGGGAGAAAATGTATATTTTTTAATTTCACTTCCAGCATTCTTTTCTTCCCTATACAGCTGACCACTTAATCATGATTTCTCCTCCTCCTCTTCTTCTTCTGCTTCCTTTTTTTTTTTTTTTTTGTTACAGCGGTTCATCAAATACCAGCTTCACATTTCGCCTACCAAGACGGAACGAACTGCTGCTAATATTTTCAGCTCGCCGTCGTTGGAACTGTTCTTCGGATGTGTTTGACGCAAAAAGAAAAAAAAACAGTAAAATGCATACATGTTTTCCACTTATTATAGTTTTCTGCTCCCCCCTTGGGTTTAATATCTCTCATTCCTTATGTCCAGGTGGTTATGGCCGATGCTGATTTCCTGATGAGAGACCCAACATGTGGTAGTTTGCAGTCCCAAAGCCTGGAAGCTTTCTCTTCTCAATATTTATGTGATAGATTAGCTCACGTTCAATCAACGTTGACTGTCAAAGTAAATATAATGGTTGAGTGTAATTTCATCCTATTTAAACATATTCCATTAATGGGTGATCTTTTTTTATGGTGCTGTTGGAAAGGTATAAGTTTTGTCAGATCCCATGGCATGTGTTCTTTGTAGGTGAGGGGATATTCTGGTTTCAGCGAGGTTTGATCATGGGGCCGTGAGCTTGGAGTCTATGGTCCCTTCAAAATTAGGTCTAGGTTATAGATGACCTGGCTCATGCTGTAAGTCTCTCTGCTCTTTTCTGTCATTGTTAAACATTGACACAGAAATTTCACAATAGAACATACTGCAGGCCATGAGATCCTACCTAGCATATTTTTTCATGGTACTAGAGTCTAGAAAAGCCTGCGGTCCCTTGATTTTTTCTCGGCAAGATGAGGATTTTATTAATCATTGCAACAAGTTACAATGATTAAACAGAACCAAAGAGCGATGGCTTCATTACGAGGAAAAACAGGTTGGATAAGCCTCTAAGGACACAGGGAAAGGGGAAGGGGATAAAATCAAAAGGGCCAAAAGCCCAAACCCGGAAAAATCTGAAATGAACCTACGGGGCCCATCTCATCCCAAGAACCCATAACTACCCTAGCCCTAAACCGAAACCCTAACAGCCACCGCAACCCATTCTGCCACCACCAACCACCACAGGAAAAACCCTGCTGTCCCTTGATACGCAGTTGTTGTGCAGAAGGGGTAAATCTCGACTCTGATGTGGTTTAGTCATGTTTGGGGAGAAAAAAAATCTACTCGTGCATTTAACTCTCAAACAAAAACGGAAATTTTTACTGGGCTGAGTAATTCCTTTCCCTTTTCCTCCCTCTTTCACAAATCCAAACGGTAAAACTTGGAATAACTCCACTGCTACCTCCGACTACCACAACCGCTGCCTCATGCCACTACCACTGGTGCCTCCACCATCACCACACCACGACCACCGCGCCCATGCCCCCTGCGCGCGCTCTCTCTCCACCATAATCAAATCAGCCACCACACTGATGATTTATCTGAGTCATTTGCCTCCCAAATGCAGGCAACGGTTCAACCCTCATTGAGTGATTTCACTGTTTGCAACAAATATTTATATGATTCCCCATATAGTTATCTGCATGTGTGCATCTGTGTCCCTACACCTACTTGATTTTACATGTGTACACAAATATGTGTGTCAATTTGTGAGCATGGCTGCATGGGAGTTATGGTTGTGAAGATTTGGTGTTACGGGGTTACATTCCATTAGATTTATGCGGATGGACACTTATATACATCCATCACACATTCACGTGGGGTCCATATACTTAGTACTGAGATCACATAAATATGTGGTGAAAAAGCCTCGGAGAGGACTGTCCCAAGGCGGATCAGAATACCGTACCAAAGCCGTTATTCTTTGTATTCGTTATTTTATCTTTATTACCAAATCAAAGTACCAAACCAAATACATATACAGATAGTTAAAACTTAAAAAAGGATGAATGATTGAGATTGCTTAGGTTGGTTGGAACTTGGAAGGTTTTTAGGAGTATATTCTAGAAGGAGAAGAGGAGGAGGAGGAGGAAAGTAGTGGAGAGAGATCACGTGGGGATGGGGGCCATGCTTTTGAAGTCCAAATTATGGGGTGATTGGATTTTGCACTTTTGCCATAAAACCACCGCGTATCTAAAAACTAGTACTAGTAACGTGTTATCCTTTTCATTTCCTCCTTTTTTTTCCATTCTCACCTCATCTCCCAAATAGTTAGAAAATGACCCAAGTCTACTGGCCCCGCAAAGAGAGAGAGAGAGAGAGAGAGAGAGAGAGAGAGAGAGAGAGAGAGAGTCTCTCTTAGATCACTACCCCATTGAAAAAGACTTTTGTGGTCACGAATCAAATCCCAGAAGCTAGAGATACTACTGGTATAACATGCACTAATTCATGTTTATATTTATTTATGAGACCATGACGCCACCACCATTGAAAACTAGTAAAATTTCCAGACTTTAATGGTCACAAATCTCATGCCAATCGGATTTGGTAAGATGAAATGTGCTTTTCATGAGAAGTTCAAAACTAGTAATCTATCCTTGGAATTCTGCTTGATTGGCATATGAGCATGGTAATTTAATGATTCTTGTACACACAAACTTTGACTCTCTCAAGGCTTCCATTCGTCTCGACTTTTTGTCTTAAAACTTACTCATTTTAATAATGTTTTTACTTTTTGTTGAGCTTTCCGTCGTGATTTTTGGGATTCATCATTCGTCTCAATGAGAGAATTTGGAGAAAGTATAAAAATGTGGGTCAATATTGAAAAAAGTTCATGTAAGACGACACTTTAAGACAAGAAAGACAGCCATTTGGTTTTTTTTTTTGCATATTTAGTGAACTTTTTTATTTTTGGTCACAATTTTGTACTTTTAAGACTCTTCCTGTCGAGACGGATAATTAATTCAAAAATATTAGATGAACCGAACAAAAATTCAGAAAAGATGTATAATACACACGAAACGAAATGGACAAAAAAGTTAAAAGAGGAATGGAGCATCAGAAGTTGTATTGCTCTCTGAAAACTTGTGTCTGGTTGATTTATGTGATATATTCGATGTCTGTGTGTTAAACTATTACGGAGGCCAGTTCTATTTATAAATATGTGAGATGGACATTCAAAAATAAACTCCAACCTCTTACTAATATTTCTCTCTCTTAACTATTTCTCATTTAATTTAAGAGGACTAGTTATTATTAATAGTTAGCCTAGCCAACTGGGTTCCTTAAGGGAAGAACACCTTGACAAGAACACGAATTGGGGGATGGTGTTGCGCAGTGGTGTGCGCAGCACCATACTGTGCACCTCCAAGCCATCGGATTGTGCATCCGACGGCTTGGATTTCATCTCGGCAATAAATGGTCCTCGATTGTTGGTTGCCGAGATAAGATCCGAGTCGTCGGATCCACAATCCGATGGCTTGGAGGTATGCACCTCACTGCACAGTGCCAACCCGATGTCCAAAGAACACCCATACAAAGGTAGTGAGATTCGAACTCTCGACTTCTTAATGAGATGCAAGTGTCATGATCAACTGAATTAGCCTCAGTTAATTCATTTGACAACATTTTTTTTGATAAACAAAAAGGGTAGGAGGGGGCGACCGGCGTAGCAACCTCCTTTGGGCGTGACCATAGGGGCTCGAAACCGAGTGCACATGGAGGGAAAGGCACTCAAGCCCCATCACCCATGCCAACTGGGCTACCACCCTCGGTGGTTTGACAACAAAGATCGATTGACAATATGCTACTAAAAATTAACTTGCCTACAAATATCATGCTATACATACTGTGTTCGTAGGCCTATTTTTTTTGTACTTGTTAGGCAGTTTTCCTAAAATAAAAAAAAAAGTTCTGCCAAAGAAATGTTATGCAGTTTCTCAACACATTTTTCCTAAAATTCTCTGACAAACAACGATTCGATTGGTTTTGACCTTTTAAAACCCCTTTTCGAATTTTTTGTTTTTCTTTTGGTACAATTTCCCATTTTGTGTAAAAAGGGGCACTACAGAGTGTGAGGGGCACTTTCCCAGTTTGTGCTTAATGGATTTATTTTGGATTATTTTGAGTTTAGAGGAACTTTCATTAATTATGTCATAATTTTCTTAAATTTATTTTTTTACTTTGACAAGAGAAATTATAATGAAAATATATAAATCAAGCTTAAAAAGTTCAGAAAAAAAGACAAAATTAGTCTTAAAATCTGCCTATTAGGAATTGTGTTTGTCTTTTCTTTTCATTATAATTTAAAAGACTTTATTATTGTTTTCTTAGAATGACTATTTATTATTGTTGGCTACGAAGAAACTTCCAAGAAAAGATGAGGACCGGTTTGGAGAGAGGGGTTGATCCCTGAAAGTAGGACCTGCTTTATTGATTGATTTTTTTGACAAAAATGCAATTTGCTGCGATAAAGAAAGATTCTAGGCAGACAAAGTAGTCATGTCCAAACACGCAGTCACGAAAGTGTCCTGAGAGTTTCTTTTTTGAGACGCTGACCGGGCGAACTTATAACTACTGTCAACACTGTATAATCAAAAGCAAGCAATCGATGCAAGAATTCGGAAATTGGCTAGAGATTGCTCTCTTTCGACCTGATATCAAGAAGTTGTCAAGTTTCAAATTCATGTTCTCGAGATTTAATGCTCATTCCGATTGTCAATCGAGAATTGTGCTTTGAGAGTTTTGAGGGATGGGTAACATGGTTTTTTATTTTTATTTTTAACTACATAGGAGATGTCCTTACACTCAAACGAGACGAGGCTATTCAACCTAGAATTAGACGTTGAGAATCAATACCCACAAAAAGTAGTTAGAAACAGTTAGGAAGGAGAACCACTGGATGCATCCACGAAGCTACTTACAAAGACTTCCACCCCCCGGTTGGCCTACTGGCGAAAATCGAACTCACCTCCGAAGGTGGGAGCAAATCCCATGCCAGTGGAGACAACTCACGGTTGGGTGGGCAAATTCCATGCCACTCCCCTTTTTATTAATGACACTCATTTTTGTCTTGTAGTGTGTGAATTTACAAAATGGTGCATTTTGTGGAAGTTTATTAAATTGATGGGTGAATTTAGATTCTAGTAAATTCACCCCACTAAAAGACAAAAGAAGAGTGTCATTAATAAAAAATGGAATGACAATATCACACGCATTCGGCTCATCCATATCAATTTTGGGCGGCTCGATTTTGGAGAGAGAAATATGAGAGAGAAAGAGTGTTGGGGTGAGAAGAGAAAGTGTTTCAATCTAGACCGTCCAATACACTTTTAGACGGTCCAAATGTGTTATTCGGGCACCACATCGACCAGGTTTGGAGTGGAGATTTGGATGCCGAAAAAAGAAAGTAGGATCCACTATTGTCTATTGATTGATTTTTTTTGGAGTATTAACAAAAAAAGGTTGAAAGCAATAAAGAAAGAGAGAGAGAGAATCTTTCTAGGCCGACAAACGTTGTCAAGTTGATAACAAGTCGTTGTTGCGCCACGTGTCCTAACGGTATATATAAACCGAAGAAGCCAGCGGGGATTCGCTTATGTATTGCATGCAACCGCTCTACTCGCTAAGACGCTACCTACCAAAACACTTTTGAGGAAAAAACACACGCCTTCGCCCACTCACCACCACCACCACCAGCAGTCCACATCTCTCGCCGCCGCCGTCTCATTCTCCTCTATCCGAACAAAACCCCAATTCCGCCGCCGCCGCATCTCATTCACCGCCGTCTCCGCCCGCCGCGTACCGGACGGCCATGGAAGCCCTCTCCGTAACTCCGCCGGAATCCGCCTCTCCCGCCACAGTGGAGCACCTTGTCGTCATCCACGACGGCCCTTCCTCTCCTCCGGTGCCCAAAAACACTGGCACCGAAACTCAGAGCATTTCCTCTGCTGCCGATGAAGGCAAAGGTGGAGACGCGGCGGCAGAGGCGGCGGATGCCGGAGATAGGAGGAAGGTGCCGCCGGAGGAGCTTTGTCGAAACGCGGTGAAGCTGCCTGAAAACACTAGCACCAAAATTCAGAGCATTTCTTCTGCTGCGAATGAAGACAGAGGCGGCGACATAGTGGAGGATGCCGGAGATCGGAGGAAGGTGCCGCCGGAGGAGCTTTTTCGAAACGTGGTGGAGCTTTCGTGCGAGTCGACTGCGGAAGGGGGGATTTGCGAGGTTTATTTGATTGGAACGGCTCATGTTTCTAAGGTACTTGAATTGTGTATCATTTAAGTGAACTGGGATTTATTTCTAACTCATGTCAGGATCCATGTCATACAGATCTAATGGGCTTTTACGTTAGCTACCTAACACACAACCCTCCTCTTTTATCCATGTTTGGGACCGGTAAAAAAGATAAGACTCTAAGCATGGCACGGCGGAGTTAAACTGACTTTGGATGCCGTGATACGAAAGGATTTGGGTTTTACTGAATCTAAGTGAACAAGAAACATATAACCCTGGGCTGAAATCGATGGAAAAATAGGATTCATGTAGCCGACCCCAATTGATTGAGTATCAAGGCTTGATTTGGTTATTTTCTAACTCAGAACTAAGCAATTCTAAGTAAGAGGAGGGTGTCTGAAAATTTTATAGAGTTTTTATCTGCTTTTAGGTTTCACAAAGGCATTCATTTAAACTCTTGTAGATTTACTGGTTTGACTTTCCCAAGCCTTTGTCAGGATAAATTATGGCACCTTCCTTTAGCTTGAGGAATGTTAGGGACCTAACTAAAGCAAGAGTTTCACCCGCTTTGGGCATGAGCTGGCCCTGGTCATGTTGTTTGGCTGCTGAGAAAGTCAAGGAAAGTGCAAGATATGGTTTCATTTTCATTCTTCTCTCTTACTGTTCAGTTTTCTTTTTGGTTTTGATTTTTTTGACGCAGTTTTCTTGCTGAGTAACAGAACAGTTTGCTTCAAGAGTGAGTAGATTCACTTGCATTGCGTATGTTGTTTGGCTGCCTAGAAAATTGAGGAAAATTTAAGAGGGGGTTTCTTTTTTCGAATCTAATATTGTCTGTGGTTACTTTTCTGTTTCTTATCATTTGATGCAGTTTTCCTGTTGGGCGATTGAGTAGTTTGCATATGATTGTCTAGAGACCAAATGAATGGAGTAATTGTCTGAGTGCATAGTAGCATTGCATGAGCTAGGAGGCAACCCAAATTTGAAATTGCTGATACTTTATTCACATGTTGTGGACTGCAATACTGGCGTGCCACGAGGAGAATCCGTTTGACGCTTCTCTGTTTCATATTGGTGTTTTTTTTGTGTGTGTGCACTAAGTCTCTGTTTCATATTGTTAGTGGTAGGGGCCTCATTAAAGCAAGAGTTTCCCCTGCAGTTTGTTTGTTTAGCTGTCAGATGTCCAGAAATTTCACTTTCGCCCATTTCAAAGTTTCCAGATGCTGCTGGCATCTTAGGATCTCAATTTATGCAGGCGTGTTCCTCATCGACTCCTTTCTTGTTTTAATATCCCCCCAAATAGTCAGCTGTTGGTGATTCATCCTGAAATTGTTCTATTTTTGTCATCAAGTAATGAGAAAGAAATGAACAGCAGGGGTAAGTAATTCACCATATGATCTTTGTCCCTGTGGTTGCAGGAATCATGCCAAGAAGTTGAAGCTGTAATCGGCTTTGCAAAACCACAGGTGCTTCTATTTTAGGAACTTGGTACCACTTGATTAATGGACAGATCGTTTAACAGGTTGATTGTCTGCTTCATGTGGTTTCATGATATCAATTATATTAAGTACTAGTGCATGTTTTGACTACAGGTTGTTTTCTTGGAACTATGCCCCAGTCGTAAGGCTGTACTTTTTCCTCAGGATTTAAAGGTAATGTTACTTAGTTGTTCATTGCTCATTTGCTTTGGTTTGCTATTAATGGCTTTTATATCAGGGATGGATAGTTTGCAGTCTACTTTTGCGGACTGCACCATATTGTTTGGCCTCATGGTTCCACCACGGGAATCATTCTTGTGATGTGGTCACTCATTTTGTTGGCCTTCTATGTTTGTGATAAACTTGAAAACAATTTGATTGATCCAACAATTGTGATAATGCTATGGCATTTGTCTTGAAGAAAACAAACAGGTATGGTTGAAATTTGATCATTCATTTTTTTGGAGGCAAATATGATGAACCATACTTTGTCACTCTTTGAAATTTATGAAGTAAGCGAGCCTGATACTTGACGCTTGTGTAGGGATATGAGAAATTTGTTCGACATAGAAAATTGTAGACACAGGTCCTAGACATTGAAGTTAGATGATGTGATATCCATGACATGAAAATTAGAGGGGTATGACAATTAGACACACACCTGTTCCAGTGTCCATGAAACATAGGATTCTTTTCTGTTTGATCAGATTTGGATTATCTTGCTACGGGATCAAACTGGACTTTTTTGTAAGTAAGGGATCTGACTTATGCTTTAGAAGCCATCTACACAATGGACCTACGAAATGAAAGATCAGATCACTAAAGAGGGACCCCTAGTGGGCCCACATGACTAAACTGCATGTGCATCATCTTATGTGTCCTGCAAAGGATGCCGTAAACTATATGGTGGAATCCATTTTTGTATACCAGCATTGTGCGCAAGCTTGTTTTGCAAAAGGATACCCCTTTTGAGGTTAGTAGTCTGTCATTTTTCACTGTTACCATAATAAAAACTTATCTTTGGTGCAACTCATAATAGGACGTTTCGAGAGGTATTCCATTAAGAATTGTAAGGCCTATCAGCTTGTTAATTTGTTCTAATTGTTACATCATTCATGAAAGGTAGGTTCTAATATGTCTTTTCGAACACCACTCAGTGGATTCCAAGATATGTACGTCAAGGGGGATATTCTGTCCTAGCTTATTGATCTTATCTGAAGCAACCCATTATCGTCTTAGAAATCCATGTTGCTGCTGATTTTATTTTTATTTATTACTTGAAGGTTCTTGTCAATAAAAATTACTTGAAGGTCCTGTAACCCTGCAGCCAGCATGGTCCTGTATATTAAATATGTGTTGAAAGGAACTGGTTTCCTCTTCTTACATTGTCTTGAACCTAAATGATTCACCTTGTGGAGTGAGAGGCATGATCTTATATTCTTATGGACACTAGGGAGAGATATGTGCTGGTGGCATGGAGCCTTCTGGCTCCAAGTTTTTTTTCCCCAAGAAGAATGCTCAACTGAATAACAATAACCAGTTTATTGTATGTGTAGTGATGGTATCTTTTATCGTCATAAAACTAGCCTTTAGTAGCCATTCCCTAAATTTCACTTGCACAAGTAATCATTTTTGGTTCCCCAGGTACCAACCATGAGAGATATGGTGGAGATGTGGAAGACAAAGCATGATATATTTGGAATTCTGTACAGCTGGTTTCTGGCCAAGGCATGAACATTATTATTCACCAGATTCTTTTGTCAATGACACAGAAGTGTTATGTTCTTGCATTTTACATATCTGCTACAGAGTGTATTTTTTGGTCCTCGTAGTTTTCTCATGCATCTTAATCTTTTCAACGAGTCTGTATGTTCTTTTGTTAGGTTGCCAGCGAGCTCAAGGTTTTCCCTGGTTGTGAGTTTCGGGTGGCATGTGAAGAAGCGTTCAAGTATGATGAAAACGTGCAAGTGAAACTTGGTGATCGCCCGGTACAAGTAAGATACTTTTTGCATTAGATTTTGTTTGATTGTTGTAACAAGAAACACTTCTTTGGCTCCAACGCACCTCCTGCTTAACCTCACCTAGTGTGCCAGTAACGTTGGTGAGGTACATTTGCAAGTACATGGAAATTGTGGTTTTACAGGCCAAGCATGACTTGCGCCTTTTACTTTGTAACTTTGTAGCTGGATCCTTCTAAAATGGGTGCGCTCCCAAGACGGAAGCTCAAATCGGCGCTCCCAAGATGGGAGCTTGACGGGAGCTCGCTCCCCTTGAGACGGGAGCTCGCTCCCAACTAACATGGGAGCTTATTGGGTGGTTAAGGCAATTATTCTCTTATTCTTAAGGGAGTTATGCCATTGTGGAAATAAAAACATAAAAATCTTATCACTCAAGAAGTTTTGCAAATTGAAAATATCTAACTTCCTATAAGTACCCTTTAAGATCATGAAAATTCTCATAAGTAATCACTTTTACTTCAATGGTTAAGTATTTAAAGATACTTTATACATGTATTTATATGAAATCTATATACGCTTCTTAGGCGCTCCCAACCTTAGGAGCTTCTAGGTGCCTCCGCTCCCCCGCATCCGCTCCCGCTCCCGCTTCGTGCTACTAAGCTCTGTAAGAACATTCTGCTTGGAAGATATTAAGAGGGAAGGGTTGTGGGGTATGGAATTTGGTCCCAGCTTTATTGCTGGTTGTGGCATTATCCTGCGTGGCATTGAAAAACTCCACGGATGAATATCAATACAGTACGCTAGCCTTGTCTTTCTGTCCTCCTCCAGAATTACGTTCTCTCTTTCTTTGCCTTCTATGGGATGTAGATCTTTTATGACTATATAACTTGAACATCCAAAGTACTCCTTTCTCTGAGTGTTTTAGTTTCTACAGTGGCTCTTTATTGGCAGCTTCAGAATGTCTTGACTCTACAGAATATAGCTTCTTTATCGGTACAAACTATTAGCCTGCAGGACTTGCTCCTTCTAATCTCCATGAGCATTCTGCTTGAAACAGATAAAGAGAGAGGGTTGTGGGGGGGTTGAATTTGGTTCCTGCTTTATTGATGGAGGATGCATTATCCCTCATAGCAATGCAAAACTATACAGAGGAACATCAATAAACAATGCTAACCATATCTTTCTGTACTCATCCAGAATTAAGCTCTCTCTCTTTTTTCTCTTGCCGTGTATGTCTTTGGACATCCAAATGTATTCCTTTTCTGCTTCTGAGTGGTTTACACTTTACTCTTTAAAACGGCTCTTTTTGGCAGATTCAGAAATTAATGTCTTCAGCATACAGCTTCTAGAGAATGTAGTTTTTTTACTTGTACTAACTAGTAGTCTTCCCCATCTCAGTCATCTTATAAGCAATCTCTTCAACATTGTCTATATTTGAATTGTCTGTAACAAAATTTCATTGTAACCTAACTTATTCTTGATATTTGGTTTTAACTGAATAGATTACTTTACAAAGGACATGGGCAAAGATGCCACTTTGGCATAAGATAAAATTACTTTATTCCGTGGTTTTCCAAGCATTCTTTTTACCAAGCTCTGAAGATCTCAATAAAATGGTATGTTTGCCTTTCTTCACAACTTTTGGCTCCAAACGGCATTTTTCATCTGCAAATGTTACTGAGACTTAAACAGGGGGACAATAACTACATTACTGAATTTCAGTGGTTATAATTTGGTTTTTGCTTCAGCTGAAGGAAATGGATAATGTTGATATGTTGACTCGGTTGATTCAAGATATGAGTGAGCAATTCCCCACTCTCATGGAAACCCTTGTACATGAGCGAGATCAGTAAGTACATGTTGCTTTCTTATACAGTATTGTACTTGTTGCCACATACTTTTGGGGCAACACTTTGTTCTCGTATTCGTCTTGTTCTCTTGCTTTGTTTTGGATGTTTTAGTTTTTAAGAGAAAGTATTCTGTCAAGGTCCCTCTGTAGTCCATTTCGATATGTTAGGAAGACTTTACAGGGTAAACTTTGGTAGGTATTACTTCTCATTCAAATTCATGTGAGAAAGAGAGAACAGAAAAACAGTACGGTAAGTCTACTTGATTCGCTTAGATATTTTCTTATGCTTCATATAGTTCGATCCCATCATGAATTCAAACACTTCTATGAAAGAGAGATCGACAGAGTTGCATTAAGCACATCCTTTCCCTGATTTGTGTAGTTTTAGTATGTTTTTCTGTGCAATATCAGACCGAAGACAGCATAGAATTCTTTGATATATGTTTCCAACTGGCACTAGAGAAAGAGATGCATTTCTTGTAAAATCTTTACTCTCGGATGTGGCACCTTATGGAAGTGGTTTTAAATGCAAATCCAATGGGGCCTGAATATATAGAAACTCATATCTCTTCGCCACTCATCATCCAGTTCTTTCATACTTTTCCAGTCCTTATATTTCTCCTTAAAAAAGAAAAGAAATTAATGGAAGAAAAGGATACTTGTAATTGAAAGTGAAGCCATTAGCTTTAGAACTTTCTTGAGGAATGATTACTCTGATACTTATCACAATATCCATCTCAGCCCCAAATTCCAATGCACATAAGTACAGTGACATTTTTACTTAGTTTCTTGCTCCACTACTTTTCTGAAAGTTTCTTAAGATTACAATTCGTAAAGTTATCAAGTTATCCTGAATCCTTGTTTGTATGTTCAGGTACGTGTCGGCAAATTTATTTAAAGTTGCTGGTACGCACAGTTCAATTGTTGCAGTTGTCGGAAAGGGGCACCTGGAGGGAATAAAGAAGTACTGGAAGCAATCTGTTGAGGTTAGACCATTTTCGCATGTTTTGTTTTTTCATTAGTTATGCAAGATCAGCATATAGCTCCTAAAAGTTTCTTTGAGTGATTTAAATCTATGCCAATCCACACCATTACTTAGCTTCCAAGACCACTGGATGGTTAATTAACTTCTCTTAAAATGTCATGTTCTTTTAATTATAATCAAAGTAAAGGTCACCCTCCTTTTATGATTGGTTTTTTTTTTGGCGGACACAAACACAAGTTTTGATTGGTCTTCTGTTCTTAGCAATCTCGTTATTTCGAATCGGAAGCTTTGGAATTTTCTGCAGCAATATCTTGTAGGCTTAAATACTTAAATGATCCTTACAAAATAGAGTTGGTTTCATTTTCGTCCTTGTAAAATTTTTTGTGTCAATTTCGTCCTTCCAGTTTGTGACTTAGTTCAATGTCACCCTTGCCGTCAACCAGTGGATGGAATTCACCTACGTGGATAACGGACTTACCAGTTGTGTACTGGGTTTGGTTAATAGTAATGCTAATGACATTTTAAGCCTAGGATGGCAAAATCGTAATTATTCAACTGTGGAATTATGCGACGGGCCATTATGGGTTTGATCCGAAAAGGGTCAATGGTCAATACACATGGCCTTAGGCCGTGTGCCGTGTGTTTTTTAGCCGTTTAAGGAAATATTTGACTTGCTAATAATTTGGGCAAGGAAAATTCGAATTAAGTTATTCTTTTGGGAGAAGTCTTAGAATTTTCTCTATTTTCTAGTTTTGCTATTATTCCAAAATTTTCCATTTTTTATAATTTCCGTTATTAATTGATTTGGTGTCTGTTTTGAGGCGAATCAATTAGAGTTAGGATTTTTCTACCTATTTAACAAGTTGTAAGCCTTCGGGGCAAGATAGTGATTGATTATTATTGAATGAAAAGAGTCTAGAGAGCATTTTCTCTAAACCTATATCATTTGTGATTTTTTTGTCGTACGTTCGTAATGTAAGTGAATGGCAGATTGATCTTGTGCACCTTTTTTTGGTAGAAAACAGTGTGGGTAATATTGGGGGAAGAGACATGGGCCAGGTAAGTATCAAAGAAGGCTTCCGTTATCAAAGTAGGCAAATTCCGTCCACTGGTTGACAGCAAGGGTGACATTGAATTAATTCACAAACTGGAAGGACGAAATTGACACAAAAATTTTTACAAGGACGAAAATGAAACCGACTCTATTTTGTAAGGACCATTTAAGTACTTATGCCTATCTTGTAATATCTGTTTTCTTGAATTCCTCATTGATCATGTTGCAGTTGGAGCAACTTGAGCATGTAGATATGACTTCACGGAGGCTGGGTATTTCAGCAGTGAAGCTCCTCACAACTGTAGGAGTGGCAGTTGCTGGTGTGGCCATGATGTCTGTCCTTCGCGGAGGCTGGCTATGTCAGCAGTGAAGCTCCTCACTCTGTACTCCTTACTCATCATATATCCGCAGTATGGAAGTAACATGAATAGCTCAACACATAAAATGAAAGTGTATATATGTACACGCAGATTGCACAAGGTTATAGCTCCCGACAGGTCTAGCTACCGGGACTTCTGGTTAAATGCTCCAAGTTAAGGTGAGGGAAACACAAAACGACCGGGTGTTGGTTCAATTGTTATAACACTTGATTTTCTCGCTTAATATCTGGGTTCAGGGTTCCGTAGCTTGTTGGTGGGGACTAAACTTACTTTTTAGCTCTCAGAAAACGAGGAGGGGCCTATGTTTCAACGTCGTGATAAGTGCAATCACTCCCAAGGTTTTCACCGGCTAAAGTACCGGTTTTTCTACCGGTATGGTTCGTACTGGTACCGGTGAGATACCTGGTACTATTTCGGATTTATCGCTATTAGTATTATTTTTCCACATAAAAGTATTTATAATATAATATACACATTTATCAAAAAGAAAAATAAAAAAAATAGTCTGCTATTTGTCCGGTACCGTCCAGTACTTAGAGGAAAAATAATAAATTTTAAAGTAGTTCGGTATTGACCGGTGTCTCCGGTACTATCTGGTACGACGGTACCGACCGGTATTTGAGGCAAAACATTATTAGAGGTATAGGGTACCGGATTTGGATAATACCGGTATGTACCGGTCAGTACAATACGGGATTCATAACCTTGGTCACCCTTGTAGATGAGTGTGTGTGGTGTTGATGGTAATACTCTGTGGAAAAACACATCTATTTTTTGTAACAAAGAGAAGTAACTAATAAAATAGAAATTGATTTGGTATTAATGGAATGGATTGGTGCTTGGTTGAAGGAGATGCAGTTTAGGAGCAAGTGAAGAGCGTTAAATGCCCATGTCACGATAAAAAATTGACATCAAGAATGCCAAATTAAACCTTCTCCACTTTTGTGCCAAATTAATGTCAAACTTTGGCAATCCCATTTTTAGCGTCAAATTTGACACTTTCAAAGTATGTAAAGGGTTGTTGCAAAGAGGAAGGACATTGTTATGCTAAAATGACACCTATAGCCAACCAAAAATTGGATTTGGCAATACTATTTTGGTACCGACGATGGTCTTGTTCTAACAAAATTGAAGGTACAATTGGGACTTGTTCTAACGATTGGACTGATTAGTAATTACCCTTTAGAGGAAAACAATAATAATGTCAAAAAAGTTTTTAATTATCAATAAAAATAAATCCAATAAGACGAGTTATTTCAATTCATTTTTCTTTACCAGATCCCGGATGAAACATTCCATTGAACTTACGATATTTCTTGGTTTTCATTTGAATAACCCAAAGGTTCATGGACTACATCAATTGAATTTGGATAATTCCACTCGTGCACCTATAAAACTATACATATCAGATTGAGTTAAAATTTCACGGGCCCATTCCTTTTTTTATATATAATAATTCAACGGCTCGGATCGTTCGTGCGGGGTCGGAAGTGGGCCTCGCAAGCCCATCAGTACCCTATCGGTGGGATTCCTATCAATAGGTACAGAGGGATCCTAGAAATTAAAACAACCTTCTTCCAATTCTATGTAGAGAAGCCAAATTCTCGTCACTCGAATCGGTATTTCGGTACCCACGAAGCCTGGGCTGTAAGCGAACCCAGTCCAATGAAGTACCTGTAGGGGTGATAAACAAACAGGTATTTGATTAAACTTGATTTGATAACTTAACGAGTTTCAAAAATATGTTTGAGCTTAGCTTGTTTATGAGATGAGTCGATCTCAAACGAGCTTTAATAAAGCCAAATACAAACACGAGTCGATCTCAAGTAGCTTGATTTTTTTACGCATACTAAGCTGAACGCGTCGAGTAGTAAATTGTTCAAAATTGGCTTGAAATCTTAACGAGCTTCAAAAAAACGTTCTTAGTTTGGTTTGTTCATGTATCAAACCAATCTTGAACAAACTTTTAACGAACGAACACAAGCTTCAGACTCGAGTAACTTGGTTCGTTTAGCAACCCTAAGTATTTGATTTGTTTTACCGCAATTTTGGAGCAAACTGCACAGTGTGCAGTTTTGCATTTTCAGTGCCTTTTTTGGCCTCGCTCGATGATCGGACTCGTTCATACGATAGAGCTCGACGAGTACTTGGACCACACCAAAAATCATGTTCATTGGATTCTGATCGATATCCAATTGAAGCACATCTATCTTCAAACGGAAGGATTGAAGATGGGTTTAATCCAGTGTGCCTGGTACATTTTTTCAAAGAGAAATGTGTTTCGATTGGATATTGATCGGAATCCGATCAACATGGTTTTTGGTATGGTCACAGTACTCGTCGAGCTCTATCATATGAATGATTCCGATTATCGAGCGAGGCCCAAATAGGGCACTGAAAATGCAAAACTGCACGCTGTGCAGTTTGCTTCAAAACTGCAGTAGAGCCATCTTCAAAAATGGAAAAAGGAAATTGGGCTTGTGGATGGTTAGATCAAACTTGTTTATACCTTTGTTAATTTGTAACAACTAACAAATGGTGGGGTCCAATATTAAGAACCAATCGAAAAGGCAATGGAATTGATATTCTTGTAGGCGTTTCACTTTCAACGTAAAATTACTAGTAACTTCATGATCATAGTGGAGCGCCTGCATCAAAAGATGAAGTGTGAATATCAATTTCCAAAGGCAATCGTTGGAGATTCCACGTGCAAGCCTTGGTCAAGAAGTGTGTGTATGTGGACATACAATTCATGTGCTGTGAGAAAGAGAGAGCCTCAATGGTTAATCCGGTTAGTTGATGGGTTTGCTTTCCACACAATCAATCAGGGTTCGATCCTTGAGAGTCAGTTTAGTGTAATTTGACAAGCGTCATTTTCGTGTTTCTCTAGAGGTGATTATCAAATTGAGATAAAAACAAATCTTGAAAGGATAATTAAAGGAATGGGGGCAAAGAAACGGTGGAAAAACGGGGGTGGGGAATGTTGCGTTATCGATAGAGGGAAGAATAGGAGGAAAGAGAGAGGAAAATGAGAGGTGGAGGAAAGATCTCAAGTACAGTAGTATTTTGACCCCCAAATATGAGTGTAGTTCTCGAGATTGACTTATTTACGGAGCTGCGCGATCACACTCTTCTATTTCAGCAATCTATTAGCACTAGCGTCTTACTCGTTCGATGCACAGAAACCCAAACAAAATATTAGTGATGAATTTTTTCCTTATATCCTGCACATATAGTGGGGTGGATAACCATGTATGGCTTTTTGGAATTTACTCACTTTTCTGGCAAAATAATAAAAACTTTCACAATAATAAAAAAAACAAAAGAAATGTAGAAAAGAGATACTCCCTCCGTCTCAAAAAGAACAAAAATTCTAACAGCAGAGAAGATTTGCAGAGAACCACGCAGAGACAAACGCATTTGGCCCCATTTCGGGTCCCGAAAAAATCTCGAAAAATATCCATAAATTTTTGAATATTATTTTATGGGGCCCTGTAAAAAATAAGCTCCAGCGGATATCGATAAGTATCACTTTTGGATTCCTAGGGGCGAACTGAGCAGTTTAAAAATCCATGCACTTTATCAGCCCATCTAAAATCTATTCTAACTTATGAAGGGAGAAGCGGATCAAAAAAAAAAAAAACTTATGAAGGGAGAACAACTTCTGGCAAGGACTCGAAAGTGAGACTGGCTTATATTTTACTTTCCTAAATGGAACAAATCAAATTTTAAAATCCATCAACTTAATCACACCACCTAAAATAACCATAGGGCTAAAGTAGTAAAATATCGATCTTCTCTCTTCCCCTGCCCACGTTCCCACAAAGGTGACGCCATATATAGTGCAAACTTTCAAACAACGTTGATTTAATTACTTTTTATAGGAAGATTCAAAGAAACTTTCAAATGACGCCCATATTATCATTGATATTAGTCATTCGTCATGATAGATAAAAAAAAAGAAAAAGAAAGAAGAAGAAGCTTGCAGACCTTTTCAAATTTCAACATGCTATGGAATAACGCCCAACGTCACCCCTCCTATACGTTGAAGAGATAAATCTCAAATGAATAGCTCTGTGGATGGTTCCGGGAGGACTGTCCGTCACCACAGCACTACATAGGTGCACAGCTGGCACAAGACCCTCCACACGAGCTCATATATGTTTTTTGCAACTGAAAGGGCTCAAACCTGAGTGCACGCGGAGGGAAAGACACTTAAGCCCCATCACCCGTGCCAACTGGACTACCAACCGGGGGTGAGCTCCTCCTCTCTATACCTTCTTTCTATATCCCTCTATAGTCTTACTTTGTGGGCTCAGACAAGATCTACAATCACGATCCAAACTGCTCATCTCATTGAACACAAATGAAAAAACATGTCTGCAAAAAAGCTTATTTGATTAATGATCATTAAGCACGTGAACATGAAGCGTTTTATAAAGTACAATGAATGTCAAACATACATCACACTTAAGCCGTACAATTTACAGAAAACATACAGCTTATTATCGTATCTATCTCTTCTATATCAAGTAAAACCAATTTTCCATACACGTATTCTGTTCCGAGATGATCGGTTTAGATTATGATTGCGAGCCCCGGAAAAAATTTATTGTTTGGAGGAGCACGGGGAGGAGGGAGAGGGAGAGTGCAGAGGAGTTGATCTCAGAAAGCATGACGCGCTTTGTTGTTTGGGTTTATGCGACAAAGTACGTACGTAATGTATACTAGGCGACAAAAGTTTGAGGTCACAAGTTGCGGCGTCTACACGTGTCTAATCCAGATTTCAAATTAGTATCCAGTAATCCAAGAGCACGTCAGGCGGTGCTCTGCACCTCCCCTCAAACCAGAATTAGTCGTGGATTTCACGGAAATATATGGTAGCGGTGCGAATAGAAGCACAACTTAATGGTGCTCCCATAATACTGTATAATTTTACCCCAATTCGTTTGTGTATATAAAGCCCTGTTCGGCGTCTTATTTTTTTGTCCTTATTCAATATTTTTCCATATTTATTAATTTTTCATCAATTTTTTTTGGAGATTATTGCATCATCATTATAAGAGAAATCTAAAAAGTAATAAATTACGATCGAAATCTAAATTTTTTGAATAAGGACAAAAACAAGTTAATAAGTCAATTTTTTCATCTTTATTAAAAAAAATTGGATTTCGATTATAATTCCATTGCCCACTAATTAAACTGGGTTAAAACCCTTTTTTTTTTTTTTAAATGTCTCAGACTTTGACACTTTGCCCACGAGGTCAATCCTTGGGGTTTTATTGGTCTTGCTGAGGAGAAATTAAGGATAGTGTTAGAAGCGGTTTCGTTTGTGTTCTTATCTCTTGTTGTATGGTTTTGATTCTTTCGACGCAGTTTTCTTATTGAATAACGGAACAATTCTTGGAAAAAAAAAAAATTGAACGGGAGCTACTTGTATTGCATATCAATTATTAGTTTCCTTGTTTGGCTGCCCAGAAAATTGAAAAAAATTTAAGAGATGGGTTTTTTTTTTTGGAATCGGGTACGTACCTTCCGTGGTTCTTATATTTTGACCAGATTTCTTTGTTGAATAATTGATGAGTACTTCAGTTTGCATTAAGGTGTGCTAGCTAATGATTGTGTAGATATCGAATGAAAGGAGTAATTGGCTTTATGCATAGTAGCCTAGTTGGTAACGTTAAATGAGCTTAATTTAATTTTCTGCATATATATCCTTGGACGTACGGGGAGGCAGCCAAAATATGAAGTTACTTTATTCATGGGCTGTGGATTACAATACACAAAACGAATTGGGGCTTATGAAGCATTTAGTTTAAGATATATAATTATTGCATCACACAGCAAAAAATATTTAAAAGCTGTTACTAAATATACGAAACTTAATCACTATGGGTAATTTATTATAGAAAAATAGACATTGAATTGTGATCAAAAATAAAAGTGAAACTTTTTTTTTTTTTTTTAGGTACTTTCTTTTGAAGACTGTAGCATAATCCCATATAGTCCTACATAAAACAAGAGCAAAATACGAGAACAAAAACAAAATACGAGTTGTAAAATGAGAGAGAGAGAGAGAGAGAGAGAGAGAGAGAGAGAGGAGGGATGGGACCGGGTAAACAGAGGATCTTGAGCATTTTGTCCAACATTTTGTTGGCATTTTTTTTAGGTCAAACGATATATATAGAGAAATGATAATGCCAAAATCGTTTTTGTTAGTGCCAAAACTCTAGTGCACAAAAAACTTGTACCATTTGCAATGTACAAGACTTTTATGCACTAGAGTTTTGGTACCAATAAAAATGATTTTGACATTATCACTACACTATAGAGAGCAAGGGGACCGCGTAAACACTAAGCAGAGGCTCTTGAGCTTTTCATCCAACATTTCATTGCCCTTTTTTTTGTCAAACGATAATATATAGTTTGTGTGTGTGTATCTATATATATATATATACATATATATATACACACACTCAGATAGTACTCCTTTGAACTTTCTAATTGTTTTACTTGTAAAGTAGCATGAGAGAGAGGGGAGAGAGAGAGGAGGGATGGGACAAGGCAAACAGAGGCAATATATTGAAAGAGAGTGTATCGTAAAACGAAAAAATAAAAACTAGATATTTAAATCTTATCGAAACGAGGCCTTAGAAAATTACAGTTCATGCGTCGGGGAATAAAGGAATATCCAAGGGCTATTTAGAACTTTCACAGAAAACAAAGACCTACTTGTAGTAACAGATATAAGGAATATGCTAATACCAAAAACATTATGCAGTCTATACTTTAATTGATTTTACAATGTGTACACGAATGTGTCTACATTATAACTTGAGTTTGTCAATCATTTGTGAGCATAGGAGTTATGTTTGTGAAAATTCGTGTTTTTTTTTTTTTGGGGTTTTCAGTTCATTAGCTTTGTGCAGATGGAAAAAAAATAAAGAAAAGAACTCTTCTCCGCCACAAGTGTCGGCTTTGAAATTCTTGGGCCTAAGATGAATTTGCGAGGGGAAAAAAATATTCTTATGGAGGAGGAAATGAGAGACTCTTAGGATTTGAATTATGTACCTATTGGATGACAAGATTAAGGTTTTCCACTAGACTAGCTCACTCATTTATTATATGAATGCTAAATTAAGTATCTATTACATATCTACTTATGCCTATCTGGGACCAAAGTTTTGAGCAAAAATTTGGGGGCTCAAGCTTGCCGTTTTATCCGCCTTAGCTCAGGACCGGCTACCACACAGTCTTGTGGAGTTCATACACTTAATATTAGAATTATAGAAACATGTGGTAAAAAAAGATACTGGAGCACCACGTGACGATTTCCGAAGAAAATGGAACGGTTTTTCTTTGGTTTGGTGGAGGGGATGATGATTGAGATTGCTGAGGATGGTCGGAAGGTTTTAGGAGTATTCTAGAAAGAGAAGAGGAGTAAGGTGGAGAAGAACATATACGACCAGAGAAGAACATCATCACGTGGGTGAGAATGGGTGACCCACCATGCTGTTGAAATCCACATTATGGTGTGAACAAAACTACTCGTATGATGCTAATAGAGGGGATACTTTTAGATTTTTTCCCCGAAAAAGAAAGACTAATTTGTTGATTTTGTTCTCCGTTTTCTCTACCAAACACGGTTCAAGCATTAAGAATTGGATTTCCACTTTTGCACAAGTGTTTTTTGGAGGAAGGTCCAGTCCAGTTTTGGGCCGTTCTGGCCCCCTCTCAGGTCCACGACAATGATCGGAATCATTCATTTTGTAAAATTTATCGACTATGTCATTCACGCAAAAAAAAAAAAAAGAACGCTTATTTGAATATCGATAGGTACATAAACCAACGATTATATTTATCCGTGGAAACCCCGTTGATTGGCATGAGCATGGTAATTTAATGATTCTTGGACACACAACTTTTGAGCTTGAAGAGATGTATTGGTAAGAAAATATGAAATTTCTGCAGAATGCGTGTCAGGCGAAATGCTTGGGGTGAGGTGAAAAATATCAACTGTTTTGGGCTTTTCTATTTTTGCATCAATTAGACAATTAGTTTAACTTTGTCTAAGATTTTTATAATAAATTTTGTTTTGTAAGTGTCGTTGGCTTGTATCAATATAACTTCTCTCTTGTTTTTTTAGGAAAAAAAGAAGGAAGAGATGTATTGCTTCTTGTGTCTGATTGATTGTTGATTCATGAACGATTCTTGGATTTGAATCTCTATTTTTGTTTCCCTATTGACCTAAGAAAATACAAATTGATATAGAACTCATCAATATGGATTCTTTTCAATAAAAAGTCTTTCTCGGTGTGTTAAACTCCTTCTCAGTATTTTAATGGATTCTATTTATAAAAGTGTGAGATGGATAATTAAAAACAAACTCCAACTTCTTACCACTCATATTTATCTCTCTAACTATTTCTGAAGTACATGAGACAAAGATTTATAATTTCCACACACCGCAAAATGACATATTTTGATGGGCTGAACGTGAGAAATTAAAATTGCATCACTTTCACATTTTGATACCATGTGATTGGATCAAATGCATGGCTTGACTTTTGACCTTATATTTGATTAACCAATTATTGTGCCTTAGTATTTGTTATGCCTTGCTCACACATGTCGATTCGCAATATGCTTAAAATTAACACGCCTTCAATTCTCAATGCTACATGTGTTCGTATAACTCTTTTTTTTTTTTTTTTTAACGTGTTTTGAACGGTACATTAGGTACCTTAACCTCTTACGTTGTATCCTTTCCTAAAAAATGCCTGACAAGTGACAAGAAAATGATTTGATTGGTTTTGACCTTTCTAAGTGCCTTTTCGAATCTACTACTATGTTTTTCTTATGGTACACTTTTTCTTTTTAGTGTTAAAAGACACTTTCCCAATTTGGGCTTAATGCATCTTTTTTGGATTATTTTGAGTTGTAGGAACTTTAATTATTTATGCGCCATAAATTTTTTGAAAATTATTTTTCATTCCGAAGAGAGAAATTAGGGGGAAAAAAATATGAGTCAAAACTTAAAAATTTCAGAAAAATACAAAATTAATCTAAAAACCAGCCTATTATGAATTATGTTTGTCTTTTATAAAATCTTCATTATCATTTATAGTACTTGATGCAAAATTAATAATCATTCTAAAGTAAATAAAAGATAAAAATAATTTATAATCATTAGATATGACAAATAAATCCAAGACGAGGGGCCCCATATTTATTGATCGTTCATGTATTTAATAAACTTCCAAGAGTATTTTTTGTAATTTGAATTTATAGGGTGGTGTGGAGCTGATCTCAGAAAGTCGGACGCGCTTTAACAAGTGGAAATGTGAGATATAAAAAAAGGTCGCCGTGCGAGATAACAGGCATTCTTTCGAGATTTTTTTTTTTCCCTTTTTGTTTCGGCGGTTAGAATTTGGGTCAACTTACGTGTATCTTGGTTACTCTTCTACCTGGTCCAGTCAAAGACGGCCCATTCACGCCAGGACCGAGAAATTCATAAGAAATTTCTCTCTTATAGCCTGACCCAAGAAGTTGTCAAATTTCGAAACTCAGGATATCGGAGTTTACTATAGAAGTGTTCAAAATTCCATCCACCTTACGCGGAAAACCCCAAGTTTTCCACCATCACCAATTGTGGAACCCACCGTGCGTATTTTGCTTTAATCTGAACCATTCATTTTATAGGGCTCGCATAGTAGTCTTTTTCCACAAAAAATTAGCTTTATCGGACATGGATAGGTATATAAAAAATTAAAGTTTGGTTTATAAAATTGACCTTAGATAAGTTTGAAGTTAAACTATCCATGAACACCTAATTTATAACCTAAATTTAATTTTTAATGTATTTATCGATATTTAATAAACATGATTTTTTGCTTGAATATTCTACTTTGCGGGTCTTATAAGATAAATGGTTCAGATTACTAAAAAAACACACAGTGAAACCTACAATAGGCAAGGATGGACCAGGAGATCTAGTGGCGGCGACTGCCACGATAAGAATTTTAGAAAATGTAATTATTATATGTAAAAAAAAATTATGCCCAACTTATATAGACTTGCCACCACTAAATTTTTTTAGTATATATTTCGCCACTACTAAGGTAAAATCCTAGTTCCGTCCTTGACAATAGGTGGCATGGTTTCAACGAAGGTGAAAAGAATTTAAACTCACCCTTAAAACGATGGACAAACCATTTGATGTACGTACACCAAATCCACACCTTTGTGTGCAATTTACTTAGGGGCTCCATACTAATCATTGTAGCCGCTCACAAAATACCCTATCTGTTCCTAAATAGAGTCCATGTTGCTATTTTGGATATTTCAAAAAATTATTTATATTTTTCAATTTATAATGCTAAAAATATTCAATTTAAATTTTGTTTGATAGATTTCAATTAATTTTATTAGACAAAATTTTTAAAATCATAAAACCTATTTTAAATTGAAAGATTTAAACAAGAAAAAAATAATAAAAAAGAGTAAAAGTAAACTCTCATTTTGAAACGAAGGAAAAAGTTCTTTAAGAATTCCTAAAAAAATCAACTTAGGAGGTGTTCTTCTAAAAAAGCCAATGGTATTCCAAAAAAATTAGATTTCGGTTAAAATTTTTTACTTTTTAGATTCCTCTTGTTGTAAAGATACAATAATCTCCAAAAAATTGACAATAAGCCAAGAGATACGAAAAAAATTTAAATAAGGACAAAAAATAAGCCATTTTGCCTTATTTGTCCGAACACCCCTTTAGTCTAATGCCGGTGGCCCGGTAATGACTTGATCAAATTTTTTTTTCCAATTCCCTGACATAAATTGAAGGAAGAACGAAAACACTACAATACTATTTTTGCAGCCAACAATACTGTACACTTGGGTGGGGAGAGAGTTTCGAGGGATGGGATTGGAGGGGGCTTTGGATTTGGATGGAGGTCCTCTTCTCGCACCCCCCCGACACACTCCCCCCGACACCTCCCGGCCCACCACCTTCCCCCCTTTGCCCCTCCTTTTTCGGTTTTCTTTTTTTTTTTTCACTTCAACTAGGTATTTTTTTTGTTTACTTTTAAAAGTAAATAATTACTGTATTTTTTTTTTTACTTTTACTAGTTTTTTTTTATACTTTTAAAAGACTTTAATTACTGTTTTAGTTTTTTTTTAACTTTTCCTAATTTTTTTTGTTTGCTTATAAATGACTTTAATTACTGTTTTTATTTTTATTTTAACTTTACTAATTTTTTTTGTTTTACTTTTAGTAGTTTTTTGTTTTACTTTTAAAAGACTTCTTACTATAATTTGAATTAATAAATAAATGATTGAAATATAACTTGTACTAATGTTAATTAATCAAACCATACATAACTTGTACTAATTTCATTGAAGAGTGAAAATACAAGAAAATTCAATTTCTAATAAATATTTCCACCAAATTCTGCTCCTGTCCCTGTTGGTCTTGTATCCATTATTTCTTCCCACAAACTAATTCGTGTTGCATAACGAGCAGCCCATCTTTTAGCTTGATCTGATGCATTGTTCCACTACCATATTGGGAAGGGTGGTACAGGGTAATGAGGCTGCAAGAAAAGTTGCACAAAGTGATTATTCCCAACACGGGCAATAGCTATTTCAATGTGCTCTTGGACTGGAACTGGAGGGGATCTCAATGGGAAGTGAGTAAAACAACCTGAAGGAAGCCCATCAAATGTATGCAGAACAAGGCTATACGCTGAAGCTATGACAACTCCCATACTCATAGCGTCCATCCAGTACACATTTGGTGCCGAATCTTCAAAGTAATTTAAAGACCGTATTAGGTGGTCTGCCCAACCTATTTCTGGAAATAGCGCACCGTATAGTTCCTTATTTTGTTCAATCTCATTAATGAGATCTCTTCGAACTTGAGCTCAACGATCTTCACCAAACCCTATATGAGCGGCTATCGCCCTAAATCCACAATGATCGTCACCTCGGACATCATTAATGTGAGAAATGTAATGCTGATAAGCTCGAGGTAACTGCTGAATGTAGTCGGTAGGGATGGATGGAACTGAAAATTCAGCATGGTTCGCTTGAGTTTGGCAAACTCCCTCGCCCCTCCCACGTCTCCTAGATTGGACCCTAGATGATGAAGTCGATGCTTCTGTAAAGGAAGGAATGCGTCGTCCACTTTGCTCCTCTCTACCAGTAGGTCGACCTCTATGAGCCGTGTTATAAGCTGGGCCTCGAACTGTGCTCTGAGATGGATCCGTCATATCGATAATCTTGTCTATCATGTGCTCTCGCGTAGATTGATCCATCCCACGTAATCTGTCTATAACTTCATACGTTCTGTCCGGTCGTTCTCCCTCGTCATTCACAATGGGCGCGCGCATGGACAACCTAGTCCAATGACCGTGGATACTCTGAATCGGAATTGGCATGGAGTACCAACGGTAATATGCAAGATCATGTCTGCATGGCAATCCGTGGGTAATTTTTATTGTACAGTCGCACAATCCGAACTGGAGGTAGGATGCATCTTCAGCGCATTGTAGTTGAACATTGATGAGCTCCATTGCCTCCAATGAAATGCGAGTTCTTACTTGTTGAAAAAGTTAGTCATGTATTTGCCAATGGCGGAGGATGTTGATAGATCTCTGAAATGACCTCCGAAGGTCCCCGAATTGATTTTTTAACATCTTGTCTATTTTCCCAAAAGCTTTTTGTAAGGATGACATGGTACCCCCCAAATATAGTTTCAGCCTCGCATGTGCGAATTCTGCCCTGTAATATAATAATGAACTGTGTTTAAATACGAAGTTACGGAAATATTCTTTAGCGTAGTAGAATAATGTACGTAATTGAAATAGTAAAGGTAACAATGAATAAAATGACTATATCTCTGACTTGAATTGCTTCTGAGGTGCATACACGTATTTATCCATGCTGCCACAAACCTATCTCTGTACGGCATTAACCATGTATTGAAAAGGTATTGTAAGAGTTGCGGGTGCTGTTTATATTCATCGCACATGGCATTCCACTTCTGATTGAAAGACGCTTCGGTCGTAGAATTAACAAGCGAGTGCCATGCCATGTTAAAGTCGTTAAACGATAGAGCAAGGACCCCTCTGCAGTGCTTTATTATGCACTGGTTGATGTGCCAAATGCAAAGGATGTGACGTGCCAAGGGAAAACATGCTTCAATGGCGCTAAGAAGCGCTAAATCCCGATCTGTAACAAACAAAGATGGCAACAATGCCCCCCTTCCAAGCATCCATTTCTTTAAGGTACTGCTTGTTGTTATACATACCATCGGAGATGTGTCGAATGTGAATGCGCGGATGGGAGGAGGGGGAGGCTAAAGATTGTATCATCTTCAAGATTATTTTTAAGTCCGGGTTGAAGAATGGCTTTCTGATATCAGAGAGAAATATTAGACCTGTCAAGGCCATGAAGATATAGAGATCATACGTCAAGAAGAAAATTGACAATGGAGGTAATAGTACTCATACTCTAGTCGACAGGATCTTATTTGTACGGCTTTTTCAAGAGAATTCTTTCCATCACGTAGCAGTTCATTAGTTGAATTAACCAGTAATTCTCTTGACAAGTACAGAAGGACTTTATTAACATGACACCTCCTTTAGGGAGCATTTGGAATTTCTTGCATTTTCCATTATGGATCATTTCATTTCGTTGTGCCAATCCATGTCCAACTGCTTCTGCATCTCCATAGTCTCACGAGTACAACTAGTGTTCGATTAGCTCTCAATTTGCGGGTGGGTAGCTTTTTTAAGTACCTTTTTGAATCAGGTTTGATGTGCAAGGGACCAAAGCAGATGATCTGGCTCAGAAGTTATTTGTTATAAGAGGATCTTAGTCATGCCTCACCAGCCTTCGTGAATCTACCTTTCACGCGCTTTCGTGTATCAGCTCTGGCTTTGCGGGATGCATATCTTATTTGTTTGCTAAACCTGCAGACCACAAAGGCGAAAACATTATGTCCGTAGTAGCATACGAACTTGAAAGCAATAGAGACTTCATCACCATGTCCAGAAAGTAAAATGCAGCGACTAGCGAAAGAGCAAAGAACCCTCAATTCTCTTGGAAAACCACATGAATGCCTTAGATAAGCTACAAACAACAATTTTGCAGATCCTAGAGATCAAAATTTGAACCACATACATTCTCGTTTTCTTCTTTTCGTTATATCTCATCTTAGCTTTGTCCCTTGCTTGTTGGTTGCTGATTTCTGAATTGGACTCCCATGGTGTTTCAGTAGTCATAAACCCGGGAGATAAATCGCAGTCCTGATTATCAGCAGCGCTGCTTTCACCCGTATGGTTGGATGGTGAAAGTGATATGCTTGGAGGAATTTGTCCAGTTGGAAAACCCCAGTTGATATTTCTGTTGCAGCTGTTAATAAGCATCCGATTACCACTTCCTCTCATAGCCTGCATAAGATTAGCTGACCCAGCAACAGCTGAAGATTGCAAAACCATGCCCTCTGGTTGTCCTGACAATGATGCCTAACGAAATCCACAAGTTTAATGGTCACACATACATACGTACGCATGTCGTTATTCATTTCGAGTGAAGATTACGATATAGGAGTCACAACACAATAAAGCTTGTTCAAGTAGAAAAAACCCAATCTTCGGTTGTTAACGACGGTTACTTATTTCTATTGTGATTGTTCTTTGTTAAATGCAAAATAGAGATCTCTAAAAGAGCATATGAAATAGTTGAAACTGGGAATAGGCAAAGAAATGACCAGCTAAGATAGACGGATTCAGATGTTGCATCTACAAAGAACTCAAAAGGAAATAGCATAAACCAAGTTCATGGTATACCTCTACGATATTTTGGACATAACCATTAGATTCAGTATCGGACACGTTCTTCTCCTTTAGTTGGCTATCTATTCCTCCGTCCTCAAGGTTATATCTAGAATGACCTTGCGAAGAATCAAATATCTCGTCACATCTCTCAAGCTTGAATGCAACGTCATAAGCATTGAGATCTTCACCCTCATTAAGTTCAAGATTCTTGTAACAGGAATAGTCCTGCTGCAGATAAAAGGGAAATAAGGCAGACATCAGATTCTGGAAATTAAGTTTCCACATTGTGATAGCTAATATATCCGATGTCTTAGATCAAGGGTTAAATGTTCTATCAAATGGCGTATTTGCACCGTTATGTTCATTGCCATTACATATTGCCACTATATGATTCTTGCGTAGCAACAAATCAATGATAGAGCTATGATAATCATCTCTTCCAACATTTAACATGAATTAAACCCCCATATATTTTCCATGAGAAGAACAAGGACTAGGAAAATAATAAGAGAAATAACCTTTTGTAGGTTTGATCCTCTGGGAATTAGAAGTGGTTGATCTTCATTGAAGTAATCGGAATTGTTAGGAATAACAAGAGATCGACACATCAAATTTTCAAGTTTGGCACAAGGCTCTGGCTCATTCAACTTGCTTGTTACCAATCCAACCGATCCCTCATTGCTCTTTTGCTCCAAACTCAGATCGACACAATTCTCATTCAAAGGCATACTCAACGGATCGAAACTGTCAAAAGGAGGAGGCCCATTAAGAACAGAAGACCAAATCCTCGAAAATTCACCCAACGAAGGACATCCCGAATAAGAACTCAATGTCTGGCGCAAATGCCCCCTCCCTGAGCATCCATTTCCGCTACAGTCGCAATTCTGACACAGCGACATTTTGTGAAGAACACAGCGGACATTTGCAGGCTGTGAATTGCACTTGTCGCATATGAGTGAACGGTTATGCCTACGAGACAAGTGATTAGAAGAGTGCACACAGTTATCACAGTTCAAGCAAAGTCTGGCGGAATCAGATTTGCAGTAAACAACTGCCCTCACCACCCAACAAAACTCACACAAAGGTTCCATATGGCCTAATTAATTTGCTCCTCCTTCAGCTAACATAACCTACTTGAAACTTGCTTCGGGAATACCGGTTTATTGTTTTCATCCCTAGAACAGCAGGCACTCTTTTACTACAACCTTTAAAAGCAACAAATCAAGATCAAACCCTTTCTGTTGGCAAGTAGATCAGGATCAAGATGAAGGTGGAACTCAATAAAACAAAGAAGGAATCAGCATAGTCTTATTTGAATTATACTGAATGCATGGATAAAACTGTAGGCCTTCTTGGTTTCTGTTTTCAGAAGTACTCATTCAGAACAACTTTAATTAGAAACCGCTTGGAAAATGTAATTACTCAGTCATCTTCATATATTATTTATTTTCGGAAATGCTTCTCAAGAGTTTGAAAATAATCGGTTTTCGGTGAGCAACGGGGTCTTCCGTGAGACGTTTCTTGAAAATAAGTTTCGAAATTGATCACAATGTGAGTTTTATGGAAAGTGAAAAAAACTGTTCTAAGGGGATTTTTGGTATCTTGGTCACGTAAATCGGTATATGCTCAGTGCTCCCGCTTGCGCTCTCAATCTTCTTCGCTCTCGCGAATCATGGTCGGATATAGAAGGAGGCAAATAAAGATTAGTCAGGATCCAGAAACCAAGAAGTCATTACAGGGAGCAAGAGGGATCTAGAGGTGGATTGTTTTTGTGGGCCGAGACACTGGTGGGAGAGAGAGTTTCAGGTAGGTGGTGACTCTGCAAATTTTATTTTTAGTTTTTTGAACGGCCTGTGCAATATTTATTGAGGCATTGGGTTTGTGGCACGTGGCAACGTGGAGGTGAAGGAAGAGATCTGGTATTGGTCACACCCTCCTTAATACTCGCTCACTGGTTTGAAATGCTAATCTCGTCAAACCCCACGTGCTAAATTAAATTATGAAAACGTGTCGACACCCGTCGGAGGGACTGTCCAAATATGCTTTGGATGGTCTAGATTTATTTACTTTCGCTCCTCTCACCCCACCACTCTCTCTCTAAAATTTAAATTGTCAAACCGAGCACTACTGGCACCAAAAAATTTCTCCTGTTCAAGAACTTACTCAGATTCATGGTTTCAAGTTTCAACAACATGCAAGTACGGTATTTTAAGTTTTCTGTTAAAGAGAAAAATTACTACTGGTTTTTTTTTTTTTTGTCACTGTGGTAGGCCAGATAGCGGGTCAATTATTGGTCCGGCCCAATCGGCGCAAGCCTAATCGACTAGATGACCTAAGCTCATTGACGACTAGATGGGTTGTGCCAGCCCGGGACGTAGCGGGCGGGCTGAGTCATTTGGACGGGTCATGCGTGGTTACATTCCACATATGTTGCTACATGCTAGCATCTTCCTGCCCGAATTGGCCATGTGGCACCAGTCATGGTTTGGCCGCGTGGCACGGTGGCAAAGGCAAAAACGTGTCAGAACAGTACAATCCGGTCCAGCCACATGGCACCGGTCTAGTCGTGCCACGTGGCACCGGTCTAGTTGTGCCGCGTGGCATAGTCATACAGCATACCGCAGCATAGTGCTTGGCAGCTTGTGAGAATACAGGTTGGGTGCGTGGCAGCTCATACTCTATTATTAGTTCTGCCACGTGGCACAACCGTGTAACATACTACATCATGGGATTCCGTAATCGTTCGGCCCAACTTTATACAAAAAAAATAAAATAAATTAATCGTCCGGCCCAACTACGCACCACACACCTGCTCTCAATCATCACACTGCGCTCACGCTTTCAATTTTCGCTATTGCAAATTTTAGTAATATGGCATGTGATTTAAAAATACTTTCACACTTACGCTCACACATGCATAAATTATGTGATTAGGTATTTAGGTCGTTCGTATGAAAGCATAATTGTCAAGAAAGTTAGGGCTCAGGTCCGGGCCAGTTAATGCAGTCAGTTAATTTTCTACTTTGTCCACTCGACCGGACAGCGACCCCTGGATTGAATGGTTCATTGAGACCGACCTCCGTCCAGTCTCCCCCTTCAGTCCAATTTAGGTTATGCGTGGGCTCGTTTTGAACCAACAACATTGATCAAAACCGTTTATCTTTAAAGCTTGCCGAACATCAAAGTCAAAAAATTCACGTTGATCTGATACTGTTTTGTTACGATTTTGAAAATGCATTTCAAAATCGTAACAAACGGTGTTTGATCAACATAATTTATTTTTTTTTTGTTACAATCAACGTAATTTTTGACATATAATGTTCTTGGCAAACTCTAAAAAAAATAATTGTAGCTAGACTCAAAATGGGCCCACAAATGACCCAAATTGAACCAGACTAGATGGGAGGAGACTATAGAGCTCATTCCGCTTCATTAACTCTCAATCTCAAACCATAGTTTTCACAAAAACCTTTGATAGATTAAGGCCTATTTTGGCTAAATAAGCAAAATGGTTTTTCTTCTTTGTCTTTATTCATTTTTTTTTTTACATTAGTTAGTTTTGCGTCGATTTTTTTAAAGATAATTGTATCATCATGATGAGAAGAATCTAAAAAATAAAAAATTAACATCAAAACCCAATTTTTTTGAATAAAGGCGAAAAAATTGGTTTGGCTTATTTTTGTCTTTATTTTAGACCTCGTTCATAATTTTTTACTTTTTAGATTTCTCTCATCATAACGAAGCAATAATCGTAAAAAATTGACAGAAAACTATCAAATACTTTTTCTTTTTAATTATAACAAAAACATAATCCAAATAAATTATTTATCTGAAACACCTCTAAGGCTCTGTTTCTGCTTGAAGTGCTACTACTATAAAAGTATTTCCTTATTGGAAAATAATTTTGGCACTCTAATATTTTATAATGGCACTTCAAACTTTATTTTCTAGTATGTCTTGCTATGTATAATTTTTGCATTAAAAGGTAAATTTTGGAGTGCCGTCTTAAAAAAATAGAGGGCCAAAATCATTTTTCTTCCTAATTTTGTGAAGAAAAATAAGGGGGTGTTCCCCTTTCTCAAAAAAGAACTTTTTGGAAAAAGAAGGTAATTTCAAGCTCAAAAATCATATATTTACGCAAATAATTTTTCTATCAATATAGATCTTATTTGATAGATCTCATTGAGATCTTTTAAACGGTACAAAAAAAATAAAAAATCATTTCTCATTTTCGTTATATTTAAGTTTGAAATTACCTTCTTTTTTCAAAAAGTTCTTTTTTAAGAAAGGAGAACACCCTCTAAGTCCACTTGCCAAAAGTTTTAGCCGTTGATTTCCTTGAATGCTGTATTGATACAATACAGGCATACGCATCCACATACAGCAGAAAAACCCCAGTTATTCGAACATCCCAAACACGGTCTTAAACAAAACCCAGATATACCGTCTCTCTCTCTGGCAAAATCTGAGAACACGAGGCCCAAGTTTGTGTGTCTAGAATCTGCAATGGACGACACGAGGGTTTGACGATCTTCGTATCCCGTGCCCGAGCCATGGCCGGTTACTCCAAGGAAGACCTAGTACAGCTGATCAAGAGATTTGGGGCTTACCTCACTCTCAAGCTGTCCGATCTCTTCAACAATCTCGTTCGTACCTCGTTCCTTTCCCTTCTTTCGACCTATTGTTTCAGATTACACATTCGTATACGTATAGGTGTGCTTACCTGTGTGCAGTTTTCCGTAATTTTGCTGGCGATTGCTTGGAATAAATATCGCTTTTTCTGTTTTGGCGATTTGTTTGATATAGCAATGGAAATTTGGTGCTTTTTGTGTTGTTGACGACTGGAAGAAAATTAGTGAAAATTAGAGTTGAAATTTGTGCTCTGATGCCGATTGGTCGAGGTGCGCTTAAGCTTGCCCTGACACCTGAGTAATAAGAATAAAAGAGAGCATTTTTTCTGTTTAGTTCTGTGTTAGCAACAGTCACTTCTTGAAATTCGTTTGGCTGACTATTTTTGAAACTTAGTGTAAGGGTTGTTTTATTTATTTGAAGAGAGCACATTTTTGTGTAAAGTTTCAAAAAATCAGGAACGAAACGAATTGTTTGAACAGTAATCTGGTCTACGCTGGTACTTTATTGTGATACACTCATTTGAATAGAAGAAGAAGGGGAAAAAAAAGAAGCCTTATTAGTTTCCGCGGGTTGGAGCGGACCTAGAAAACATAGTGCGAAACAAGTTTAAAGCCGAAAGTCGGTTCCCCTTATTGGACCTGATGGAGTATGATTGCACAAAATGTTATCAGTTGCGTATACAGCGAGAAGAATTATGAGAGGTCTAATGAGCAACACCACTATGACCAGTGGAGTAGTAGTGCTGCCCGTGGTAAGCTATGGTTACAGATGAGAGTATTAAAGGATGAGATTAGGGAAGAAGGAGAAAGAGTATGAAAGGGGAGGGGATATCTCAGTAAAGAAAAACTTAGAAGGACGAAATGCGGGATATAATAGAAGTGGTGAAAACAAAGAGGTGCTCCAAATGATTCAAGGGACACTTTTGAAATTTTAGAAAGACAAATGCGAGAGCATTTTACATAATCATAGGGCCAATCTACAATTTCTGAAAACTTGGGAGGGGCACGCCTGGTCACTTGGTGGCTCCACCATGGACCTGTAGTCCTCTACTCCTCTTATCATTGCGGTGCTGAAAACCTCTCATCTTTCTGTAGTTTGCTACCCTTTTGTGTTGTTAAAGTCTTTGTCACTGGTTGGATTGGATGTATTTCCTTAACCTTAGACGGCATTTCCTTTTCCTATTGAAAAGAGGATCTTGATTTTAAAGAAGCAGGAGAAGACATCTGGCTTTGCTATCAGTAGCTGCTCTTGTGCCCTATTGGGGGATTTATGACTTGAATTTTTTGAGTGCGTAAATGGTCTTAGTCTATTAATTGGTGGGAGTTGGAAGTTTCAACTGATTATGAAACTGCTCTACTGACTAGGCGTAGAGTAGCAAATGCTAGAGACATTTGTTGGTTGGACACAACCCTAGTTCCTCTACGACCTGTCTATTTTTGAAAATACTCCCCAAGTCCCTGTGATGTCACAATAAGATCTTGTTAGAGCCATACCCTGTTTAGTCTTATCTTGACTAGTTGAATTATTCACTCTCATGTAAAGTGAGGGAACCACAAACAGAAAGCGACGAAACTTATCATATTGATTTTTTCTTCTTTTTCTGAAATATGACAAGGCAGTATCTACAAAAGGTAATGCTGATCTGTACAAATTCTGTGCATTATGCCTTATGAGGCCTCATCTGCTAGATCTGCCACGACTCACTCCTCTCCTCCTCCACCCTTGTACTTTTAGTTGGTGGACAGAGTCATCCGGTGGTTGGTATCGGCGACGACAACAGCTGGTGGAGTGGAATTAGCGTTTGGTTTGGGGGTGGGGGATTATCCTAGTCAATTAACGACGGTTTGGGGGTGGGGGTGGGGGTGGGGGTGGGGGTGGGGGAAGAGTGAGAGAAAAAGAGGTAGGGAGAAGTAGATTTTATTTAGCATGGTAGAAGTTGTGCACGAAGTTCTACTACATGCTGTTGGGCAGTAAAAAGTCGAGTAGTCTTATGTCTAAGACAGTCCTGGCCCTCAGTTTAAGTGAATTCCAATTGGAGCCGTTGAAAGATGGATGAAAACCAAAACTAGCAATTAACTAAGGCAGAACGATCCTGGGCCCTCCCCTTGGATCCGGAAGACATTCTGGAAAATTGTTCTGGTTTCTGATATATATATATATATATATATATATATATATATATATATATATATATCAGAATTGTATTTGTGTGTATCACTAAAGATTGTGTTTGCTATAGCATCAAGGATTTTTACACCTTTGGAGTTGCTTGCAGGATTCATGGTCGGTAGGGGGTTTGGCAGGACTTGCCATTGCAATTCTATTTATCTGGAGACTGTGGAGACCACGCAGTGGAACTCAAAGACGACAACCTAAACGGCGAGCTCCTACACCTGGTAGTTCTGGTGCAAGCAATCTTTCCGATGCAAATTTAATATCCTCTGGAGTTAGCACACCTGAAGAAGATTCGAGAGACCAAAACATCATTGACGAGTTCTTTCAGCCCATTAAGGTAACTTAAATCTTTCTGTATCTACTTTTGAGTTGTTATTGCTTTGTACTTACTGGTTTAAGCTCATTGTGTATTCTTTTCTTTTGCAGCTGACTTTAGGACAAGTAGTTAGGCAAAAGCTGAGTGAAGGAAGGAAGGTAATTTGTCTAGACACTTCAGCATTGCCTGGTGCATATGGCCTATGTTGGATTTTTGTTGTATTCTTCACATCTATTATACGTGCAAAATTTATAGAAGATGTTGTTCCTTACTTCCTTGTTTTGAGTGAACTGCTTACTGTCATCATTGTCACATGCATGTGTAAGAAATCAGAAGATTTTAGCTTCTTAGCCACAGTGTGCTCCTGCCTCTTCCTGTCTGATTAGTAATTCCATAGAAATGGGAGTGTTATTTATCTTTTTTGGTACCCTGTTACTCAATCCAATTCAATCGTTGACTTGAGAAAGTCTTTTATTTGTGTATCCTAATAGATATTCGCATCCATTTTCATTGTGCATTTGATCATAGAACTTGGTTATTGTACATGATCAGTTTCCAAAAGATGGTACAGTGGTACACATTTAATGAGTTAAGTCATTTTCCAAGTGCCAATGTTACTATTGAGGATATTTGTAAAACGAATGAATTTAGTCGAATTATTGGAGGTTTGGTGGTTGAAACTTGAAAGTGGTGAAGACCTGAGTTTCTTGCATTTTGAAACTTCAGCAAGAGTAAACAGTAGGGATTTCTTTTATGATCTGCATATGCATCGGCGTAATGCTTATCATAAAAAACCATAAGCGTAATAAAATCTTGAACTTTCTATCACCTGAATAAATTTATGATTTTGAACCTTCTATGTTCCTTGAAAAACTTGCTCTTGTGTAGGTAACGTGCCGGTTGTTAGGTGTGGTCCTAGAGGAAACTAGTCCAGAGGAGCTTCAGGTGGCGAAAGTCTCTGTCAACTAATTTTTGTAATATTCTGTATGAACTATTTTTTGAACAAATTAATCTGGAATGGATTATTGTTGTAATTTCCTTGTTCTGTGCAGACAAAAGTGACTGTGAGATCCTCTGTACTGGAAGTACTGCTGGAGATTACAAAATTCTGTGATCTCTATCTCATGGAAAGAGTTTCAGATGATGAAAGTGAAGTGAGTCGAACCTTTCTGCTTGTTCATTTTTTACTAGGAGTTATTGGCTTCATTCAATTTCCGCACTTGTTCCTGTCATATGACACGTTCTTTTGCATCTAGTGGACTCATCCTCTGGGAGACTGACCTTCGGGGTTTTTTTTAGCGTAGAACTGATGGGGGAAAAAAAGGATGAGGGACTAAACAATGGTGGCAGTATCCTAACATTCAGTTGTGAAGTTTATAAGTTGTTGGATGCAACTGATGTATGCATTTAACACCCTCACGTTTTTTTTGTTGAATAGTTGTCTGACCTTTCGTTTTCAGTTCAATACTTCTATGTTTGGTAATTTGTTTTTAAAATTTCCGAAGAGACTATAACAACATTTCAAAAAACTGTTGTTATAGCCTATAGGCAGAAAGCTATCCTGAAACAGCCTGTTCAGGACATTATATTGAATACAGTTCTCAGAGAAGCCCACAATAAACATGTAATCCACGATAGTTCTCATTTTACTCTTTGTTGCAAGCATGAGCCCAAATCTTAGTTACACGAAGCGGGAGCGGGTGCGGGGGAGCAGAGGCACCTAGAAGCTCCTAGGGTTGGAAGCGCCTAAGAAGCATATATAGATTTCATATAACTATATATATAAAGTATCTTTGAATACTTAACCATTGAAGGAAAAGTGATTACTTTTGAGAATTTTCACGATCTTAAAGGGTACTCATAGGAAGTTAGATATTTTCAATTTGCAAAACTTCTTTAGTGATAAGATTTTCATATTTTTATTCCCACAATGGCATAACTCCCATAAGCGTAAGAGAATAGTTGCCTTAACCGCCCAATAAGCTTCCATGTTAGTTGGGAGCGAGCTCCCATCTCGAGGGGAGCAAGCTCCAGTCAAGCTCCCATCTTGGGAGCGCCCATTTGAGCTCCCGTCTTGAGAGTGCACCCATTTTAGAAGGATCCTGCTACTAAGGCCCAAGTAGGTCCTAAATATATTGAATTTGGATGAGGGTTTGAAGAATGAAGCAATGGATTTGAAATTGTTGGAACATACAAGTTATTTGATCCTGTATATGGCAATTCACACAATCATATTGGTATTTTTCTCCTTACCTGTCAGGTAAAATAGAGAGATAATTAATTTTCTCCTTAGTTGTGTATCTTCAGCTTGGAACATACAAGTCATGTGATACTGTTTTTGAGAATTCGCTCAATTATAGTGGTTTTTGCTCCTAACCTCTACAGTAATAGTGTTTTTGCTCTTTATTTGTGTGTTCCCTCAGTGTCTCGAGTTTCATTATTTCCAGTAGACTTTCTTATTCAAAGTGTCATTTTTAAGTACCTTAGACAATTGTGTTGTAGTTACGCCAATTGGATATATTTCTGGATGCTTGTTGGTAGGCTGGGCTTGTTTTCTTATGATGATTGTTGCCTTCTGGCAGCTTATAACTAGTTTTTGTGGTTTTTGGTTCTCCATGAACCATTAGTGGCTCCATAAAACACCTTTTTTAAGCCGAAAAGCATTTTATTGAGCTAGTGGTACTTGTCAATTGCAATGAAGAGACCTGTTTTCTTCCGACTCATGGATAAATGTTATATATACTTTTATGCAGAAAAAGGTTCTCTCAGCTTTAGAAGATGCTGGGCTATTTACATCTGGCGGCTTGGTCAAAGATAAGGTAATTAATGTTTGCATTGCTGGTAGTATTTGAGATACTATGACTGAAGTATTAGTCAACTTTTTTCGGGTAGGGAAAGTATCTCTAGCTAAGTTTCCTGTTTTTCATTATTTAACGGTTCTAAGTGTGAATTGTGGGCTCTCTCAATGCAGTTCTCTTCTTATTGTACTGGTTTCCTTTTTTTTTATCCTTGTGATGAATGAAATCTTTGCCGATAAAAAAAGAGAGGGTGAATTGTGAGATTGAGGTTCTCCTATTGATTACTTAGCTCAGTTATTCTCTTCATGTTGTACCTTCATATTTTTCTTTCTTCATTTTTGTGCTATGTATTTCTTATTTCAATGCAATCATGGCGCAGGTTCTCTTTTGTAGCACTGAAAATGGACGGACATCTTTCGTTCGGCAACTAGAGCCAGATTGGCATATTGACACAAATCCTGATATCATTTTTCAGCTCGCGGTAAATTTCTACTTCTTGTTTAAAGATATCAAAACACATATTGTGCATTGCACAATGTATGTTTGTATTACCAAAGTTTATGGATAAGGGAGCTCTATTATTAGCAGGAGAACGACCATGGTAGATAAGAAGGGAAAAAACTAACTTTCGGTGTGTTTGTCTATCAAGAGTTGTGGATAATACAAGAAAATGAAGATTTTCTGACCTAAACTAGGCTTTTGGTTCGTAGGGAAAAAAAAGGGATACTTAACTCTAGAGAAAACAAGTGTGCTGAGGAGAAATAAAATACAAGAAAGTTGTCTAATATGAGTTACCATATTTATTGCTATTTTCTTGCATCTTTTTTCCAACAAGTTTCTTTTTGGTTCAAATGTGCAAGGCTAATTTATGCAAAGCTGCACCCTAGTCAAATGCATGGGAGAAAATGTATATTTTTTAATTTTGCTTCCAGCATTCTTTTCTTCCCTATACAGCTGACCACTTACGAGGATTTCTCCTCTTTTTTTTTTCTTTTTTTTTTTTACAGCGGTTCATCAAATACCAGCTTCACATTTCACCTACCAAGACGGAACGAACTGCTGCTAATATTTTCAGCTCGCCATCGTTGGAACTGTTCTTCGGATGTGTTTGACACAAAAAGAAAAAAGAAAAAGTAAAATGCATACATGTTTTCCACTTATTTTAGTTTTCTGCTCTCCCCTTGGGTTTAATACCCCTCATCCCTTGTGTCCAGGTAGTTATGGCCGATGCTGATTTCCTGATGAGAGAGAGACCCAACATATGGTAGTTTGCAGTCCCAAAGCCTAGAAGCTCTCTCTTCTCAATCTTTATGTCATAGATTAGCTCACGTTCAATCAACGTTGACTGTCAAAGTAAATATAATGGTTGAGTGTAATTTCATCCTCTTTAAACATATTCCATTAATGGGTAATTTCGATCTTTTTTATGGTGCTGTTGGAAAGGTATAAAGTTTTGTCAGATCCCATGGCATGTGTTCTTTGTAGGTGAGGGGATATTCTGGTTTCAGCGAGGTTCGATAACGGGGCCGTGAGCTTGGAGGTTATGGTCCCTTCAAAATTAGGTCTAGGTTATAGATGACCTGGCTCATGCTGTAAGTCTCTCTGCTCTTTTCTGTCATTGTTAAACATAAACACACGCAAATTTCACAATAGAACATACTGCAGGCCATGAGATCCTACCTAGCATATTTTTGCATGGTACTAGAGTCTAGAGAAGCCTGCGGTCCCTTGATTTTTTTCTCGGCAAAATGAGGATTTTATTAATCATTGAAACAAGTTTTAATGATTAAACAGAACCAAAGAGCGATGGTTTTACAACGAGGAAAAACAGGTTGGATAAGCCTCTTAAGGACACAGGGAGAGGGGAAGGGGAACCAACCAAAGGTTGGATAAAATCAAAAGGGCCAAAAGCCCAAACCCAGAAAACTCAGAAATGAACCAACAGGGCCCATCTCATCCCAAGAACCATAACTACCCTAGCCCTAAACCGAAACCCTAACAGCCGCCGCAACCCATTCTGCCACCACCAACCACCACTGGAAAAACCCAGCTGTCCCTTGATACGCGGTTGTTTTGTGCAGAAGGGGTAATTCTCGACTCTGATGTGGTTTAGTCATGTTTTGGGGAGAAAAAAATATACTCATGCATTTAACTTTGAAACAAAAACGGAAATTTTTACTGGGCTGAGTAATTCCTTTTCCTTTTCCTCCCTCTTTCACAAACCAAAACGGTAAAACTTGGAATAACACACTGATGCTTTATCTCAGTCATTTGCCTCCCAAATGCAGGCAACGGTTCAACCCCTCATTGAGTGATTTCACTGTTTGCAACAAATATTTATATGATTCCCCATATAGTTATCTGCATGTGTACATCTGTGTCCCTACACCTACTTGATTTTACATGTGTACACAAATGTGTGTCAATTTGTGAGCATGGCTGCATGGGAGTTATGGTTGTGAAGATTGGTGTTACGGGTTACATTCCATTAGATTTATGCGGACGGACACTTATATACATCCATCACATATTCATGTGGGGTCCATATACTTAGTACTGAGATCACATAAATATGTGGTGAAAAAGCCTCGCAGAGGACTGTCCCAAGGCGGATCAGAATACCGTACCAAACATTATTCTTTGTATTCGTTATTTTATCTTTATTACCAAATCAAAGTACCAAACCAAATACGCATACAGATAGTTAAAACTTAAGAAAGGATGAATGATTGAGATTGCTTAGGTTGGTTGGAACTTGGAAGGTTTTAGAAGTATATTCTAGAAGGAGAAGAGGAGGAGGAGGAGGAAAGTAGTGGAGAGAGATGGGGATGGGGGGGGGGGGGGGGGGGGGGGGGGGGAGGGGACCCACCATGCTTTTGAAGTCCAAATTATGGGGTGATTGGATTTTGCATCAAACCACCGCGTATCTAAAAACTAGTACTAGTAACGTGTTATCCTTTTCATTTCCCCCCTTTTTTTTCCATTCTCACCTCATTTGAGTCATCTCCCAAATAGTAGTATAAAATGACCAAGTCTACTGGCCCCGCAAAGAGAGAGAGAGTCTCTCTTAGATCACTACCCCATTGAAAAAGACTTTTGTGGTCACGAATCAAATCCCAGAAGCTAGAGATACTACTAGTATAACATACACTAATTCATGTTTATATTTATTTATGAGACCATGACGCCACCACCTTTGAAAACTAGTAAAATTTCCAGACTTTAATGGCCACAAATCTCATGCCAATCGGATTTGGTAAGATGAAATGTGCTTTTCATGAGAAGTTCAAAACTAGTAATCTATCCTTGGAATTCTGCTTGATTGGCATATGAGCATGGTAATTTAATGATTCTTGTACACACAAACTTTGACTCTCTCCCATTTGTCTCGACTTTTTGTCTTAAAACTTGCTCATTTTAATAATGTTTTTACTTTTTGTTGAGCTTCCCGTCGTGATTTTTGAGATTAATCATTCGTCTCGAGGATCTGGAAAAAGTATAAAAATGTGGTTCGATATTGAAAAAAGTTCATATAAGACGACACTTTAAGACAAGAAAGACAACCATTTGGGAAATTTTTTTTTTTGCGTATTTAGTGAACTTTTTTATTTTTGGTCACAATTTTGTACTTTTAAGACTCTTCTGGTCGAGACGAATAATTAATCCAAAATATTAGATAAACCGAACAAAAATTCAGAAAAGATGTATAATACACACGAAACGAAATGGACAAAAAAGTTAAGAGAAATGGAGCATCAGTAGTTGTATTGCTCTCTGAAAACTTGTGTCTGGTTGATTTATGTGATATATGTGATGTCTGTGTGTTAAACTATTACGGAGGCCAGTTCTATTTGTAAATATGTGAGCTCTATTTACAAATCTGTGAGATGGACATTCAAAAATATTACGGAGGCCAGTTCTATTTGTAATATGTGAGCTCTATTTATAAATATGTGAGATGGACATTCAAAAATAAACTCCAACCTCTTACTAATATTTCTCTCTCTTAACTATTTCTCATTTAATTTAAGAGGAGTAGTTATTATTAATAGTTAGCCTAGCCAACTGGGTTCCTTAAGGGAAGAACACTTACGAGAAGAACACGAATTGGAGGATGGTGTTGTGCAGTGGTGTGCGCAGCACCATGCTGTGCACCTCCAAGCTATCGGATCGTGCATCTGACGGCTTGGATCTCATCTCGGCAATAAATAGCCCTCGATTGTTGGTTGCCGAGATAAGATCCGAGCCGTCGATGCACGATCCGATGACTTAGAGGTGTGCACCTCACTACACAGCACCAACCCGATGTGCGAAGAACACCCATACAAAGGTAGTGAGATTCGAACTCCTGACTTCTCAATGAGATACAAGAGTCATGATCAACTGAATTAACCTCAGTTAATTCATTTGACAACATTTGATTGATCAATTATTGTGCCTTAATGGTTAAGCCGTCCAACAAAGATCGATTGACAATATGCTACTAAAAATCAACTTGCCTACAAATATCATGCTATACATATTGTGTTCGTAGGCCTATTTTTTTTGTACTTGTTAGGCAGTTTTCCTAAAATAAAAAAAGTTCTGCCAAAGAAATGTTATGCAGTTACTCACAAAATTTTCCTAAAATTTTCTGACAAACAACGATTCGATTGGTTTTGACCTTTCTAAGCCCCTTTTCGAATTTTGTGTTTTTCTTTTGGTACAATTTCCCATTTTCTGTAAAAAGGGACACTACAGAGTGTGAGGGGCACTTTCCCAGTTTGTGCTTAATGGATTTATTTTGGATTATTTTGAGTTTAGAGGAACTTTCATTAATTATGTCATAATTTTCTTAAATTTAATTTTTTACTTCGACAAGAGAAATTATAATGGAAATATATAAATCAAGCTTAAAAAGTTCAGAAAAAAGACAAAATTAGTCTAAAAATCTGCCTATTAGGAATTGTGTTTGTCTTTTCTTTCATTATAATTTAAAAGACTTGATGCAAAATTAACTAGCATTCTAAGAAATAAATGAAAGATAAAAATAATCTTAAACATTGGATGACAAAATAAATCCAATACAAGGGGCACTATATTTATTAATCATTTTCTACTCTATTTTTGACGTTCGTGTCAGTTTTTAATTGTTAAATCTCAAAAAATATACGATTTGGATCTTGTTTGATAATTTTCGATGAGTTTTATCATACAAAATTGTCAAAATCATGAAAAAACATTAAGCAATTGAAAAATGTCACGAAAATTGAAAATGAAGAAATAAATCGAGTGGAGAGAGTATTTTATTTTTGTTTTCTTAGAATGTCTATTTATTATTGTTGGCTACGAAGAAACTTCCAAGAAAGATGAGGACCGGTGTTGATCCCTGAAAGTAGGACCTGCTTTATTGATTGACCTGCTTTATTCATTGATTTTTTTGACAAAAATTCAATCTGCTGCGATAAAGAAAGAATCTAGGCAGACAAAAGTAGTCATGTCCTAACACGCAGTCACGCAAGTGTTTTGAGAGTTTCTTTTTTGAGAGGCTGACCGGTCGAACTTGCGTATGTCAACAATTCTCTTCTTAAGTGCAGTCAAAAGCAAGCCATCGATACCAATATTCAAAAATTCACTAGAGATTTCTCGCTTTCGGCTTGATTTCAAGAAGTTGTCAAGTTTCAAATTCAAATTCTCGAGATTTAATGCTCATTCCGATTGTCAATCGATGATTGTGTTTTGAGAGTTTTGAGGGATGGGTAACATGATTTTTTTTTAACAACATAGGAGATGTCCTTGAACTCAAGCGAGACGAGGCTATTCAACCTAGAATCAGACGTTGAGAATCAAAACCCACAAAAAGCAATTAGAAACAGTTAGGAGGGAGGACTACTGGATGCATCCACAAAGCTACTTACAAAGACTTCCACCTCCCGGTTGGCCTACTGGCGAAAATCGAACTCACCTCCTAAGGTGGGAGCAAATTCCATGCCAGTGGAGACAACTAACGGTTGGGTGGGCAAGGCAAATTCCATGCCACTACCCTTTCTATTAATTAATGACATTTTCTTTTTTGTCTTGTTGTGTGTGAACTTTAAATGGTCCGTGCATTTTGTGAAAGTTTATTACATTGATGGGTGAATTTAGATTCTAGTGAATTCACCCCACTAAAAGAAAAAAGAAGAGTGCCATTAATAAAAAAGGGAATGACAATATCACAAGCATCCGGCTCGTCCATTTTAGGGTTTAGACGGCTCGGTTTTGGAGAGAGAGTGTTGGGATGAGAAGAGAGAGTGTTTCAATTTAGGCTATCCAATATACTTTTTGACGTTTCAAATGTGTTGTTCGGGCACCATGTCGGTCAGGTGATGTGGTACCCATCTGGCACCCAAAAATTTGTCCATTTCCCCTGATCAATCAGGGTTTGGAGAGGAGATTTGGATGCCGAAAAAAGAAAGTAGGATCCACTATTGTCTATTGATTGATTTTTTTTGGAGTATTGACAAAAAAAGGTTGAAAGCAATAAAGAAAGAGAGAGAATCTTTCTAGGCCGACAAACGTTGTCATGTTGATAACAAGTCGTTGTTGCGCCACGTGTCCTAACGGTATATATATAAACCGAAGAAGCCAGCGGGGATTCGCTTTTGTATTGCATGCAACCGCTCTACTCGCTAAGACGCTACCTACCAAAACACTTTTCAGGAAAAAACACACGCCTTCGCCCCATTCATCACCACCACCACCACCAGTCCACATCTCTCGCCGCCGCCGTCTCCTTCCCCTCGATCAGAACAAAACCCCAATTCCTCCGCCGCCGCATCTCATTCACCGCCGTCTCCGCCCTCCGCATACTGGACGGCCATGGAAGCCCTCTCCGTAACTCCACCGGAATCCGCCTCTCCCGCCACAGCGGAGCACCTTGTCGTCATCCACGACGGCCCTTCCTCTCCTCCGGTGCCCAAAAACACTGGCACCGAAACTCAGAGCATTTCCTCTGCTGCCGATGAAGGCAAAGGTGGAGACGCGGCGGCAGAGGCGGCGGATGCCGGAGATCGGAGGAAGGTGCCGCCGGAGGAGCTTTGTCGAAACGCGGTGAAGCTGCTTGAAAACACTAGCACCAAAATTCAGAGCTTTTCTTCTGCTGCGAATGAAGACAGAGGCGGCGACATAGTGGAGGATGCCGGAGATCGGAGGAAGGTGCCGCCGGAGGAGCTTTTTCGAAACGTGGTGGAGCTTTGGTGCGAGTCGACTGCGGAAGGGGGGATTTGCGAGGTTTATTTGATTGGAACGGCTCATGTTTCTAAGGTACTTGAATTGTGTATCATTTAAGTGAACTGGGATTTATTTCTAACTCATGTCAGGATCCATGTCATACAGATCTAATGGGCTTTTACGTTAGCTACCTAACACACAACCCTCCTCTTTTATCCACATGTTTGGGACCGGTAAAAAAGATAAGACTCTAAGCATGGCACGGGCGGAGTTAAACTGACTTTGGATGCCGTGATACGGAAGGATTTGGGTTTACTAAATCTAAGTGAACAAGTAACAAGTAACCCTGGAATGAAATCGATGGAAAAATAGGATTCATGTAGCTGACCCCAATTGATTGAGTATCAAGGCTTGGTTTGGTTTGGTTATTTTCTAACTCAGAACTAAGCAATTCTAAGTAAGAGGAGGGTGTCTGAAAATTTTATAGAGTTTTTATCTGCTTTTAGGTTTCACAAAGGCATTCATTTAAACTCTTGTAGATTTACTGTTTTGACTTTCCCAAGCCTTTGTTAGGATAAATTATGGCACCTTCCTTTAGCTTGAGGAATGTTAGGGGCCTAACCAAAGCAAGAGTTTCACCTGCTTTGGGCATGAGCTGGCCCTGGTCATGTTGTTTGGCTGCTGAGAAAGTCAAGGAAAGTGCAAGATATGGTTTCATTTTCATTCTTCTCTCTTACTGTTCAGTTTTCTTTTTGGTTTTGATTTTTTTGCCGCAGTTTTCTTGCTGAGTAACAGGACAGTTTGCTTCAAGAGTGAGTAGATTCACTTGCATTGCGTATGTTGTTTGGCTGCCTAGAAAATTGAGGAAAATTTAAGAGGAGGTTTCTTTTTTCGAATCTAATATTGTCCGTCGTTACTTTTCTGTTTCTTATCATTTGACGCAGTTTTCCTGTTGGGCGATTGAGTAGTTTGCATATGATTGTCTAGAGACCAAATGAATGGAGTAATTGTCTGAGTGCATAGTAGCATTGCATGAGCTTTAATTTTCTGCAGCATAAGAAACATGGCCTTGGACTAGGAGGCAACACAAATTTGAAATTGCTGATACTTTATTCACATGTTGTGGACTGCAATACTGGCGTGCCATGAAGAGAATCCGTTTGACGCTTCTCTGTTTCATATTGGTTTTTTTTTTTGTGTGTGTGCTAAGTCTCTGTTTCATATTGTTAGTGGTAGGGGCCTCATTAAAGCAAGAGTTTCCCCTGCAGTTTGTTTGTTTAGCTGTCAGATGTCCAGAAATTTCACTTTCGCCCATTTCAAAGTTTCAAGATGCTGCTGGCATCTTAGGATCTCAATTTATGCAGGCGTGTTCCTTATCGACTCCTTTCTTGTTTTAATATCCCCCCAAATAGTCAGCTGTTGGTGATTCATCCTGAAATTGTTCTATTTTTGTCATCAAGTAATGAGAAAGAAATGAACAGCAGGGGTAAGTAATTCACCATATGATCTTTGTCCCTGTGGTTGCAGGAATCATGCCAAGAAGTTGAAGCTGTAATCGGCTTTGCAAAACCACAGGTGCTTCTATTTTAGGAACTTGGTACCACTTGATTAATGGACAGATCGTTTAACAGGTTGATTGTCTGCTTCATGTGGTTTCATGATATCAATTATATTAAGTACTAGTGCATGTTTTGACTACAGGTTGTTTTCTTGGAACTATGCCCCAGTCGTAAGGCTGTACTTTTTCCTCAGGATTTAAAGGTAATATTACTTAGTTGTTCATTGCTCGTTTGCTTTGGTTTGCTATTAATGGCTTTTATATCAGGGATGGATAGTTTGCAGTCTACTTTTGCGGACTGCACCATATTGTTTGGCCTCATGGTTCCACCACGGGAATCATTCTTGTGATGTGGTCACTCATTTTGTTGGCCTTCTGTGTTTGTGATAAACTTGAAAACAATTTGATTGATCCAACAATTGTGATAATGCTATGGCATTTGTCTTGAAGAAAACAAACAGGTATGGTTGAAATTTGATCATTCATTTTTTTGGAGGCAAATATGATGAACCGTACTTTGTCACTCTTTGAAATTTATGAAGTAAGCGCCCCGGATACTTGACGCTTGTGCAGGGATATGAGAAATTTGTTCGACATAGAAAATTGTAGACACAGGTCCTAGACATTAAAGTTAGATGATGTGATATCCATGACATGAAAATTAGAGGGGTATGACAATTAGACACACACCTGTTCCAGTGTCCATGAAACATAGGATCCTTTTCTGTTTGATCAGATTTGGATTATCTTGCTACGGGATCAAACTTGACTTTTTTGTAAGTAAGGGATCTGACTTATGCTTTAGAAGCCATCTACACAATGGACCTACGAAATGAAAGATCAGATCACTAAAGAGGGACCTCTAGTGGGCCCACATGACTAAACTGCATGTGCATCATCTTATGTGTCCTGCAAAGGATGCCGTAAACTATATGGTGGAATCCATTTTTGTATACCAGCATTGTGCGCAAGCTTGTTTTGCAAAAGGATACCCCTTTTGAGGTTAGTAGTCTGTCATTTTTCACTGTTACCATAATAAAAACTTATCTTTGGTGCAACTCATAATAGGACGTTTCAAGAGGTATTCCATTAAGAATTGTAAGGCTTATCAGCTTGTTAATTTGTTCAAATTGTTACATCATTCATGAAAGGTAGGTTCTAATATGTCTTTTCGAACACCACTCAGTGGATTCCATGATATGTACGTCAAGGGGGATATTCTGTCCTAGCTTATTGATCTTATCTGAAGCAACCCATTGTCGTCTTAGAAATCCATGTTGCTGCTGATTTTATTTTTATTTATTACTTGAAGGTTCTTGTCAATAAAAATTACTTGAAGGTCCTGTAACCCTGCAGCCAGCATGGTCCTGTATATTAAATATGTGTTGAAAGGAACTGGTTTCCTCTTCTTACGTTGTCTTGAACCTAAATGATTCACCTTGTGGAGTGAGAGGCATGATCTTATATTCTTATGGACACTAGGGAGAGATATGTGCTGGTGGCGTGGAGCCTTCTGGCTCCAAGTTTTTTTTCCCCAAGAAGAATGCTCAACTGAATAACAATAACCAGTTTATTGTATGTGTAGTGATGGTATCTTTTATCGTCATAAAACTAGCCTTTAGTAGCCATTCCCTAAATTTCACTTGCACAAGTAATCATTTTTGGTTCCCCAGGTACCAACCATGAGAGATATGGTGGAGATGTGGAAGACAAAGCACGATATATTTGGAATTCTGTATAGCTGGTTTCTGGCCAAGGCATGAACATTATTATTCACCAGATTCTTTTGTCAATGACACAGAAGTGTTATGTTCTTGCATTTTACATATCTGCTACAGAGTGTATTTTTTGGTCCTCTTAGTCTTCTCATGCATCTTAATCTTTTCAACGAGTCTGTATGTTCTTTTGTTAGGTTGCCAGCGAGCTCAAGGTTTTCCCTGGTTGTGAGTTTCGGGTGGCGTGTGAAGAAGCGTTCAAGTATGATGAAAACGTGCAAGTTAAACTTGGTGATCGCCCGGTACAAGTAAGATACTTTTTGCATTAGATTTTGTTTGATTGTTGTAACAAGAAACACTTCTTTGGCTCCAACGCACCTCCTGCTTAACCTCACCTAGTGTGCCAGTAACGTTGGTGAGGTACATTTGCAAGTACATGGAAATTGTGGTTTTACAGGCCAAGCATGACTTGCGCCTTTTACTTTGTAACTTAGTAGTAGGATCCTTCTAAAATGGGTGCGCTCCCAAGACGGGAGCTCGAATCGGCCCTCCCAAGATGGGAGCTTGACGGGAGCTCGCTCCCCTTGAGACGGGAGCTCGCTCCCAACTAACATGGGAGCTTATTGGGTGGTTAAGGCAATTATTCTCTTATTCTTAAGGGAGTTATGCCATTGTGGAAATAAAAATATAAAAATCTTATCACTCAAGAAGTTTTGCAAATTGAAAATATCTAACTTCCTATAAGTACCCTTTAAGATCATGAAAATTCTCATAAGTAATCACTTTTACTTCAATGGTTAAGTATTTAAAGATACTTTACACATGTATTTATATGAAATCTATATATGCTTCTTAGGCGCTCCCAACCTTAGGAGCTTCTAGGTGCCTCCGCTCCCCCGCACCCGCTCCCGCCCCCGCTCCCGCTCCCGCTTCGTGCTACTAAGCTCTGTAAGAACATTCTGCTTGAAAGATATTAAGAGGGAAGGGTTGTGGGGTATGGAATTTGGTCCCAGCTTTATTGCTGGTTGTGGCATTATCCTGCGTGGCATTGAAAAACTCCACGGATGAATATCAATACAGTACGCTAGCCTTATCTTTTTGTCCTCCTCCAGAATTACGTTCTCTCTTTCTTTGCCTTCTATGGGATGTAGATCTTTTATGACTATATAACTTGAACATCCAAAGTACTCCTTTCTCTGAGTGTTTTAGTTTCTACAGTGGCTCTTTATTGGCAGCTTCAGAAGTTAATGTCTTGACTCTACAGAATATAACTTCTTTATGGGTACAAACTATTATCCTGCAGGACTTGCTCCTTCTAATCTCCATGAGCATTCTGCTTAAAACAGATAAAGAGAGAGGGTTGTGTGTGTGTGTGTGTGGGGGGGGGGGGGGGGGGGGGGGGGGGGGGGGGGGGGGGGGGGGGGGGGGGGGTTTGGTGGTTTGAATTTGGTTCCTGCTTTATTGATGGAGGATGCATTATCCCTCATAGCAATGCAAAACTATACAAAGGAACATCAATAAACAATGCTAACCATATCTTTCTGTACTCATCCAGAATTAAGCTCTCTCTCTTTTTTCTCTTGCCTTATCTGGGATATAGACCTTTTATGACTGTATGTCTTTGAACATCCAAATGTATTCCTTTTCTGCTTCTGAGTGGTTTACACTTTACTCTTTAAAACGGCTCTTTTTTGGCAGCTTCAGAAATTAATGTCTTCAGCATATAGCTTCTAGAGAATGTAGTTTCTTTACTTGTACTAACTACTAGTTGTTGGGTCCACCCCGGTGGGCCTATTTTTGGTATTGGGCTGGTTTGGCCCAATTGGCTCTCCTTTGCCTTTTGTATACTCTTGTACTCTCTTTGGAGGTGTGTGTGTGTCTGTGAGAAATAGAGAGAGCAGGAGACCGAGAGATAGAGAGAGTGAGGAGAGTTCCATTGTATTGAGAGGAGAGTGTGAGTGATTGTGGAGCAAATCTCACTGTGTAATTTCTCGATATAGTGAAACCCCCCTCCCCGTGGACGTAGGCCGGGTGTTTGGCTGAACCACGTAAGTTCTCGGTGTTGCTCTTTCTTTTTCGTGCTTGTTTGTGATTGTGCTTGTGTTTGGTGTGATTTGGGCTGGACAAAATCCCATCACTAGTCTTCCCCATCCCAGTCATCTTATAAGCAATCTCTTCAACATTGTCTATATTTGAATTGTCTGTAACAAAATTTCATTGTAACCTAACTTATTCTTGATATTTGGTTTTAACTGAATAGATTACTTTACAAAGGACATGGGCAAAGATGCCACTTTGGCATAAGACAAAATTACTTTATTCCGTGGTTTTCCAAGCATTCTTTTTACCAAGCTCTGAAGATCTCAATAAAATGGTATGTTTGCCTTTCTTCATAACTTTTGGCTCCAAACGGCATTTTTCATCTGCAAATGTTACTGAGACTTAAACAGGGGGACAATAACTACATTACTGAATTTCAGTGGTTATAATTTGGCTTTTGCTTCAGCTGAAGGAAATGGATAATGTTGATATGTTGACTCGTGTGATTCAAGATATGAGTGAGCAATTCCCCACTCTCATGGAAACCCTTGTACATGAGCGAGATCAGTAAGTACATGTTGCTTTCTTATACAGTATTGTACTTGTTGCCACATACTTTTGGGGCAACACTTTGTTCTAGTATTCGTCTTGTTTTCTTGCTTTGTTTTTGATGTTTTAGTTTTTAAGAGAAAGTATTCTGTCAAGGTCCCTCTGTAGTCCATTTCGATATGTTAGGAAGACTTTACAGGGTAAACTTTGGTAGGTATTACTTCTCATTCAAATTCATATGAGAAAGAGAGAACAGAAAAACAGTAAGGTAAGTCTACTTGGTTCTCTTTGATATTTTCTTGTGCTTCATATAGTTGGATCCCATCATGAATTCAAACACTTCTATGAAAGAGAGATCGACAGAGTTGCATTAAGCACATCCTTTCCCTGATTTGTGTAGTTTTAGTATGTTTTTCTGTGCAATATCAGACCGAAGACAGCATAGAATTCTTTGATATATGTTTCCAACTGGCACTAGAGAAAGAGATGCATTTCTTGTAAAATCTTTACTCTCGGATGTGGCGCCTTATGGAAGTGGTTTTAAATGCAAATCCAATGGGGCCTGAATATATAGAAACTCATATCTCTTCGCCACTCATCATCCAGTTCTTTCATACTTTTCCAGTCCTTATATTTCTCCTTAAAAAAGAAAAGAAATTAATGGAAGAAGAGGATACTTGTAATTGAAAGTGATGCCACTAGCTTTAGAACTTTCTTGAGGAATGATTACTCTGATACTTATCACAATATCCATCTCAGCCCCAAATTCCAATGCACATAAGTACAGTGACATTTTTACTTAGTTTCTTGCTCCACTACTTTTCTGAAAGTTTCTTAAGATTTCAATTAGTAAAGTTATCCAGTTATCCTGAATCCTTGTTTGTATGTTCAGGTACATGTCGGCAAATTTATTTAAAGTTGCTGGTACGCACAGTTCAATTGTTGCAGTTGTCGGAAAGGGGCACCTGGAGGGAATAAAGAAGTACTGGAAGCAATCTGTTGAGGTTAGACCATTTTCGCATGTTTTGTTTTTTCATAAGTTATACAAGATCAGCATATAGCTCCTAAAAGTTTCTTTGAGTGATTTAAATCTATGCCAATCCACACCATTACTTGGCTTCCAAGACCACTGGATGATTAATTAACTTCTCTTAAAATGTCAAGTTCTTTTAATTATAATCAAAGTAAAGGTCACCCTCCTTTTATGATTGGTTTTTTTTTTTTTTTTGGCATACACAAACACAAGTTTTGATTGGTCTTCTGTTCTTTGCTATCTCGTTATTTCGAATCGGAAGCTTTGGAATTTTCTGCAGCAATATCTTGTAATATCTGTGTTCTTGAATTCCTCATTGATCATGTTGCAGCTGGAGCACCTTGAGCATGTAGATATGACTTCACGGAGGCTGGGTATTTCAGCAGTGAAGCTCCTCACAACTGTAGGAGTGGCAGTTGCTGGTGTGGCCATGATGTCTGTCCTTCGCGGAGGCTGGCTATGTCAGCAGTGAAGCTCCTCACTCTGTACTCCTTACTCATCATATATCCGCAGTATGGAAGTAACATGAATAGCTCACCACATAAAATGAAAGTGTATATATGTACACGCAGATTGCACAAGGTTATAGCTCCCGACAGGTCTAGCTACCGGGACTTCTGGTTAAATGCTCCAAGTTAAGGTGAGGGAAACACAAAACGACCGGGTGTTGGTTCAATTGTTATAACACTTGATTTTCTCGCTTAATATCTGGGTTCAAGGTTCCGTAGCTTGTTGGTGGGGACTAAACTTACTTTTTAGCTCTCAAAAAACGAGGAGGGGCCTATGTTTCAACGTCGTGATAAGTGTAGTCACTCCCAAGGTTTTCACCGGCTAGAGTATCGGTTTTTCTACTAGTATCGTACGTACCGGTACCGGTGAGATACCGGGTACTATTTCGGATTTATCGCTATTATTATTATTTTTCCACATAAAAGTATTTATAATATAATATACACATTTATCAAAAAGAAAAATAAAAAAAATAGTCTGGTATTTGTCCGGTACCGTCCGGTATTGTCCGGTACTTGGAGGAAAAATAATAAATTTTAAAGTAGTTCGGTATTGACCGGTGTCTCCAGTACTATCCGGTACGACGGTACTGACTGGTATTTGAGGCAAAACATTATTAGAGGTATAGGGTACCAGATTTGGATAATACCAGTATGTACTGGCCGGTACAATACGGGATTCATAACCTTGGTCACCCTTGTAGATGAGTGTGTGCGGTGTTGATGGTAATACTCTGTGGAAAAACACATCTATTTTTTGTAACAAAGAGAAGTAACTAATAAAATAGAAATTGATTTGGTATTAATGGAATGGATTGGTGCTTGGTTGAAGGAGATGCAGTTTAGGAGCAAGTGAAGAGCGTTAAATGCCCATGTCACAATAAAAAATTGACATCAAGAATGCCAAATTAAACCTTCTCCACTTTTGTGCCAAATTAATGTCAAACTTTGGCAATCCGATTTTTAGCGTCAAATTTGACACTTTCTAAGTATGTAAAAGGTTGTTGCAAAGAGGAAGGACATTGTTATGCTAAAATGACACCTATAGCCAACCAAAAATTGGATTTGGCAATACTATTTTGGTACCAACGATTGGTCTTGTTCTAACAAAATTGAAGGTACAATTGGGACTTGTTTTAACGATTGGACTGATTAGTAATTACCCTTTAGAGGAAAACAATAATAATGTCAAAAAAGTTTTTAATTATCAATAAAAATAAACACCTTCTTAAAAAATAAGTACTTATTTCACATTTTTAAACTAAAAAATAATGTAAATGAAAAATAATTTTTTAATTTTTTTTGCACCGTATAAAAGATCTCGATAAGATCTATCAAACAAGATCCATATTGGTAAGAAAATTATTTGCGTAAACACATTATTTTTGAGCTTGAAATTGTCTTCTTAAAAAATAAGTACTCATATTGAGTTCCGGAACGGGATCTAAATCCAATAAGACGAGTTATTTCAATTCATTTTTCTTTACCAGTTCCCGGATGAAACATTCCATTGAACTTACGATATTTCTTGGTTTTCATTTGAATAACCCAAAGGTCCATGGACTACATCAATTGAATTTGGATAATTCCACTCGTGCACCTATAAAACTATACATATCGGATTGAGTTAAAATTTCACGGGCCCATTCCTTTTTTTTTAATAAAATAATTCAACGGCTCGGATCGTTCGTGAGGGATCGGAAGTGGGCCTCGCAAGCCCGTCAGTACCCTATCGGTGGGATTCCTATCTATAGGTACAGAGGGATCCTAGAAATTAAAACAACCTTCTTCCAATTCTATGTAGAGAAGCCAAATTCTCGTCACTCGAATCGGTATTTCGGCTGATTCAAAAAAAAAAAAAATTCGATATTTCGGTACCCACGAAGCCTGGGCTGTAAGCGTACCCAGTCCAATGAAGTACCTGTAGGGGTGATAAACAAACAGGTATTTGATTAACTTGATTTGATAATTTAACGAGTTTCAAAAATATATTTGAGCTTAGCTTGTTTATGAGATGAGTTGATTTTAAACGAGCTTTAATAAAGCCAAATACAAACACGAGTCGATCTCAAGTAGCTTGATTTTTTTACGCATACTAAGCTGAACTCGTCGAGTAGTAACTTGTTCAAAATTGGCTTGAAATCTTAACGAGTTTCAAAAAAACGTTCTTAGTTTGGTTTGTTCATGTATCAAACCAATCTTGAACAAACTTTTAACGAACAAACACAAGTTTCAGACTCGAGTAACTTGGTTCGTTTAGCAGCCCTAAGTACTTGGTTTGTTTTACCGCAGTTTTGGAGCAAACTGCACAGTGTGCATTTTTGCATTTTCAGTGCCCTTTTATGGGTCTCGCTCGATGATTGGAATCTTTCATATGATATCGGAATCTTTCATATGATAGAGCTTGACGAATACTTCGACCATACCAAAAATCATTTTCATTGGATTCCGATTGTTATACAATTGAAGCACATTTATCTTCAAACAGAAGGGTTGAAGGTGGGTTTAATCCAGTGTGCCTGGTACATTTTTTCAAAGAGAAACGTGTTTCGATTGGATATTGATCGGAATCCGATCAACATGATTTTTGGTATGGTCGCAGTACTCGTCGAGCTCTATCATATGAATGATTCCGATTATCGAGCGAGGCCCAAAAAGGGCACTGAAAATGCAAAACTGCACGCTGTGCGGTTTGCTCCAAAACTGCAGTAGAGCCATCTTCAAAAATGGAAAAAGGAAATTGGGCTTGTGGATGGTTAGATCAAACTTGTTTATACCTTTGTTAATTTGTAACAACTAACAAATGGTGGGGTCTAATATTAAGAACCAATCGAAAAGGCTATGGAATTGCTATTCTTGTGGGCGTTCCACTTTCAACGTAAAATTACTAGTAACTTCATGATCAAAGTGGATCGCCTACATCAAAAGATGGAGTGCGAATATCAATTTCCAAAGGCAATCGTTGGAGATTCCACGTGCAAGCCTTGGTCAAGAAGTGTGTGTATGTGGATATACAATTCATGTGCTGTGAGAAAGAGAGAGCCTCAATGGTTAATCCGGTTAGTTGATGGGTTTGTTTTCTACACAATCAATCAGGGTTCGATCCTCGAGAGTCAGTTTAGTGTAATTCGACAAGCGTCATTTTCGTGTTTCTCTAGAGGTGATTATCAAATTGATATAAAAACAAATCTTGAAAGGATAATTAAAAGAATGGAGGCAAAGAAACGGTGGGAAAAACGGGGGAGGGGAATGTTGCGTTATCGATAGAGGGAAGAATAGGAGGAAAGAGAGACGAAAATGAGAGGTGGAGGAAAGATCTCAAGTACAGTAGTATTTTGGCCCCCAAATATGAATGTAGTTCTCGAGATTGACTTATTTACGAAGCTGCGTGATCACACTCGTCTATTTCAGCAATCTATTAGCACTAGCGTCTTGCCCGTTCGATGCACAGAAACCCAAACAAAATATTAGTGATGAATTTTTTCCTAATGTCCTGTACCCTAATGTCCTGTACATATAGTGGGGTGGATCACCATGTATGGCATTTTGGAATTTACTCAAAAACTTTCACAATAATAAAAAAAACAAAAGAAATGTAGAAAAGAGATATTCCCTCCGTCTAAAAAAGAATGACAATTTTTGAAATTTGAGTCATTTTTCATCACTTATATCTTTTAATCTATGATGTTTCTTATGAGTTTGAAAACTTTGTAAAATATAACTAATTGAAAACTATCAAACAAGATTCATATTGCATATTTGTTGAGATCCATAGTAAAAGATATAAGGAATTGAAATTGGTATGGATATAAAAAATTGACATCCAATTTGGGACGGAGGGGGTACGTTTCAACAAACATTTGTTATGTTGTTAATTGAACTTAATTTAATTTTCAAGCAAAATAACATATGTAATTTTATATTTTTTAAAAAGTGTAGGGTAATAAGTGAAAAATGAGAAAATTCTATGTGAGAGAGAGAGAGAGAGAGAGAGAGAGAGAGAGAGAGAGAGAGAGAGAGAGAGAGAGAGAGAGAGAGAGAGAACTCCGTTTTATTTTTGGTCACTAGATTCTTCGGATTTGGTTATGCTTATAATGGTTTTATTATGCCAAAAGTTACGGTGTCCTCAAAATGACCGGGGACACCGAAGTCATTCCCAACATAATTTGGAATTTGAACGAAAAAAAGGAAACTGTCCCTAATTCCTTCTTTTTCTCTTGGTCAAATTAACCAGTTGTTTTGCATTTCAATTTTTTTTAGTCAAGTGAGGATAACGAAACGGATGATGCTATGGTGTCCCCGGTCATTTTGGAGACACCGTAATTTTTTGCATAACTTCACCATTATATAACTAAAACCCATTACAAGCATAACCGAATCCAAACAAGGTATAACCAATTAAGTAATATCTAAAAAACCAACCAAGGCATAACCAAATCCAACCAAGGCATAACAAACAAGTTATGCCTTACTATAGTTCTATTATGCTCATAATAGTTTTGGTTATGCTCATAATATGTTTTGGTTATGCTCATAATAGTTTTGTTATGCCAAAAGTTACGGTGTCCCCAAAATGACTGGGGACACCGAAGTCCCTCTCTTTAACTACGGGAAGCTTAATTGGTCTAAAAAAAGGTAATGGCTGGCTGCTCATATCTAAGCTTGTTGACATCTATTCTTACTATATACTATAAGAATCTGGGAATCTGTTTCCTTTTATCCTTCTTATTGTTATAGACTTTGAAATTCCAAAATTTCAGTAATCAGATAGATTCATTAATTGTTTGGGTGAATTATTCCCTAATTATTTTTTTTCTGGATCTATCTTCAAGCTAATGACAAAATTTGCTTAATTAAAAAAAGCTAATGCTAATACTCAAGTTATTTCCGATAAATGAGAAAAATAACCTATCTAAAAAATCATGAAAATCTGAACTTTAGTAGTATCTTTAATTAGTAAAAGGAAAACTCACCCTTAATTAGAAACTTCCAAGAAAAGACGGACACAATATCTATCTACCAACTGCCCTCAACAATTTCTATACCTTCTTTTCATGATATTCCTCCATATTCTTATTTTGTGAGTTCAGACAAGGTCTATAATCATAATTCAAACTGTTCATCTCATTATACACACCACACGAACGAAAAAACATGTCTGAAAAAACCTTATTTGATTAATGATCATTTGGCACGTAAACATGTAGCATTTTATAATGTAAAATGAATGTAAAATGAATGTCAAATATACATCACACTTAAACCTTACGATTTACACAAAACATAAAGCCTATTATCATATCTATGTATATCCAGTAAAACTAATTTTCCATAAGAATGTTTGATTTTCTAAACCATTCCATTTTTAATTTACAGTTTTTAACTGATTTGTTTATTTTAGAAAATCAAAACTTGAAATATGTATACTCGAATGATATTTTTTAAACTTGGATGATTTTTCAGAGTTACAACAAAGCCCTAATAAAGGGGGAGCAACTTTTGGTATGGAGTAAAAAGTGAGACTGGCTTATATTTTACTTTCCTAAATTGAATAAATCAAAATTTTAAAATCCATGCACTTTATCAACCCACCTAAAATCTATTCTAACTTGTGAAGGTAGGGACTTGAAAGTGAGACTGGCTTATATTTTACTTTCCTAAATGGAACAAATCAAATTTTAAAATCCATCAACTTAATCACACCACCTAAAATAACCATAGGACTAAAGTAGTAAAATATCGATCTTCTATCTTCCCTGCCCACGTTCCCACAAAGGTGACGCCACATATAGTGCAAACTTTCAAACAACGTTGATTTAATTACTTTTCATAGGAAGATTCAAAGAAACTTTCAAATGACGCCCACATTATCATTGATGGTCATTAGTCATGATAGATTAAAAAAAAAAAAAATTTCAAAATTCGCTCTGATAAGTCATTGCTTGCAGACCTTTTCAAATTTCAACCTGCTATGGAATGACGCCCAACGTCACCCTTCTATATATTGAAGAGATTAATCTCAAATAAATAGCTCTATGACGGTTCCAGAAATTCTCTACGGTGGGGACACCAATTTTTACTAAGTTTGAACGAAAATTTACAATTGAGCACAATATAATTTAAAAATAGACTTAGTCAAATGCGAAAAGGTTTATGATATGTATGCTTCTAAAAGTTGTTAAATATAAGCACAAAAAATAAAATATTCCCTATTATGTGCTTCTATGTGCACGTCACAGTAATTTTCACAGGACTATGGGTTATTTTCATTTGAAGTTGCAAAAATAAAATCTGTAAGCAAATACTTATCGAAAAATCCCTCTCTCTCTCTCTCTCTCTCTCTCTCTCTCTCTCTCTCTTATCGAAAAATCCCTCTCTCTCTCTCTCTCTCTATATATATATATCTATCTATCTATCTATCTATCTATCTATATATATATATATATCTATCTATCTATCTATATATATATATATATATATATCTTTATCTAACCTCCGAAAAAATCCCCCAAAAATATAAAGAATAAGAAAGAAAGCCATACTCGCTAAGCAATTAAAAAAGGGTTAATTTTAGAAATAGTCCCCCTCTAGTTTCCGTGCAATCTCAATTTCATTCCTATAGCATTAATTGTGTCATTTTTAACCATATAGTTTACATTTTGTCTCAATTTGGTCCCTCTCATTGACGGCGTTTATTAAAACTAACACAACTCGTGGGTAAAATTGACATTTCGCTCTTAGAGGGACGAAATTGAGACAAAATAGAAATAAGAGGGACTATTTTAGAAAATTTACATTTTTTTATTTTGTAAAGACAAGCTCACACCTAAAATCTCTCTCTGATTAAATAATATTATGAAATTCGATAAGCATCCCTTAGTTAAATATCTTTGCATCAATTTTTTTCCAATGGATTTATCTTAATTTTTACAATCTCGTTATGTATGTTCTTTTCTATGCGATTACACAAAAAAGTTGTTATGAAACAATTTGTTAATCTCCATATGAAACATTTTTTTTTCTAATTGCGAAAATAAAGATTTTTTTTTTGGTGAATGAGGAAAAAGTTGTGATGAAACATTTTGTTACAAAACATTTTTCTTTTTTCTAATAGCGTAAAAAAGAGCATAATGGGATTTTAAAAATCAAGATAAATCCAATGCAAAGTTATTTAACTAAGGGATTCTTTTCAAATTTCATAATATTATCTGTATTATATTCTAAAATAATGTTTTTTTATTTCCCCAACGATATTAGGTATGAGTTTGTCTTTGCAAAATCAAAAATAAAATGTAACCTCCGAAAACAAGTATCCTCTTCTTTAAAACAGTCCCTCTTAAGAAACTTACAGTGTACTTGAACACTGTAAGGACAAACTCCAAAATAATATCTTTAAAACAGTCCCTCTAGTTTGCATTTTGTCTCAATTTCATTGCTCTACGAGTGAAATGTCAATTTTGCCCCAGAGGTCTGTTAGTTCTAATAACACCGTCAGTGAAAGGAACCAAATTGAGACAAACTACAAGGTTAAAAATGACACAATTAATACTAGAGGGACGAAATTGAGATTGTGTGCAAACTAGAGGGACTATTTCTAAAATTAACCCATGAAAAAAAAAGCTCTAATATGCATGTGGAGTCTGAAAGTTAAAAGCTTAAAAAGATTCGTGGGGTGTGAAAGTTAAAATTAAGGAGCTTTTCAAATAAACATTTTTGCATTGTTCACTTGTTATTTTGCAAAACTCTTGGGGTACATACCCTTAATTAGAAACTTCCAAGAAATTAAAGAGGGGCATGATATCTATCTACCAACATGACCCCAAAAACGCAAAAAAAAAAATTTGACGCTCAAAACAAAAAGGACCCAAAAAAAAAAAAAGTCTATATACCAACCACCCTCAACTTCTGAAGCAGAAATCATGGCATGAGCTCCTCCTCTCTATACCTTCTTTCTCCTTCTATCCCTCCATATTCTTACTTTGTGGGCTCAGAGAGGATCTACAATCATAATCCAAACAGCTCATCTCATAGAACGCACGAACTAAAAAATATGTCTGTAACAAAACTTATTTGATTAATGATCATTAAGCATGTGAACATGAAGCGTTTTATAATGTAAAATGAATGTCAAACATACATTACACTTAAGCCGTACAATTTACAGAAAACATACAGCTTGTTATCGTATTATCACTCTATATCAAGTAAAACTAATTTTCCACACATATTCTGTTCCGAGATGATCGGTTTAGATTATGATTGCGAGCCCCGAGAAAAATTTATTGTTTGGAGGAGCAGGGGAGGAGGAGAGGGAGAGTGCAGAGGAGTTGATTCAGAAAGCATGACGCGCTTTATTGTTTGGATTTATGCGACAAAGTACGTACGTAATGTCTACTAGGCGACAAAAGTTTAAGGTCACAAGTTGCGGCGTCTACACGTGTCCAATTCAGATTTCAAATTATCCAGTAATCCAAGAGCACGTCAGGTGGTGCTCTGCACCTCCCCAATGTCCCCATTAGTCGTGGATTTGACGGAAATATATGGTAGCGGAGTGAATAGAAGCACAACGTAATGGTGCTCTCATAATACTGTATAATTTTACCCCAATTCGTTTGTGTATATATAAAGCCCCGTTTGGCTAAATAAACCAATTGGTTTATTTTTTTGTTCTTATTCAATTTTTTTCATATTTATTAGTTTTTTGTCAATCTTTTTGGGGGATTATTGCTTCATCACGATAAGAGGAATCTAAAAAGTAAAAACTTGCGCTCGAGACCACTTTTTTGAATAAAGATAAAAATAAGTTAATAAGCCAATTTTTTCGTCTTTATTGAAAAAAGATTGGATTTCGATAATAATTTTTTACTTTTTAGATTTCTCTCATTATGATGATACGATAATTTCAAAAAAATTAACAAAAAACTAACAAATACAAAAAAAAAAAAAAAAGAGCTTAGTTTGCATTAAGGTGTGCTGGCTAATGATTGTCTAGATGTCGAATGAATGGAGTAATTGTCTTTATGCATAGTAGCCTAGTTCGTAACGTTAAATGACCTTTAATTTTCTGCATAATTGTGTCCTTGGACGTACGGGGAGGCAGCCAAAATTTGAACTTACTTTGTTCATGGGCTGTGGATTACAATACACAAAACGAATTGGGGCTTATGAATCATTTAGTTTAAGATAATTATTACATCACACAGCAAAAAATATTTAAAAGCTGTTACTATATATACGAAACTTAATCACTATGGGTAATTTATTATAGAAAAATAGACATTGAATTGTCAAAAAGGCAAAAACATAAAGAAAATTACAGCTCATGCGTGGGGGAATAAAGGAATATCCAAGGGCTATTTAGAACTTTCACAGCAGACAAAGACCTACTTGTAGTAACAGATATAAGGAATATGCTAATACCAATTAAAAACATTATGCAGTCTACACTTTAATTGATTTTACAGTGTGTACACGAATGTGTCTACATTATTATAACTTGAGTTTGTCAATTATTTGTGAGCATAGGAGTTATGGTTGTGAAAATTGGTGTGTTTTTTTTTTTATGGGGTTTTCAGTTCATTAGCTTTGTGCAGATGGAAAAAAAAAAAAAGAACTCTTCTCCACCACAAGTGTCGGCTTTGAAATTCTCGGGGCCTAAGATGAATTTGTGAGGGGAAAAAAATATTCTTATGGAGGAGGAAAAGAGAGGCTCTTAGGATTTGAAGCATGTACCTATTATATGACAAATTAAGGTTTTCCACTAGACTAGCTATCTCATTTATTATATGAATGCTAAATTATATATATATATATATATATATATATATATATATTACATATCTACCTATGTTCTATCTGGGGGCTTAAAGTCTGCCGTCTTGTCCGCCTTAGCTCAGGACCAGACACCACACAACCTTGTGGAGTCCATACACTTAATACTGGAATCATAGAAGAAACATGTGTAAGAAAATAGTGTGGAAAAACAATAAACGATTTTACTAATTTCTGGAAATTACAAGATGAACATGAATCAGAAAATTACAGAATACGAAAAGTACACATAGACTGTAAAAGAGAATTAGTAATTCCAAACCGAGACCCGTTTTGATCAACGGTGCCCTTAAGACAAATTCGCCGCCTCACCGGTGCTGGAGGTTGTGTCGGTGTTTGTCTCCCAGGGTTGACTCGGTTCCCACTCAGCCGCCGGAGCACCGCCGTAGACTGCCCGTCGAACGAACTTGTGTCTGTACTCTCTCTCTCGAAGGAAGAACGATATTGTATTGCAGAAGAATGCTTTGGATTGTTTTTGGTGTGTTGAAACCAAAGGCAGAGGTCCCCTTTTATAGTTGAAGGAGGAGCCTCTGCCATCAATACGACAATGAATACGATATTCATGGAGGAGCCTATACAATCAATAGGGGAATTGATTCCGCTATTCAATTCGGAAATAAAACTGATACAGTTATTATTCCTGAAATTGAATACGCAATCATGGGTAATAACTCTGGGTAATCAACCCAGCTTTGACCATCTAACCGTGCACTGTTGTTGGTCCGAAACCCACTTTGAGAGACAATTTCTCATTCATCTCTTAATGGAATTTGTTCATTCTTTCACCGGTTTAAACTCCTTAGCAAGGATTATTAAAACCTACTTGGGCCCACCTCGCGCGGTGTGGGTCCCACCAAATTCTCTTTGGTTAAAATTCCATTTTTTCCAACAATCCCCCACATGAATGAAATTGGCTGAATCCGACTCGGGAGACAAAGCTGACACGAGAGAGAGTACAATGGAAAAATTCCGCATAGGATAGGTAGCTTTTGGCCTTGAACCTTCCCTTGTAAATACCTATCGGATTTACTGGCTGACCAGTGAACATGTTGTCTTGAACTGTTCTGCCGTTTGTGTAAACCGAGACAACAGGCATCACACGGAACTCCTCCCAACACAGTTCAGTTCTCACTGTTGGGTTCGTTTTGGCCATGACACCCCTTCCTGGTTCTGCAAGTATTTTCTCGAGAATTTCGCCTTCCTAAATTCTCAAAGAAGCGGCCCCACTTCATACTCACATAGGTGACCTTCTTATAAAGGGTATCCTGCTATACCCCGCCTGACATTCCAGCGCATAAGAGTCATTAAAAGCCAACGCTTAACCTGTTTCCATTTGCAGGTATCACTGTTTCGCACCATAGGAATGAGCAAGAGAGCATGTCTCCACAGTGATCGTTCTCCGTTACTCGCAAGTAGGTTGTCCCATTGAACCTAGATCTTGGGATCTCCAGTCAGCTAGGTTGGGTTTCCTTCACGGTAACACGAGCGTAGTAGGCTTTAGCCCCATTCCCTTCGATGCTTTCTCAACTAGCTCTTTGTTTAACCCTTTGGTTAGCGGATCCGCAATGTTGTCCTTTGACTTCACATAGTCAATAGTAACAACCCCAGTTGAGAGTAATTGTCTAATGGTATTGTGTCTACGACGGATATGCCTAGACTTACCATTATACATATTACTTTGTGCCCTTCCTATTGCTGATTGACTATCGCAATGGATGCAAATTGCTGGCACAGGTTTCGACCATCTTGGAATATCTTCTAGAAAATGGCGTAGCCATTCTGCCTCTTCAGTTGCTTTATCTAAAGCAATGAATTCAGATTCCATCGTAGAACGTGCTATACACGTTTGTTTTGAAGATTTCCAAGAGACAGCTGCACTACCAAATGTAAAGACATATCCACTCGTGGATTTCGAGCCTTTCATATCCGATATCCAGTTTGCATCACAGTACCCTTCTAGTACTGCTGGATATCTGGTGTAATGCAGTCCCAAATCACGAGTATGCCTTAAATAGCGTAGTACTCTCACTATCGCCTTCCAGTGATCATCCCCCGGATTACTCGTGTATCTACTCAATATGCTAACTGAATAGGCTATATCTGGCCTTGTACAACTCATCAGGTACATTAGACTCCCAATTATCCAAGAATATTCCAATTGGGATACCCCTACCCCCACATTCTTGGATACGTGAAGATTCACATCCACAGGAGTCCTTGTTATATTCATATCAGACTTGCTGAATTTCTCAAAAATCTTATCAACATAATAAGATTGAGATAGTGCAAATCTGTCAGATGTTCTGGTGATTTTAACACCCAGTATCACATCTGCAAGGCCCATATCTTTCATTTTCCGGTGGAGGTACAGCTACCTTTGTGAAAGACCCCCACATTCGAAGGTAACTGTAAACCACACACCTCAGTGTGGATTAAATCCAATGGCTTAGTACTTCTTTCAACTCATTGATAAGAAGTCTCTACCACTTGGACCCTCGTAAAGCAATCACTTGCGTATCATGCTAATTTCCTAAATGAGAGGAACTTGTTCCCGCAGGAAGTACTGTTGGCGCACCAAACAGCTATTGTCACACCACTTGGGACAATACCATATCAAGTATTCCCATGGTTGGAGCCATTTCTGCAAGCACTTGGCCCAACAGAGTCAATCAAATCAAGCATAGGACCAGGGCCGAGCAATCTCAAGGCCAAAGCCGAGTACACCACTCTAGAGGCCGAACAATCCGTGATCCAAGGCCGAGTCGCGCACGACTAACCATGGCTAAAGCCGGACAATTTACCAATAATCCGTGATTGAGTCGCACACGACTAATCGAGGCCGAAGCCACAATTTAACCCCAAAGCCGATTCAAGGTCGAGTCGCGCACGACTGACTAAGCCAAACAGTTTACCCATCCGAGGTCAAGTCGCGCACGACTGACTAAGGGAATAGTTTCTCGCATCATTCCCATGCTTGAATGTGGTACGGTTGTTCATGTTATCCTGTATATGCACCATAATCAACACCTTTTGATTAACATTCCATGTGGCAAAGCCGGACACCCTCCTGTAATACTAAATAACCTTCCACCAACAAGGTTAAAAAATCCACATCATAGAAATTAAGATCAACACGTTAGTGAACAAGATCTCAATATAAAACAGAAATAGTACCACACAAACTAAACCTGTCATTCAACACTAAACAGAAGGAGCAAGGAAAAAATATCATTTCTGATTTTCCCCAAAAACAGAACCCAGTATATATATTTTTCTTCCCATGCAATTCCCCCCTATTAAAGTTGAGAGAAGATTAAACACAGGTTTATGCAACAGTAGACAAGAACCAACCGATTCCCATGACCATGAGTACCAACCACTAAAGCACTGATTAAGATCCCTAAACGTTTTTAAAAAAAAAACTGATCTCAAGGACCACTTATCTTTAACACAGTACTAACGGGGAAAAATAATAACTCAGTTTTTGATTTCCCAAAAACTCAATTAAGCACACCATTTAAAGCTTTTACTAATATCCCAAAGTACTTTTCGGAGAAAACAGTAGCAATGTTTGACTACTCAAAAATATACTCTGTAGTTGAAAAAGTCCACAAGGATTAGTACAGTAATATATTTATAGAAACCACAAGAAATGTTAGACTATCAAACAATAACCGAAATGATGTAAATGAAACATTGACATTTTCCTTTCAAATCCTGATAGGATCAGATAATGCCCTGCCTTCGATCAGTTTCTTTTTCCATTCCACCAATGGAAAACAGAACAAGAAAAGTTTCCGCAAACCTTTGAAACTGGTTCGTTGGTTCTTTTCCTTTGTTCCCTTCCGAACCCTCTCTGTCCAAAAGGTTTTCCACTGCACTGCCAAAGCTCTCACAAAGAAGTAGTACAGCGGTGAAGGAATTAAACCCGAAATATTTGGATACCAAATAATAATTGCATCACTAAGTGCCGCATTAATACAAATTCCAACGGTTCAATCTGTTTTCAAGACTCTACCACAATGGAATCATAACGGTTTACCATATTAAGAGTACAGAAGAATCATTTAGTGGAGAATCATCAGCTGCTATGGAACCCAAGCAGAGTACTCAACTCCGTGAAAACTACATTTCTTTTTTCCTTTTCCAAAAACATAACACTGCTAGAAAATTCCACGTCCTTGAAACTGCCCAAACCAGCTCACAAACAACTGTGAGAACAGAACATTTCATATGGAGGAGGAATATAAAATAGTAGATCATTTGACAACCAGAATCAAAGAAATCAGTCCAAGTATTATGTATGCGTATACATAACCGATTAGCAAATCCATTACCAAATTGTAATCACTATTTTAATATAATAAAACCGTCAACACCAAATAACTAGTAATAGCCCACTGAGATGGAGTAGAACATTATTTCAAAGAATTTGAAACAAAACGTAAGTTGTAAAACTCGGTTTTCACAATTTCCAGAAATCGTTTGTAAATACAATCCTTTGATCATAAAATCATCACTATTTTCAAATAGAAAATTTGTCTTAAGATTGTAAGAAAATAGTGTGGAAAAACAATAAACGATTTTACTAATTTCTGTTGGAAAAAATGGAATTTTAACCAAAGAGAATTTGGTGGGACCCACACCGCGCGAGGTGGGCCCAAGTAGGTTTTAAATGTTCCTTACTAAGGAGTTTAAACTGGTGAAAGAATGAACAAATTCCATTGAGAGATGAATGAGAAATTGTCTCTCAAAGTGGGTTTCGGACCAACAACAGTGCACGGTTGGATGGTCAAAGCTGGGTTGATTGCCCAGAGTTATTACCCATGATTGCGAATTCAATTTCAGGAATAATAACTGTATCAGTTTTATTTCCGAATTGAATAGCGGAATCAATTCCCCTATTGATTGTATAGGCTCCTCCATGAATATCGTATTCATTATCGTACTGATGGCAGAGGCTCCTCCTTCAACTATAAAAGGGGACCTCTGCCTTTGGTTTCAACACATCGAAAACAATCAAAAGCATCTCTGCAATACAATATCGTTCTTCCTTCGAGAGAGAGAGTACAGACACAAGTTCGTTCGACGGGCAGTCTACGGCGGTGCTCCGGCGGCTGAGTGGGAACCGAGTCAACCCTGGGAGACAAACACCGACACAACCTCCAGCACCGGTGAGGCGGCGAATTTGTCTTAAGGGCACCGTTGATCAAAACGGGTCTCGGTTTGGAATTACTAATTCTCTTTTACAGTCTATGTGTACTTTTCATATTCTGTAATTTTCTGATTCATGTTCATCTTGTAATTTCCAGAAATTAGTAAAATCGTTTATTGTTTTTCCACACTATTTTCTTACAATCTTAAGACAAATTTTTTCTTTTTGGGAAAATCAGTTTCGGTTTTGCTTGAAAAAAAAACAATTTCTGGTTTTGACGTTACGAACAGACTTCAAGAGGAAAAGGAAAACCAGTATTTTTCTTCCTCACGGTTTTCTCAACAGTTTTTTGGTCTGGTAGAGTACTGTTCTGAAAAACTGTTTTGAACATTTCCACAATCAGTAGCACGGTCTTTTTGCTTAATAACAGTAGTGGGTTTGCCCCTTTGCATTCTCCTGTTTCAATTATTTTGCATGCTAACTATTTATATCCTCGGTACAGTATATTGGAAAAAAAAAAAAGTTAGTAGTCCGTTTGGATTTTTTTACTCCATATTTGCTACTGACATCTTTGAAGAGTTATTGTTTACCACTGTTATTGGTACTAGAGAAATTTGCATATTCTTAATTGATTGCTGACTAACCCAATTCTTTCACAGTAGAGTATTGTTCCCCTACTACTGTAGCCTTGTAAGTTTGTGCTATAAACTATTTCTTTCTGTCAGTGCAAACAATTTTAGCGTGCTATTGATTCTATGCTGATTTAGTGAAATTTGGTTTTGAATTTTACATTGAATCGTCAGTTACGGGTAAGAAGAAAAAAAACTGTTACAGCTTTTATTTAGTTTTTAAAAGCTCACAATTATTTGGAGAGTTATACGTGTTTAATTTCTTTTCAAACTTCAAAGTTCTGTAACGGAAAAAGGGGTCTTCTTGAGTAAAGATAAAAAAAAAAAAAAAAAAACCGTTATTCTTTTTGAAGACAGTACTTGATATTTTGGGATATTAAAACTGTTTTGTTTTTGATCGGTTACAAAGACAGTTATATTTGAACGTGCCAGTGAACGGTTTCGATTTTGGGATGTATTGTAATTGTTGGCTGTGAGTACATTTACAAGTTTTGACTTCTTCAAAGTTGTTATATAACCTGTACAATTGGCAAAAGGATTTTTGTCCACTTCTGTTCAGTTGGCATGTGTGTTCTCGGTACAGTGGGTTGCAAAACTTTGCCTTGTTCTAATAGTTTTCACCCATATTTAATTACCTGAATCGGTTTTTTAATTCGGGGTATTTTAGAGCACAAGTGTTTCGCGGAAATTATCATTACAAAATTGGTTTGCTATGTGTAACAGTATAAGGGAAAAACATGTTATTTGTTTTCATGTTTATAGTATTGAAGTCAATACTCAATGTTGGTAATCGGTTTCGATATTTACCTTTGGAACGGGTTTTAGTCATTTGCTTGTTTGGGCTATACTAATTCGAACTCTACTGACTTGGTTTTCCAATTGACGGTTTGTCATTTGCTGTGTTGAAACACATTCCTATTGACTTGCTAATTGGTCGTGAGTGCAGGACTGATTTTAGTAAATGGTATATGATAATAGTGCTTTGTTTCGGAACAAAAGGAGAAACTATTTGGCTTCGGTGTCGGTCGGTAGTGCACGACTTGACTTTGGATGGATAAATTATTTGGCTTCGGTCTCGGTCAGTCGTTCGTGACTAGTCTTCGAATCAGTTTTGTGATAAACTGTTGGGCTATGGCCTCAGTCAGTCGTGCGCGACTTGACCTCGGATGGGTAAACTGTTTGGCTTAGTCAGTCGTGCGCGACTCGACCTTGAATCGGCTTTGGGGTTAAATTGTTTGGCTTCGGCCTCGATTAGTCGTGCGCGACTCAATCACGGATTATTGGTAAATTGTCCAGCTTTGGCCATGGTTAGTCGTGCGCGACTCGGCCTTGGATCACGGATCGTTCGGCCTCTGGAGTGGTCTACTCGGCTTTGGCCTTGACATTGCTCGGCCTCGGTCCTATGTTGGATTTGCTTGACTCTGGTGGGCCAAGTGCTTGCAGAAATGGCTCCAACCGTGGGAATACTTGATATGGTATTGTCCCAAGTGGTGTTACAATAACTGTTTGGTGCGCCAAGTGTAGTTCCTATGGGAACAAGTTCCTCTCATTTAGGAAATGAGTAGGATACGCAAGTGATTGCTTTGCGAGGGTCCAAGTGGTAGAGACTTCTTATCAATGAGTTGAAAGAAGTACTAAGCCATTGGATTTAAATCCACGTTGAGGTGTGTGATTTACGGTTACCTTCGAATGTGGGGGTGTCTCACAAAGGTAGCTGTACCTACACCAAAACAACACACCGAAACAATGGCATGAGAAATTTGACAATGCTATGATGTCAAGTGGTTTCACAATCAACGAGTGTGACAAATGTGTATATGTCAAAGACACAGACGAAGGATACGTCATTTTGTGTCTCTACGTTGATGACATGCTCATTGTTGGTAGTAACGATAAGATTATCAAATCTACCAAGAAAATGTTAAACTCGAAGTTTGACATGAAAGATATGGGTCTTGCAGATGTAATACTAGGTGTTAAAATCACTAGAACATCTGATGGACTTGCACTATCTCAGTCTCATTATGTCGATAAGATTCTTGAGAAGTTCAGCAAGTCTGATACGAGTATGGGGTATCTCCACTTATCCAAGAATGTGGGGGTCAAGACAACATGTTCACTGGTCAGCCAGTAAATCCGATAGGTATTGTGAAGTGGTAAAATAATCCACACGTATTCATTGAAAGAAAGGAAGTTTATATACAATACAAAAACTAATTTAGATCCTAAATTAGTGGATGTACACTGTCATTGCCTATTTACATTCCTATGAAAAAGGAAAACAAATCAAGCAAAGATGAATGAGGGTTGACTGTCCGTAATTGTAGGAGATCCCAGATTTTGTGCATCGACTTTACATTCCTTAACACTCCCTGATGAGCACCCAATATTGTAGATATTTGGTGCGACTAGTCCCGTATTATGTTGTTTTATCTTATGTTTATTTAGCTTTTATAGTGATATTGCACGGAAGGTGTGTTTTTGGTTATTTCAGGTAATTCGTATAAATAAGGCGCGTTTGAACGCCAAGGAATGCTCCGGGCGCAACCAAGTACTCAAGGCGACGTGCCACCCCGTTGTGGTGCTCAAGAGATGGTTTGGAGGTTGCTCGGGTCACCCAAGGGTCAAGGAAATTGAAGGAGAAGTGAGGATATTACCAAAGCTACTCATCTTCCGACGTGCTGAGGGTAGAATTGTCATAACTTTTGGTGTACAAAGTACTTTTGATCCAAACCACTTGGGTTAGAAAGTAGACTCAACGAGCTTTCCAACGGTCCAAAGAACGCCTAAATCCGAGTTCGGGAGTGTCCGGAGCAAGCCCGCGAAGTTGCCCAAAAAAAGCTGTCAAGCTTGTACCGGTACTGGGAATTCCCAGTACCGGTTCATGCTGTCCAGAGTTCACATTTTTTCAGAGTTTTTGAAGACATGAACCGGTACTGGGAATTGGCTGTACCGGTTCATGATACAGAACACATCCACGTTTTTGCTACTTTCTCTACCTTCCATTTATGGAAAGTTTCCACTTGTGGAATGTTTTTGGGATATTTTGGGGACTTTTTAGTCCTATGTAACTTAACTTTAGGGCCCTATAAATAGGCTTATATGCCATATATGGAAAGGATGGCCATTTCTAGTCTTTTTTAGGCCTTAGTCTTCTTCTCTCTAGGATTTCCACCATTGTTAGTCTTTTAAGCTTTCTTAGCTAATTTCTTCAAGAACTCATGTAAGTATTTATCTTATGTTAATTTCTCGTTTATTAATGTTGTAGCTACTCTTTAGATCTTTGCATAAATCAAGTTTATTTACGTTTTTATCGGTTAAATCTTTCGCTCAATTTTCTTACCATGTCTAGTCTTTTAGCTATGTGTGAGTAGTCTTTTGGCTAAGTCTTGGGCTAATCTTTCCCGATGATTGAGGTGGTTATTTGGTTCTCAAACCTTCGGGCTTAAAATCATGGTTTTCGGAAATGAATTAATCTAGCCATTTTGGTCTAAACGAGGGGTGTTAACTCCTTAGTATGTCGTTTAGTCAAGCGGTCTTGGCAAGCGATATATCGAGGGCTCGTGGCCTCCTACGTGTTAGATACATTAGCAAAAATAGGTTGATTTAATTCCGATTAATCACATCTTTTGATTAACGTAGTCGTTAAAGTTAAATCTTCCGGGCGTGAGTACGCGGTCGTGACTCTCGCTTGAGTTATAATTGAGAACCGATAGCGGCCTTTGTCAAGGGTTAGACGATCCCTAGACTTGCCTCTTTTAAGTTTATTAAGAACATTTCTAGTCTTTTCTTTAGTTTTCACTGTTAAACGCAAAATCAAGTTGGCCGTCTTGAACGCCGAAATCTACCGTATAAACCTACAATCCAAACTAGCTATATTTCGATTCTCTGTGGGTACGATCCCGGACTTTCCGGTTATTATGCTATCGACGACCTAGCCCTACGCTTGGGGTGTCTCAACCTTATTGGAAGGCGAGGTTCGGAGGCTAAGCACTCCCCCTCAAGTTTGGAATGGATGTTGATAATTCCTAACTTGCTAAGTAAAGTCGAGAATTGTGAAGAACCCAATGGCTTTGTAAAAATATCGGCTACTTGGTGAGATGTGGATACATGAGTTGTTTTGATCATTCCTTCCTGAACCTTTTCTCGTATAAGATGACAATCGATCTCTATATGTTTTGTTCGCTCATGGAAAACTGGGTTTGAAGCAATATGGAGTGCAGCTTGATTGTCGCAATATAGGTTGGCAGGATGTGAATGCTTGATGCCCAAATCTTGTAGAATATATTTCAACCAGGTAATTTCACAGCAAGTTGATGCCATGGATCGGTATTCAGCTTCTGCACTGGAACGTGACACCGTGGTTTGCTTCTTGGTTTTCCAAGAAATTAATGAATTACCAAGGAGTATGCAGTACCCAGTGACGGATCGTCGAGTATCACGACATCTTGCCCAATCTGCGTCACAAAATGCATTTAGTTGAATTGAACTAGTTGTAAGAAGTAAAATCCCTTGACCAGGCGTTTGTTTCACATATCGCAAGACGCGATGAGCTGCCTCTAAATGTGGAACCCGGGGTTTGTCCATAAATTGACTTAGAACATGGACTGAATATGCCAAGTCGGGTCGAGTGATAGTCAAATAAATCAGCCGTCCAACAAGTCTACGATATGAGGAAGGGTCACTAATGTAGTCACCATCAAACTTACTGAGAGATAAGTTTTGTTCCATGGGAAAAGAAGCTGGTTTCACACCAAGATATCCAACATCTTCAAGAATTTCGAGAGCATATTTTCGTTGTGAAAGAGCAATGCCTTTGTTGGATCGAGCAACTTCAATACCTAGAAAATATTTCAATTCTCCAAGGTCCTTCAATTTGAATTGATCTTTTAGGAATAACTTGGTGTCTTCAATGTCTTGTAGATTGTTTCCTGCTAGGATAACATCATCAACATAAACGAGGAGGGCAGTGAATTTACCATCTTGGGATCGGACGAACAAGGAGTAGTCAGCCTTCGATTGTTTGAAATTGGCTTGTTTGAGAGCTGTTGAGAGTTTGATAAACCATTGACGGGAAGCTTGTTTGAGACCATACAATGATTTGTGAAGTTTGCAAACTCGTGTCTCCCCCTTTTGTCCGAAACCAGGAGGTAAAGACATGTAGACATCCTCATCAAGGTCACCATGTAAGAAGGCATTATGGACATCGAGTTGGTGAAGGTGCCAATGTTGTGTTGAGGCCACAGCAAGAAGGAGGCGAACGGTTACAAGCTTTGCAACTGGAGCAAAAGTCTCTCCATAATCCAAGCCTTCAATTTGATTGTATCCCTTTGCTACCAATCTGGCTTTATAGCGTTCGACAGTACCATCAGAGTTGTATTTGATCTTGTATACCCATTTGCATCCAACCGGTTTCTTCCCAAGAGGTAGAGCTTGGAGAGACCATGTCCCATTAGCTTTGAGGGCAGCAAGCTCTTGTTGCATAGCAACACGCCATTTAGGTTCACAAACTGCCTGTGCAAAGGATGAAGGTTCTTTTTCGGCTGAAAGAGAAGTGGTGAAAGCACGGTGTTTGGGTGATAATTTGTCATATGAAAGTACATCAGATAAGGGGTAAACGATACCTGTAGCTTCGACCAAGGCCGAGTTAGATGATGGAACGTTACGTGAAGGAAGAGAAATACCAACATGATACTCACGAAGATAAACAGGTGTGGTTGTAGTTCTTGTCATTCGTTGTGGTAGGACAGGAGACGAAGATAGGGATTCTTGGGCAGTGGGCAACGTATTGCCGGACGAAGAGAAGTCTGTGGAGTTTGAAGGGGGGGCTTCTTGAGAGACGGGTTCTGGTGAAAAGGATTCATTGTTGGGGTTGGAAGAAGGAGATGAAGTGAAGGTGTCATCATCATATGTTGGTGATTGAGGAAACACTGGAGGAGACACTGGAGGAGAGTTGACAGCAGAAGATGGAAAAGGAAAAATATTTTCATGAAAGGAAACATCCCGTGAGACAAAAGTCTTACCAGTTAAGAGATCATAAACCCGGTATCCCTTTTGACCATACGGATATCCGAGAAAAAGACAGCGTGTGGCTCTGGCATCAAACTTTGTGGGCCGATGGTGGTGTGTTGAGGCGAAACATAAGCATCCAAACACTCGCAAATGATCATATGTGGGCTGTTTATGAAAAAGCATCTCAAAAGGTGTCTGTCCTTTGAGGAGAGTTGTGGGTGTTCGGTTGATGAGATAGGTGGCAGTTAAGATGGCATCTCCCCAGAATTTCTTAGGGAGGTTAGCTTGAAATAATAAGGCTCGAGCCACATTGAGGAGGTGGCCGTGTTTTCGCTCGACTACTCCATTTTGTTGGGGAGTGGAGACACAACTGGTTTGATGCATGATCCCTTTATCGGAATAAAAGTTTGTCATTCTAAATTCGGGACCATTATCACTACGAAGAATTTTAACTTTCAAGGAGAATTGTATCTCAATAAAATTGATGAATGTAGTTATGCAGTTACGAGTGTCAGATTTATGACACATCAAGTAAACCCATGTACATCGAGTGTAATCGTCAACAATGGTAAGGAAATATTGTGCCCCATTGAGTGCAGGAACATGGTATCCTCCCCATATATCAACATGAATCAATTCAAAAGGTGCATGAGTACGAATTGAACTTAATGGGAATGAAGAACGAGTCTGTTTAGCTAATGGGCAAATTAAACAATCAGAAACACCACAAAGCTTTATGTTTGTAACAGAACGAGGAAGTAAACAAAGACTCTTATTCGAAAGATGACCAAGACGTTGGTGCCAAAGGCTTGGGGAGAGAGAAGTTGTTGCGGTGACTGAGTTGATGCTCGTTTTCTGCGGAGTATCAAGGTAGTAAAGTCCTCCTCTTTCAGTTCCCGTCCCAATCATCTTCCCCGATTGTTGGTCCTGTAGTATACAAGCATCGTCAGTGAATGTGGCAAGGTAGCGGGATTTGGAAACTAGCTTGCTGACAGATATTAAGTTTAACTTAAAAGAGGGAACACATAGCACATTATGCAATGAAAAACCAGGAAAATGGACGCTGCCCATGTGTGTGACGGCAGCAATTGCTCCATTGGGAAGATGCACGGTTCGATTGGTAACACGAGAGTTTGGAGACAACAAATCAGCAGAGCAGACCATATGATCGGTGGCTCCTGTGTCAAGTATCCAATACATTTCTTTGCAAAAAACAGAGGCACATGAGATTGTACCTGAGAGATCACTCATAGCGGATGCACTACCAACGTGATTGGCCAAGGAGTTGGGCTTATTTCCATTGAGCATTGTCATGACATTCTGGTACTGTTCCGCCGTGAGGGTGAAGGAAGGCGCTGCTGTATTGGCATTGACATGGTTGGCTTTGGGAAGAAAGTTTTTGTGCTCTTGCTGATCAGATCTACCTCCTGCAAGATTCATCTTTTTCAGCTTACGACAGACATCAATGGTGTGACCTTTCCAGCCGCAAAAATCACACTTAAGATGTGCTCGACATGTCTCTGAAGTGTGCCCAAGTTTGTCACAATTTCCACATTTTAAATGAGGATTTTTGGGTGTGAAAGCTCTCTCAAAGTTTCGTGAGTTGCTCCTTGTAGCAAAGGCTGTAGCTTCAGTCATCACAGCGCTTCCTTTTGATATTCCTCGTTGTTTCTCATCCTGAAGGATGAGAGAGTGGGCTTTGTTGACGGTAGGAAGCGGATCCATGAGCAAAATTTGTCCTCGAACAGCAATGTAGGCTTCATTAAGCCCCATGAGGAACTTCATGGTCCTTTGACTTTGTTGGAACTGCAAAACTTCTTTCACAGTGCCGCAAGTGCACGTTGGGATACAACACAATGCATCGCGTTCGTCCCAAAGGCCCTTTAGCTTGGTATAGTAAGCACCAATTGTCATGTTGTCCTGTTTACAATCATGGATGGCTTCCTCAACATGAAAAAGATGGACACTATTAGTGCGTGAAAAACGCTCTTTCAGATCAGTCCAGATTTCATGAGCACTTTCATTGTATATTACGCTTGCTTTAATGTCCTCCGAGATTGAATTGAAAAGCCATGCCTTGACAAGGTTGTTGCAGCGCCTCCATTGTTGGAATTCTGTGGTGGAAGTTGTTGATGGCTGTTGAATGGTGCCGTTGACGAAGCCCTCTTTATTCTTGATGTTGAGGGCCATAAGCATGGCACGACTCCAAGTGTTGTAATTTTCCTCAGTCAACGGTTGTGTGACGAGGATGAGTCCAGGTTGATCGGAGTGATGAATGTAAAAAGGATCATTTGGGTTACTGTATTCGTTGGCCTCAGGCTTGGCTGAGTTTTTTGAACTTTCAGTATCCTTTTCTTTTTCTGCCATGTGTGTTGGCTAGAAGAATGATGATTGCTATGTTTGAGAAAGAAACAAGGGTTTAGGAACGTGTGTGCTCTGATACCATGTGAAGTGGTAAAATAATCCACACGTATTCATTGAAAGAAAGGAAGTTTATATACAATACAAAAACTAATTTAGATCCTAAATTAGTGGATGTACACTGTCATTGCCTATTTACATTCCTATGAAAAAGGAAAACAAATCAAGCAAAGATGAATGAGGGTTGACTGTCCGTAATTGTAGGAGATCCCAGATTTTGTGCATCGACTTTACATTCCTTAACAGGTATTTACAAGGGAAGGTTCAAGGCCAAAAGCTACCTATCCTATGCGGAATTTTTCCATTGTACTCTCTCTCGTGTCAGCTTTGTCTCCCGAGTCGGATTCAGCCAATTTCATTCATGTGGGGGATTGTTGGAAAAAATGGAATTTTAACCAAAGAGAATTTGGTGGGACCCACACCGCGCGAGGTGGGCCCAAGTAGGTTTTAAATGTTCCTTACTAAGGAGTTTAAACTGGTGAAAGAATGAACAAATTCCATTGAGAGATGAATGAGAAATTGTCTCTCAAAGTGGGTTTCGGACCAACAACAGTGCACGGTTGGATGGTCAAAGCTGGGTTGATTGCCCAGAGTTATTACCCATGATTGCGAATTCAATTTCAGGAATAATAACTGTATCAGTTTTATTTCCGAATTGAATAGCGGAATCAATTCCCCTATTGATTGTATAGGCTCCTCCATGAATATCGTATTCATTATCGTACTGATGGCAGAGGCTCCTCCTTCAACTATAAAAGGGGACCTCTGCCTTTGGTTTCAACACATCGAAAACAATCAAAAGCATCTCTGCAATACAATATCGTTCTTCCTTCGAGAGAGAGAGTACAGACACAAGTTCGTTCGACGGGCAGTCTACGGCGGTGCTCCGGCGGCTGAGTGGGAACCGAGTCAACCCTGGGAGACAAACACCGACACAACCTCCAGCACCGGTGAGGCGGCGAATTTGTCTTAAGGGCACCGTTGATCAAAACGGGTCTCGGTTTGGAATTACTAATTCTCTTTTACAGTCTATGTGTACTTTTCATATTCTGTAATTTTCTGATTCATGTTCATCTTGTAATTTCCAGAAATTAGTAAAATCGTTTATTGTTTTTCCACACTATTTTCTTACAACATGTGGTAAAAAAAGATATTGGGACACTATGTGGCGATGTTCGAAGAAAATGGAATGGTTTTCCTTTGGTTTGGTGGAGGGGATGATGATTTGAGATTGCTGAGGATGGTTGAAAGGTTTTAGTAGGAGTATTCTAGAAAGAGAAGAGGAGTAAGGTGGAGAAGAACATATACGACTAGAGAAGAACATCATCACATGGGTGGGAATGGGGGACCCACCATGATGTTGAAATCCACATTATGGTGTGAACAAAACTACTCGTATGAGACATGGCTGATGCTAATAGAAGACATGGCTGATGCTAATAGAGGGGATACTTTTAGATTTTTTCCCCCGAAAAAGAAAGATCGATCGACTAATTTGTTGATTTTGTTCTCCGTTTTCTCTCCCAAACACGGTTCAAGCATTAAGAATTGGATTTCCGCTTTTGCACAGGTGTTTTGGGAGGAAGGTCCAATCCAGTTTTGGACCGTTGCGGCCCCCTCTCAGACCCACAACAATAATCGGAATCATTTATTTTGTAAAACTCATTGACTATGTCATCCATGCAAAAAAAAAAAACCTTTATTGAACATCTATAGGTACATAAACCAAACAGATTAGGAAAGCCCCTCCTATCCCATTCCCATTGCTTTGGAATGGAGGGAGGGTAAGCCACCTAGCTTCATAAGGTAGGAGCACAGTTAAGGCAGGGAGATCATTTAATTCAACAAACTAAACTCACTAAAAGAAGGAAAAGGGACTATTTATCCTTGGAATTCCGCTTGATTGGCATGAGCATGATAATTTAACGATTTTTGCACACACAACTTTTGAGTCTGAAGAGATGTATTGCTAAGAAAATATGAAATTTTAACAGAATGAGTGTCGGGCGAAATATTTGGGTTCGGGTGAAAAATATCAACCGCTTTGAGCTTTTCTCGTTTTGCATCAATTAGACAATTAGTTTAACTTTGTCTAAGATCTTTGAACAATCCACTTCTTATAAGGGCGCCTTCATTTTAGTTAAGGTAAGGACGTCCCCTTTTCTCAACTTTCTCAACCAAATTTCAATGATCCGAGCCGCTCAATGTGTTCAGAACATGATTTTAAGGGTATAACAAGAAATCAATAAAAAAATGACCGGGAAAGGCTCGATCAGATCAATTTTGATAAAAACGTGCGTTTTTATCATAAATTCATCCAATCGAACCCTTCCCGGTTCCCATTCATTTTTTTTTTTTTGGCAATTGCTGGCTAGCGGATTTCCTTAAAATCACGTTCATAAGACATTGAGCAGGTCGGATCATCAAAATTCGATCGGAAAAGGGAAGATCCTTACCTTAACAAGTTAAGAGCGCCCTTATAAAAATTTTTGTGAATCTTTATAATGAATTCTATTTTGTAAGCGTCGTTGGCTTGTATCAATATAACTTCTCTCTTGTTTAGGAAAAAAAAAGAAGAAAAAGATGTATTGCTTCTTGTGTCTGATTGACTATTAATTCATGAGCGATTCTTGAATTTGAATTTCCATTTTTGTTTTCCTTTTGACATAAGAAAACACAAACTGATATAGAACTCATCAATATGTATTCTTTTCAATAAAAAGTCCATCTCGGTGTGTTAAACTCCTTCTGAGTGTTTTAATGTAAAATATTGCGAATTTTCTATTTATAAAAGTGTGAGATGGACAATTAAAAACAAACTCCAACTTCTTACTACTATTTATCTCTCTAACTATTTCTAAAGTACACAAGACAAAGATTTATAATTTCCACATGCCACCAAGTGGCATATTTTGATGGGCCGCCGTGAAAAATTAAAATTGTATCACTTCCACATTTTGATACCATGTGATTGGATCATATGTATGACTTAACTTTTGATCTTTTATATTGATTAACCAATTAATGTGCCTTAGTATTTGTTATGCCTTGCTCACATGTCGATTGACTCGATTCGCAATATGGTTAAAATTCACACGCCTTCAATTCTCAATGCTACATGTGTTAGTATAACCCTTTTTTTTTTTTACGTGTTTTGAACGGTACATTATGTACCTTAACCTCTTACTTAGGGCCCGTTCCGGTTTCCCTTCTTTTTCCAAAACTTCCTTTTTTCCAAATTTCAAACTCAAATATAACGAAAATGAAAAATAATTTTTCAATTTTTTTTGCACCGTATTAAAGATCTCAATGAGATCTATCAAACAAGATCCATAGTGAAAAGATTATTTGCGTAAACACATAATTTTTGAACTTGAAATTTACCTTCATTTTCCAAAACCCACTTTTTTCCAAAGTGGAACGGGCCTTAGTATTTTCCTAAAATATGCCCTGACAAGTGACAAACAATGATTTGATTGGTTTGACCTTTCTATGCGCCTTTTCGAATCTACTACTATGTTTTTCTATTGGTCCACTTTTCCTTTATTTTAGTGTTAAAAGACACTTCCCCAATTTGTGCTTAGGCTCCATTTGTGGTTAGTTATTTTACATGTCCAGAACGTCGACCCGCTCGACGGCTGACCTTTCCCGCAAAAGCCCCAATGGCTGATGGGCAATACCAAATCTCTCTCTCTCTCTCTCTGACTGTATGTTTACATATCATGTAAATATATACTACTCCATAAGTATTGCAGTTGCTAAAGATTTCTCAAATTGTGTTTCAGGAAAATTTTTGTCATGGAAAATATTCTTCAATTGCTAATCAAACACTGAAAAATAAAAACAATAAGATTAATTTTTGCAAAATTATTTTACATGAAAAATATTTTACATTGTAAAACATTTTACATTGAAACAAACGGAGTCTTAATGCATCTATTTTGGATTATTTTGAGTTATAGAAACTTTCATTATTTATGCCATAATTTTTTCTAAAATTATTTTTCATTTCAAAGAGAGAAATTAGGGAAAAAAAATATATGAGTCAAAACCTTAAAATTTCAGAAAAATACAAAATTAATCTAAAAACCTGCCTATTATGAATTATGTTTGTCTTTTCTAAGATCTTCATTATCATTTAAAGTACTTGATGTGAATTAATAATCATTCAAAAGTAATTACAAGAAAATAAATTTATAAACATTGGACATGACAAATAAATCCAAGACGGGTCACCATATTTATTGATCGTTCTTGTATTTAAGTAGTATAGACTGGAGGATGGTGTGGAGCTGATCCCAGAACGTAGGACGCGCTTTATTGAGATAAATAATCTAGTCAGAAAAAAGGTCACCAGGCGATAACTGGCATTCTTTTGAGATTTTACTGTTCTTTTTGTATCCGCGGTTATTATTTGGTCAGCTTACGCGGCTACGCCTACGCCTACTTCGTTTATTCCTCTACTGGCCCAGTTAAAGATGGACGGACCATTCACGCCGGACAAAAAAAATTTTAAGAAAGTTTTCTCTTGCGGCATGACTCAAGAAGTTGCTAAGTTTCAAAATTTAGGATATCGAAGTTTACTGCTCATGACTTGGGGCTACTCTTAAAGTGTTTAAATTCTATCCACCTTAGGTAGAAACTCCAAGTTTTCCACCACCACCACCAATTGTGGATCCCATGTTGCGAATATTGCAACAATCTGAACCTTTCATCTTGTAGGGCTTGCAGAGTAGTATTTTCTCACAAAAAAATCAGCTTTTATCGAACAAGGATAGGTATATAAAGAATTAAAGTTGGGTTTATAAAATTGACGTAAGATAAGTTTGAAGTTAAACTATCATTGACTGTCTAATTTATAAACTAATTAAAATTTAATTTTTGATGTATCTATCAATATCCGATAAGCATTAATTTTTGAGTGAATATATTATTCTGTGGGCCCTACAAGATAAACGGTTCAGATTACTAAAAACAAATGCATGGTGGAACCTACAATCACAATGGATGACATGGTTTTCACCTAAGGTGGAAAGAATTTAATTAAACTCATCCTTAAAAACTATGGACACACTTTTTGGTGTACTCCAAATGGACACGACTACACCTTGTTTGTGTGAGACCTACTTAGCTGCGTTTCAGAACGGAAAATAAGTTGGAGTATTTTTTAAGAAGATAATTTCAAACTCAAAAATAATGGCCTTATTGAAATTTAAAAATATGCAATATAGATATTGTCTGAGAGATCTTTCATAAGGTGCCAAAAAAAATTTATTTATATTATTTTTGAGTTTGAAAATACGAAATAAGTACTTATTTTTTAAGAAGGTGTTTTGGAACAGGGTCTTAGGGGTCCTATAGCAATAATCGGCGCCGCTCACCAAAATAATTTTGTAAGAGCATCCGCATCAAACTCTTTAGATTTTGGACCAAATTACACCTTAAAAACCTCACTTTATTACTTTAGCTACTAACTTTTAAAATGTTTACTGCATCAAGCTCATTATATTAAAGCTATCACTTTTTAAAAATATTATTTACTCTCACTCTTTTCTTAATTAATTTTTTTTGCCAAGGTCCCTGTTTGGGGCACATTAAATGGACAAAAATTTGATTATTTTTGCGTGACTGTTACTGGTCTTACAAAGATTATTTAAATTGTATGTCATTCTTCAAATATTTTTCATGGGTTTTTGAAAAAAATTAGTACGATCTGTCATTTTGTAAGGGCTGTTTCAGAATTCGTAAGACGTCCTGTGAATTCTGAAACAACCCTTACCGATATCGAATTGAGTTAATGTTTTTAGGAACCCATTAAAAAACATTTTAAGAATGACTAGCGGTTTGAATCATTTTTGTAAGACCTGTAATGGACTCCGCAAAAATCAAAAAAATGAAGCTTTTCTTACCCGTAGCAAACATGTCCTATTTTTGAAGGTGTGGCGGCTCAAGATTTGAACGAAGTTTGAGATGACAACATTAAAACAATGTTGAATGGATGAACAGTTTCTCGTTTTCTTTTGCGTGCAACTGTAGCAATGTTACTTTGAAGCAAGGCAGAGGCAAGGCAAGGCAAGGCTGATGCTTCCACCATTTTCGTCTTTGGCTCGTTACAATACTGCCAAATGGAAAGTAACGACCGTGATACAGATGCTCTAAGGAGTCCTAAACAAATCAGCTTACTCTGATGCCAATGATGACTTAATCAATTTTTTCTATAACTCCCTGACATAAATTGAAGGAAGAATCCATCAAGCCAATTACTGTTGGTGTACCCAACAGTACCGTATCCCTTGGGGTGGGGAGAGTAGTTTCGAGGAATGGGATGGGATGGGGATTGGATTGGTCATTGGAGGGGGCTTCAGATGTTTGAAAAGAAGGAAGGAAGTAGGACCCGCTTTATCGATTGTTTTCAACTGGCGGATAAAGAAAGAAAGAAAGAATCTTAACACACTTCCGAATTGCTCCAGCGGATCGAGCAAATGTTTAGATTTTCAGAGTACTCGTCAACGTACGAGGTTCGATCCCCACATGATGAGTATTATGAAATAAGGGGTTGTTCTTCTAAAAAAGCCACTGACTTTCCCTCCAAAAATAAGCCAAACAAACCCACAAAAAAATAAAAATAAGTCAATAAGCCACTTGTTTCGTCTTTATTCAAAAAAAATTGGATTTCGGTCAAAATTTTTTACTTTTTAGATTCCTCTCGTCCTGAGTATGCAATAATCCCCAAAAAATTGACAATAAGCCACGTGATACGAAAAAAATTTGAATAAAGACAAAAAATAAGCCACTCTGACTTATATATCCGAACACCTAAGTGGAGAGCTATGATTCGAGTGGCCGTACTGTCTCTCTCGGAGATTTAAATTGCACAATCTGATCTATTTAATAGGCTGACTGTAAAATTTGTTATTTCTTTAAGGAAAAAAACAATATTAGGCTCCAGAAAATTTTGTCATATGACTCATGACTCATATATGATGATAAGGAGAAACTTTTAGGTATCAGTTTCTCATAACAGTAGTGTCGCAAGGGAATATATTGACCCAGGCTACCGGGCCACCTTCTTCCCTCACCTTTTTGGTTGCATGAAAACCGACCTCCTCCGCACTCAACCACATAATATAAACAAACACTTCTCAAGGAAAAACACACGCTTGCAAAACACCACCGTCCAGGTCTTTCGCCGCCCCTGCCGGTGTGACTGTCAGTCAATTCCCTCGATCCAAACAAGACCCCAATTCCGGCGTATTTTCATTCACCGCCCACCGCCACATACCCGACGGCCATGGACGCCCTCTGTGTAACTCCTCTGGAATCCGCCTCTCCCGCCACGGCGGAGCACCTTGTGATCAGCATCCACGGCCCTGCCTCTCCTCCGGTGGCCGGAGACACTGGTACCGACATTCGGAGCATAAATCCTTCAGCTGGGAATGAAGACAGAGGCGGCGACGCGGCGGCGGAGGATGCCGGAGGTCGCAGGAAGGTGCTGCCGGAGGAGCTTTGCCGGAACGTGGTGAAGCTTTCGTGCGAGTCGAACGCGGAAGGGGGAATTTGCGAGGTTTATGTGATTGGAACAGCTCATGTGTCTAAGGTACTTGAATTGTGTATTGTGTTTCATTTGAATTGAAGAACAATAATGCTAGGGACAGTTCACGCTCTTATTAGTTATTACCAAAGTAAAGCTCTTGAATTGTGTTTCATTTGGATTGATTCGGGTATAGATCCGGACAGCGAGTTAAACGAAAGGGTGAGTCGACTCAGCGGAGTTAAGTAAGTTCGAGAGCGAGTTGGGTATCGAGCCGTAGAAGTAGTTTGGAGGTAATTAAGGGAGGTTCCACGAAGAGGAACCGAGTGCCGAGGAGTAACCCGCTGAGTTCAGGGCGAGTTCGGTGACTCGGCTGACGTTGGAGATTATGACGTCACATCGGAAGCAGGTCGAAATTGGAGATTAATCGAAATTGGAGTCCCATGAGCTCGTATGCGAGCCGGGATTCAGTGAGTAAGCGGTGGATCTGGCTTTAGGGAGAAATTGTGTGAATGTAAAGAACAGAGTAAGACTAGGAGATGGGAATGGAAGCCGAAGGCTATGGAGGAGTAGTGAGGGACGATGGGACTGTGAGACATATGCTGGTGAAGTTTTTCGATTTGTTGGTTTTGGGGTTGTGCTGTGGGCCTGTGGGCAGTGTTTGGAGAGAGAGAGAGACAGAGAGAGAGAGAGAGAGAGAGAGAGAGAGAGAGAGAGAATGGGGTAAGTGGAGTGGGCCTCACTGCTGCCAGCTTGGCCGATGTGGTTTCTGTTGTGGTATAGCTGTTGTTATAGTTTTGACCTTCCATTAGCTTGATGAGTAGTTGGAGCCTAATTAAAGCAAGTGCTTCAACTGCTTTGGGTATGAGCCGGCCCTGGTCTTGTTGTTTGGCTGCTGAGAAACTTAAGGAAAGTGGAAGATATGGTTTGGCTGCTGAGAAACTTAAGGAAAGTGGAAGATATGGTTTCATTTTGATTCTTCTCTCTTTCTGTTTAGTTTTATTATTGGTTTTGATTCTTTTAACGTAGTTTTCTTGCTGACTATTAGAACAGTTTGCTTCAAGAGTGAGTAGATTTACTTGTACTGTGTACGTATTATTGGTCACCGTGTTTAGCTGCCTAGAAAATTGAGGAAAATTTTGAGACACGGTTTCTTTTTCGAATCTAATCTCTTCCGTGGTTGATTTTCTGTTTCTTATCGTTTGATGCAGTTTCAACAGTCGAGTAGTCTGAATATGATTGTCTAGAGAATGAATGGAGTAATTGTCTCAGCGCATAATGGCATTACATGACCTTTAATTTTCTCCATTATAAGAAACATGTCCTTGGAATGGTAGGGAACCAAAATTTGAAATTGCTGATACTATTCACATGTTGTGGACTGCAATACTGGCGTGCCATGAAGAGAATCTGGCTTCTCTCTTTCAATTTTTTTTTAGTTTTTAGTCTTTTGCTAATCTATGTTTCATTTTGTTTGAATGTTGTATTGTAGACAATGCTAATCCGTATACCGTTGTCAGTATGCACACCATTTGCCAATTATTGCAGTTTTGTTTATTTAGCTGTTAGATGTCCAGAACTTTCACTTTCCCCCATTTCATAGTTACCAGATGCTGCTGGCATCTAAGGATCTCAATTTTTGCAGGCATGTTCCTTATCGACTCCTTTCTTGTTTTATTATCCCCCAAAAAAGTTACCTGTTGGTGATTCATCCTGACAATACATTGATTTAGTTCTATTTTGGTCACCAAGTAACGAGAAAGAAAAGGAATTGCAGAGGTAAGTAATTGACCGTATGCTGGTTGTTTCTGTGGCTGCAGGAATCATGCCAAGAAGTTCAAGCTGTAATCAGGTTTTTACAACCACAGGTGCTTCTATTTTAGGAACTTAGTACCACTTGATTAATGGTCAGATCATTTAACAGGTTGATTGTCGATCTGCTTCATATGGTTTCATGATAGCAGCAATCTTCGATCTGTTTATGAATTTATTAAGCACTTGTTAATGTTTTGTGTCTTTTGACTACAGGTTGTTTTCTTGGAACTATGCCGCAGTCGTGAGGCTCTACTTTTTGCTCAGGATTTAAAGGTAAATATTACTTCGTCGTTCATTCCTCGTTTTTCTTGGTTTGCTATTAACAGCTTTTATTTAAGGGAATGGATAGTTTGCAGTCTACTTTCGCGGACTTCACCGTATTGTTGCAGTCTACTTTTGTAGGCCTTGTTGTTAGGATATACTTTTAATAAAAAATTGATCTTTCCGACAATTGTGATAATGTTATGGCATTTGTCTTGAAGGAAACGTACAAGTATGGTTTTGAGATTTGATCATCCATTTTGTCGAATGCAGACGTGATGAACTCTGTGTTACCTCTCTTCGATATGTATGAAGTAAGTGTACTGGATACTCGACACTTGAGCAGGGATGTGAGAAAAGTTTTCGACATGGAAAAAATAGAAGACACTGTCTAAAGTCCTTTGACATTGAAGTTAGTTGATATGATGTCATTGACATGAAAATTAGACGGCTATGACATGTAGACGCCTATGACATACCAGTACCCGAGTCTATGAAAAACATAGGATCCTTTTCTATTTTATCAGATTTGGATTGTCTTGCTACGAGATCAAACTGGACTTTTTGGTAAGTACGGGATCGGACTGATATTTTATATGTGATCTACAGAATGGGCCTACAAAAGGAAAGGATCAGATTACCAAAGTGGGACCCCTAGTGGGCCCACGAGACTAAACTGCATGTGCATCCACTTATGCGTCCTGCAAAGGATACCAGAAACTATATGGTGCAATCCATTTTTGTATACCATCATTGCGGGCAAGCTTGCTTTGCAAAGGATACCCCTTTCAAGTTACTAGTAGTCTGTCTCTGTCATTTTTCAACGATACTGGAATAAAATGTTATCTCGGTGTAACTCATTGTAGGAAGATTTGGGAGGTATTCCATTAACAATTTTGAGGCTTATCAGCTTGTTAATTTGTTTGTATTGTTACATCATTCAAGAAAGGTAGGTTTTAATATGTCTTTTCAAATACCAATCAGTAGATTCCATTACTTCTACGTCAGGGGCATATGCTTTCCTAGCTTATTAATCTTCTCTGAAACATCCCATTATTGTCTTAGAAGTCTGTATTGTTGCTAATTTTATATTTATTTTTAAGTTGAAGCTCCTGTAACTCTGCAGCCAGCATGGTCCTGTATATTAGATGTGTTTAAGCCTTTAAGGAACTGGTTTCCTCTAGCTTTGTTGGTGTGTCTCTCCTTTGAATGTCTTGAACCTATAGGATCAACCTTGTGGAGTGAGAGACATGATCTTATACTCTTATTGTTACTAGTGAGGGATATGTGGTGGTGGCATGGTGCCTTCTGGCACATTAGTAAAACTGGCAGAATATACGTTGCATTTTCCAATTAGTTCTTCCCCCAAAGAAGCATGCTCATGTTAATAACCATAGCCTGGTTGTTTATGTGTAAGTCATGGTGTATTGCATCGTTCCTTTTTTATTCTTTCTATGGATATGATACTGATTCCCTTTAGTTGCAATTCCCCACATTTCACTTGCCCAAGTAATCGTTTTAGTTTCCCAGGCACCAACCTGGAGAGATGTGGTGGTTATGTGGGCGTCACAGCACAATATATTTCAAATCATGTACAGCTTGTTTCTGGCCAAGGCATGAACATTGTTATTCTCCAGATTCTTTGTCAATTGATACAGAAGTGTTGCGTTCTCGCACATCAAATTCTGCAACAGAGAGTACTTTTTTTTCCTTGTACTTTTCTCATGCATCTTAATCTTTTCAATGAGTCTATATGTTCTTTTGCCAGCAAGCTTGAGGTTTTCCCTGGTTCTGAGTTTCGGGTGGCATATGAAGAAGCATTGAACTATGGTGGCATGGTGAAATTTGGTGATCGCCCGGTACAAGTAAGATACTTTTAGCATTAGATTTTGTTTGATTGTTGTAACAAGAAGCACTTCTTCCCCAAGAAACCAACCTCCTGCTTTACCCAATCTGGTCTACCAGTAAGCGAGTTGGTGAGGTACATTTGCAAGTACAACAGAACTGTGGTTTTACTGGCCAAGCATGACTTACACCTTCTTCTGTAATTCCGCTTGAAAGAGATTAAGAGGAAAGGGTTCTGGGGTATGAAACTTGGTCCATGCTTTATTGGTTGTGTGTGTATCTCACGTGGCTTTGCAAAACTCAAAGGATGAACATCAATACTGTATGCTAACCATATTTCGTCCTCCTCCCAGAATATCGCTCTCTTTTTCTTGAATTCTCGGGGATATGGGGACCTTTATATCTAGAACATCCGAAGTACCTCCTATCGCTGGTTGAGTGTTTAGTTTGTACAGTGGGGGGGGGCGGGGCGGGGGTTTTTTTTTTTTTTTTTCCTTTGTTGGCAGCTTCAGAAGTTAATGTCATCAGAAGTATAGCTTTTTGAGAATATAGCTTCTTACGTTACTAAGTATTAGTCCTTCCCTTCTCTGCCATCTTGTAAGCCCGCTGACTCATTACATTGTCTATGAATGGGAGTAATTAATGCAGTGTTGCTTGCTTGAACGCTCCTGTAACTGTTGCGGCGTTGGTTGGGGTCTATGCTAGGAGTAAGGTCTTATCTTGCAATGATTCGGGATTAGTGGTGTCCTTGTGTGTGAGAAGGTGAACTGATTTGACTGATAAAGAAGAGTGCAATATAAGGGCAGTTTTACCATGGAAAACATCTTAGTGGCCTCGCCGAGATACTTTACTTATTGTTAATATTGCCTTTCTTTCAAGTTTCTACTCTTTCTTTTCCATCTGTATTGATAAACAGAGCCGCAACTAAGTACTCCCTACTCATGACATTGACATATGCGCAGTTTGGAAGTAACTAAACACCCCATAGATTTGACGAACACAAGTTTTTTTCGAAACATTTAGCTGACAAGTCCGATTAAGCATGTCCTGCATAATTCATCATGCACAGGTGACTGGATGTGTAATTTAACTAGGTAAATGAACAAAAAGGTTTAAGGTAGTCTCACTAGGCCCTAATATATTCTGAAGGCATGGTTTAAGGTTAAGGTAGAAGTCTCAACTTGAAATCTTATGACCAATCTCGTGAACTTTGATTCCCCGTGTATATGCGTCTGTGTATAACCACACAAGCATATTTATAGGTAATTGATTTGCACTCCCTTTTGCGGAAATGCATTTTATTTTTTGTCCTCTTGCAATGTGAACTTACAATGTTGTCCTTCTAAGCTAGTGATCATAAAACAATATTCAACCTATTCATATTTATCACTCTAATTATTACTTTATTTAATCCTTTGACTTTTAACCTATGGATACTTGGCAGTATTTAATTGATCAATTATTGTACCTTATTTGTTAGGTCTTGCAACACATGTCAATTTGCAATAGGCTAGAAATTAAAGGAAATTAATTTCCACACTCCCATTTTGTCCAAGTGCGCTACATTTTTTTCCTTCATTCATATAGAATTACAAAACTACCATTTATACCTTTTTTCCTTCACACATGAAAATGGTAATCAAATAATTTCACATCACTACAAAAAAAGAAGAGTGTATTTGGATAAAAGGGGAGTTTGTGAAAATCAATTCCGAAATTAAACTGCCTAAAATTCATGCTATTGCTGCATATTGTGTTCGTAGACCTATTTTTGATAATTACTAGTTTTGAACAGTACAACTTTTATTCTCCTTAAATAGAAAAGATCCGCCAAAAGAAGTGCTGTACAATAATCTCTTCCAAATTTCCTAAAGTGTCCTGACAAACAATGATTCGATTGGTTTTGACCTGTCCCTATTCTATTTTTTTCCCCTTTTGGCACACGTTCCTAATTTGTGTTAAGCGGGCCACTAGAGAGAGAGAAATTTTGCTTAATGCATTTGTTTTGGATTATTGTTTGTTGACTAGGAACTTTAGTTAATTATGTGTTATTTATTATAAATACTCATCCGTTTAGACGAGAAACCATAAATCAAACAAAAGATTTTCAAAAAGACAAAATTAATCTAAAAATCTGCCTATTATGATTTTTCTTTTCTTTTCTAAAGTTCTTACTACAATATCAAACATTTGATGCAAAATTAATAATCATTCTGAAATAAATAAAATATAAAAATAAATTTTAAATGAAATTGACAAAAATAAATCTTCTTTCTTATACAGGATATGGCGAAGGAGGAGGACGGACAAAGGTTGGCAAGAAACTTCCAAGAAGGGAGGTGATCAGGTGAACACCCTCCCCCTCCTCCGAATTCACACGGTTGAAAAAAAGAAAAAAGAAAAAAGAAAAAAGAAAAAAGAAAAAAGAAAAAAGAAAAAAGAAAAAAGAAAAGAAAAGAAAAGAAAAGAAAAGAATTAGACATGGGAATTTGGGATGAGCTCCTCTCTATACCCCATCTTTCAATATCCTTGTACATTATTATTTTGTGGGCTCATTCCGAGACTACAATCATGATCCAAACTGTTCATCCCATTGAACACGCAAAAAAAAATAGTTTGATTCGAAGATCTTTAGACACGTGAATATGTAGCATTTTACAATGTGAAAAATAGTATATATATATCACACTTAAACCTTGCAATTTACTAGAAAAAATGCAATTTATCCGTGTATCGATTGATATTCGGTCAAGCTAATTTTTAACAGTCGTGTTCTGTTTTCGCTTGTTTTAGGTGAGATGAACGGTTCGAATTTTTATCGCGAGGCTAGAACTAACTTTCATAATAAGGCCAGTGGAGCGCAGTGTGCTCCAAGAGCACTGAATCGGCTCCGAGAGCACTGAAGTCGTCACTGGGCCAGCCTTGATAGCTCCAGTGCTCCACCCTCCGCAGAGTTGCCATGCATGAATAACCCCCCAAAACCGTAACGTGCCGTTAAGTAAAAATCCCCCCGGCCCCCGCAGCCGACCAGATCTCTAGCTCGCTGCCGTCGATCCGAACGAAACCCCCCAAAACCTCCGATTCCGCCGCCGCAGAACCGCCTGAACCAGCTCCCGACGGCCATGGAAGCCCTCTTCATGATTCCGCCGGACTCCGACGCTCCCGCTCCCGCCAAGGAGGAGCACTTCGTGATCATCATCGACGGCCCTGCCTCTCCGGTGCCCGGAGATCCTAGCACAGGCATTGACGCTGCGGCGGCGGCGGATCGGAGGGAGGTGCAGCTGCCGGAGGAGCTTCGGCTAAAGGTGGTGAAGCTCTCGTGCGAGTCGACGGTGGAAGGGAGGAGTAACGTCGTTTACTTGGTTGGTACGGCTCATGTTTCGCAGGTAACTTGAATTGTGCTTCGTTTTTCATAGGTCTCGCTGTTTCGAAAGATAACTCAGGTGGTGTCCGGGTCGCCGCCCGATACCGGGTCAATTAAACCGGGTTAAACCGGGTTTCCTCCGTCTCGACTCTTTGTGCACGAGGTCTGTCGTTGGGGTTTTTGTGGTCTTGTTGAGATTAAGGAAAGCCAAAGAAATGGATTCGTTTTGGTTCTTCTCTCTTGTTGTTTGATTTTCTAATTGGTTTGGACTCTTTTGACACAGTTTTCTTGCGGAGTAGTAGAACAGTTAGCTTCCAGGGTGAGTGGATTTACTTGTATCGACTATATATGTATTATTGGTCTCCTTGTTTGGCTGCCGAGAAAATTGAGGAAAATTTAAGAGGCGTTTTTTTTTTTTTTTTTTCCCCAATCTAATTGCTTTTCTGTTTCTTATCTTTTTCTTGTCGGGCAATTGAGTAGTTTGCATATGATTGTCTATAGACCAAATGAATGGAGTTTTTGCTCAGACTCTCAGTGCATAGTGGCATTACATGAGCTTTAATTTTCTGCATTATAATAACAATGTCTTTGGACTAACATGAAGAGAATCTATTTGAGGCTTCTCTGTTTCATATTTGTTTCTTCTTCTTTTTTTAAACTTTTTGGCTGTGTCTCTGTGTCATACTGATGACTTGAAGTTTTACGATGGGTAATGGAGTTCAGTTGATGTTTCTCCATGACTCCATATAGCGTTGTCTGTATGAGAGCATCATTTGCCAATTGTTGCAGTTTTGTTTATTTAGCTGCCAGATATCCAGAAATTTCAGTTTTGCCCATTTCGAAGTTACCAGATTCTGCTGGCATCTTAGGATCTCAATTTTGCAGGCGTGCTCCTTATTGACTCCTTTCTTGTTTTAACATCCCCCAAATAGTGAACTGTTTGTTGGGTTTTGTCTCACATGTGTGAGATGTAGGGGATTCCTCCCCATGTCCACAGTGTTTCTTTTTCTTTCTATATATTGTATTGTGAGAGAAGAGAGAGCCGTGTGTGCGTGAGGGGGGAGCTGGTTGTGGCTCTTCTGGAGAGAGCACCCGGAGAGTGAGACAGAGGTGAGGCTGATGGGTGAGGGAGAGCGGGATGCCGGAATGTGGCTCCTGGAGAGTTTTTTCAACCCATTGTATGTATGTGTGTATTTATATAGGGATAGGGTGAGTTTTTCTCTGAAATTTGTGGGTGTGTGTGTGGTGTCCCTCCGGTCCCAACAAGTGGTATCACAGCGAGGTTTGACGGAGAGGGTCACCGGAAAAATGCCATATCCACTGATAAGATTTTTGGAAAAAAAAAAAACGAGTGATCGAAAATGGTTTTTTGAGCAGGGATCCAAGTTCCTCACGCTCAGACGATCGCAACGGTTGGGTTTCGTCACCCGAGGACGGCTCACGGCCAGTTTGAATGGCGGAGGCGGTGGGCAGAATCTGCTCTGGGTTTGCGTGCGTGGGGGAACTAGTTGTGGCTCCCCCAGATATGCCACCAGAGTGGGAGTGCACAATGTGAGGGAGCGAGGACAGAGAGTGCGGGGGCCGATTGTGGCTTCCCGGAGTGGAACCGGTTGAGGTTTCCGGAAAGTTTTTGTAGCTTGTATATATGTGATTTATATACATAGTGATTTTTCTCTCAATCTCTCTCGTGTGCATGTGTTCGTGTGCGTAGAGGTGTGATTTGGGTCGGGTCTCAACCCAACACTGTTGGTGATTCATCCTGAAATTACATTGATTTAGTTCTGTTTTTGTTATCAAGCAATGAGAACGAATAGAACAGCAGAGGTAAGTAATTCACCATATGATCTCTGTCCCTGTGGTTGCAGGAATCATGCCAAGAAGTTAAAGCTGTAATCGGATTTGTAAAACCACAGGTGCTTCTATATTAGGAACTAAGTACCACTTGATTAATGGACAGATCAGTGTAACAGGGTGATTGTCTGCTTCATATGGTTTCATGATAGCAGCAATCTTCAATCTGCTTATCAATTATTGAGCACTTGTGCATGTTTTGACTACAGGGTGTTTTCTTGGAATTGTGCCCCAGTCGTAAGGCTGTAGTTCGTTCTAAGGATTTAAAGGTAAATATTACTTCGTTGTCCATTGCTCGTTTGCTTTGGTTTGCTATTGTGGGCTTTTATACCAGGGAATGGATAGTTTCCGGTCTACTTTTGCGGACTGCACCATATTGTTTGGCCCCATGGGTCCACAACAGGAGTCATTCTTGTCATGTGGTCACTGATTTTGTTGGCCTTCTGTGTTTATGATAAACTTCAAAACAATTTGATTGATCCAACAATTATGATAATGCTATGGCATTTGTCCTGAAGAAAACGAGCAGGTATGGTTGAAATTTGATCATTCATTTTTTTGAAGGCAAATATGATGAACTGTACATTGTCGCTCTTTGAAATTTATGAAGTAAGCGTGCCGGATACTTGACGCTTGTGTTTTGATATGAGAAATTTGTTCAACATAGAAAATTGTAGACACAGGTCCTAGACATTAAAGTTAGAGATGATGTGATATCCTTGACATGAAAATTAGAGGGGTATGACAATTAGACGCACACTGTTCCAGTGTCCATGAAACATTAGATGATTTTCTGTTTGATCAGATTTGGATTATCTTGCTACGGGATCAAACTAGACTTTTTTGTAAGGGAGCGGACTGATGCTTTATAAGTCATCTACACAATGGGCCTACGAAATGAAAGATCAGATCACTAAAGAGGGACCCCCAGTGGGCCCACTAGACTAAACTGCATGTGCATCATCTTATGTGTCTTGCAAAGGATGCCATAAACTATATGGTGGAATCCATTTTTGTATACCAGCATTGTGTGCAAGCTTGTTTTGCAAAAGGATAGCCCTTTTGAGGTTAGTAGTCTGTCATTTTTCACTGTACCGAGTCTTTGATGCAACTCATTGTAGGACATTTCGAGAGGTATTCCATTATGAATTGTAAGGCTTATCAGCTTGTTAATTTGTTCAAATTGTTACATCATTCAAGAGAGGTAGGTTCTAATGTCTTTTCGAACACCACTCAGTGGATTCCATGATATGTACGTCATGGGGGATATTCTGGCCTAGCTTATTGATCTTATCTTATCTGAAGCGTCTCATTATAGTCTTAGATATCCATGTTGTCCTGTATATTAAACATGTGTTGAAAGGAACTGGTTTCCTCTTCTTACAATGTCTTGAACCTACAAGATTCACCTTGTGTAGTGACAGGCATGATCTTATATTCTTATGGACACTAGTGAGAGATATGTGCTGGTGGCGTGGAGCAAGGCTCCAAGTATTTTTTTCCCCAAGAAGAATGCTCAAGTTAATAACAAAATAACCAGTTTATTGTGTGTGTAGTGATGGTGCATTGCATGTTTTCCTTTTATTCTTTCCCTAAATTTCACTTGCACTAGTAGTCATTTTTGGTTCCCCAGGTACCAACCATGAGAGATATGGTGGAGATGTGGAAGACACAGCCCAATATATTTGGAATCCTGTACGGCTGGTTTCTGGCTAAGGCATGAACATTATTATTCACAGAAGTGTTACTTTCTCGCATTTTACATATCTGCTACAGAGTGTATTTTTTGGTCCTCGTACTTTTCTCATGCATCTTAATCTTTTCAATGAGTCTGTATGTTCTTTTGTTAGGTTGCCAGCAAGCTTGAGGTTTGCTCTGGTTCTGAGTTTCGGGTGGCATGTGAAGAAGCTTTCAAATATAATGACAACGCAAAAGTGAAACTTGGCGATCGCCCGGTGCATGTAAGATACTTTCTGCATTAGATTTTGTTTGATTGTTGTAACAAGAAACACTTCTTTGGCTCCAACCCACCTCCTGCTTTATCCCACCTAGTGTACCAGTAATGTTGGAGAGGTACATTTGCAAGTACATCGAAATTGCAGTTTTACTGGCCAAGCATGACTTGCGCCTTTTTATCTGTAAGAGCATTCTGCTTGAAAGATATTGAGAGGGAAGGGTCATGGGGTATGGAATTTGGTCCCTGCTTTATTGCTGGTTGTATCCCATGTGGCATTGAAAAACTCTATGGATGAACGTCAATACAGTATGCTAACCTTATCTTTCTGTCCTCCTCCAGAATTACGTTCTCTCTTTCTTTGCCTTCTCTGGGATGTAGACCTTTTATGACTATATATCTTGAACATCCAAAAGTACTCCTTTCTCTGAGTGTTTTAGTTTCGACAGCGGCTCTTTATTTGCAGCTTCAGAAGTTAATGTCTTGACTCTATAGAATATAGCTTCTTTACGGGTACTAACTATTAGTCTGCAGGACTTGCACCTTCTAATCTCCAAGAGCATTCTGCTTGAAACAGATAAAGAGAGAGGGTTGTGGGGGGTGGAATTTGGTTCCTGCTTTATTGATGGAGGATGCATTATCCCTCATAGCATTGCAAAACTATACAGAGGAACATCAATAAACAATGCTAAACATATCTTTCTGTACTCCTCCAGAATTAAGCTCTCTTTTTTCTCTTGCCTTATCTGGGATATAGACCTTTTATGACTGTATGTATTGAACATCCAAATGTATTTCTTTTCTGCTTCTGAGTGGTTTACACTTTACTCTTTAAAACGGCTCTTTTTGGTAGCTTCAGAAATTAATGTCTTCAGCATATAGCTTCTAGAGAATGTAGTTTCCTTTCTTGTACTAAATCCCAGTCTTCCACATCTCAGTCATCTTGTTAGCAATCTCTTCAACATTGTCTATATTTGAATTGTCTGTAACAAATTTCATTGTAACCTAACTTATTCTTGATATTTGGTTTTAACTGAATAGATTACTTTACAAAGGACATGGGCAAAGATGCCACTTTGGCATAAGATAAAATTACTTTATTCTGTGGTTTTCCAAGCATTCTTTTTACCAAGCTCTGAAGATCTCAATAAAATGGTATGTTTGCCTTTCTTCACAACTTATGGCTCCAAACGGCATTTTCATCTGCAAATGTTACTGAGACTTAAACAAGGGGACCATAACTACATTACTGAATTTCAGTGGTTATAATTTGGCTTTTGCTTCAGTTGAAGGAAATGGATAATGTTGATATTTTGACTCGTGTGATTCAAGATATGAGCGAGCAATTCCCCACTCTCATGGAAACCCTTGTACACGAGCGAGATCAGTAAGTACATGTTGCTTTCTTATACAGTATTGTACTCATTGCCACATACTTTTGGGGCAACACTTTGTTCTAGTATTCGTCTTGTTCTCTCGCTTTGTTTTTGATGTTTTAGTTTTAGGAGAAAGTATTCTGTCAAGGTCCCTCTGTAGTCCATTTCGATATGTTAGGAAGACTTTACAGGGTAAACTTTGGTAGGTAATACTTCTCATTCAAATTCATATGAGAAAGAGAGAACAGAAAAACAGTAAGGTAAGTCTACTTGGTTCACTTAGATATTTTCTTATGCTTCATATAGTTGGATCCCATCATGAATTCAAACACTTCTATGAAAGAGAGATCAACAGAGTTGCATTAAGCACATCATTTCCCTGATTTGTGTAGTGTTAGTATGTTTTTGAAGTTTTTCTGAGCAATATCCGACCGTGTAGCTTGTATGTATAGTGTTCCCAATTTCAAGGAGAAGTTAGTTTTTATGGGCAATAACAGACCAAAGACAGCATAGAATTCTTTGATATAAGTTTCCAATTTGCACTAGAGAAAGGGATGCATTTCTTGTAAAATCTTTACTCTCGGATGAGGCACCTTATGGAAGTGGTTTTAAACACAAATCCAATAGGGCCTGAATATATAGAAACACATCTCTCTTTGCCACTCATCATCCAGTTCTTTCATTCTTTTCCAGTCCTTATATTTCTCCTTAAAAAAGAAAAGAAATTAATGGAAGAAAGAGGATACTTGTAATTGAAAGTGATGCCACTAGCTTTAGAACTTTCTTGAGGAATGATTACTCTGATACTTATCACAATATCCATCTCAGCCCAAATTCCAATGCACATAAGTACAGTGACATTTTTATTTAGTTTCTTGATCCACTACTTTTCTGAAAGTTTCTTAAGATTTCAATTAGTATAGTTATCCAGTTATCTGAATCCTTGTTTGCATGTTCAGGTACATGTCAGCAACTTTATTAGAATTTGCTCGTACGCACAGTCCAATTGTTGCAGTTGTCGGGAAGGGGCACCTGGAGGGAATAAAGAAGTACTGGAAGCAATCTGTTGAGGTTAGACCATTTTCGCATGTTTTGTTTTTTCATTAGTTATACAAGATCAGCATATAGCTCCTAAAAGTTTCTTTGGAGTGATTTAAATCTATGCCAATCCACACCATTACTTAGCTTCCAAGACCACTGGATGGTTAACTTCTCTTAAAATGTCAAGTTCTTTTAATTATAATCAAACTAAAGGTCACCCTCCTTTTATGATTGGTTTTTTTTTTTTTTTTGGCTGACACAAAACAAGTTTTGATTGGTCTTCTGTTCTTTGCTATCTCGTTCTTCCGAATCGGAAGTTATGGAATTTTCTGCAGCAATAACTTTTAATATCTGTGTTCTTGAATTCCTCATTGATCATGTTGCAGCTGGAGCACCTTGAGCATGTAGATATGACTTCACGGAGGCTGGCTATTTCAGCAGTGAAGCTCCTCAAAACTGTAGGAGTGGCAGTTGCTGGTGTAGCCATGATTTCTGGCCTTTGCGGAGGCTGGCTATTTCAGCAGTGAAGCTCCTCACTCTGTACTCCTTACTCATTATGTATCCGCAGCATGGAAGTAACATGAATAGCTCACCACGTAAAATGAAAGTGTATATATGTACACGCAGATTGCACAAGGTACGTTATAGCTCCCGACAGGTCTAGCTACCGGGACTTCTGGTTAAATGCTCCAAGTTAAGGTGAGGGAAACACAAAACGACCGGGTGTTGGTTCAATAGTTATAACACTTGATTTTCTCGCTTAATATCTGGCTGGGTTCATGGTTCCGTACCTTGTTGGTGGGGACTAAACTTACTTTTTAGCTCTCAGAAAACGAGGAGGGGCCTATGTTTCAACGTCGTGATAAGTGCAGTCACTCCCAAGGTTTTCACCGGCTAGAGTATCGGTTTTTCTACTGGTATGGTACGTACTGGTACCGGTGAGATACCGGGTACTATTTCGGATTTATCGCTATTTGTATTATTTTTCCACATAAAAGTATTTATAATATAATATACACATTTATTAAAAAGAAAAATTAAAAAAATAGTCTGGTATCTGTCCGGTACTTGAAGAAAAATAATAAATTTTAAAGTAGTTCGGTATTGACCGGTGTCTCCGGTACTGTCTGGTACGATGGTACCGACCGGTATTTAAGGCGAAACATTATTAGAGGTATAGGGTACCGGATTTGGATAATACTGGTATGTACCGGCTGGTACAGTACGGGATTCATAACCTTGGTCACCCTTGTAGATGAGTGTGTGTGGTGCTGATGGTAATACTAGCTCTGTGGAAAAACACATCTATTTTTCGAACAAAGAGAAGTAACTAATAAAATAGAAATTGATTTGGTATTAATGGAATGGATTGGTGCTTGGTTGAAGGAGATGCAGTTTAGGAGCAAGTGAAGAGCGTTAAATGCCCATGTCACAATAAAAAATTGACATCAAGAATGCCAAATTAAACCTTCTCCACTTTTGTGCCAAATTAATGTCAAACTTTGGCAATCCCATTTTTAGCGTCAAATTTGACACTTTCAAAGTATGAAAAGCTTGTTGCAAAGGGGAAGGACATTGTTATGCTAAAATGACACCTACAGCCAACCGAAAATTGGATTTGGCAATACTATTTCGGTACCAATGATTGGACTTGTTCTAACAAACTTGAAGGTACAATTGGGACTTGTTTTAACGATTGGACTGATTAGTTATTACCCTTTAGAGGAAAACAATAATAATGTCAAAAAAGTTTTTAATTATCAATAAAAATACCAATATGACGAGTTATTTCAATTCATTTTTCTTTACCAGATCCCAGATGAAACATACCATTGAACTTACTATATATTTCTTGGTTTTCATTTGAATAACCCAAAGGTCCATGGACTAAATCAATTGAATTTGGATAATTCCACTCGTACACCTATAAAACTATGAACCGTTCTACACACACACCAATCTGTGCACAGATTGTGTACAGATTTTGTTGTGGGGCCCACCACGAGTCCCACACAAATCATCCGAGCCGTTCATTAAATGTACAACATTTTTTCAATGGCCCCCGTAAAAAATAAACTCAATCCAATACCTATAGGTGCTTCATCCAACTATCTAATGAAAAGTTATATGGTTGGATCGAATACTTATAGGTATCGGATTGAACTTATTTTTTACGGGGACCCTTGAAAAAATGTTTTACATTTAATGAACGTCTCGGATGATTGTGTGGGACCCGTGGTGGGCCCCAAAACAAAATCTGTGCACAATCTGTGCACAGATCTGCTGTGTGGGTAGACTTTCTGTAAAACTATACATATCGGATTGAGTTGTAATTTCACGGGCCAATTCATTTTTTTTTAAATAATTCAACGGCTTGGATCGTTCGTGCGGGGTCGGAAGTGGGCCCCGCAAGCCTATCGGTACCCCATCGGTGGGATTCCTATCAGTAGTTATAGAGGGGTCCTAGAAATTAAAACAACCTTCTTCCAATTATATGTAGAGAAGCCAAATTCTCATCACTCGAATTGGTATTTCGGTACCCACGAAGCCTGGGCTGTAAGCGAACCCAGTCCAATGAAGTACCTGTAGGGGTGATAAACAAACAGGTAGTTGATTAAACTTGATTTGATAACTTAACATGTTTCAAAAATATGTTCGAGTTTAACTTGTTTATGAGATGAGCCGATCTCAAACGAGCTTCAATAAAGCCAAACACAAACATGAGTCGATCTCGAGTAGCTTGATTTTTTTACACATACTAAGTTGAACGCGTCGAGTAATAACTATTCAAACTTGGCTTGAAATCTTAATGAGCTTCAAAATTTCAGTAATTAGATAGATTCATTAATTGTTTGTGTGAATTATTCCCTAATTATTTTTTTCTAGATCTATCTTCAAGTTAATGACAAAATTTGCTTAATTAAAAAAAGCTAATGACAATAGTCAAGTTATTTCTGATAAATGAGAAAAATAACCTATCTAAAAAATCATGAAAATATGAACTTTAGTAGTATCTCTAGTAAAAGGAAAACTCACCCTTAATTAGAAACTTCCAAGAAAAGACGGGCACAATATCTATCTACCAACCACCCTCAACAATTTCTATACCTTCTTTTCATGATATTCCTCCATATTCTTATTTTGTGAGTTCAGACAAGGTCTATAATCATAATTCAAACTGTTCATCTCATTATACACACCACACGAACGAAAAAACATGTCTGCAAAAAACTTATTTGATTAATGATCATTTGGCCACGTAAACATGTAAGCATTTAATTTATAATGTAAAATGAATGTCAAATGTACATCACACTTAAACCGTACGATTTACACAAAACATACAGCCTATTATCATATCTATCTATATATATATCCAGTAAAACATGTTTGACTTTCTAAACCATTCCATTTTTAATTTACGGTTTTTAACTGATTTGTTTATTTTAGAAAATCAAAACTTGAAATATATATACTTGAATGATATTTTTTAAACTTGGATGATTTTTCAGAGTTACAACAAAGCACTAATAAAGGGGGAGCAACTTTTGGTATGGAATAAAAAGTGATGAGACTGGCTTATATATTACTTTCCTAAATTGAATAAATCAATATTTTAAAAATCCATGCACTTTATCAACCCACCTAAAATCTATTCTAACTTAGGAAAGGAGAACAACTTCCAGCAAGGACTCGAAAGTGAGATTGGCTTATATTTTACTTTCCTAATTGGAACACATCAAATTTTAAAGAGTAAATTACACTAAGCCCCCCTCAATTAATTCATATTTTCACTTAACCCCTCAGACTACAAAATCTGACATTATGCACCCTCTAACTATCTAGAGTTGACACTTAACACCCTTTTGTTAGGTCTCCGTAGGAAAAATGCACCGATGGCCGTCTCCGGCCATCGGACGGCCGATCCGAGCCTTCCAAAAATATTATAAAAACAAACCGAGTGGGCTTGCGCAAGAATCAACGACATCCGACGTGCGTAGGTGCTCGATCCAAGCACCCCATTTAAATTCTTGGGGTGTTTGGATCGAGCACTTACGCACATCAGATGCCGTTGATTCCCCGCGCCAACCTACTTGGTTTTTTTTTAAAAAAAAATTTGGACGGCTCGGATCGGCCGTCTGGTGGCCGGAGATGGCCATCGGTGCATTTTTCCTACAGAGACCTAACAAAAGAGTGTTAAGTGTCAACTCTGGATAGTTAGAGGGTGCAAAATGTGGAATTTTGTAGTCTGAGGGGGTTAAGTGAAAATGTGGGTTAGTTGAGGGGGGCTTAGTGTAATTTACTCAATTTTGAGTAAAATCCATCAACTTAATCACATCACCTAAAATAACCATAGGACTAAAGTAGTAAAATATCGATCTTCTCTCCTCCCCTGCTCGCATTCCCACAAAGGCGACGCCATATATAGTGCAAACTTTCAAACAACATTGATTTAATTACTTTTCATAGGAAGATTCAAAGAAACTTTCAAATGACGCCCATATTATGATTGATATTAGTCATTAGTCATGATAGATAAAAAATAAAAAAAAAAGAAGAAAAATAAGCTTGAAGACCTTTTCAAATGTCAACATCCTATGACATGACGCCCAACGTCACCGGCCCCTTCTATACATTGAAGAGATAAATCTCAAAATGAATATCTCTATGGACGGTTCCGGAAATTCTCTTACAGTGGGGGCACCAACTTTTACTAACTTTGAACAAAAATTTACAATCAAGCATGCACAATATAATTTAAAAATAGACTTCATCAACTGCGAAAAGGTTTATGCATGATATGTATGCTTCTAAAAGTTCTTAAACGTCAGCACAAAAGCTTAAAAAGATTCGTGGGGTGTGGAAGTTAAAATTAAGGAGCTTTTCAAACAAACATTTTTGCACTGTTCACTTGTTTTTTGCATAACTCTTGGGGTACGTGGGGTACATACCCTTAATTAGAAACTTTCAAGAAATTAAAGAGGGGCGCAATATCTATCTACCAACATGATGATAAAAAAAAAAATGACCAAAAAAAGAAAAAAATTATCTACCAACCACCCTCAACTTCTGAAGCAGAAATCATGGTATGAGGTCCTCCTTTTTTTTCTTTTGGGCAAAGTACGGATTACCTCCCTGAGGTTTGTCCGTTTGGCAGATGACCTCCCTAGGGTTCACTAATGACCACATTGCCTCCCTGTGATTTTGGACTAAAGTGCTACCGTTACGTTTTCCGTCCAAACTAACTGAAAGTGTAACACACACGCCTATTTTAAGAGTGTGATTGAAAAAATATTAAATAAAGGTATTATTTTGGTGTAAAATGACTACACTACCCTATCCCATCATCTTCCCCAACACTATCCAAACAAAGAAAGTCCTCTCTGCCATCCGGCCACCATGGTCGAGAAACCCAGAGTCCATCTCCAAAGTGCATAGGTTTCGGAGCATTCCATTCCGGATAATGCAGCTTGAAAATTAGTTGCCATGATAACAATCTACTCGAAAGTAAATCAAATGGTAGCAAAAATCTCCGTTACATTTGAGGTCTGTGACATAGAACAGATAGAAGCAAGTTTCAAGAGCATGAATTAACTCAATCTCTAACGCTTAATAAATTTCATATACCAACGTTTAGAGATCTCAAAAGAAGATCTGAAATTTGTAGCCCAAGCTGGTGAATCTCCTCCAAAACAGAGTATGTCGACTCCTTTGAGCTTCTCCCTCCTCCCCGGCCCTCCTGGCCCCCTATTTGCAAGAATTGATATGTTTCAGACCCTAATCGAACCATTTTCGAACCTATTTGAAGTCAAATTGAACTTGTCGAGCCTTGCATATGTGAATCAAACTCCAAAAACCTTCGAATCGAAACCCTAACCCTCAAAATCGCCTCGCGCAAGTTTGATTCGAGTGGGTTGCCTTACTCTTTGATTATGCGGTTTCTGTTCGTCTTTCGGCAGTGCATATAGGGTATTTGCTAATAGCTTTTTGACATTTTTGTTATAAAATAAGTCACCGGAAAGGAGCCTCACCGGAGATAGGTGGCGCCGGGAGTGGGGAAGGGGAAAGGTAGGGGTGTGTCGTGGGAGGTGGGGGGCTGTATGTTGAGAGAGAGAGAGAGAGAGAGAGAGAGAGAGAGAGAGAGAGAGAGGGGGGGGGTGGGAGGTATTAGGTGAGGAGATAGAGAGGAGGGAGAGATAGTGTTCACCGGAAACAAGCCTCACCGGAAATGGGAGACTGTTGGGAGATGCTCATAAATAGAGTAAAGCCTTTATTTAAGAAAGGGTAGTGTGGACTTTTTACTTCTGCCGTTAACGGAGTTAGTAATTGCACTTTAGTCCAAAACCACAGGGGGGCGATGTGGTCATTAGTGAACCCTAGGGAGGTCAACTGCCAAACGGGAAAACCTCAGGGAGGTAATCCGTACTTTGCCCTTTTCTTTTTGATAATCAATAAAGGTAGGAGGGGGCGACCGGTGTAGCAACCCCCATTGGAAGTGACTATAGGGGCTCCTAACCCGCTGTGTAATGTCCGGTTCTAGCCATAGCTACTGTCCAGAAGGACATGCCGTCACCATAGCACCACCTAGGCGCACAGCTGGTACAAGACCCTCCACGCGAGCTCAAATATGTTTTTTGCAACTGAAGGGGCTTGAACCCAAGTGCATGCGGAGGGAAAGGCACTTAAGCCCGATCACCCGTGCCAACTGGGCTACCAACCTAGTGGTGAGCTTCTCTTCTCTATACCTTCTTTCCATATCCCTCCATGGTCTTACTTTGTGGGCTCAGACAGGTTCTATAATCATAATTCAAACTGCTCATCTCATTGAACACGAACGAAAAAAACATGCCTGCAAAAATACTTATTTGATTAATGATTATTAAGCACAGGGCCGGCCCCGGGGTAAGCCCCGCAAGCCCTCGGGCTTGGGCAACCCCCCGGGCTGGGGCATCCCAAAAAAAAAAAAATTCAAGTTAGATATAAATACAAACAAGCTTCCCATATATGCCAAAAGGCATCAGTTGGGCATTGTGGCCAACGCATGTAGTCAAAGTTCGAGGCGACCCAAGTTCGAATCCTGGCGCCTCATCCACTGTTTTCACCTTTGTTTTTTTTGTTTTTTCCATTTTTATTCTACCTCTTTTTGTTTTCCTCCCAATCCACAATTTATTTTTTCATTTTTGTTCTATCTCTTTTTGTTTTCCTTCCAACCCACAATATTACCCAAAAAAAAATCCAAAATTATTTTGTTGGAAATTTTCTGACTTAGCAAACACAATAGTGAAGTAATGTAGATATATTCTTACATTTGATTAAAAAAAGTCATAGTTAAAATAAAATTAAGCTAGCTAACATAGTTTCTGTTTAGAAATTGATATTAGCACTCCAAAAATTGATGGAGGTACTCTAAAAAATAAAGGAAAGTGGCTTTGGAATTACACTAATATATTGGAGTGCCTCCATCAATTTTTGAAGTGCCAATATCAGTTTCCTTTTTGTTTTTACCTTCGAACTATCATTTTGCAAGAGAGATTAAATAGATTGGCTATGATCTCAATTGAAAATGATGCATCATTTCATTAAGAGCTTTTAGGGACTTTCTTCTTTTTTTTTTATAACTTTTTACACTTTTTAAGATAGGCCATTCTTGTCATATATATCAACTAAAAAGCACAAAAAGCCGAATAACCAAAACTTAGTGGAATAGATCCAAGTTCATGGATAAGTAAAATATGATGACTTAATTGAGAAATTTGCTTTAAAAAGTGCAAAGGGAAGTTATTTTTTTTAATCGGATCATGTTAATTATAAAGCACAATAACCGGGGTACATTTGATGTTGATTTTTATGATATTATTCAAGCTAAAGAAACATGTAACTTTGATGTCGTTTTTTTTTTTTGGTACTTTTATAAATATATATATATATATATATATATATATAAAATTTTGTATGGCTTAATAGTAGGTGGGGCAACAAAGCATAAGGCTGGGCTTGGGCAACCCAAATGTCGGGGCCGGCACTGATTAAGCACGTGAACATGAAGCGTTTTATAACGTAAAATGAATGTCAAAGATACATTACACTTAAGATGTACAATTTATAGAAAACATACAGCGAATTATCGTATCTATCTCTCTATATCAAGTAAAACCAATTTTCCATACACATATTCTGTTCCGAGATGATCGGTTTAGATTATAATTGCGAGCCCCGAAAAAAATTTATAGTTTGGAGGAGCACGGGGTGGAGGGAAAGGGAGAGTGCAGAGGAGTTGATCTTTTAGAAAGCATGACGCGCTTTATTGTTTGGATTTATGCGACAAAGTACGTACGAGGTCACAAGTTGCGGCGTTCTACACGTGTCTAATCCAGATTTCAAATTATCCAGTAATCCAAGAGCACGTCAGGTGGTGCTCTGCACCTCCCAAAACCAGAATTATTCGTGGATTTCACGGAAATATACGGTAACGGAGTGAATAGAAGCACAACGTAATGGTGCTCTCATAATACTATATAATTTAACCCCAATTCGTTTGCGTATATATAAAGTCCTGTACGGTTAAATAAGCCAATTGGTTTATTTTTTTGTTCTTATTCAATTTTTTTTCATATTTGTTAGTTTTTTGTCAATTTTTTTTGGGAATTATTGCATCGTCATTATAAGAGGAATCTAAAAAGTAAAAACTTGCGCTCGAAACCAATTTTTTGAATAAAGATAAAAATAAGCTAATAAGCCAATTTTTTTGTCTTTATTGAAAAAAATTGGATTTCGATAATAATTTTTTACTTTTTAGATTCCTCTCGTTATGATGACATAATAATTTCAAAAAAATTAACAAAAAACTAACAAATACAAAAAAAAAAAGAGCTTAGTTTGCATTAAGGTGTGCTGGCTAATGATTGTCTAGATATCGAATGAATGGAGTAATTGTCTTTAAGCATAGTAGCCTAGTTCGTAACGTTAAATGAGCTTTAATTTTCTGCATAATTGTGTCCTTGGACGTACGGGGAGGCAGCCAAAATTTGAACTTACTTTGTTCTTGGGCTGTGGATTACAATACATAAAACGAATTGGGGCTTATGAATCATTTAGTTTAAGAGATAATTATTACATCACACAGCAAAAAATATTTAAAAGCTGTTACTATATATACGAAACTTAATCACTATGGGTAATTTATTATAGAAAAAGAGACATTGAATTGTCAAAAAGGCAAAAACATAAAGAAAATTACAGCTCATGCGTGGGGGAATAAAGGAATATCCAAGGGCTATTTAGAACTTTCACAGCAGACAAAGACCTACTTGTAGTAACAGATATAAGGGAATATGCTAATACCAATTAAAAACATTATGCAGTCTACACTTTAATTGATTTTACAGTGTGTACACGAATGTGTCTACATTATTATAACTTGAGTTTGTCAATTATTTGTGAGCATAGGAGTTATGGTTGTGAAAATTGGTGGTTTATTTATTTATTTATTGGGTTTTCAGTTCATTAGCTTTGTGCAGATGGAAAAAAATAAAGAAAAAGAACTCTTCTCCACCACAAGTGTCGGCTTTGGAATTCTCGGGGCCTAGTTGAATTTGTGAGGGGAAAAAAATATTCTTATGGAGGAGGAAAAGAGAGGCTCTTAGGATTTGAAGCATGCACCTATTAGATGACAAATTAAGGTTTTCCACTAGACTAGCTATCTCATTTATTATATGAATGCAAAATTAAATATATATTACATATCTACCTATGATTATATGGGGCCCTAGTTTTGAGTAAAAATTTGGGAGCTTAAGTCTGCCATCTTGTCCGCCTTAGCTCAGGACCGGCCACCACAGAACCTTGTGGAGTCCATACACTTAATACTGAAATCATAGAAGAAACATGTGGTAAAAAAATGATATTGAGGCACTATGTGGCCATGTCGGAAGAAAATGGAATGGTTTTTCTTTGGTTTGGTGGAGGGGATGATGATTGAGATTGCTGGGGATGGTTGGAAGGTTTTAGGAGTATTCTAGAAAGAGAAGAGGAGTAAGGTCCAGAAGAACATATACGACTAGAGAAGAACATCAACACATGGGTGGGAATGGGGGACCCACCATGATGTTGAAATCTCCGTTCCAAAAATCTTTTTAAAAAATAAGTAATTTATTTCACATTTTCAAATTCAAAAATAATATAAATGAAAAATAATTTTTCAATTTTTTGTATTGTATTAAAGATCTCAATGAGATGTTTCAAACAAGATCCATATTGCATATTTTTAGATTTCAACAAGCTCATAATTTTTCAGCTTGAAATTGCCTTCTTAAAAAATAAGAGTTTTTTTCCCCGAAAAAGAAAGATCGACTAATTTGTTGATTTTGTTCTCCGTTTTCTCTCCCAAACACCGTTCAAGCATTAAGAATTGGATTTCCGCTTTTGCACATGTGTTTTTGGGAGGAAGGTCCAGCCTAGTTTTGGGCCATTGGGGCCCCCTCCCAGACCTACAACAATGATCGGAATTATTCATTTTGTAAAACTCATCGACTATGTCATCCACACAAAAAAAAAAGAAGAAGCTTAATTGAACATTGATAGGTACATAAACCAACAGATTAGGAAAGCCCCTCCTATCCCATTCACATTACTTTGGAATGGAGGGAAGGTAAGCCACCAACCTTCACAAGGTAGGAGCACAGTTAAGGCGGAAGGATCATTTAATTCAACAAACTAAAAGAAGGAAAAGGGACTATTTATCCCTGGAATTCCGCTTGATTGGCATGAGCATGATAATTTAACGATTTTTGCACACAAAACTTTTGAGTCTGAAGAGATGTATTGCTAAGAAAATATGAAATTTCAGCAGAATGCGTGTCAGGCGAAATACTTGGGTTCAGGTGAAAAATATCAACCGCTTTGAGCTTTTCTCGTTTTGCATCAGTTAGACAATTAGTTTAACTTTGTCTAAGATCTTTGTACAGTCTACTTCTTATAAGGGTGCCTTTATTTAGTTAAGGTAAGGACGTCCCCTTTTCTCAACTTTTCCGACTAAATTTCAATGATCCGAGCGGTTTAATGTGTTCAGAATATGATTTTAAGGGTATTTGCTAGAAATCGATAAAAAAAATGACCGGGAAGTGCTCGATCAGATCAATTTTTGATAAAACGCGTGTTTTTATAAAAAAATTGATCCAATCGAGCCATTCCCAGTTTTTTTGCCAATTTATTGCAGATTCCCTTAAAATCACGTTTTGAAGACATTGAGCAGGTCGGATCATCAAAATTCGACCGAAAAAGAGAAGGTCCTTACCTTAACAAGTTAAGAGCGCCTTTATAAAAAAATTTGTGAATCTTTATAATGAATTCTATTTTGTAAGCGTCGTTGGCTTGAATCAATATAAATTCTCTCTTGTTCAGGAAAAATGAAGAAAAAGATGTATTGCTTCTTGTGTCTGATTGACTGTTAATTCATGAGCGATTCTTGAATTTGAATCTCTATTTTTGTTTTCCTTTTGACATAAGAAAATACAAATTGATATAGAACTCATCAGTATGGATTTTTTTCAATAAAAAGTCCTTCTCGGTGTGTTAAACTCCTTTTCAGTGTTTTATTGTAAAATATTGCAGATTCTATTTATAAAAGTGTGAGATGGACAATTAAAAACAAACTCCAACTTCTTACCACTCCTATTTATCTCTCTAACTATTTCTGAAGTACATGAGACAAAGATTTATAATTTTCACATGCCGCCAAGTGAGATATTTTGATGGACCGAACGTGAGGAACTAAAATTGCATCACTTTCACATTTTGATACCATGTAATTGGATCCTACGTATGGTTGACTTTTGACATTGTATTTAATTGACCAATTATTGTGCCTTAGTAATTGTTATGCCTTGCTCACACGTGTCGATTCGCAATATGCTAAAAATTAACACGCCTTCAATTCTCAATGCTACATGTGTTCGTATAACTTTTATTTTGTTTGTACGCGTTTTAAACGGTACATTATGTACCTTAACCTCTTACGTAGTATTTTCCTAAAAAATGCCCTGACAAGTGACAAACAATGATTTGATTGGTTTTGACCTTTCTAACCGTCTTTTTTTTTTTTTTTTTTTGATCCTCTTCTAAAGCATCCGCATTGTAATAAGCAAATTATTGTGGATAAGCAAACTTAACAATAATGCTCAAAAAATACCCCACATTGTAATAAGCAAAGTTACAAGTCTTTTAGCAAATAACCAAATTTCACTCATTTCATAATTAAACTTAACAACTTTTACCAATAATCAAAACTCAATAACCAAACTCAATAACTAAACTCAAAACTCAACAATTCAAAAACACCTCACATTAGAATCGTCTCATCGAGACGAATAATTTGGTGTAGTCGGGTGCGTGATTGGAACTCGTTTGTGATTGGACATATGTGCATTGTGTATTATGGGGGTTTGTTTTGTTCGAGATGCAAAAATAACCAATGTAGAGGTAGAAGTTGTTAAGTTTGATTATGAACTAAATGGATAATCAAATGCTGACGTGGCACATTTTGATTATTGGTTTTGATTATTCCCATTGCGGATGCTCTAACCCGTCTTTTCGAATCTATTCTTTTGGTACACTTTTCCTTTTCTAGTGTTAAAAAAATGGGAAATGATTTTGCTATTCATTTTTTTTTGTTAACGTCACTTTCCTGCAAGTACAAAAATATACTTGCAAGGGAGTGGCGTTAATAAAAAAGGGAGTGACAAAATCAGCGGCCTAAAAAAAAGACACTTTCCCAATTTGTGCTTAATGCATCTATTTTGGATTATTTTGAGTTATAGGAACTTTCATTATTTATGCCATAATTTTTTCTAAAATTATTTTTCATTTTGAAGAGAGAAATTAGGGGGAAAAAAATACATGAGTCAAAATTTAAAATTTTCAGAAAAATACAAAATTAATCTAAAAACCTGCCTATTATGAATTAGGTTTGTCTTTTCTAAAATCTTCATTCTCATTTAAAGTACTGATGCGAAATTAATAATCATTCTAAAGTAAATAGAAGATAAAAATAATTTATAAACATTGGATATGACAAATAAATCCAAGACGAGGGGCACCATATTTATTGATCGTTCTTGTATTTAATAATAATCACTACTGACTACAAGAAAATTCCAAGAAAATAGTAGTATTTTTTGTAATTTGAGTTTTATAGGATGCCGTGGAGCTGATCCCAGAAAGTAGGACGCGCTTTAACAAGTGGAAATGTGAGATATAAAAAAAGGTCGCCGTGCGATAACAGGCATTCTTTCGAGATTTTTTTTTTTGCCCCTTTTTGTTTCGGCGGTTAGAGTTTGGACCAATTTACGAGTACCTCGGTTATTTCTCTATCTGGTCCAATCAGAGACGGATCATTCACGACGGGATTGAGAAATTCATAAGAAATTTCTCTCTTTTAGCTTGACCCAAGAAGTTGTCAAGTTTCGAAACTCAGGATATCGGAGTTTACTACTAAAGTGTTCAAAATTCCATCCACCTTGGGCGGAAACCCCAAGTTTTCCACCACCACCAATTGTAGAACCCATTGTGCGTATATTGTAATAATCTGAGTCGTTCATTTTGTAGAGCTAGCATAACAGTCCTTTTCCACACAAAAATTAGCATTATTGGACATGGATAGGTATATAAAAAATTAAAGTTTGTCTTATAAAATTGATGTTAGATAAGTTTGAAGTTAAACTATCCATAACCGTCTAATTTATAACCTAAATTTAATTTTTGATGTATCTATCGATATTTGATAAACATGATTTTTTGTGTGAATATACTACTTTGCGGGTTTTACAAGATAAACAGTTCAGATTACTGAAAAAACGCACGGTGGAACCTACAATAGGTGGCATGGTTTCACCGAAGGTGAAAAGAATTTAAACTCACCCTTAAAACGATGGACACACCATTTGGTGTACTTGCACCAAATCCACACCTTTGTGTGAGACCTACTGAGGGGTTCCATACCAATCATATCCGTTCTTAAATAAGAGTCTATGTTACTATTTCGGACATTTAAAAAAATTATTTATATCTTTCAATCTATAATGTTAAAAATAGCTAATTTGAATTTTGTTTGATAGATCACAATTAGTTTTATCAGACAAAAATTTTAAAATTATAAAAACTATTATAAATTGAAAGATTTAAGCAAGATAAAAATAATAGAAAAAATAAAAATAAACTCTCATTTTAAACAGAGGTAATTCTTTAAGGATTCCTGAAAAAATCAACCCTACGCCGGTAATGACTTGATGAATTTTTTTTTTCCCATTCCCTGACATAAATTGAAGGAAGAAAGCCACTATTGTTTTTGCAGCCAACAGTACTGTACCCTTGGGTTGGGTGGGGAGAGTTTCGAGGGATGGGATTGGAGGGGCTTTTAGATTTGGATGTTTGTGAAAAGAAGGAAGGAAGTGGGACCCACTGTTGGATGAATAAAGAATCTGGACGTCAGGAAACCTTGTCACATGATGACAGAAGAAAAATTTGCAAGCAACATTTCTTGAATAATTGTTTATGAGGGTGAATTTCGAACATTTAAAATATTTTGGACAATTAAATTTTAATAAAATTTTTTCAGAAAAATATAACTCTTATTTGAAAAAATTTTACTCCCTTCGTTCAATATTGAGAGTCACACTACCTATCTCTTACTATTTTTCAAATCAAAAAATCAACTCTTTCGGTGCATTATTTTTCAAATTTTTTTGCACCGTATTAAAGATCTCGATTAGTACTTTAATTTGGTGAGAAAAATTTCAAAAAATGATACACGGAAATAGTTGATTTTTTGATTTGAAAAATGACACGACTTTTTATGGTGGACCGTCAATTTAAAATGGAGGGAGTACTTAAATTTAAAACGTCTAAAATCAAAACGGATTACCAAGATTATACAACTCTATGAATTTATAGCGACTCCGTGATTAAATCCCTCCTATGTCATAGGAGTAACAGCCAGCGTCACAAGGGTATATATTGACCCCAGCCCCAGCCCCAGCCCCCTTATTCCACTCACTTTTTTGATTGCATGAAAACCGACCGCCTCGATACTCAACTACCTAATATAATATACTACTATAACAAACACTGTTCAAGATTAACACACGATTGCGACACCACCGTCCAGGTCTCTCGCCGCCCCGCCGGTGTGACAGTCAGTCGTTCCCCTCGATCCAAACAAGACCCCAATTCCGCCGTATACTCATTCAACGCCCGCCGCATACCCGACGGCCATGGACCCCCTCTCTGTAACTCCGCCGGAATCCGCCTCTCCCGCTTCGGCGGAGCACCTTGTGATCAGCATCCACGGCCCTCCCTCTCCTCTGGTGCCCGGAGACACTGGCACCGACATTAGGAGCATTAATTCTTCTGCTGCGAATGAAGACAGAGGCGGCAGCGCGGCGGCGGCGGGGGATGCCGGAGATCGGAGGAAGGTGCTGCCGGAGGAGCTTTGCCGGAACGTGGTGAAGCTTTCGTGCAAGTCGAACGCGGAAGGGGGAATTTGCGAGGTTTATGTGATTGGAACGGCTCATGTTTCTAAGGTACTTGAATTGTGTATTGTGTTTCATTTGAATTGAAGAACAATAATGATAGGGACTGTTCACGCTCTTATTAGTTACTTACCAAAGTAAAGCTCTTGAATTGTGTTTCATTTGGATTGATTCGGGTATAGATCCGGACAGCGAGTTAAACGAAAGGGTGAGTCGACTCAGCAGAGTTAAGTAAGTTCGAGAGCGAGTTGGGTATCGAACCGTAGAAGTAGTTTGGAGGTAATTAAGGGAGGTTCCACGAAGAGGAACCGAGTGCCGAGGAGTAACCCGCTGAGTTGAGGGCGAGTTCGGTGACTCGGCTGACGCTGGAGATTACGACGTCACATCGGAAGCAGGGGTCGAAATCGGAGATTACGAAGCCGCAGGTGAACTTATCGTCGGTGCAGAGGCGGTCGTAGGGATCGAAATTGGAGTCCCATGCGCTCATATGCGAGCCGGGATTCAGCGAGTAAGCGGTGGATCTGGCTTTAGGGAGAAATTGTGTGAATGTAAAGAACAGAGTGAGACTAGGAGATGGGAATGGAGAAGGCTATGGAGGAGTAGTGAGGGATGATGGGACTGTGAGACATATGCTGGTGAAGGTCTTCGATTTGTTGGTTTTGGGGTTGTGCTGTGGGGAGTGTTTGGAGAGAGAGAGAGAGAGAGAGAGAGAGAGAGAGAGAGAGAGAGAGAATGGGGTAAGTGGAGTGGGCCTCACTGCTGCCAGCTTGGCTGATGTGGTTTCTGTTGTGGTATAGCTGTTGTTATGGTTTTGACCTTCCATTAGCTTGATGAGTAGTTGGAGCCTAATTAAAGCAAGTGCTTCAACTGCTTTGGGTATGAGCCGGCCCTGGTCTTGTTGTTTGGCTGCTGAGAAACTTAAGGAAAGTGGAAGATATGGTTTCATTTTGATTCTTCTCTCTTACTGTTTAGTTTTATTATTGGTTTTGATTCTTTTAACGTAGTTTTCTTGCTGACTATTAGAACAGTTTGCTTCAAGAGTGAGTAGATTTACTTGTACTGTGTATGTATTATTGGTCTCCTTGTTTGGCTGCCAAGAAAATTGAGGAAAATTTTGAGACACGGTTTCTTTTTCGAATCTAATCTCTTCCGTGGTTGATTTTCTGTTTCTTATCGTTTGATGCAGTTTCAACAGTCGAGTATTCTGAATATAATTGTCTAGAGAATGAATGGAGTAATTGTCTCAGCGCATAATGGCATTACATGACCTTTAATTTTCTCCATTATAAGAAACAGGGGCGGACCCACGTCAGGGCACGTGGGGTCACGTGCCCCCACGCCTTTTTTTAAAAAAAATTTTAAAACAATATTTTGATATAAATATACAAAAGTTTCCTACTCTTCTACCGAATACTAGCATAGTGTGGTGGCTACATGCGGTTGTGATAGAGTCCAGGCGCCTTGGTTCAAATCCCAGGCTCTCCGTCCTTTACCTTTTTTGGTTTTTTTCTATTTTTTTCCCGACCCCTTTCTTTTATTTCTTCATTTTTGTTCTATCTCTTTCCTTTATTTTTTCATTTGTCCTATCTCTTTGTGTTTTCCTTTCAATCCAAAATATTACGAAAATCAAATTACTAAATTATTGTATTTTGTAATTTACTTTCTCTTGACTTTGGAATTAATCATACTGTTCCACCGCAACAGTTGAAATTTTCAACCATGAAAATTGTCAAAAATCGGTTGCAGAATAGAATGAGTAATCAATATTCAATGATTGAGCGATAATTTAGTGATATACATGCAAAAAAAAAAAATTTATGATTGTGAATAATATATAAGTGCCCCCAGTATATAGAGTTTCTGGGTCCGCCACTGATAAGAAATATGTCCTTGGAATGATAGGGAACCAAAATTTGAAATTGCTGATACTTTTCACGTGTTGTGGACTGCAATACTGGCATGCCATGAAGAGAATCTGGCTTCTCTCTTTCATTTTTTTTTTAGTTTTTAGTTTTTTGCTAATCTATGTTTCATTTTGTTTGAATGTTGTATTGTAGACAATGCTAATCCGTATACCGTTGTCAGTATGCACACCATTTGCCAATTATTGCAGTTTTGTTTATTTAGCTGTTAGATGTCCAGAACTTTCACTTTCCACCATTTCATATTTACCAGATGCTGCTGGCATCTAAGGATCTCAATTTTTGCAGGCGTGTTCCTTATCGACTCCTTTCTTGTTTTATTATCCCCCCAAAAAGTTACCTGTTGGTGATTCATCCTGACAATACATTGATTTAGTTCTATTTTCGTCACCAAGTAACGAGAAAGAAAAGGAATTGCAGAGGTTAGTAATTGACCGTATGCTGTTTGTTTCTGTGGTTGCAGGAATCATGCCAAGAAGTTCAAGCTGTAATCAGGTTTTTACAACCACAGGTGCTTCTATTTTAGGAACTTAATACCACTTGATTAATGGTCAGATCATTTAACAGGTTGATTGTTGATCTGCTTCATATGGTTTCATGATAGCAGCAATCTTCGATCTGTTTATGAATTTATTAAGCACTTGTTCATGTTTTGAGTCTTTTGACTACAGGTTGTTTTCTTGGAACTATGCCGCAGTCGTGAGGCTCTACTTTTTGCTCAGGATTTAAAGGTAAATATTACTTCGTCGTTCATTCCTTGTTTTTCTTGGTTTGCTATTAAAAGCTTTTATTTAAGGGAATGGATAGTTTGCAGTCTACTTTTGTAGGCCTTGTTGTTAGGATATACTTTTAATAAAAAATTGATCTTTCTGACAATTGTGATAATGTTATGGCATTTGTCTTGAAGAAAACGTACAAGTATGGTTTTGAGATTTGATCATCCATTTTGTCGAAGGCAGACATGATGAACTCTGTGTTACCTCTCTTTGATATGTATGAAGTAAGTGTACTGGATACTCGACACTTGAGCAGGGATATGAGAAAAGTTCTCGACATGGAAAAAATAGAAGACACTGTCTAAAGTCCTTTGACATTGAAGTTAGTTGATATGATGTCATTGACATGAAAATTAGACGGCTATGACATGTAGACGCGTATGACATACCAGTACCCGAGTCTATGAAACATAGGATCCTTTTCTATTTTATCAGATTTGGATTGTCTTGCTACGAGATCAAACTGGACTTTTTGGTAAGTACGGGATCGGACTGATGTTTTATATGTGATCTACAGAATGGGCCTACAAAAGGAAAGGATCGGATTACCAAAGTGGGACCCCTAGTGGGCCCGCGAGACTAAACTGCATGTGCATCCACTTATGTGTCCTGCAAAGGATACCAGAAACTATTTGGTGCAATCTATTTTTGTATACCATCATTGCAGGCAAGCTTGCTTTGCAAAGGATACCCCTTTCAAGTTACTAGTAGTCTGTCTCTGTCATTTTTCAACGATACTGGAATAAAATGTTATCTCGGTGTAACTCATTGTAGGAAGTTTTGGGAGGTATTCCATTAACAATTTTGAGGCTTATCAGCTTGTTAATTTGTTTGTATTGTTACATCATTCAAGAAAGGAAGGTTTTAATATGTCTTTTCAAATACCAATCAGTAGATTCCATTACATCTACGTCGGGGGGCATATGCTTTCCTAGCTTATTAATCTTCTCTGAAACATCCCATTATTGTCTTAGAAGTCTGTATTGCTGGTGAATCTACGTCAGGGGCATATGCTTTCCTAGCTTATTAATCTTCTCTGAAACATCCCATTATTGTCTTAGAAGTCTGTATTGTTGCTAATTTTATATTTATTTTTAAGTTGAAGCTCCTGTAACTCTGCAGCCAGCATGGTCCTGTATATTAGATGTGTTTAAGCCTTTAAGGAACTGGTTTCCTCTAGCTTTGTTGGTGTGTCTCTCCTTTGAATGTCTTGAACCTATAGGATCAACCTTGTGGAGTGAGAGACATGATCTTATACTCTTATTGTTACTAGTGAGGGATATGTGGTGGTGGCGTGGTGCCTTCTGGCACATTAGTAAAACTGGCAGAATACACGTTGCATTTTCCAATTAGTTCTTCCCCCAAAGAAGAATGCTCATGTTGATAACCATAGCCCGGTTGTTTATGTGTAAGTCATGGTGTATTGCATCTTTCCTTTTTTATTCTTTCTATGGATATGATACTGATTCCCTTAAGTTGCAATTCCCCACATTTCACTTGCCCAAGTAATCGTTTTAGTTTCCCAGGTACCAACCTGGAGAGATGTGGTGGTTATGTGGACGTCACAGCACAATATATTTGAAATCATGTACAGCTTGTTTCTGGCCAAGGCATGAACATTGTTATTCTCCAGATTCTTTGTCAATTGATACAGAAGTGTTACGTTCTCGCACATCAAATTCCGCAACAGAGAGTATTTTTTTGTCCTTTCACTTTTCTCATGCATCTTAATCTTTTCAACGAGTCTATATGTTCTTTTGTTAGGTTGCCAGCAAGCTTGAGGTTTTCCCAGGTTCTGAGTTTCGGGTGGCATATGAAGAAGCATGCAACTATGGTGGCATGGTGAAATTTGGTGATCGCCCGGTACAAGTAAGATACTTTTAGCATTAGATTTTGTTTGATTGTTGTAACAAGAAGCACTTCTTCCCCAAGAAACCAACCTCCTGCTTTACCCAATCTGGTCTACCAGTAAGCGAGTTGGTGAGGTACATTTGCAAGTACAACAGAACTGTGGTTTTACTGGCCAAGCATGACTTACACCTTCTTCTGTAATTCCGCTTGAAAGAGATTAAGAGGAAAGGGTTCTGGGGTATGAAACTTGGTCCATGCTTTATTGCTGGTTGTTGTGTTATCCCATGTGGCTTTGCAAAACTCAAAGGATGAACATCAATACTGTATGCTAACCATATCTTTCGGTCCTCCTCCAGAATATCGCTCTCTTTTTCTTTGAATTCTCTGGGATATGGACCTTTTATGATCTTGAACATCCAGAAGTACTCCTATTCTGCTTTTGAGTGTTTTAGTTTGTACAGTGGCTCTTTGTTGGCAGCTTCAGAAGTTAATGTCATCAGAGTATAGCTTCTTGAGAATATAGCTTCTTTACGTGTACTAAGTATTAGTCTTCCCTATCTCTGCCATCTTATAAGCCCTCTGCTCATCATTGTCTATGAATTGCTGTAACTAATTTCATTGTAACCTAACTTATTCTCGATATTTCGTTTTAACTGAATAGATAACTCTGCAAAGGCTGCGAAGGACATGGGAAAACATGCCACTTTGGCATAGGACAAAATTATTTTATTCCTTGGTTTACCATGCATTCTTTTTACCAAGCTCTGAAGATCTCAATAAAAAGGTATGTTTGCCTTTCTTCACAACTTATTGGCTCCAAATGGCAGTTTTTAACTGAGATTTAAACAAGGCAGCCATGATTATGATACTGAATGTCAGTGGTTTTAATTTGGCTTTTGCTTCAGCTGAAGGAAATGGATGATATTGATATGATGAATCTTGAGAATCAAGAAATGAGCAAGCAATTCCCCACTCTGATGGAAACTCTTGTACATGAGCGAGATCAGTAAGTACACGTTGCTTTCATATACTGTAGTGTACTAGTTATCACATACTTTTGGGCTACATTTTGTTTTAGTATGCTTCTTGAGTTCTGTTCTCTCATTTGATTTTTAATGCTTTAGTTTTAAGATGAAGTATTCTGTTAAGGTCCCTCCGTAGTCTATTTCGATATCAACGACTTTCCATGGTCAACTTCTCATTCAAATTTGTATGAGAAAGAATAAGAAAACACCAATGTCAGTGTATGTGGTTCCCCTAGATATTTTCTTATGCTTCATATAGTGGTATCCCATCATTTATTCAAACACTTGTACGAAAGAGAAATTCAACAGAGTTCCATGTGAGCACATCCTTGTCCTGATTTGTGTAGTTTTGGGTGTGTTTTTCTGAGAAATATTCGACAGTATATCTTGTTTATATAGTGTTCCCAGTTTGAAGGAGAAGTTATTTTTCATACACAATATCAGGCCAAAGACAGCATAGCTTCTTTGATATAAGTTTCCAATTTGCATGAGAGAAAGAGATGCATTTCTATTTTCTAGTGAATTCTGTACTCTCGAATGTGGCACCTTATGGAAGGGGTACCAAACACAAATCTAATGGGCTCTGAATAGAAACTCATCTCTCTTCACCACTCATCATCCACGTCTTTCATTCTTTTCCGGTCCTTATATTTCTCCTTGGAAAAGGAAGAGTCATGAAAGACTTGTAATTGAAAGTGATGCTATACTAGCTTTAAAACTTTCTTGAAGAATGAGTACTCTGATACTTATTGCAATATTCATCTCAGCTCTAATGCACGTAAGTATGCCGACTTTTTAATTTATATGTATTCATCAGTTAGTTTCTTGCTCCACTACTTTTCTGTAAGTTTCTTAAGATTTTGATTACTGTACTTATCTTGAAACCTTGTTTGCATGTTCAGGTATATGTCAGCCACTTTATTAGAAGTTGCTCGTGAGTACCGTTCAGTTGTTGCAGTCGTCGGAAAGGGGCACCTGCAGGGGATTAAGAAGTACTGGAAGCAACCAGTTGAGGTCACACCATTTTCGCATATTTTGTTTTTTCATTTGTAAAAGTATGTTTGGAGTGATTTAAATTATGCCAATCCACACCATTATTTAGATTCCAAGACCACCGGATGGTATCTTCTCTTAAAATGTCAAGTTCCTCTTAATTATCTTTGAAGATAAGGTCACCTTCCTTTTCTGATTGGTTTTTTTTTTGGCCAACACCAAACAAATTTTGATTGGTCTTATGTTCTTTTCTATCTCGTTCTTTCGAGTCTGGAAGTTATGGAATAGACTTTCTGAATGAACATCTTTTAATATCTGTGTTCCTGAATTCCTTACCGATCATGTTGCAGTTGAAGCGCCTTCTGCATGTAGACACGGACGCCTGATTTTTCAGCTGTGAAGCTCCTCGTAACTGTTGGAGTTGCAGTTGCAGTTGCTGGGATTCGTATATAGACCAAGAAATAGTCCTTGGAATGAGGAAGGTGGTAACTCGATTTTGTTTCTGAATGAAAACTGTGCTGATATAAAACTAAGTTTTACCATGGAAAACATCTTAGTGGCCTCGTCGAGATACTTTACTTATTGTTAATATTGCCTTTCTTTCAAGTTTCTACTCTTTCTTTTCCATCTGTATTGATAAACAGAGCCGCAACTAAGTACTCCGTACTCATGACATTGAGATATGCGCAGTTTGGAAGTAACTAAACACCCCATAGATTTGACGAACACAAGTTTTTTTCCAAACATTTACCTGACAAGTCCGATTAAGCATGTCCTGCATAATTCATCATGCACAGGTGACAGGATGTGCATTTAACTAGGTAAATGCAAAAGAAACGTGATTTCAATAAGGGTAGTACTCAGTCTAGGCCCCATAATCAATGATGATGATTCTTGAGAAGGCATGAGTTCTAAGGTGTAGGTAGAAGTCATCAACTTGAAAATCTAATTGACCAAATCGTCTGTGAACTTTGCATGTCCCCATGTGATGTGCATGCGGTCTGTAATGTATTCTGAAGGCCAACTTGAAATCTTATGACCGGTCTCGTGAACTTTGATTCCCCGTGTATTTGCGTCTGTGTATAACCACACACGCATTTATAGGTAATTGATTTGCACTCCCTTTTGTGGAAATGCATTTTATTTTTTGTCCTCTTGCAATGTGAACTTACAATGTTGTCCTTCCAAGCTAGTGATCGTAAAACAATCTCCAACCTTTTCATATTTATCCCTCTAATTATTACTTTATTTAATCCTTTGACTTTTAACCCATGGACACTTGGCAATATTTAATTGATCAATTATTGTACCTTATTTGTTAGGCCTTGCAACACATGTCAATTTGCAATAGGCTAGAAATTAAAGGAAATTAATTTCCACACTCCCATTTTGTCTAAGTGTGCTACATTTTTTTCCTTAATTCATATAGAATTACAAAACTATCATGTATACATTTTTTCCTTCACACATGAAAATGGTAATCATTTAATTTCACATTACTACAAAAGAAGAAGAAGAGTGTATTTGGATAAAAGGGGAGTTTGTGAAAATCAATTCCCAAATTAAAATGCCTAAAGTTCATGCTACTGCTGCATATTGTGTTCGTAGACCTATTTTTGATAGTTACTAGTTTTGAACAGTACAACTTTTATTCTCCTTAAATAGAAAAGATCCGCCAAAAGAAATGCTGTACATAATCTCTTCCAAATTTCCTAAAATGTCCTGACAAACAATGATTCGATTGGTTTTGACCTGTCCCTTTTCTATTTTTTTCCCCTTTTGGTACACGTTCCTAATTTGTGTTAAGCGGGCCACTAGAGAGAGAGAAATTTTGCTTAATGCATTTGTTTTGGATTATTGTTTGTTGACTAGGAACTTTAGTTAATTATGTGTTATTTATTATAAATACTCATCCGTTTAGACGAGAAACCATAAATCAAACAAAAGATTTTCAAAAAGACAAAATTAATCTAAAAATCTGCCTATTATGATTTTTCTTTTCTTTTCTAAAGTTCTTATTATAATATATAAAACATTTGATGCAAAATTAATAATCATTCTAGAACGAATAAAATAGAAAAATAATTTTAAAATGAAATTGACAAAAATATATCTTTCTTTCTTATACAGGATATGGCGGAGGAGGAGGAGGAGGAGGAGGAACAAAGGTTGGCAAGAAACTTCCAAGAAAGGAGGTGATCAGGTGAACACCCTCCCCCTCCTTCGAATTGACACGGTTGAAAAAAAGAAAAAATAAAAAAGAAAAGAAAAGAAAAGAATTAGATGTGGGAATTTGGGATGAGCTCCTCTCTATACCCCATCTTTCAATATCCTTGTACATTATTATTTTGTGGGCTCATTTCGAGCCTACAATCATGATCCAAACTGTTCATCCCATTGAACACGCAAAAGAAATAATTTGATTCAAAGATGTTTAGACATATCAATATGTAGCGTTTTACAATGTGAAAAAATAGTATATATATATATATATATATATATCACACTTAAACCTCGCAATTTACTAGAAAAAAATGCAATTTATCCGCATATCGATTGATATTCGGTCAAGCTAAATTTAACAGTCGTGTTCTGTTTTTGCTTGTTTTAGGTGAGATGAATGGTTCGGATTGTTATCGCGAGGCTAGAACGAACTTTCCAAAATAAGGCGAGTGGAGCTCCGCGTGCTCCAAGAGCACTGAATCTCCAAGAGCACTGAAGTCGTCACTGGGCCAGCCTTGATAGCTCCATCCTCCGCAGAGTTGCCATGCATGAGAAACCCACCAAAAAACCGTAACGTGCCGTTAAATAAAAATCCCCCCGGCCCGCGCAGCTGACCAGATCTCTCGCTACCGTCGATCCGAACGAAACCCCCTGAAACCTCCGATTCCGCCGCCGCAGAACCGCCAGAACCAGCCCCGACGGCCATGGAAGACCCCTTCATGATTCCGCCGGACTCCGACGCTCCCGCTCCCGCCAAGGCGGAGCACTTCGTGATCAGCATCGACGGCCCTGCCTCTCCGGTGCCCGGAGATCCTAGCACCGGCATTGACGCCGCGGCGGCGGCGGATCGGAGGGAGGTGCAGCTGCCGGAGGAGCTTCGGCTAAAGGTGGTGAAGCTCTCGTGCGAATCGACGGCGGAAGGGAGGAGTAGCGTCGTTTACTTGGTTGGTACGGCTCATGTTTCGCAGGTAACTTGAATTGTGCTTCGTTTTTCATAGGTCTCGCTGTTTCGAAAGATAACTCAGGTGGTGTCCGGGTCGCCGCCCGATACCGGGTCAATTAAACCGGGTTAAACCGGGTTTCCTCCGTCTCGACTCTTTGTGCACGAGGTCTGTCGTTGGGGGTTTTTGTGGTCTTGTTGAGAATTAAGGAAAGCCAAAGAAATGGATTCGTTTTGGTTCTTCTCTCTTGTTGTTTGATTTTCTAATTGGTTTGGACTCTTTTGACACAGTTTTCTTGCGGAATAGTAGAACAGTTAGATTCCAGAGTGAGTGGATTTACTTGTATCGACTATATATGTATTATTGGTCTCCTTGTTTAGCTGCCTAGAAAATTGAGGAAAATTTAAGAGGCGTTTTTTATTTTCCCCCCAATCTAATTGCTTTTCTGTTTCTTATCTTTTTCTTGTCAGGCAATTGAGTAGTTTGCATATGATTGTCTATAGACCAAATGAATGGAGTTTTTTCTCAGACTCTCCGTGCATAGTGGCATTACATGAGCTTTAATTTTCTGCATTATAATAACAATGTACTTGGACTGACATGAAGAGAATCTATTTGAGGCTTCTCTGTTTCATATTTGTTTCTTTTTTTTCTTTTTTTTAAACTTTTTGGCTGTGTCTCTGTGTCATACTGATGGATTGAAGTTTTACGATGGGTAATGGAGTTCAGTTGATGTTTCTCCATGACTCCATATAGTGTTGTCAGTATGAGAGCCAATTGTTGCAGTTTTGTTTATTTAGCTGCCAGATGTCCAGAAATTTCAGTTTTGCCCATTTCGAAGTTACCAGATGCTGCTGGCATCTTAGGATCTCAATTTTGCAGGCGTGCTCCTTATTGAGTCCTTTCTTGTTTTAACATCCCCCAAATAGTCAGCTGTTTGTTGGGTCTTGTCTCACATGTGTTGGAAGTAGGGTATTCCTCCCCATGTCCACAGTGTTTCTTTTTCTTTCCATATATTGTATTGTGAGAGAAGAGAGAGCCGTGTGTGCGTGAGGGGGGAGCCAGTTGTGGCTCTTCCTAGAGAGAGCACCCGGAGAGCGAGACAGAGGTGAGGCTGATGGGTGAGGGAGAGTGGGATGCCAGAATGTGGCTCCCGGAGAGTTCTTTCAACCCATTGTATGTATGCGTATATATATATGGAGAGGGTGAGTTTTTCTCTGAAATCGTGGGTGTGTGCGTGGTGTCCCTCCGGTCCCAACAAGTGGTATCGCAGCGAGATTCGACAGAGAGGGTCACCGGAAAAATGCCATATCCACTGGTAAGATTTTTGGAAAAAAAAACGAGTAATCAAAAATTGTTTTTGAGCACGGATCCAAGTTCCTCACACTCAGACGATCACAACGGTGTGTGTGGTGTCGGATTTCGTCACTGGAGGAGGGCTCACAGCCAGTTTGAATGGCGGAGGCGGTGGGCTGAATCAGCTCTGGGTTTGCGTGCGTGGGGGAGCTAGTTGTGACTCCCCCAGGGAGTGCCACCAGAGTGGGAGTGTACAATGTGAGGGAGCGAGGACAGAGAGTGTGGGGGCCGGTTGTGGCTTCCCGGAGTGGAACCGGTTGAGGTTTCCGGAGAGTTTTTGTAGCTTGTATATATGTGATTGATATACATAGTGATTTTTCTCTCAATCTCTCTCGTGTGAGTGTGTTCGTGTGCGTAGAGGTGTGATTCGGGTCGGGTCTCAACCCAACACTGTTGGTGATTCATCCTGAAATTACATTGATTTAGTTCTGGTTTTGTTATCAAGCAATGAGAAAGAATAGAACAGCAGAGGTAAGTAATTCACCATATGATCTTTGTCCCTGTGGTTGCAGGAATCATGCCAAGAAGTTAAAGCTGTAATCGGATTTGTAAAACCACAGGTGCTTCTATATTAGGAACTTAGTACCACTTGATTAATGGACAGATCATTTTAACAGGGTGATTGTCTGCTTCATATGGTTTCATGATAGCAGCAATCTTCAATCTGCTTATCAATTATTGAGTACTTTGCATGTTTTGACTACAGGCTGTTTTCTTGGAACTATGCCCCAGTCGTAAGGCTGTAGTTCGTTCTAAGGATTTAAAGGTAAATATTACTTCGTTGTCCATTGCTCGTTTGCTTTGGTTTGCTATTGTGGGCTTTTATACCAGGGAATGGATAGTTTCCGGTCTACTTTTGCGGACTGCACCATATTGTTTGGCCCCATGGGTCCACAACAGGAGTCATTCTTGTCATGTGGTCACTGATTTTGTTGGCCTTCTGTGTTTATGATAAACTTCAAAACAATTTGATTGATCCAACAGTTATGATAATGCTATGGCATTTGTCCCGAAGAAAACGAGCCGGTATGGTTGAAATTTGATCATTCATTTTTTCGAAGGCAAATATGATGAACAGTACATTGTCGCTCTTTGGAATTTATGAAGTAAGCGTGCTGGATACTTGATGCTTGTGTAAAGATACGAGAAATTTGTTCAACGTAGAAAATTGTAGACACAGGTCCTAGACATTAAAATTAGAGATGATGTGATATCCTTGACATGAAAATTAGAGGGGTATCACAATTAGACGCACACCTGTTCCAGTGTCCATGAAACATTGGATCCTTTTCTGTTTGATCAGATTTGGATTATCTTGCTACGGGATCAAACTGGACTTTTTTGTAAGGGAGCGGACTGATGCTTTATAAGCCATCTACACAATGGGCCTACGAAATGAAAGATCGGATCACTAAAGAGGGACCCCCAGTGGGCCCACAAGACTAAACTGTATGTGCATCATCTTATGTGTCCTGCAAAGGATGCCATAAACTATATGGTGGAATCCATTTTTGTATACCAGCATTGTGTGCAAGCTTGTTTTGCAAAAGTATACCCCTTTTGAGGTTAGTAGTCTGTCATTTTTCAATGTACCGTATCTTTGGTGCAACTCATTATAGGACATTTCGAGAGGTATTCCATTATGAATTGTCAAGCTTATCAGCTTGTTAATTTGTTCAAATTGTTACATCATTCATGAAAGGTAGGTTCTAATATGTCTTTTCGAACACCACTCCGTGGATTCCATGATATGTACGTCATGGGGGATATTCTGTCCTAGCTTATTGACCTTATCTTATCTGAAGCATCTCATTATAGTCTTAGATATCCATGTTGTCCTGTATATTAAACATGTGTTGAAAGGAACTGGTTTCCTCTTCTTACAATGTCTTGAACCTACAAGATTCACCTTGTGTAGTGACAGGCATGATCTTATATTCTTATGGACACTAGTGAGAGATATGTGCTGGTGGCGTGGAGCAAGGCTCCAAGTATTTTTTTCCCCCAAGAAGAATGCTCAAGTTAATAACAAATTAACCAGTTTATTGTGTGTGTAGTGATGGTGCATTGCATGTTTTCCTTTTATTCTTTCCCTAAATTTCACTTGCACTAGTAGTCATTTTTGGTTCCCCAGGTACCAACCTTGAGAGATATGGTGGAGATGTGGATGACACAGCACGATATATTTGGAATCCTGTACAGCTGGTTTCTGGCTAAGGCATGAACATTATTATTCACAGAAGTGTTACTTTCTCGCATTTTACATAACTGCTACAGAGTGTATTTTTTGGTGCTTGTACTTTTCTCATGCATCTTAATCTTTTCAATGAGTCTGTATGTTCTTTTGTTAGGTTGCCAGCAAGCTTGAGGTTTGCTCTGGTTCTGAGTTTCGGGTGGCATGTGAAGAAGCGTTCAAATATAATGACAACGTGCAAGTGAAACTTGGCGATCGCCCGGTGCATGTAAGATGCTTTTCGCATTAGATTTTGTTTGATTGTTGTAACAAGAAACACTTCTTTGGCTCCAAGCCTCCAACCCACCTCCTGCTTTATCCCACCTAGTGTACCAGTAATGTTGGAGAGGTACATTTGCGAGTACATCGAAATTGCAGTTTTACTGGCCAAGCATGACTTGCGCCTTTTTCTCTTTAAGATATCGAGAGGGAAGGGTCGTGGGGTATGGAATTTGGTCCCTGCTTTATTGCTGGTTGTGGCATTATCCCATGTGGCATTGAAAAACTCTATGGATGAACGTCAATACAGTATGCTAACCTTATCTTTCTGTCCTCCTCCAGAATTACGTTCTCACTTTCTTTGCTTTCTCTGGGATGCAGACCTTTTATGACTATATATCTTGAACATCCAAAAGTACTCCTTTCTCTGAGTGTTTTAGTTTCTACAGCGGCTCTTTATCAGCAGCTTCAGAAGTTAATGTCTTGACTCTATAGAATATAGCTTCTTTACGTGTACTAACTATTAGTCTGCAGGACTTGCTCCTTAATCTCCAAGAGCATTCTGCTTGAAACAGATAAAGAGAGAGGGTTGTGGGGGGTGGAATTTGGTTCCTGCTTTATTGATGGAGGATGCATTATCCCGCATAGCATTTGCAAAACTCTACAGAGGAACATCAATAAACAATGCTAACCATATCTTTCTGTAATCCTCAAGAATTAAGCTCTCTCTTTTTTCTCCTGCCTTATCTGGGATATGGACCTTTTGTGACTGTATGTCTTGAACATCCAAATGTATTCCTTTTCTGCTTGTGAGTGGTTTAGTCTGTAAAACGGCTCTTTTTGGCAGCTTCAGAAATTAATGTCTTCAGCATGCTTCTAGAGAATGTAGTTCCTTAACTTGTGCTAACTACTAGTCTTCCCCATCTCTGTCATCTTATAAGCAATCTCTTCAACATTGTCTATATTTGAATTGTTTGTAACAAATTTCATTGTAACCTAACTTATTCTTGATATTTGGCTTTAACTGAATAGATTACTTTACAAAGGACATGGGCAAAGATGCCACTTTGGCATAAGACAAAATTACTTTATTCCGTGGTTTTCCAAGCATTCTTTTTACCAAGCTCTGAAGATCTCAATAAAATGGTATGTTTGCCTTTCTTCACAACTTATGGCTCCAAACGGCATTTTTCATCTGCAAATGTTACTGAGACTTAAACAAGGGGACCATAACTACATTACTGAATTTCAGTGGTGTATAATTTGGCTTTTGCTTCAGTTGAAGGAAATGGATAATGTTGATACTTTGACTCGTGTGATTCAAGATATGAGCAAGCAATTCCCCACTCTCATGGAAACCCTTGTAGATGAGCGAGATCAGTAAGTACATGTTGCTTTCTTATACAGTATTGTACTCGTTGCCACATACTTTTGGGGCAACACTTTGTTCTAGTATTCGTCTTGTTCTCTCGCTTTGTTTTTGATGTTTTAGTTTTAAGAGAAAGTATTCTGTCAAGGTCCCTCTGTAGTCCATTTCGATACGTTAGGAAGACTTTACAGGGTAAACTTTGGTCGGTAATACTTGTCATTCAAATTCATATGAGAAAGAGAGAACAGAAAAACAGTAAGGTAAGTCTACTTGGTTTGCTTAGTAATTTTCTTATGCTTCATATAGTTGGATCCCATCATGAATTCAAACACTTCTATGAAAGAGAGATCAACAGAGTTGCATTAAGCACATCATTTCCCTGATTTGTGTAGTTTTAGTATGTTTTTCTGAGCAATATCCGACCGTGTAGCTTGTATGTATAGTGTTCCCAATTTCAAGGAGAAGTTAGCTTTTATGGGCAATAACAGACCAAAGACAGCATAGAATTCTTTGATATAAGTTTCCAACTTGCACTAGAGAAAGGGATGCATTTCTTGTAAAATCTTTACTCTCGGATGTGGCACCTTATGGAAGTGGTTTTAAACACAAATCCAATGGGGCCTGAATATATAGAAACTCATCTCGCTTCGCCACTCATCATCCAGTTCTTTCATTCTTTCCCAGTCCTTATATTTCTCCTTAAAAAAGAAAAGAAATTAATGGAATAAGAGGATACTTGTAATTGAAAGTGATGCCACTAGCTTTAGAACTTTCTTGAGGAATGATTACTCTGATACTTATCGCAATATCCATCTCAGCCCCAAATTCCAATGCACATAAGTACAGTGACATTTTTATTTAGTTTCTTGCTCGACTACTTTTCTGAAAGTTTCTTAAGATTTCAAGTAGTATAGTTATCCAGTTATCCTGAATCCTTGTTTGCATGTTCAGGTACATGTCAGCAACTTTATTCAAATTTGCTCGTATGCATAGTCCAATTGTCGCAGTTGTCGGAAAGGGGCACCTGGAGGGAATAAAGAAGTACTGGAAGCAATCTGTTCAGGTTAGACCATTTTCGCATGTTTTGTTTTTTCATTAGTTATACAAGATCAGCATATAGCTCCTAAAAGTTTCTTTGGAGTGATTTAAATCTATATGCCAATCCACACCATTACTTAGCTTCCAAGACCACTGGATGGTTAACTTCTCTTAAAATGTCAACTTCTTTTAATTATAATCAAACTAAAGGTCGCCCTCCTTTTATGATTGGTTTTTTTTTTTGGCTGACACAAAACAAGTTTTGATTGGTCTTCTGTTCTTTGCTATCTCGTTCTTCTGAATCGGAAGTTATGGAATTTTCTGCAGCAATAAACTTTAATATCTGTGTTCTTGAATTCCTCATTGATCATGTTGCAGCTGGAGCACCTTGAGCGTGTAGATCTGACTTCACGGAGGCTGGCTATTTCAGCAGTGAAGCTCCTCAAAACTGTAGGAGTGGCATTTGCTGGTGTAGCCATGATTTCTGGCCTTTGCGGAGGCTGGCTATTTCAGCAGTGAAGCTCCTTACTCAGTACTCCTTACTCATTATATATCCGCAGTATGGAAGTAACATGAATAGCTCACCACGTAAAATGAAAGTGTATATATGTACACGCAGATTGCACAGGGTTATAGCTCCCGACAGGTCTAGCTATTGGGACTTCTGGCTCAATGCTCAAAGTTAAGGGGAGGGAAACACAAAACTACCGGGTGTTGGTTCAATAGTTAAATACATGATTTTCTCGCTTAATATTTGGGTTTCAAGTTCCGTAGCTTGTTGGTGGGGACTAATATTTCTCTTTAGTGCTCAGAAAATGAGGAGGGGCATATGTTTCAATGTTGTGATAGGTGCAGTCACCCCCAAGGTTTTCACTGGCTAGAGTATCGGTTTTTCTACTGGTATGGTACGTACTGGACCGGTGAGATACCGGGTACTATTTCGGATTTATCGCTATTGTATTATTTTTCCACATAAAAGTATTTATAATATAATATACACATTTATAAAAAGAAAAATTAAAAAAATAGTTTGTATCTGTCCAGTACTTGAAGAAAAATAATAAATTTAAAGTAGTTCGGTATTGACCGGTGTCTCCGGTACTGTCTGGTACGATGTATCGACGGTATTTGAGGCGAAACATTATTAGAGGTATAGGATACCGGATTTGGATAATACTGGTATGTACCGGCTGGTACAGTACGGGATTCATAACCTTGGTCACCCTTGTAGATGAGTGTGTGGGTGCTGATGGTAATACCCTGTGGAATCATACATCCATTTTTCACAACAAAGAGAAGTAACTGATGAAATAGAAATTGATTTGGTAATTAATGGAATGGATTGGTGCTTAGTGGAAGGAGATGCAGTTTAGGAGTAAAAAATTGACATCAAGAACGGCAAATTAAACCTTCTCTACTTTTGTGCCAAATATGTCAAACTTTGGCAATCCACTTTTAGCGTCAAATTTGACACTTACAAAGCATATATGAAAAAGGTTATTGCAAAGGGAAAGGACATTGTTATGCTAAAATGACACTATAGCCAACCAGAAATTGGCTTTCGCAATACTTATTTTGGTACCAACGATTGGACTTGTTCTAACAAAACTTGAAGGTACAATTGGGACTTGTTTTAACGATTGGACTGATTGGTAATTACCCTTTAGAGGAAAACAATAATGATGACAAAAAAAGTTTTCCATTATCAATAAAAATAAATCCTATATGACGAGTTATTTCAATTCATTTTTCTTTGCCAGATCCCCAATTGAAATAGTACCATTAAATTTAGATTTCTTGGTTTTCATTTGAATAACCCAAAGGTTCAGGACTACATCAATGGAATTTGGATAATTCCACTGTCGACACCTATAAAACTATGAAACGTTCTACACACACACCAATCTGTGCACAGATTGTGTACAGATTTGTTGTGGGGCCCACCACGAGTCACACACAAATCATCCGAGCCGTTCATTAAATGTACAACATTTTTTCAATGGCCCCCGTAAAAAATAAACTCAATCCAATACCTATAGGTGCTTCATCCAACTATCTAATGAAAAGTATATGGTTGGATCGAATACTTATAGGTATCGGATTGAACTTATTTTTTACGGGGACCCTTGAAAAAATGTTTTACATTTAATGAACGTCTCGGATGGATTGTGTGGGACCCGTGGTGGGCCCCAAAACCCGAGTTAAACGAAAGGGTGAGTCGACTCATCAGAGTTAAGTAAGTTCGAGGGCGAGTTGGGTATCGAGCCGTAGCAGTAGTTTGGAGGCAATTACGGGAGGTTCCACGAAGAGAAACCGAGGATTAACCCGCTGAGTTGAGAGCGAGTTTGGTGACTCGGCTGAAGTTGGAGATTACGACGTCGCATCGGAAGCCGCAGGTGAACTTGTCGTCGGTGCAGAGGCGGTCACAGGGATCGAAATTGGAGTCCCATGAGCTTGTATGCGGATTCAGTGAGTAAGCGGTGGATCTGGCTTTAAGGAGAAATTGTGTGAATGTAAAGAACAGAGTGAGACTAGGAGATGGGAATGGAGGCCGAAGGCTATGGAGGACTAGTGAGGGACGATGGGACTGTGAGTCACAGTCCCGTCTGTGAGACACATGCTGGTGAAGTTTTGCGATTTGTTGGTTTTGGGGTTGTGTTGTGGGGAGTGTTTGGGGGAAGAGAATGGAGTGGTGAGAGAGAGAGAGACTGGCGAAGTTTTTCGATCTGTTGGTTTTGGGGGTTGTGTTGTGGGGAGTGTTTGGAGAGAGAGAGAGAGAGAGAGAGAGAGAGAGAGAGAGAGAGAATGGGGTTAAATGGAGTGGGGCTCACTGTTGTCGACTTGGCTGATGTGGTTTCTGTTGTGGTATAGCTGTTGTAATAGTTTTGACCTTCCGTTAGCCTGATGAGTGGTAGGAGCCTAATTAAAGAGCTTCAACTGCTTTGGGCATGAGCCGGCCCTGGCCTTCTTGTTTGGCTGCTAAGAAAGTTAAGGAAAGTGGATGATTCATCCTCACATTACACTGATTTAGTACTGTATGCTGTTTGTTCCTGTGGTTGCAGGAATCATGCCAAGAAGTTCAAGCTGTAATCAAGTTTTTACAACCACAGGTGCTTCTATTTTAGGAACTTAGTACCACTTGATTAATGGTCAGATCATTTAACAGGTTGATTGTCTGCTTCATATGGTTTCATGATAGCAGCAATTTTCGATCTGTTTATGAATTTATTAAGCACTTGTTCATGTTTTGAGTCTTTTGACTACAGGTTGTTTTCTTGGAACTATGCCGCAGTCGTGAGGCTCTACTTTTTCCTCAGAATTTAAAGGTAAATATTACTTCGTAGTTCATTCCTCGCTTTTCTTGGTTTGCTATTAACTGCTTTTATACAAGGGCATGGATAGTTTGCAGTCTACTTTCGCGGACTTCACCGTATTGATGCAGTCTACTTTTGTAGGCCTTGTTGTTAGGATATACTTTTAATAAAAATTTGATCTTTCCGACAATTGTGATAATGTTATGGCATTTGTCTTGAAGAAAACGTACAAGTATGGTTTTGAGATTTGATCATCCATTTTGTCGAAGTCAGACGTGATGAACTCTGTGTTACCTCTCTTCGATATGTATGAAGTAAGTGTACTGGATACTCTACACTTGAGCAGGGATATGAGAAAAGTTTTCGACATGAAAAATAGAAGACACAGTCTCAAGTCCTTTGACATTAAAGTTAGTTGATATGATGTCATTGACATGAAAATTAGACGGCTATGACATGTAGACGCGTATGACATACCAGTACCCGAGTCCATGAAACATAGGATCCTTTTCTATTTTATCAGATTTGGATTGTCTTGCTACGAGATCAAACTGGACTTTTTGGTAAGTACGGGATCGGACTGATGTTTTATATGTGATCTACAGAATGGGCCTACAAAAGGAAAGGATTGGATTACCAAAGTGGGACCCCTAGTGGGCCCTCGAGACTAAACTGCATGTGCATCCACTTATGTGTCCTGCAAAGGATACCAGAAACTATATGGTGCAATCGATTTTTGAATACCATCATTGTGGGCAAGCTTGCTTTGCAAAGGATACCCCTTTCGAGTTACTAGCAGTCTGTCTCTGTCATTTTTCGACGATACTGGAATAAAATGTTATCTTGGTGCAACTCATTGTAGGAAGTTTTGGGAGCTATTCCATTAACAATTTTGAGGCTTATCAGCTTGTTAATTTGTTTTTATTGTTACATCATTCAAGAAAGGTAGGTTTTAATATGTCTTTTCAAATACCAATCAGTAGATTCCATTACATCTACGCCAGGGGGCATATGCTTTCCTAGCTTATTAATCTTCTCTGAAACATCCCATTATTGTCTTAGAAGTCTGTATTGCTGCTGAATCTACGTCAGGGGGCATATGCTTTCCTAGCTTATTAATCGTCTCTGAAACATCCCATTAGTGTCTTAGAAGTCTGTATTGCTGCTAATTTTATATTTATTTTTAAGTTGAAGCTCCTGTAACTCTGCAGCCAGCATGGTCCAGTATATTAAATGTGTTTAAGCCTTTAAGGAACTGGTTTCCTCTAGCTTTGTTGGTGTGTCTCTCCTTTGAATGTCTTGAACCTATAGGATCAACCTTGTGGAGTGAGAGACATGATCTTATACTCTTAATTGTTACTAGTGAGGGATATGTGGTGGTGGTGTGGTGCCTTCTGGCACATTAGTAAAACTGGCAGAATATACGTTGCATTTTCCAATTAGTTCTTCCCCCAAAGAAGAATGCTCATGTTAATAACCATAGTCCGGTTGTTTATGTGTAAGTCATGGTGTATTGCATCGTTCCTTTTTTATTCTTTCTATGGACATGATACTGATTCCCTTAAGTAGCAATTCCCCACATTTCACTTGCCCAAGTAATCGTTTTAGTTTCCCAGGTACCAACCTGGAGAGATGTGGTGGTTATGTGGACGTCACAGCACAATATATTTGAAATCCTGTACAGCTGGTTTCTGGCCAAGGCATGAACATTGTTATTCTCCAGATTCTTTGTCAATTGCTACAGAAGTGTTATGTTCTCGCACATCAAATTCTGCTACAGAGAGTATTTTTTTTGTCCTTGTACTTTTCTCATGCATTTTAATCTTTTCAACGAGTCTATATGTTCATTTGTTAGGTTGCCAGCAAGCTTGATGTTTTCCCTGGTTCTGAGTTTCGGGTGGCATATGAAGAAGCATGCAACTATGGTGGCATGGTGAAATTTGGTGATCGCCCGGTTCAAGTAAGATACTTTTAGCATTAGATTTTGTTTGATTGTTGTAACAAGAAGCACTTCTTCCCCAAGAAACCAACCTCCTGCTTTACCCAATCTGGTCTACCAGTAAGCGAGTTGGTGACGTACATTTGCAAGCACAACAGAACTGTGGTTTTACTGGCCAAGCATGACTTACACCTTCTTCTGTAATTCCGCTTGAAGGAGATAAGAGGAAAGGGTTCTGGGGTATGAAACTTAATTGGTCCATGCTTTATTGCTGTTGTGTTATCTCGCATGGCATTACAAAACTCAAAGGATGAACATCAATACTGTATGCTAGCCATATCTTTCGGTCCTCCTCCAGAATATCGCTCTCTTTTTCTTTGAATTCTCTGGGATATGGGCTTTTTATGATCTTGAACATCCAGAAGTACTCCTATTCTGCTTTTGAGTGTTTTAGTTTGTACAGTGGCTCTTTGCTGGCAGCTTCAGAAGTTAATGTCATCAGAGTATAGCTTCTTGAGAATAATAATATAGCTTCTTAACGTGTACTAAGTATTAGTCTTCCCTATATCTGCCATCTTATAAGCCCTCTGCTTATCATTGTCTATGAATTACTGTAACTAATTTCATTGTAACCTAACTTATTCTCGATATTTCGTTTTAACTGAATAGATAACTCTGCGAAGGACATGGGAAGAAATGCCACTTTGGCATAGGACAAAATTATTTTATTCCTTGGTTTACCATGCATTCTTTTTACCAAGCTCTGAAGATCTCAATAAAAAGGTGTGTTTGCCTTTCTTCACAACTTATTGGCTCCAAATGGCAGTTTTTAACTGAGATTTAAACTAGGCAGCCATGATTATGATACTGAAAGTCAGTGGTTCTAATTTGGCTTTTGCTTCAGCTGAAGGAAATGGATGATTTTGATATGATGACTCTTGAGAATCAAGAAATGAGCAAGCAATTCCCCACTCTGATGGAAACTCTTGTACATGAGCGAGATCAGTAAGTACACGTTGCTTTCATATACTGTAGTGTACTAGTTATCACATACTTTTGGGCTACATTTTGTCTTAGTATGCTTCTTGAGTTCTTTTCTCTCATTTAGTTTTAAGACGAAGTATTCTGTTAAGGTCCCTCCGTAGTCTATTTCGATATCAACGACTTTCCATGGTCAACTTCTCATTCACATTTGTACGAGAAAGAATAAGAAAACACCAATGTCAGTGTATGTGGTTCCCCTAGATATTTTCTTATGCTTCATATAGTGGTATCCCATCATTTATTCAAACACTTGTACGAAAGAGAAATTCAACAGAGTTCCATGTGAGCACATCCTAGTCCTGATTCGTGTAATTTTAGGTGTGTTTTTCTGTGCAATATTCGACAGTATAGCTTGTTTATATAGTGTTCCCAGTTTGAAGGAGAAGTTACTTTTCATTGCAATATCAAGCCAAAGACAGCATAGCTTCTTTGATATAAGTTTCCAATTTTCATGAGATTAAGGGATGCATTTCTATTTTCTAGTGAAATCTGTACTCTAGAATGTGGCACCTTATGGATTACCAAACACAAAGCTAATGGGCTCTGAATAGAAACTCATCTCTCTTTGCCACTCCTCATCCACGTCTTTCATTCTTTTCCGGTCCTTTTATTTCTCCTTACAAAAGGAAGAGACATGAAAGACTTGTAATTGAAAGTGATGCTATACTAGCTTTAGAACTTTCTTGAACATGTCAGCCCTAATGCACGCAAGTATACAGACTTTTTAATTTATATGTATTCATCAGTTAGTTTCTTGCTTCACTACTTTTCTGTAAGTTTCTTAAGATTTTGATTACTATACTTATCTTGAATCTTGTTTGCATGTTCAGGTACATGTCAGCCACTTTATTAGAAGTTGCTGGTGAGTACCGGTCAGTTGTTGCAGTCGTTGGAAAGGGGCACCTGCAGGGGATTAAGAAGTACTGGAAGCAACCAGTTGAGGTCACACCATTTTTGCATATTTTGTTTTTTCATTTGTAAAAGTATGTTTGGAGTGATTTAAATTATGCCAATCCAGACCATTATTTAGATTCCAAGACCACTGGACGGTATCTTCTCTTAAAATGTCCAGTTCCACTTAATTATCTTCAAAGAAAGGTCACCTTCCTTTTCTGACTGATCTTTTTATTTTTGGCCAACACCAAACAAGTTTTGTTTGGTCTTATGTTCTTTTCTATCTCGTTCTTTTGAGTCTGGAAGTTATGGAATAGACGTTCTGCATGAACATCTTTTAATATCTGTGTTCCTGAATTCCTTACCGATCATGTTGCAGTTGAAGCGCCTTCTGCATGTAGATATGTGTTCACGGACCCCTGTTTTTTCAGCTGTGATGCTCCTGGCAACTGTTGGAGTTGCAGTTGCTGGCATTTATATATCCAAGAAATATTCCTCGGAATGAGGAAGGCGGTAACTCGATTTTGTTTCTGAATGAAAACTGTGCTGATATAAAACTAAGTGTTACCATGGAAAACATCTTAGTGGCCTCCTCGAGATAGTTTACTTATTGTTAATATTGCCTTTCTTTCAAGTTTCAACTCTTTCTTTGCCATCTGTATTGATAAACAGAGCCGCAACTAAGTACTCCGTACTCATGACATATGCGCAGTTTGGAAGTAACAAAACCCCCATAAGATTTAATTTGACGACCACAAGTTTTTTTTGAAACATGTACCTGACAACACTCGCAACAAATTACTTAAACCAAAAACAGAACCCCAACACTCGCCATCTAAGAAACGTATCCACTGACACCCTCTCCCTCTCCTAACGGTCTCGTCCCTCCATTTATATTTCCATGTTTTTCCAATTTCGTCCTCCACACCCCAACTGTTTCCTCATCCTCAAGCTGGTGTCCCTTCACAAAACCTGCTCTAAGTGCTGCTGATCAATACCAGCTTCACAGGATAGAGGTTTCTTGTGCTGCTGATCCATACCATCTTCACATAAACAATTTTATTGCGCTGCGACAGTGATATACCAAAACCGGGTGTTTTACATTTGTTCTACTGGTAGCATCATTCATGGAAAATGCGGGACCACCGTTTGAGAGTTTAACATGGTTTCACCCTAGCACCCTGCAGTGGCTTTTCATAAGTCGAGGCAACTAGTACTGGCTGTAGTGGTTGTACAAAGATGATAGTCCAACAAGGTCTGGAGGTTTGTGGTACAATCCAGGAATGCCGCTAAATCCCTTGTTTTCATCGCTTGTAACAAGGTAGCCTTAGGGGGGCTGGATTGAATCCTTCCCTATTGTTGATGCTGGATAAGCCGCGACTTTTGGACCTGTACCTGTAACTGCTTCTAACATTTGTACTTTTGTTGCTCTTGCTTCTACCCCTGCTCATGATGTCCTTGTGCTGTTTGATGATAATTAACCACCCGTTTTGGCTTGAGAAGAAAAAATCATGCTCTTCTATCCTCTTATCGATCTATACATTCACGTATCTATACATACGTGGATACATATAGACATGATTCAACCGAGTAAGGATGTAGTTATTCGATCTGTGTGGCGAGAATATATACCTTTGACGGTATACCATTGTTACATGCAAAATTATTTGCTATCCTATATTTGCCTCCTGTGATATGAATTTTGGTGGCGTACATTTACAGTCACTTCCTCTTTTTTGTTTTTCTGCCGACAAACTTGACGAGAGGGCAACTTTTACTAGCATAGTACTCGAGAAATACGAAAATGAATGTGACAGGGTATATAAGTCACGTACTTTTATTCTAAGGACGATTAAGCAGGACATTCGTTTCGACAATTAATAGTCCGAATTTTAAAAGAACTCTGGCGGGCACTTTTAGATGGTAAAAATTGAGTGCTGCTGAATGCTGTTGTCCCTAAGGGACGGTAGCCCCCAAGTCCGATTAAGCATGTCCTACATAGTTCATCATGCACAGGTGACAGGATTGTGCATTTAGCTAGGCAAATGAACAAAAAGGTTTAAGGTAGTCTCACTAGGCCATAATAGATTCTGAAGGCATGGCTTAAGGTTAAGGTAGAAGTCTCAACTTGATATCTTATGACCAGTCTCGTAACTTTGATTGTGTATATCCGTCATGTATTTATAGGTAATTAATTTGCACACTCTTTTCTGAAAATGCATTTCATTTTTCGTTCTCTTGCAATGTGAACTTACAATATTGTCCTTTCAAGCTAGTGATCGCAAAACTACCTTTCATACATTTTTTTCTTTACACACCGCAAAATTACCTTTCATACATTTTTTTCTTCACACACAAAAATGATAATCATATAATTTCCTATCACTACAACAAAAAGGGAGTGTATTTGGATAAAATGGGACTGTGAAAATTAATTCCCAAATTCAAATGCCTAAAATTCATGCTACTGCTGCATATTGTGTTTGTCGACCTATTTTTGATAGTTACTAGTTTGAACAACATTATGTACAACTTTTATTCTCCTTAAATAGAAAAGATCCGCCAAAGGAAATGCTGTACTAATCTCTTACAAATTTCCTAAAATGTCCTGACAAACAATGATTCGATTGGGTCTGACCTTTTTAAGCCCCTTTTTCTATTTTGGGTATTTTTTGGGTACACTTTCCCAATTTGTGTTAAGTAGGGGGAGTGTATATGAGAAATTTTGCTTAATGCATTTCTTTTGAATTATTCTTTGTTTAATAGGAACTTTAGTTAATTATGTGTTATTTATTATAAATACTCATTCTTTTAGACAAGAGAGATAAATTAGAAAATCATAAATCAACCACAAGATTTTAAAAAAGACAAAATTAATCTAAATATCTGCCTGTTAGGTTTTTTTTGTTTTTTTTTGTTTTCTAAAGTTCTTATTATAATATATAAAACATTTGATGCAAAATTAATAATCATTCTAGAACAAATAAAATAGAAAAATATTTTTAAAATGAAATTGAAAAAAATATATCTTTCTTTCTTATACAGGATATGGCGAAGGAGGAGGACGGACAAAGGTTGGCAAGAAACTTCCAAGAAGGGAGGTGATCAGGTGAACACCCTCCCCCTCCTTCGAATTCACACGGTTGAAAAAATGAAAAATGAAAAATGAAAAATGAAAAAAGAAAAGAAAAGAAAAGAAAAGAATTAAGATATGGGAATTTGGGATGAGCTCCTCTCTATACCCCATCTTTCAATATCCTTGTACATTATTATTTTGTGGGCTCATTCTGAGCCTACAATCATGATCCAAACTGTTCATCCCATTGAACAAGCAAAAAAAAAAAAAAATTGATTCGAAGATCTTTAGACATGTGAATATGTAGCGTTTTACAATGTGGAAAAATAGTATATATATATCACACTTAAACCTCACAATTTACTAGAAAAAAATACAATTTATCCGCATATCAATTAATATTTGGTCAAGCTAATTTTTAACAGTCGTGTTCTGTTTTCGCTTGTTTTAGGTGAGATGAACGGTTCGGATTTTTATTGTGAGGCTAGAACGAACTTCCAAAATAAGGCCAGTGGAGCGCAGTGTGCTCCAAGAGCACTGAATCGGCTCCGAGAGCAGTGAAGTCGTCACTGGGCCAGCCTTGATAGCTCCACCCTCCACTGAGTTGCCATGCATGAATAACCCCCAAAAACCGTAACGTGCCGTTAAATAAAATCCCCCCGGCTCCCGCAGCCGACCAGATCTCTAGCTCGCTGCCGTCGATCCGAACGAAACCCCCCAAAACCTCCGATTCCGCCGTCGCAGAACCGCCTGAACCAGCTCCCGACGGCCATGGAAGCCCTCTTTATGATTCCGCCGGACTCCGACGCTCCCGCTCCCGCCGAGGAGGAGCACTTCGTGATCAGCATCGACGGCCCTGCCTCTCCGGTGCCCGGAGATCCTAGCACAGGCATTGACGCCGCGGCGGCGGCGGATCGGAGGGAGGTGCAGCTGCCGGAGGAGCTTCGGCTAAAGGTGGTGGAGCTCTCGTGCGAGTCGACGGCGGAAGGGAGGAGTAGCGTCGTTTACTTGGTTGGTACGGCTCATGTTTCGCAGGTAACTTGAATTGTGCTTCGTTTTTCATATGTCTCGCTGTTTCGAAAGATAACTCAGGTGGTGTCCGGGTCGCCGCCCGATACCGGGTCAATTAAACCGGGTTAAACCGGGTTTCCTCCGTCTCGACTCTTTGTGCACGAGGTCTGTCGTTGGGGTTTTAGTGGTCTTGTTGAGAATTAAGGAAAGCCAAAGAAATGGATTCGTTTTGGTTCTTCTTCCTTGTTGTTTGATTTTCTAATTGGTTTGGACTCTTTTGACGCAGTTTTCTTGCGGAATAGTAGAACAGTTAGCTGCCAGAGTGAGTGGATTTACTTGTATCGACTATATATGTATTATTGGTCTCCTTGTTTGGCTGCCTAGAAAATTGAGGAAAATTTAAGAGGGGTTTTTTTTTTCCCCAATCTAATTGCTTTTCTGTTTCTTATCTTTTTCTTGTCAGGCAATTGAGTAGTTTGCATATGATTGTCTACAGACCAAATGAATGGAGTTTTTTCTCAGACTCTCAGTGCATAGTGGCATTACACGAGCTTTAATTTTCTGCATTATAATAACAATGTCCTTGGACTGACATGGAGAGAATCTATTTGAGGCTTCTCTGTTTCATATTTGTTTCTTTTTTTCTTTTTTTTAAAACTTTTTGGCTGTGTCTCTGTGTCATACTGATGGATTGAAGTTTTACGATGGGTAATGGAGTTCAGGTGATGTTTCTCCATGACTCCATATAGTGTTGTCTGTATGAGAGCATCATTTGCCAATTATTGCAGTTTTGATTATTTAGCTGCCAGATGTCCAGAAATTTCAGTTTTGCCCATTTCGAAGTTACCAGATGCTGCTGGCATCTTAGGATCTCAATTTTGCAGGCGTGCTCCTTATTGACTCCTTTCTTGTTTTAACATCCCCCAAATAGTCAGCTGCTTGTTGGGTTTTGTCTCACATGTGTGAGATGTAGGGGATTCCTCCCCATGTCCACAGTGTTTCTTTTTCTTTCTATGTATTGTATTGTGAGAGAAGAGAGAGCCGTGTGTGCGTGAGGGGGGAGCTGGTTGTGGCTCTTCCTGGAGAGAGCACCCGGAGAATGAGACAGAGGTGAGGCTGATGGGTGAGGGAGAGCGGGATGCCGGAATGTGGCTCCCAGAGAGTTTTTTCAACCCATTGTATGTATGTGTGTATTTATATAGGGATAAGGTGAGTTTTTCTCTGAAGTTGTGGGTGTGTGCGTGGTGTCCCTCCAGTCCCAACAAGTGGCATCACAGCGAGGTTTGACGGAGAGGGTCACCGGAAAAATGCCGTATCCACTGGTAAGATTTTTGGGAAAAAAAAAAGAGTGATCGAAAATGGTTTTTGAGCAGGGATCCAAGTTCCTCACGCTCAGAAGATCGCAACGGTGTGTGTGCAGTCGGGTTTCGTCACCCGAGGAGGGCTCACGGCCAGTTTGAATGGCGGAGGCGGTGGGCAGAATCTGCTCTGGGTTTGCGTGCGTGGGGGAGCTAGTTGTGGCTCCCCCAGGGAGTGCCACCAGAGTGGGAGTGCACAATGTGAGGGAGCGAGGACAGAGAGTGCGGGGGCCGGTTGTGGCTTCCCGGAGTGGAACCAGTTGAGGTTTCCGGAAAGTTTTTGTAGCTTGTATATATGTGATTTATATACATAGTGATTTTTCTCTCAATCTCTCTCGTGTGCGTAGAGGTGTGTTTCGGGTCTGGTCTCAACCCAATACTGTTGGTGATTCATCCTGAAATTACAATGATTTAGTTCTGTTTTTGTTATCAAGCAATGAGAAAGAATAGAACAGCAGAGGTAAGTAATTCACCATATGATCTTTGTCCCTGTGGTTGCAGGAATCATGCCAAGAAGTTAAAGCTGTAGTCGGATTTGTAAAACCACAGGTGCTTCTATATTAGGAACTTAGTACCACTTGATTAATGGACAGATCATTTTAACAGGGTGATTGTCTGCTTCATATGGTTTCATGATAGCAGCAATCTTCAATCTGCTTATCAATTATTGAGTACTTGTGCATGTTTTGACTGCAGGTTGTTTACTTGGAACTATGCCCCAGTCATAAGGCTGTACTTCTTCCTCAGAATTTAAAGGTAAATATTACTTTGTTGTTCATTGCTCGTTTGCTTTGGTTTGCTATTGTGGGCTTTTATATCAGGGAATGGATAGTTTCCAGTCTACTTTTGCGGACTGCACCATATTGTTTGGCCCCATGGGTCCACAACAGGAGTCATTCTTGTCATGTGGTCACTGATTTTGTTGGCCTTCTGTGTTTATGATAAACTTCAAAACAATTTGATTGATCCAACAATTATGATAATGCTATGGCATTTGTCCTGAAGAAAACGAGCAAGTATGGTTGAAATTTGATCATTCATTTTTTCGAAGGCAAATATGATGAACTGTACATTGTCGCTCTTTGAAATTTATGAAGTAAGCGTGCCGGATACTTGATGCTTGTGTAAAGATATGAGAAATTTGTTCAACATAGAAAATTGTAGACACAGGTCCTAGACATTAAAGTTAGAGATGGTGTGATATCCTTGACATGAAAATTAGTGGGGTATGACAATTAGACACACACCTGTTCCAGTGTCCATGAAACATTGGATCCTTTCTGTTTGATCAGATTTGGATTATCTTGCTACGGGATCAAACTGGACAGGGAGCGGACTGATGCTTTATAAGCCATCTACACAATAGGCCTACTAAATGAAAGATCGGATCGCTAAAGAGGGACCCCCAGTGGGCCCACGAGACTAAACTGCATGTGCATAATCTTATGTGTCCTGCAAAGGATGCCATAAACTATATGGTGGAATCCATTTTTGTATACCAGCATTGTGTGCAAGCTTGTTTTGCAAAAGGATACCCCTTTTGAGGTTAGTAGTCTGTCATTTTTCACTGTACCGTATCTTTGGTGCAACTCATTATAGGACGTTTCGAGAGGTATTCCATTATGAATTGTAAGGCTTATCAGCTTGTTAATTTGTTCAAATTGTTACATCATTCATGAAAGGTAGGTTCTAATATGTCTTTTCAAACACCACTCAGTGGATTCCATGATATGTACGTCATGGGGGATATTCTGTCCTAGCTTATTGATCTTATCTTATCTGAAGCATCTCATTATAGTCTTAGATATCCATGTTGTCGTGTAACTCTGCAGCCATCATGGTCCTATATATTAAACATGTGTTGAAAGGAACTGGTTTCCTCTTCTTACAATGTCTTGAACCTGCAAGATTCACCTTGTGTAGTGACAGGTATGATCTTATATTCTTATGGACACTAGTGAAAGATATGTGCTGGTGGCGTGGAGCAAGGCTCAAAGTATTTTTTTCCCCCAAGAAGAATGCTCAAGTTAATAACAAAATAACCAGTTTATTGTGTGTGTAGTGATGGTGCATTGCATGTTTTCCTTTTATTCTTTCCCTAAATTTCACTTGCACTAGTACTCATTTTTGGTTCCCCAGGTACCAACCATGAGAGATATGGTGGAGATGCGGAAGACACAGCACGATATATTTGGAATCCTGTACAGCTGGTTTCTGGCTAAGGCATGAACATTATTATTCACAGAAGTGTTATTTTCTCGCATTTTACATATCTGCTACAGAGTGTATTTTTTGGTCCTTGTACTTTTCTCATGCATCTTAATCTTTTCAGTGAGTCTGTATGTTCTTTTGTTAGGTTGCCAGCAAGCTTGAGGTTTGCCCTGGTTCTGAGTTTCGGGTGGCATGTGAAGAAGCGCTCAAATATAATGACAATGTGCAAGTGAAACTTGGCGATCGCCCGGTGCATGTAAGATACTTTCCGCATTAGATTTTGTTTGATTGTTGTAACAAGAAACACTTCTTTGGCTCCAACCCACCTCCTGCTTTATCCCACCCAGTGTACCAGTAATGTTGGAGAGGTAAATTTGCGAGTACATCGAAATTGCAGTTTTACTGGCCAAGCATGACTTGCGCCTTTTTCTCTGTAAGAGCATTCTGCTTGAAAGATATTGAGAGGGAAGGGTCATGGGGTATGGAATTTGGTCCCTGCTTTATTGCTGGTTGTATCCCATGTGGCATTGAAAAACTCTATGGATGAACGTCAATACAGTATGCTAACCTTATCTTTCTGTCCTCCTCCAGAATTACGTTCTCTCTTTCTCTGCCTTCTCTGGGATGTAGACCTTTTATGACAATATATCTTGAACATCCAAAAGTACTCCTTTCTCTGAGTGTTTTAGTTTCGACAGCGGCTCTTTTTTGGCAGTTTCAGAAGTTAATGTCTTGACTCTATAGAATATAGCTTCTTTATGTTTAGTGACTATTGGTCTGCAGGACTTGCTCCTTCTTATCTCCAAGAGCATTCTGCTTGAAACAGATAAAGAGAGAGGGTTTTGGGGGGTGGGGGGTTGGTGGGTGTTTGAATTTGGTTCCTGCTTTATTGATGGAGGATGCATTATCCCGCATAGCATTGCAAAACTCTACAAAGGAACATCCATAAACAATGCTAACCAAATCTTCTGTACTCCTCCAGATTTAAGCTCCAGATTTAAGCTCTCGCGCGCTTTTTTCTCTTGCCTTATCTGGGATATAGACCTTTTATGACTGTATGTCTTGAACATCCAAATGTATTCCTTTTCTGCTTCTGAGTGGTTTACACTTTACTCTTTAAAACGGCTCTTTTTGGTAGCTTCAGAAATTAATGTCTTCAGCACATAGCTTCTAGAGAATGTAGTTTCTTTACTTGTACTAAATACTAGTCTTCCACATCTCAGTCATCTTGTAAGCAATCTCTTCAACATTGCCTATATTTGAATTGTCTGTAACAAATTTCATTGTAACCTAACTTATTCTTGATGTTTGGTTTTAACTGAATAGATTACTTTACAAAGGACATGGGCAAAGATGCCACTTTGGCATAAGATAAAATTACTTTATTCCGTGGTTTTCCAAGCATTCTTTCTACCAAGCTCTGAAGACCTCAATAAAATGGTATGTTTGCCTTTCTTCACAACTTATGGCTCCAAACGGCATTTTCATCTGCAAATGTTACTGAGACTTAAACAAGGGGACCATAACTACATTACTGAATTTCAGTGGTTATAATTTGGCTTTTGCTTCAGTTGAAGGAAATGGATAATGTTGATATTTTGACTCGTGTGATTCAAGATATGAGTGAGCAATTCCCCACTCTCATGGAAACCCTTGTACATGAGCGAGATCAGTAAGTACATGTTGCTTTCTTATACAGTATTGTACTCGTTGCCACATACTTTTGGGGCAACACTTTGTTCTAGTATTCGTCTTGTTCTCTCGCTTTGTTTTTGATGTTCTATTTTGAACAGAAAGTATTCTGTCAAGGTCCCTCTGTAGTCCATTTCGATATGTTAGGAAGACTTTACAGGGTAAACTTTGGTATGTAATACTTGTTATTCAAATTCATATGAGAAAGAGAGAACAGAAAAACAGTAAGGTAAGTCTACTTGGTTCGCTTAGATATTTTCTTATGCTTCATATAGTTGGATCCCATCATGAATTCAAACACTTCTATGAAAGAGAGATCAACAGAGTTGCATTAAGCACATCATTTCCCTGATTTGTGTAGTTTTAGTATGTTTTTCTGAGCAATATCCGACCATGTAGCTTGTATGTGTAGTGTTCCCAATTTCAAGGAGAAGTTAGTTTTTATGGGCAATAACAGACCAAAGACAGCATAGAATTCTTTGATATAAGTTTCCAACTTGCATTAGAGAAAGGGATGCATTTCTTGTAAAATCTTTACTCTCGGATGTGGCACCTAATGGAAGTGGTTTTAAACACAAATCTAATGGGGCCTGAATATATAGAAACTCATCTCTCTTCGCCACTCATCATCCAGTTCTTTCATTCTTTTCCAGTCCTTATATTTCTCCTTCAAAAAGAAAAGAAATTAATGGAAGAAGAGGATACTTGTAATTGAAAGTGATGCCACTAGCTTTAGAACTTTCTTGAGGAATGATTACTCTGATACTTATCACAATATCCATCTCAGCCCCAAATTCCAATGCACATACGTACAGTGACATTTTTATTTAGTTTCTTGATCCACTACCTTTCTGAAAGTTTCTTAAGATTTCAATTAGTAAAGTTATCCAGTTATCCTGAATCCTTGTTTGCATGTTCAGGTACATGTCAGCAACTTTATTAGAAGTTGCTCGTACGCACAGTCCAATTGTTGCAGTTGTCGGAAAGGGGCACCTGGAGGGAATAAAGAAGTACTGGAAGCAATCTGTTCAGGTTAGACCATTTTTGCATGTTTTGTTTTTTGATTAGTTATACAAGATCAGCATATAGCTCCTAAAAGTTTCTTTGGAGTGATTTAAATCTATGCCAATCCACACCATTACTTAGCTTCCAAGACCACTGGATGGTTAACTTCTCTTAAAATGTCAACTTCTTTTAATTATAATCAAACTAAAGGTCACTCTCCTTTTATGATTGGTTTTTTTTTTTTTTTGGCTGACACAAAACAAGTTTTGAATGTCTTCTGTTCTTTGCTATCTCGTTCTTCCGAATCCGAAGTTATGGAGTTTTCTGCAGCGATAACTTTTAATATCTGTGTTCTTGAATTCCACATTGATCATGTTGCAGCTGGAGCACCTTGAGCATGTAGATATGACTTCACACAGGCTGGCTATTTCAGCAGTGAAGCTCCTCACAACTGTAGGAGTGGCAGTTGCTGGTGTAGCCATGATTTCTGGCCTTTGCGGAGGCTGGCTATTTCAGCAGTGAAGCTCCTCACTCAGTACTCCTTACTCATTATATATCCGCAGAATGGAAGTAGCATGAATAGCTCACCACGTAAAATGAAAGGGTATATATGTACACGCAGATTGCACAAGGATATAGCTCCCGACAGGTCTAGCTACCGGGACTTCTGGTTAAATGCTCCAAGTTAAGGTGAGGGAAACACAAAACGACCAGGTGTTGGTTCAATAGTTATAACACTTGATTTTCTCGCTTAATATCTGGGTTCAAGGTTCCGTAGCTTGTTGGTGGGAACTAAACTTACTCTTTAGCTCTCAGAAAACGAGGAGGGGCCTATGTTTCAACGCCGTGATAAGTGCAGTCACTCCCAAGGTTTTCACTGGCTAGAGTACCGATTTTTCTACTGGTACAGTACGTACCGGTACCGGTGAGATACCGGGTACTATTTCGGATTTATCGCTATTAGTATTATTTTTCCACATAAAAGTATTTATAATATAGTAAACACTTTTATTAAAAAGAAAAATAAAAAAAATTAGTATGGTATTTGTTCAGTACTGTCCAGTACTTGAAGAAAAATAATAAATTTTAAAGTTGTCCGGTATTGACCGGTGTCTTCGGTACTGTCTAGTACAACGGTATCGACCGGTATTTGAGGCGAAACATTATTAGAGGTATAGGATACCGGATTTAAATAATACCGGTATCTACCGGCTGGTACAGTGCGGGATTCATAACCTTGGTCACCCTTGTAGATGAGTGTGTGTGGTGGTGATGGTAATACTCTGTGGAAAAACACATCCATTTTTCGTAACAAAGAGAAGTAACTAATAAAATAGAAATTGATTTGGTATTAATGGAATGGATTGGTGCTTGGTTGAAGGAGATGCAGTTTAGGAGCAAGTGAAGAGCGTTAAATGCCCATGTCACAATAAAAAATTGACATCAAGAATGCCAAATTAAACCTTCTCCTCTTTTGTGCCAAATTAATGTCAAACTTTGGCAATCCCATTTTTAGCGTCAAATTTGACACTTTCGAAGTATGAAAAAGCTTGTTGCAAAGGGGAAGGACATTGTTATGCTAAAATTAGGCCAACCAAAAATTGGATTTGGCAATACTATTTTGGTACCAACGATTGGACTTGTTCTAACAAAATTGAAGGTACAATTGGGACTTGTTTTAACGATTGGACTGATTGGTAATTTCCCTTTAGAGAAAAACAATAATAATGTCAAAAAAGTTTTTAATTATCAATAAAAATAAATCCAATATGACAAGTTATTTCAATTCATTTTTCTTTACCAGATCCCGGACGATATATCTTGGTTTTCATTTGAATAACCCAAAGGTCCATGGACTACATCAATTGAATTTGGATAATTCCACTTGTGCACCTATAAAACTACACATCTTGGATTGAACTGAAATTTCACGGGCCTTTTCGTATTTTTTTTTAATTATTCAACGGCTCGAATCATTTGTGCGGAATCGGGAGTGGGCCCCGCAAGTCCGTCGGTACCCAATCGGTGGGATTCCTATCAGTATGTATAGAGGGGTCCTAGAAATTAAAACAACCTTCTTCCAATTCTATGTAGAGAAGCCAAATTGTCGTCACTCGAATCCGTAATTTGGTACCCACGAAGCCTGGGTTGTAAGCGAACCCAGTCCAATGAAGTACCGATAGGGTAACTGTCATCATTTAGCCCGAAGGCCCGCGACCCGCCCAAAGCCCACCCGGCCCGAGCCCCTTAAATGGGCGGGCTAGCCCGGCTCGTAGTTTGTATTGGGCAGCCTCGGGCCTATGAATTTTTACTTGGCCCGCCCCGTGAGCCCGCCTGTGGTACCCGTCCAAAAGCTCGCCAATGGGCCCGCCTATTAGCCCAAAATCCCACAAAACCTTTTCTTTTTTCCCTTGGTTTAGTTTTGCCCAAGAAAATTTAAGCCTGCCCGTTGGCTCGCCTGGCTTTTGGCCCGCCGGCGCGCCAATTGGGCTAGCCCGTGGGCCGGGCTTGGGCTTCAATTTATGATAGGTGGCCTGGCCCGCCCGGCCCGCCAAAAAGAAAAAGCCCAGTCGGCCCGGCTCGTGGGGGGGCTTGGGCAGTGACTTGGCAGGCTGGGCCGACCCGGCCCGGCCCGGCCCGATGATGACCCTTACTGTAGGGGTGATAAACGAACAGGTAGTTGATTAAACTTGATTTGATAATTTAACGAGCTTCAAATATATGTTCAAGTTTAGTTTGTTTATGAGATGAGTTGATTTCAAACGAGCTTCAATAAAGCCATACACAAACACGAGTCGATCTCAAGTGGCTTGATCTTTTTACACATACTAAGCTGAACGCGTCGAGTAGTAACTTGTTCAAATTTGGCTTGAAATCTTAACGAGCTTCCAAAAAAAACGTTCTAAGTTTGGTTCGTTCATGTAGCAAACCAATCTTGAATAAGCTTTTAACGAACGAACACGAGCTCAGGCTCGAGTAACTTGATTCGTTTAGCAGTCCTAAGTACTTGGTTTGTTTTACCGCAGTTTTGCATTTTCAATGCCCTTTTTGAGCCTCGCTTGATGATCTGAATCGTTCATATGATAGAGCTCGACGAGTTCTTTGACCATATCAAAAATCATGTTCATTGGATTCCGATTGATATCCAATCAAAACACAAATATATTTATCGGAAACCGATCAACATGGTTTTTGGTATGGTCAAAGTACTCATCGAGCTCTATCATATGAATGATTTCTATCATCGAGTGCGGCCCAAAAAGGGCATTGAAAATGCAAAACTGCACGCTATGCAGTTTGCTCCAAAACTGCAGTAAAGCCATCTTCAAAAATGGAAAAAGGAAATTGGGCTTGTGGATGGTAAGATCGATGGTGTTTGTTTGTACCTTTGTTAATTTGTACTCCCTCCGTCCCAAATTGAATGTTCATTTTTGATATTCGCGCCAATTTCAACTCCCTATATCTTTCAATATGGATCTCAAAAAATATACAATATGGATTTTGTTTGATAGTTTTCGATTAGTTCTATCATACAAAGTTTTCAAACTCATGAAAAAATATTGTAGATTAAAAGATGTAAGCGATGAAAATGACACGGGTTTCAAAAATTGTAATTCTTTTTGGGACGGAGGGAGTAACAACTAACAAATGGTGGGGTCCAATATTAAGAACCAATTGAATAGGGAAGGGAAATGATATTCGCGCTCTTTTTTTTTTATGTAGACGCTCTACTTTCAAAGTGAAATTACTAGTAATTTCATGAACAAAATGGAGTGCCTGCATCAAAAAATGAAGCGTGAATATCAATTTCCAAAGGCAATCGTTGGAGATTCCACGTGCAAGCCTTGGTTAAGAAGTGTGTGTATGTGGATATACAGTTCATGTGCTGTGAGAAAGAGAGAGCCACGGTTAATCCGGTTAGTTGAAGAATTTGTTTTCCACACAATCAATCTCGCTTCGATCCTCGGGAGTCAGTTTAGTGTAATTCCACAAGCGTCGCTTTCGTGTTTCTCTAGAGGTGATTATCAAATTGATATAAAAACAAATCTTGAAAGGATAATTAAAGGAATGGGGCAAAGAAACGTTGGGAAAAACGAGGGAGGGGAATGTTGCGTTATTGATAGAGGGAAGAATAGGAGGAAAGAGAGGAAAATGAGAGGTGGAGGAAAGATCTAAAGTACAGTAGTATTTTGGCCCCAAATAGGAGTGTAATTCTGGAGATTCACTTATTCACGAAACTGTGCGATCATTTCAGCAATCTATTTACCACTAGTGTCTTGTTCATTCGATGTACAGAAACCCAAACAAAATATTATTGATGAATTTTTTTCTATTGTCCTGTACATCAGGTGGGGTGGATCACCATGTATGGCTTTTTAGAATTTACTCACTTTTCTGGCAAAATAATAAAAACTTTCTCAATAATAAAAAAACAAAAGAAATGTAGAATAGAGATAGGTTTCGACGAACATTTGTTATGTTGTTAATTGAACTTAACTTAATTTTCAAGCCAAATAACGTATGTATTTTATACAATAACGTATGTATTGTAGTGTTGGCACATTTTCAAAGGTAATAAACGATTACGAAGATTGTAGGGGTGATAAGTTGTCCTTTTGATTTCATTGCCAGTTCATATTTTGTGATGAATTTAATAATTCTTAATTTTATTTATGTAGGAATGTCGAGCTTTGTTAAGACATTGGAAATTTCATAACGACATTTTATTTCTTAGGTTAAGTTTTACAAATATATATATATATATATATATATATATATGGTTTGACAGTAGTTAATTTTTATTACATGTTTTGGGTGATTTATGGATTTTGAAATTTTTTGACCTAGATGCATATTTTTTTCACCTCGATTTGTCCTGGGCATATACCGTAGTTTACTTTGTTTCTATCCACTTTTGGCGCATATATCGCAGTTTACTTTGTTCCCAACATGTCATTCTTTTGCTCATTGTTCGACCCATGCCTTCAGGCACGGGCATTTGCTAGTTCTATATATGAGAGAGAGAGAGAGAGAGAGAGTAGATTCTTATAGTATGTACTATATAGTAAGTATAGATGTCAACAAGTTTAGATATGAACAGTTTGTTTTTCATGAGGTGGTCCTCATTGTAGTTAAAATATGAACCTCCCCATTACTTCCATTTTCCAATAGAATTTCGATGATTCGAGCCGCTTAATGTGATCAGAATGTGATTTGAAGGGTACTCATGAGAAATCGGCAAAAAAAATAACCAGGAAGGGCTTGATTTGAGTAGTTTTTATTTGAACTGTTCAATAAAAAACTGTTCGGATGAAGCCCTTTCCGGTCATTTTTTTTGCCAATTTTTCAAGGCACCCTTAAAATCACGTTCTGAACACATTGACCGGCTCGGATCATCAAAATTCTATCGGAAAAGGGGAATCTACATTTTAACTAAAATGATAACCTCCTTCCTCGTCTAAAACAAATCATAGATATGAATATCTATATAGTAGCATTTCCCATCTATATATGATTTAGCCAGCCATTACTTTTTTTTAGACCAAGCTTTCTGTAGTTGAAGAGAGATAATTAAGGCATGCTCCCAATAGGCGTTTCATCCTACTTGACTAAAAATATTGAAATGCAAAACAACTGGTTTGACCAAGAGAAAAAGTAGGAAGGCACAAGTACATAAACACTTTCTCAATTGGTTTTTTACCTATTTTTCTCGGTTACTTTTAAAATCATGTTCTGATCACATTGAGCGGCTCAGATCATTAAAATTTGATCGAAAACTATTAGGTGTTTAATTAATTATCCTCGGAACCGCCTCGTAATATATATATATATATATATAGAGAGAGAGAGAGAGAGAGAGAGAGAGGGGACCACGTAAACACTAAACAGAGGTTCTTTGACCTTTTCATCCAACATTTATTGCCATTTTTTTTTGTCAAACGATATAGTACGGAGAGAGAGAGAGAGAGAGAGTACTCTTTTGAACTTTCTAAGAGCAAGTATATGAGATGGAGTAAATTGGCTTTTTTGCTCTTTTACAGAAGGAAAACCAGCAAAAGAAAGCAGCAGCAAAAGTGATAAAAGGTGAGGTAAATTGACTTTGTTGAAGTGGTGAGGTAAATCTTCGCCCTGTTCAGATGCTTCCCATTTCCTCTCTCTCTCTCTCTCACTCTCCTTCTCTCTCTCTCCTCAAAAAAGAAAAAAGAAAATAAAAGTAATAATATTTTATTAGAGAATATGTTAAATAGATAGTATTGATATAGTGTTGAAAAATGCACTGTTTATCAATAATTTTACCAAACTACTGATAAACTTGCTCTAATTGTTTTACTTGTAAAGTAGCATGAGAGAGAGGAGGGATGGGACAGGACAAACAGAAGTCTTGATAATGTTTTGTAAGAAAATGTCCCGTAAAACATAAAAATAAAAAATAAATACTTAAACCTTATCGAAACGAGGCCGTAGAAAATTATAGCTCATGCGTCGGGGAATAAAGGAATATCCAAGGGCTATTTAGAACTTTCACAGCAGACAAAGACCTACTTGTAGTAACGGACATAAGGAATATGGTAATACCAAAAACATTATGCAGTCTACACTTTAATTGATTTTACAATGTGTACACGAACGTGTCTACATTATTATAACTTGAGTTTGTCAATTATTTGTGAGCATAGGAGTTATGGTTGTGAAAATTGGTGTTTTTTATGGGGTTTTCAGTTCATTAGCTTAGTGCATATGGAAAAAATGAAAAGAAAAAGAACTCTTCTCCACCATAAGTGTCGGCTTTGAAATTCTCGGATCCGATGAATTTGTGAAGGGTAAAAAATATTCTTATGGATGAGGAAAAGAGAGACTCTTAAGATTTGAAGCATGTACCTATTGGATGACAAAATTAAGGTTTTCCACTAGACTAGCTAACTCATTTATTATATGAATGCTAAATTAAATATATATTACATATCTAATTTAGGAAAAGTCTACAATACACATCCCTTAAAATGGTGTATCATATGCACCTATTTTATGGTTCATTCATAACATTTTAGCGTGTTCCGTAACTTTTGTTCTAGAATTCATAATTTTTCAGCAGTACGATTCGTAACATTTTCATGATGATTCATAACATTTTGGTGTATTTCGTAACTTTTACACGATTCGTAACTTTTTAGCAATACGATTCGTAACATTTGCTCTATAATTCATAACATTTTATGGGGTGCATATGATACACACCCAAATAAGGGGTGTGTATTGTAACTTTTCCCATCTATCTATGCCTATCTGGAGCCATAGTTTTGAGCAAAAAATTGGAGGCTTCAGTCTGTCGTCTTGTCCGTCTTAGCTCAGGACTGACCATTACACAGCCTTGTGGACTCCATACACTTAATACCGAAATCATAAAAACATGTGGTAAAAAAAGATATTGGGGCATTACGTGGCGATGTCGGAAGAAAATGGAATGGTTTTTCTTTGGTTTGGTGGAGGGGATGATGATTGTGATTGCTGAGGATGGTTGGAAGGTTTTAGGAGTATTCTAGAAAGAGAAGTAAACTGGAGAAGAACATATACGTCCAGAGAAGAACACCATCTGGGACTGGGGGACCCACCATGCTGTTGAATGAAATCCACATTATGGTGTGATGGGGTGGGAATGGGGGGGATACTTTTAGACCCTAACCATACTTGTTGAATAAGAAATTCTCGCATGTAAATGGCATCGTGATGGGTGGGATTATTTGCCCCATGCTGTTGAATGAAATCCACATTATGGTGTGATGGGGTGGGAATGGGGACCCACCATGCTGTTGAATGAAATCCGCATTATGGTGTGAACAAAAAACTACTCGTATAATAAGACATGGCTAATGCTAAAAGAGGGGATACTTTTAGATTTTTTCCCCGAAAATGAAAGACTAATTTGTTGATTTTGTTCTCCGTTTTCTCTCCCAAACACGGTTCAACCATTAAGAATTGGATTTCCAGGTGTCATTTTAGGAAGGTCTAATCCAGCTTTGGGCCGTTGTGGCCCCCTCCCAGACCCATAACAATGTTCATTTTGTAAAATTCATCGATTATGTCAACCAAGCACAAAAAAAAGAGCTTAATTAAACATCGATAGGTGCATAAACCAACAGATTATATTTATCCTTGGAATTCCTTTTGATTGGCATAAGCATGGTAATTTAATGATCAATTCTTGCACACACAACTTTTGAGTTTAAAGAGATGTATTGCTAAGAAAATATGAAATTTCAGCAGAACATGTCAGGCGAAATGCTTGGGTTGAGGTGTAAAATATCAACCGCTTTGAGCTTTTCTCGTTTTGCATCAGTTAGACGATTAATTTAATTTTGTCTAAAATCTTTGTAATGAATTCTGTTTTGTAAATGTCGTTGGCTTGTATCAATATAACTTCTCTCTTGTTTAGGAAAAAAGAAGGAAGAAATGAATTGCTCCTTGTGTTTGATTGACTGTTAATTCATGAGCGATTCTTGAATTTAATCTCTATTTTTGTTTTCCTATTGACATAACAAACCCCTCAAAAAGGGGTGTGTATTGTTTTCCAAGGGAAAGTCTACAATACACACCCCTCAAAAAGGTGTACCATATGCATCTATTTTATAGTTTATTCATAACATTTTAGCATGTTTCGTAACTTTTATTCTAGAATTCATAACTTTTCCGCAGTACGATTCGTAACATTTTCATTATGATTCATAATATTTTGGTGTCTATCGTAACCTTTATAGATTCGTAACTTTTTAGCAATACGATTCGTAACATTTTCTCTATAATCCATAATATTTTGGGGGGTGTATATGATACACACCCAAATAAAGGGTGTGTATTGTAGCATTTCCCTCTAGTAGCAATTGATATAAAACTCATCAATATGGATTCTTTTCAATAAAAAGTCCTTCTCGGTGTGTTAAACTCCTTCTCAATGTTTTAATGTAAAATATTGCGGATGCTATTTATAAAAGTGTGAGTTAAGAACAAACTCCAACTTCTTAGGCCAACAACAGTGGTATAATCAAAAAAGGATAATTAAAAGTTGACACATCAGCTTTTGATTATTCACTTAAGAGGTTGCTAAACTTAACAATGTTGAGTTTCACAATGGTTGCTTCTAGTCCATAACCAAAAATAAGGGTCCACTATAATTTTAATCTCTCTCTCTCCCTCTGTTTCATGCCATTCACTTCCCTCCATTTACTTTTTTTTTTAGCAAAAATATGACGATTCCCTCTCTTAATTTTGAAAAAAAATCAGTGACTTTCTTCCCTCCTATTATGAATTTTTTTGGGGAAAAAAATAGAACAGGAAAGAATAGTGCAATATCTTAATCCAGCGATGATAAGTTGAATTGTAGATGATCGAGAGATATGAGCTTCACTTTTTGAGGAAAAAAAAGAGAAATAATTTGTGGGTGAAGTGAAGAAGATATGGAGTAGGCAAAGAAGAGAAAAAAAAATCAATTGAAACACGCATGGAATTCACAAATTTTGATTATTGAAAAAAGTTGCTAGTTTTGGTTATCCTTATCCAAAGCCCAAAATTTGATTATTTCTAAGGATGTTGCTGAGCTATCTTTTGCACCAACATTGTTAACTTTAAAAACAATTGACTTTTGATTATACCACTGTGGATGGCCTTACCACTCCTAATTATCTCTCTAACTATTTCTGAAGTACATGAGACAAAGATTTATAATTTCCACACACTACCAAATGGCATATTTTGATGGGCCGAACGTGAGAAATTAAAATTGCATCACTTTCACATTTTTGATACCATGTAATTGGATCATACGCATGGCTTGACTTTTGACCTTATATTTGATTAACCAATTATTGTGCCTTATAGCCTGTTTGGATGGGGGATTTGCCCCCGGATTTGCCAAGCCCCCGGAGTATATCTCCCCCTTCTCCTCATCTCCGGTGTTTGGGTGTGAAAAACGTGAGCCATATTTGAGGGGGGAGTTGTTACTATTAGGATTACAAATCAGGGAAGAGGAGGATTTGCCAAGGCTAGGGTACCCCTGTCGTTAACAAATCCGGGTGTCTATTTGACCGTCCTACCCTTGCCTTTTCTCTTCCATCACCAACGATTTAGGCCTCTCTCTCACCGATCACATATGCATGGATGCATATACATGTACAAATACACCCACAATCGCACACATACACACACAGTGAGAGATAGAGAGAGGCACAAATCAGAGAAAGAGGGAGAGAGAGAGAGAGAGAGAGAGAGAGAGAGAGAGAGAGAGAGATACCGGACTAATCGGGGCCAGAGGCCACCGGTGTCAAGAGAACCCTGGCCTGGCAACGAGATGCCGGTGTCGGAATTGGTATCGCCGAACTGGGCGTAGAAAGAAATGGACATGGGTGAAAGTAGAAAGAGGTGAATTTGGGGCAACAAATTGGGGGCGTGGGTGTAGTTGGAGAGACAGAAATTGGGTTTGTCTGGGTGTGGTTAAATTTCCAATTGGTTATATTTTGATTAAAAAAAGTATAAGCATTTGTATTGTAAAATGAAATTATTTATCCTAAAATTAATAGTAAAAATCAATTTATTAAACCAATTTTGAACATTAACAAATCAAAGTGGGGGCAATTCAGTCATTTGACGTCTAATCTCATCATATCCACCTTTCATATCCTTCTCCTCAAAAAATCATCCAAACACCTCATTATAAACCCACCCTTCTTATGAGGTGGGGCCACCCTTCTTAACTTATCACCCCTCGTTACATATCCACATTTAAATCCATCCTCATTCTATATCCACCCAAAACAAATCCTCCATCTGAACGGGCAGTTAGTATTGGTTATGCCTTGCTCACACATGTCGATTCGCAATATGCTAAAAATTAACACGCCTTCAAAGTTCAAATCTCAATGCTGCATGTGTTCGTAGAACCCTTTTTTTTTTGTACGTGTTTTGAACGGTACATTATGTCCCTTAACCTCTTAGAGCATCCACAGTGGACTAATCAAATTTGGATAATCAAAAGTTACCACATCACCTTTTGATTATCCATTTAAGGGATTGCTAAGGTTAGCAATGTAGATGTTTACAGTGGAAAAATCGAACATTGAATAATCAAAACTTGCCACATCATCTTTTCAACCCGTAAAAATTTAAAAATTGTCACCATATAAAATATTTTTCTTAAAATAATTTTCAAACTAATAAAAACATGTTATTAGAAATAGAAAATAATTTTTTGAAAACTTTTATTTTGGAAAACACTTTTCCAAATAAGTTCTTAAAAATAACAGTTTTTGAAAGAAAAAAATAAGGCAGTTTTAAAAAAGTAGTTTTTAATAATAAAAAATAATTTTTGAAAAACGGTCTAACTGGTTTTGTAAAAAAAAGAACTTTCAAAAATATTTTTCCAAGAAGCATTGTTGAGAGAGAGGGAGAAAGAGATAGAGAAGGTTTTGGTTATTGGCAAAAAGTTGCTAATTTTGATTATCTAATGCCCAAAGTTTGATGAGTTGCTAAGAGATTATTAAGTTTGATTATGCCACTGTGAGCACTTTTTTGAAAGAACATTGCTAACTTTAACAATCTTATGCTTTTGGTTATTCCACTGTGGATGCTCTTACGTAGTATTTTCCTAAAAAATGCCCTGACAAACAATGATTTGATTGGTTTTGACCTTTCTATAAGCGCTTTTCGAATGGGAAATGATTTTGCCACTCTATATTTTGTTAACGTCACTCCTTTGCTAGTGTATTTTTAGTGCAAAAATACACTTGCAGGAGAGTGACATTAACAAAAAAGAGAGTGACAAAATCAGCAGCCTTTCGAATCTACTACTATGTTTTTCTTTTGGTACACTTTTCCTTTAGAGTTAAAAGGAGAGATTTTTCAGTGCCGAGCGGGTATATCTCACGTGGTACCCGTTTGATGCATCCGATCCGTCCAATACGTACACTTTTGGATGGCTCGGATTGAAATCATCTCTCTTCTCTCACCCTAACACTTTCTCTCTCCTTTTCTCTCTCCAAATCAGAACCGTTCAAAAACGAAATTGACGGCTTGGATGAGCGAGCAGGCACCACGTAGTACCTGCTTGGCACTGGAAAATTTTCCCCGTGTTAAAAGAAACTTTCCCAATTTGTGCTTAATTCGTCTATTTTGGATTATTGAGTTATAGGAACCTTCATTATTTATGCCATAATTTTTTCTAAAATTATTTTTCATTTCGAAGAGAGAAATTAGGGGGAAAAAAAGAGAGTCAAAACTTAAAAATTTCAGAAAAATACAAAATTAATCTAAAAACCTGCCTATTATGAATTATGTTTGTCTTTTCTAAAATCTTCATTATCATTTAAAGTACTTGATGCGAAATTAATAATCATTCTAAAGTAAATAAAAGATAAAAAATAATTTATAAACATTGGATATGACAAATAAATCCAAGACGGGGCACCATATTTATTGATCGTTCTTGTATTTAAGTAGTAATAATTATTGACTACATGAAACTTCCAAGAAAATAGTGGACTGTAGGATGGTGTGGAGCTGATCCCACAACGTTGGACGCACGTAGGACGCGCTTTATTGAGATAAAGAATTTAGTAAGAAAAAGGGCACCGTGCGATAACTGACATTCTTTTGAGATTTTTCTGTTCTTTTTGTTTCGGCGGTTATTGTCTGGCCAGCTCACGCCACCGCGGCTACATCTACGCCTACTTCGATTATTCCTCTACTTGGTCTAGTACTCAAAGACGGATGGACGGACCATTCACGCTGGGCTAAAAAATTCTTAAGAAAGTTTTCTCTTGCGGCATGACACAAGAAGTTGCTAAGTTTCGAAATTCAGGATATTGAAGTTTACTGCTCGCGTGTGACTTGGGGCTACTCTTAAAGTGTTTAATTCTATGTACCTCAGGTAGAAACTCCAAGTTTTCCATCACCACCAATTGTGGATCCCATGTTGCGAATATTGCAGTAATCTGAACCTTTCATCTTGTAGGGCTCGCAGACAAGGGCGGAGGCACTAAGGGACAAGGGAGGGCGGCCGACCCCTCTGGCTGTCAAATTTCTCTTGGGATAGGTATAATTTTTACCCCATTTTCATTAATTTGACCCCAATTTTTCATAGGAATAAGTATAATTTAGCTATTTTGACCCCACAAAAAATCTCTAAATTGTCACAACTTATTTGAAGTGCATTCGAATCTAATTTTTGACCCTACTAACCAAAATTTCTGGCTCCGCCCCTGCTCGCAGAGTAGTATTTTCTCACAAAAAATTAGCTTTAATTTTATCGAACATGGATAGGTATATAAAGAATTAAAGATGGGTTTATAAAAGGGCAAATTTCACTAACCTCCCCTGAGGTTTCTGACACAAACAGAGACCTCCCTTGAGGTTTCTGAAATGTCACTAACCTCCTTTGCTTTTGAAATAATTCTCAAGATTCCCCCATCCCGGTAAATGAGCCTAAACGGTGTCAATAATGATGAGAAAAAGACTCAAATGCCCTCTATGGTGTGCACCGTCTCCTGATATTCCATTTTTATTGTTTTCCATTCTCTTTATTCCTATTCCTCCCTTACCACTTGCACTATAACCTTTTGAAGACCACCATGTTCTCCATCACCGCCCCCATTGAACCTTTTGCCTGAAACTTGTTGAAACCAATTTTTGCTGACACCATACATATATAGTTACATCCCAGTTCTGCCCCAGTTCCATCTCCAATTTTTAATTATTCCACTTATGGGTGGTTTGGCTTAGTAACCCTTTCGGATGATATTTGTCTTCATTCAAAAAAAAATCTGTCTTTGTTAGTTTTGCTTTAATTTTGAGTGGGTTATTGGTTCCTCTCGCAAAGACAAAAAAAAAAAAAGGGAAAATGACAGCCCAAGACGTGTTTTGATAATTAATATCTTTTAAGGACATGCTAAGAATATTTATTAATGAACAAAATGTCTTTAGCGGGTATTAATTATCAAAACACGTCATTGACTGTCATTTTCCCAAAAAATAATGCATAACTAAGACAAAAACAAAAACAAAAACAAAATCCATTTCTTACAATATAGTAATTATTTAAATTGCCTACCTAATAATTAGTACTCACGAATGGTCTCTTCAGTTGATACTTGATACCCATGTCAATTTTCACTCTTTTTTTTTTCCTTCTTTTTCTTATGAACGAGGGCATGCTTGTACAGATTCTTTGACAAGTAGTTATGTATTTGTGTGACCCTATATCTGTATACTATGGCAAAATTCTTTTTTTCCCTTTCGGTAATATAGGATGTTCTGGGTCAGTTTGACTAATCCCTATAGCGTCACCCATAGTCATTTCACATGCTTATGTGTAGGGTGAGGTGGTCGCAAGAGTTGCTAAAAGGAGAATCGCTCGAATCTGAAATCTTAGAAAAGAATAAACTCCTAGGTCTCAGGCCAAAATTGGTTCTTTCCTATCTTCACATTATTACTTGATCCCATTAACCTTCAATTTTTCCTCTCCAGATCCAGCAATTTGCTCAATTAATGCATTTTACCACGATGCCAATACAACATGTTTCTCGCTCTTTGTATTAACTCCCTTTCTTCCAAAAATTTAGTCCACTACAAAAACTCGTGATTTTTTTTAGCATAATTTTTTATTTTTAAGATTCATTTTGTTGAGACGATTCAACAATCCAAAAAATATAATGCGAATCCAAAAGACAAAAAAAGTTAAGAAGGATGTGATTTCCACTAAAATACTGACCAGGAATATTTTAGACAATAATATTATCTGTTTAGTTTTTTGTCTTCAGTGAATCTTTTTTGCTTTTGTTCTAGTTTTTTGTTTACATTTTAGACTCCTCCTGTCTTGAGACGGATGATTAATCTGGTAAACAAAACACGAATCTAACAAAAATTCACAAGGAATGAACAAAAATACCATAATTAAAAATACTAAAATTTATTGAAAATTTAATACCTTTTACACAACTTTTCATGGTTGACTAAAATTTTGGGATGGAGGGAGCATAATATACACACACGCACACAAAATAATAATACTATACTATTGAGGTAATACATGAGATAACACAAACAATATTATATTATACAGGTATACGTGAGATATTACGCAATAATATATCTATGTATCACATAACATCTATAAACGTACGTGAGTGAGCGATTAGTCAAAACATGCATTAAATTACCCGGTTCTATTTTCTTTTCCAATATCATATACTGTACTATATATTATTAACTTGAGAGGTGGTGAATAAAAGTATGGGTATGGAGAAAAAGCGGTGGCTGTTGGTCATGGCTGCAAGGGTAATTGGGGTATTAGGGATTGCAAAAATGTGCTGATGTCATGATTTTCTGGTGAAAAATTAACGGTGACTTCACAGATGGGAAATCTTGATAATTAACCTATCCATGACTGTCAAATTTATAAACTAAAATTTAATTTTTGATGTATCTATCAATATCCGATAAGCATAATTTATTGAGTGAATATACTACTCTGTGGGCCCTACAAGATAAACGGTTTAAATTACTAAAAAGATGCATGGTGGAACCTACAATCACAATGGATGGCATGGTTTTCACGTAAGGTGGAAATAATTTAAACTCATCCTTAAAAACTATGCACACACTATTTGGTGTACTCCAAATGCACACGATTACACCTTGTTTGTGTGAGACCTACCTAGGCTACGTTTCAAAACGGAAAATAAGTTCTTATTTTTTAAGAAGATAATTTTAAACTAAAAAATAATGGGCTTACTGAAATATAAAATATACAATATGGATTTTATTTAAAAGATCTCAATGACATCTTTTATACGGTGCAAAAAAAATCAAAAAATCAATTTTTATTTACATTATTTTTGAGTTTGAAAATGTGAAATAAGTACTTATTTTTTAAAAGGGTGTTCTGGAACGAGGTCTTAGGGGTCCTATAGCAATAATTGGGGCCGCTCACCAAAATAATTCTTTAAGAGCATCCGCATCAAACTCTCTAAATTTTGAACCAAATTACACCTTAAAAATTCATTTTATTACTCTAGCTACTAACTTTTAAAATGTCTATTGCATCAGGCTCTCTATATTAAAACTATCCCATTTTAAAAATATTATTTACTCTTACTCTTTTCTCTATTAAATTCTTTTTGCCAAGGGCCTTGTTTGGGGCACATTAAATGGACAAGAATTTGATTATTTTTGCCGGATCATTACGGGTCTTACAAAGATGATTCAAACTGTAAGTCATTCTTCAAATATTTCTCATGGGTTCCTGAAAAAAATTAGTACAATCCGTTATTTGTAAGGGCTGTTTCAGAATTTGTAGGACGCCCTAATTTTTTTAGGAACCCATAAGAAGCATTTTAAGAATGACTAGCGGTTTAAATCATTTTTGTAGGATCTGTAATGGACTCTGCAAAAATCAAAAAATGAAGTTTTTCTTACTTGTAGCAAACATGCCCTATCTTTGAAGGTGTGGCAGCTCAAGAATTGAACAAAGTTCAACATTAAAATAATAATGAACGGATGAACAGTTCCTCGTTTTCTTTCGCGTGTAACTGTAGCAATGTTACTTTGAAGGCAGAGGCGAGGCTAATGCTTCCACCATTTTCGTCTTTGGCTCGTTACAATGGTGCCAAATGAAAAGTAACGACCGTGATGCAGATGCTCTAAGGATTCCTATAAAAATCAACTCAGTCTGACTTCATTAAATTTTTATTCAATTCTCAGACATAAATTGAAGGAAGAATCCATCAAGCGAATTACTGTTGGTGTACCCAACAGTACCGTATCCCTTGGGGTGGGGAGAGTAGTTTCGAGGGATGGGATTGGATTGGATTGGATTGGTGAGGGGCTTTGGATGTTTGAAAAGAAGGAAGGAAAGGAAGTAGGACCCGCTTTATTGATTGTTTTCAACCGGCGGATGAAGAAAGAAAGAATCTTAACACATTCTGAACTGCTCCAAGGGATCGAGCCAATGTTTAGATTTTCGGAGTACTTATTAAGGCACGAGGTTCAATCCCGACGTGATGAGTATTATAAAGTAAGTGAAGAGTTATGATTTGTGTAATCACATCTCTCGGAAGTAGGACCCGCTTTAAAACTATTACTCCCTTCGTTTCATATTGATGGTCCAATTCGATCTCCAAGACGAAATTTAAATTGTTAATATCTTTCAATCTACAATGTCTTTAAAGATTTTAAAAATTTTGTATAATAGAACTAATTGAGATCTATCATATAAGATCCATATTGCACATAAAAATCATTATAGATTGAAAGATATTAACAATTTAAATTTTGTATTGAAGACCGAACCGGACTTTTAATTTGGAAAGGAGGTAGTATTTCTTTAAGGAAAAAAAATTCTTGGGCACCAGAAAACCTTGTCATATACTCCCTCCGTTCCAAATTAATAGTTCATTTCGGTCTCCAATGTATTTTTTAGATTGTTAATATCTTTTAATTTATAATAAATTTTATGTGCAATATGGATCTCAAATGATAAATCTCAATTAGTTCTATTATATAAGTTTTTAAAATTTTTAAAAAACATTGTAAATCGAAAGATATTAACATTTTAAAAGTTGTCTTAAAAGACCGAACCGGACTATTAATTTGGAACGGAGAGAGTAACAATCAACGTGGCAAGGGTATATATTGACCAGGCTACCCAGCAACCTTTATCCCTCACTTTCTTGATTTTGATGGCATGAAAATCGACCTCTTCCGTACTCAACTACATAATACTCCGTATAATATAAGTATATAACAAACGCTTCTCAAGGAAAAACAACACACGCTTGCGACACTACCGTCCAGGTCTCTCGCCGCCCCGCCGGTGTGACTGTCAGTCAATTCCCTCGATCCAAACAAGACCCCAATTCTGGCGTATTCTCATTCACCGCACGCCGCCGCATACCCGACGGCCATGGACGCCCTCTGTGTAACTCCTCCTGAATCCGCCTCTCCCGCCACGGCGGAGCACCTTGTGATTAGCATCCACGGCCGTGCCTCTCCTCCGGTGGCCGGAGACACTGGCACTGACATTCGGAGCATAAATCCTTCTGCTGGGAATGAAGACAGAGGCGGCGACGCGGCGGCGGAGGATGCCGGAGGTCGGAGGAAGGTGCTGCCGGAGGAGCTTTGCCGGAACGTGGTGAAGCTTTCGTGCCAGTCGAACGCGGAAGGGGAAATTTGCGAGGTTTATGTGATTGGAACGGCTCATGTGTCTAAGGTACTTGAATTGTGTATTGTGTTTCATTTGAATTGAAGAACAATAATGCTAGGGACAGTTCACACTCTTATTAGTTATTACCAAAGTAAAAAGCTCTTGAATTGTGTTTCATTTGGATTGATTCGGGTATAGATCCGGACAGCGAGTTAAACGAAACGGTGAGTCGACTCAGCAGAGTTAAGTAAGTTCGAGAGCGAGTTGGGTATCGAGCCGTAGAAGTAGTTTGGAGGTAATTAAGGGAGGTTCCACGAAGCGGAACCGAGTGCCGAGGAGTAACCCGCTGAGTTGAGGGCGAGTTCGGTGACTCGGCTGACGTTGGAGATTATGACGTCACATCGGAAGCAGGTCGAAATTGGAGATTAATCGAAATTGGAGTCCCATGAGCTCGTATGCGAGCCGGGATTCAGTGAGTAAGCGGTGGATCTGGCTTTAGGGAGAAATTGTGTGAATGTAAAGAACAGAGTAAGACTAGGAGATGGGAATGGAGGCCGAAGGCTATGGAGGAGTAGTGAGGGACGATGGGACTGTGAGACATATGCTGGTGAAGTTTTTCGATTTGTTGTTTTTGGGGTTGTGCTGTGGGGAGTGTTTGGAGAGAGAGAGAGAGAGAGAGAGAGAGAGAGAGTGGGGTAAGTGGAGTGGGGCTCACTGCTGCCAGCTTGGCTGATGTGGTTTCTGTTGTGGTAGAGTATAGCTGTTGTTATAGTTTTGACCTTCCATTAGCTTGATGAGTAGTTGGTGCCTAATTAAAGCAAGTGCTTCAACTGCGTTGGGTATGAGCCGGCCCTGGTCTTCTTGTTTGGCTGCTGAGAAACTTAAGGAAAGTGGAAGATATGGTTTCATTTTGATTCTTCTCTCTTATTGTTTAGTTTTATTATTGGTTTTGATTCTTTTGACGTAGTTTTCTTGCTGACTATTAGAACAGTTTGCTTCAAGAGTGAGTAGATTTACTTGTACTGTGTACGTATTATTGGTCTCCTTGTTTGGCTGCCTAGAAAATTGAGGAAAATTTTGAGAGAGTTTCTTTTTCAAATCTAATCTCTTCCGTGGTTGATTTTCTGTTTCTTATCGTTTGATGCAGTTTCAACAGTCGAGTAGTCTGAATATGATTGTCTAGAGAATGAATGGAGTAATTGTCTCAGTGCATAATGGCATTACATGACCTTTAATTTTCTCCATTGTAAGAAACATGTCCTTGGAATGGGAGGGAACCAAAATTTTAAATTGCTGATACTATTCACGTGTTGTGGACTGCAATACTGGCGTGCCATGAAGAGAATCTGGCTTCTCTCTTTCATTTGTTTTTTGTTTTGCTAATCTATGTTTCATTTTGTTAGAATGTTGTATTGTAGACAATGCTAATCCGTATACCGTTGTCAATATGCACACCATTTGCCAATTATTGCAGTTTTGTTTATTTAGCTGTTAGATGTCCAGAACTTTCACTTTCCCCCATTTCATAGTTACCAGATGCTGCTCGCATCTAAGGATCTCAATTTTTGCAGGCGTGTTCCTTATCGACTCCTTTCTTGTTTTAATATCCCCCCAAAAAGTTACCTGTTGGTGATTCATCCTGACAATACATTGATTTAGTTCTATTTTGGTCACCAAGTAACGAGAAAGAAAAGGAATAGCGCAGAGGTAAGTAATTAACCGTATGCTGTTTGTTTCTGTGGTTGCAGGAATCATGCCAAGAAGTTCAAGCTGTAATCAGGTTTTTACAACCACAGGTGCTTCTATTTTAGGAACTTAGTACCACTTGATTAATGGTCAGATCATTTAACAGGTTGATTGTCTGCTTCATATGGTTTCATGATAGCAGCAATCTTCGATCTGTTTATGAATTTATTAAGCACTTGTTCATGTTTTGAGTCTTTTGACTACAGGTTGTTTTCTTGGAACTATGCCGCAGTCGTGAGGCTCTACTTTTTCCTCAGAATTTAAAGGTAAATATTACTTCGTAGTTCATTCCTCGTTTATCTTGGTTTGCTATTAACAGTTTTTATATAAGGGAATGGATAGTTTGCAGTCTACTTTCGCGGACTTCACCGTATTGTTGCAGTCTACTTTTGTAGGCCTTGTTGTTAGGATATACTTTTTATAAAAATTTGATCTTTCCAACAATTGTGATAATGTTATGGCATTTGTCTTGAAGAAAATGTACAAGTATGGTTTTGAGATTTGATCATTCATTTTGTCGAAGGCAGACATGATGAACTCTGTGTTACCTCTCTTAGATATGTATGAAGTAAGTGTACTGGATACTCGACACTTGAGCAAGGATATGAGAAAAGTTTTCGACATGGAAAAAATAGAAGACACTGTCTCAAGTCCTTTGACATTAAAGTTAGTTGATATGATGTCATTGACATGAAAATTAGACGGCTATGACATGTAGGCGCGTACGTATGACATACCAGTACCCGAGTCCATGAAACATAGGATCCTTTTCTATTTTATCAGATTTGGATTGTCTTGCTACGAGATCAAACTGGACTTTTTGGTAAGTACGGGATCGGACTGATGTTTTATATGTGATCTACAGAATGGGCCTACAAAAGGAAAGGATAGGATTACCAAAGCGGGACCCCTAGTGGGCCCACGAGACTAAACTGCATGTGCATCCGCTTATGTGTCCTGCAAAGGATACCAGAATCCTATGATGCATCGACACGGACACTGACACCGCACGGATACCGAAACCGACTCCGGGAATTCTAAAAAAATGGGGACACGGACACGGCGGGGGACACACCACGTGTATATTTATTTATTTATATATATATATAAATAATTAATTAATTATAGTTTAGCACCCAGAAATTTTAAAAAATTTATAATTTGGCCCCAAATTTTATTTTAAAAAATTACAGTTTGACCCCCAATTTTTTCAAAAATTACAATTTGGTCCCCAAAATTTTTTAAAAAATTACAGTTTGGCCCCTGTGGTGTCGCCATCGGTGTCCCCGCGGTGTCCCCAGCCGTGTCCCCGCCAAAAATTCAAATTAAATTATGGGACACGCCACGTGGCGTGTCCCGTACGTATCTCGTGGTGTCCCCGTGTCTGACACTGCGATACCTTGACTTTTAGAGGTGTCGGTGCTTCATAGCCAGAAACTATATGGTGCAATCCATGTTTGTATACCATCATTGCGGGCAAGGTTGCTTTGCAAAGGATACCCCTTTCGAGTTACTGGTAGTCTGTCTTGTCATTTTTCGACGATACTGGAATAAAATGTTATCTCGGTGCAACTCATTGTAGGAAGTTTTGGGAGCTATTCCATTAACAATTTTGAGGCTTATCAGCTTGTTAATTTGTTTGTATTGTTACATCATCCAAGAAATGTAGGTTTTGATATGTCTTTTCAAATACCAATCAGTAGATTCCATTACATCTACGACAGGGGGCATATGCTTTCCTAGCTTATTAATCTTCTCTGAAACATCCCATTATTGTCTTAGAAGTCTGTATTGCTGCTGAATCTACGTCAGGGGGCATATGCTTTCCTAGCTTATTAATCTTCTCTGAAACATCCCATTATTGTCTTAGAAGTCTGTATTGCTGCTAATTTTATATTTATTTTTAAGTTGAAGCTCCTGTAACTCTGCAGCCAGCATGGTCCTGTATATAAATGTGTTTAAGCCTTTAAGGAACTGGTTTCCTCTAGCTTTGTTGGTGTGTCTCTCCTTTGAATGTCTTGAACCTATACGATCAACCTTGTGGAGTCAGAGACATGATATTATAATCTTATTGTTACTAGTGAGGGATATGTGGTGGTGGCGTGGTGCCTTCTGGCACATTAGTAAAACTGGCAGAATATACGTTGCATTTTCCAATTAGTTCTTCCCCCAAAGAAGAATGCTCATGTTAATAACCATAGTCTGGTTGTTTATGTGTAAGTCATGGTGTATTGCATCGTTCCTTTTTTATTCTTTCTATGGACATGATACTGATTCCCTTTAGTAGCAATTCCCCACGTTTCACTTGCCCAAGTAATCGTTTTAGTTTCCCAGGTACCAACCTGGAGAGATGTGGTGGTTATGTGGACGTCACAGCACAATATATTTGAAATCCTGTACAGCTGGTTTCTGGCCAAGGCATGAACATTGTTATTCTCCAGATTCTTTGTCAATTGATACAGAAGTGTTACATTCTCGCACATCAAATTCTGCTACGGAGAGTATTTTTTTTGTCCTTGTACTTTTCTCATGCATCTTAATCTTTTCAACGAGTCTATATGTTCTTTTGTTAGGTTGCCAGCAAGCTTGAGGTTTTCCCTGGTTCTGAGTATCGGGTGGCATATGAAGAAGCATGCAACTATGGTGGCATGGTGAAATTTGGTGATCGCCCGGTACAAGTAAGATACTTTTAGCATTAGATTTTGTTTGATTGTTATAACAAGAAGCACTTCTTCCCCAAGAAACCAACCTCCTGCTTTACCCAATCTGGTCTACCAGTAAGTGAGCTGGTGAGGTACATTTGCAAGTACAACAAAACTGTGGTTTTACTGGCCAAGCATGACTTACACCTTCTTCTGTAATTCCGCTTGAAAGAGATTAAGAGGAAAGGGTTCTGGGGTATGAAACTTGGTCCATGCTTTATTGCTGGTTGTTGTGTTATTCCGCGTGGCATTGCAAAACTCAAAGGATGAACATCAATACTGTATGCTAACCATATCTTTCGGTCCTCCTCCAGAATATCGCTCTCTTTTTCTTTGAATTCTCTGGTATATGGACCTTTTATGATCTTGAACATCCAGAAGTACTCCTATTCTGCTTTTGAGTGTTTTAGTTTGTACAGTGGCTCTTTGTTGGCAGCTTTAGAAGTTAATGTCATCAGAGTATAGCTTCTTGAGAATATAGCTTCTTTACGTGTACTAAGTATTGGTCTTCCCTATCTCTGCCATCTTATAAGCCCTCTGCTCATCATTGTCTATGAATTGCTGTAACTAATTTCATTGTAACCTTACTTATTCTCAATATTTTGTTTTAACTGAATAGATTACTCTGTGAAGGACATGGGAAAAAATGCCAATTTGTCATAGGATAAAATTATTTTATTCCTTGGTTTACCATGCATTCTTTTTACCAAGCTCCGAAGATCTCAATAAAAAGGTATGTTTGCCTTTCTTCACAACTTATTGGCTCCAAATGGCAGTTTTTAGCTGAGATTTAAACAAGGCAGCCATGATTATGATACTGAATGTCAGTGGTTCTAATTTGGCTTTTGCTTCAGCTGAAGGAAATGGATGATATTGATATGATGACTCTTGAGAATCAAGAAATGAACAAGCAATTCCCCACTCTGATGGAAACTCTTGTACATGAGCGAGATCAGTAAGTACATGTTGCTTTCATATACTGTATTGTACTAGTTATCACATACTTTTGGGCTACATTTTGTTTAGTATGCTTCTTGACTTCTGTTCTCTCATTTAATTTTTAATGCTTTAGTTTTAAGACGAAGTATTCTGTTAAGGTCCCTCCGTAGTCTATTTCGATATCAACGACTTTCCATGGTCAACTTCTCATTCAAATTTGTACGAGAAAGAATAAGAAAACACCAATGTCAGCGTATGTGGTTCCCCTAGATATTTTCTTATGCTTCATATAGTGGTATCGCATCATTTATTCAAACACTTGTACGAAAGAGAAATTCAACAGAGTTCCATGCGAGCACATCCTTGTCCTGATTTGTGTAGTTTTAGGTGTGTTTTTCTGAGCAATATTCGACAGTATAGCTTGTTTATATAGTGTTCCCAGTTTGAAGGAGAAGTTACTTTTCATACGCAATATCAGGTCAAAGACAGCATAGCTTCTTTGATATAAGTTTCCAATTTTCATGAGATTAAGGGATGCATTTCTATTTTCTAGTGAAATCTGTACTCTCGAATGTGGCACCTTATGGATTACCAAACACAAAGCTAATGGGCTCTGAATAGAAACTCATCTCTCTTTGCCACTCCTCATCCACGTCTTTCATTCTTTTCTGGTCCTTTTATTTCTCCTTAGAAAAGGAAGAGACATGAAAGACTTGTAATTGAAAGTGATGCTATACTAGCTTTAGAACTTTCTTGAAGAATGAGTACTCTGATACTTATTGCAATATTCATCTCAGCCCTAATGCACGCAAGTATACTGACTTTTTAATTTATATGTATTCATCAGTTAGTTTCTTGCTTCACTACTTTTCTGTAAGTTTCATAAGATTTTGATTACTAGACTTATCTTGAATCCTTGTTTGCATGTTCAGGTATATGTCAGCCACTTTATTAGAAGTTGCTGGTGAGTACCGTTCAGTTGTTGCAGTCGTCGGAAAGGGGCACCTGCTGGGGATTAAGAAGTACTGGAAGCAAAAAGTTGAGGTCACACCATTTTCGCATATTTTGTTTTTTCATTTGTAAAAGTATGTTTGGAGTGATTTAAATTATGCCAATCCAGACCATTATTTAGATTCCAAGACCACTGGATGGTACCGTCTCTTAAAATGTCAAGTTCCTCTTAATTATCTTCAAAGAAAGGTCACCTTCCTTTTCTGATTGATCCTTTTTTTTTTTTGGCCAACACCAAACACGTTTTGTTTGGTCTTATGTTCTTTTCTATCTCGTTCTTTCTAGTCTGGAAGTTATGGAATAGACTTTCTGAATGAACATCTTTTAATATATGTGTTCCTGAATTCCTTACCGATCATGTTGCAGTTGAAGCGCCTTCTGCATGTAGATATGTGTTCACGGAAGACTGTTTTTTCAGCTGTGAAGCTCGTCGCAACTGTTGGAGTTGCAGTTGCTGGCATTTATATATCCAAGAAATATTCCTCGGAATGAGGAAGGCGGTAACTCGATTTTGTTTCTGAATGAAAACTGTGCTGATATAAAACTAAGTTTTACAATGGAAAATATCTTAGTGGCCTCCTCGAGATAGTTTACTTATTGTTAATAATATTGCCTTTCTTTCAAGTTTCAACTCTTTCTTTGCCATCTGTATTGATAAGCAGAGCCGCAACCAAGTACTCCGTACTCATGACAAATGCGCAGTTTGGAAGTAACAAAACCCCCCATAGATTTGACGAACACAAGTTTTTTCGAAACATTTGCCTGACAACACTTGCCAAATTACTTAAACCAAAAACAAAACCCTGAGAACAAACAACCCCAACACCCGCCATCCAAGAAACGTGTCCATTGACACCCTCTCCCTCTCCTAACGGTCTCGTCCCTCCATTTATATTTTCATGTTTTTCCAATTTCGTCCTCCACACCAACTGTTTCCTCATCCTCAAGCTGGTGTCCCTTCACAAAACCTGCTCTAAGTGCTGCTGATCAATATCAGCTTCACAGGATGGAGCTTTCTTGTGCTGCTGATCCATACCATCTTCACATAAACAATTTTATTGTGCTGCGATAGTGGTATACCAAAACCGGGTGTTTTACATTTGTTCTACTGGTAGCATCATTCATGGAAAATGCGGGACCACCGTTTGAGAGTTTAACATGGTTTCACCCTGGCACCATGCTGTGGCTTTTCATATAAGTCGAGGTGACTAGTACTGGCTGTAGTGGTTGTACAAAGATGATTGTCCAACAAGGTTTGGAGGTTTGTGGTACAATCCAGGAATGCAGCTAAATCCTTTCTCTTCATCGTTCGTAACAAGTTAGCCGTAGGGTGGCTGTATTGAATCCTTCCCTATTGTTGATGCTGGATAAGCTGCGACTTTTGGACCTGTACCTGTAACTGCTTCTAACATTCGTACTTTTGGTGCTCTTGCTTCTACCCCTGCTCATGATGTCCTTGTGCTGTTTGATGATAATTAACCACCTGTTTCGGCTTGAGCAGAAAAAATCATGCTATTCTATCCTCTTATCGATCTATACATTCACGTATCTATACATACGTGGATACATATAGACATGATTTAACCGAGTAAGAATGCAGTTATTTGATCTGTGTGGGGAGAATATATACCTTTGACGGTTTACCATTGTTACATGCAAAATTATTTGCTATCCTATATTTGCCTCCTGTGATATGAATTTTGGTGGCGTACATTTACAGTCACTTCCTCTTTTTTGTTTTTTTTGCCGACAAACTTGACTAGAGGGCAACTTTTACTAGCATAGTACTCGAGAAATACGAAAATGAATGTGACAGGGTATGTAAGTCACTTACTTTCATTCTGAGGACGATTAAGCAGGATATTCGTTTCGACAATCAATAGTCCGAATTTTAAAAGAATTCTAGCGGACACTTTTAGATGACGAAAATGAATGTGACAGGGTATGTAAGTCACTTACTTTCATTCTGAGGACGATTAAGCAGGATATTCGTTTTGACAATCAATAGTCCGAATTTTAAAAGAATTCTGACGGACACTTTTAGATGGTGAAATTGAGTAACGTTGAATGATGTTGTCCCTAAGGGACGGCAGCCCCCAAGTCTGATTAAGCATGTCCTACATGGTTCATCAGGCACAGGTGACAGGATGTGCATTTAGCTAGGCAAATGAACAAAAAGGTTTAAGGTAGTCTCACTAGGCCAGAATAGATTCTGAAGGCATGGTTTAAGGTTAAGGTAGAAGTCTCAAATTGATATCTTATGACCAGTCTCGTAACTTTGATTCCATGTGTATATCTGTCACGCATTTATAGGTAATTGATTTGCACACTCTTTTCTGAAAATGCATTTCATTTTTCGTTCTCTTGCAATGTGAACTTACAATATTGTCCTTCCAAGCTAGTGATCGCAAAACAATCTCCAACCTCTTCATATTTATCTCTCTAATTATAATATTGGAGTGTATTTGAATAAAAGGGGAGTGTGAAAATTAATTCCCAAATTCAAATGCCTAAAATTCATGCTACTGCTGCATATTGTGTTTGTATACCTATTTTTAGTAATTGTTCTGAACAGTACATTATGTACCTTAACTTTTATTCTCCTTAAATAGTAGAAAAAATCCGCCAAAGGAAATGCTGTACAAATCTCTTCCAAATTTCCTAAAATGTCCTGACAAAACAATGATTCGATTGGTTCTGACCTTTTTAAGCCCCTTTTCTATTTTGGGTTTTTCTTTTGGTACACTTTCCCAATTTGTGTTAAGTAGGGAGAGTGTATATGAGAAATTTTGCTTAATGCATTTCTTTTGAATTATTCTTTATTTCTCATTCGTTTAGACGAGATAAATTAGAAAACCATAAATCAACCACAAGATTTTCAAAAAGACAAAATTAATCTAAAAATCTGCCTGTTATGATTTTTTTGTTTTGTTTTCTAAAGTTCTTATTATAATATGAAACATTTGATGTGAAATTAATAATCATTTTAGAATAAATAAAATATAAAAATAAATTTATAATTGAATTGGCAATAATGAATCTTCTTTCTTATGCAGGATAATGACGGAGGAGGACGTGGGAGCAATGGCAAGAAACTTCCAAGAAAGGAGGTTAATTACCCTCCCCACCTTCGAATTAGATCAAACGGAATTGCCTTAAGTTGAAAAAAAAAGGGGTAAAAAAAAAAGAAAATAATTAGAAAACATGGGAATTGGGATGAGCTCCTCTCCATACCCCATCTTTCTATATCCTTGTACATAATTATTTCGTCGGCTCATTCCGAGCCTACAATCATGATCTAAACTGTTCGTTCCATTGAACACGCAAAGAAAATAATTTGATTCAAGATCTTTAGCACGTGAATATGTAACGGTTTACAAAATGAACGGACAAATAGTGGTATATAACGGTAAAACCTTGCAATTTACGAGGAAAAAAAATGCAATTTATCTGCACATTTATTGATATCTGGTCAAGCTAATTTTTCTATGTCAATATTCTGTTTCGCTTGTTTTAGGTGAGATGAACGGTTCAAATTGTTGCAGTGAGGCTATAATGAACTTACGAAATTAGGCCAGTGTGCTCCAAGAGCACTGAATCGTCAGTGGGCCAGCTTAGGTGGCTCCACACATATGCCATGCAGGAATACAGATTCCTCTCGCTCTCTTACCGTCTCTACTAATCTCCCCCGCAACCGACCAGATCTCTCCCCGCCGTCGATCCGAGCAAAACCCCCCCCAAACTTCCGATTCCGCCGCCGCAGAACCGCCAAAACCAGCTCCCGTCGGCCATGGAAGCCCTCTTCCTAATTCCGCCGGGCTCCGACGCTCCTGCTCCCGCCAAGGCGGAGCACTTCGTGATCAGCATCGACGGCGCCCCTGCCTCTCCTGTGCTCGGAGATCCTAGCACCTGCATTGACGTCGCTGCCACGGCGGATCGGAGGGAGGTGCAGCTGCCGGACGAGCTTCGGCGAAAGGTGGTGAAGCTCTCGTGCAAGTCGACGGCGGAAGGGGGAAGCTGCGTCGTTTACTTGGTTGGAACGGCTCATGTTTCTCAGGTAACTTGAATTGGGCTTCGTTTGTCATGAGTCTCGTCATCTCGCTGTTTCTTTTGATAACTCAGGTGGTGTCCGGGTCGCCGCCCAATACCGGGTCAATTAAACCGGGTTGAACCGGGTTTCCTCCATCTCGACTCCTTGTGCACGAGTCTGTCCTTGGGGTTTTAGTGTTCTTGTTGGAATTAAGGAAAGCGAAAGAAATGGATTCGTTTTTGTTCTCTCTTGTTGTTTGATTTTCTAATTGGTTTGGACTCTTTTGACACAGTTTTCTTGCGGAATATAACAGTTAGCTTCAAGAGTGAGTGGATTTACTTGTATCGAGTATGTATTATTGGTCTCCTTGTTTGGCTGCCGAGAAAATTGAGGAAAATTTAAGAGGCGGTTTTTTCTTTTCCGAATCTAATTACTTTTCTGTTTCTTATCTTTTGACGCAGTTTTCTTGTTGAGCAATTGATTAGTTTGCATATGATTGTCTATAGACCAAATGAATGGAGTTTTTTCTCAGACTCTCAGTGAGCTCTAATTTTCTGCATTATAATAAAAATGTCCTTGGACTGACATGAAGAGAATCTATTTGAGGCTTCTCTGTTTCATATTTGTTTTTTGTTTTTTTTAAACTTTTTGGCTGTGTCTCTGTGTTGTGTTGATGGATTGAAGTTTTACGATGGGTAATGGAGTTCAGTTGATGTTTCTCCATATAGTGTTGTCAGTATGAGAGCATGATTTGCCAATTGTTTGTTTATTTAGCTGCCAGATTTCCAGAAATTTCAGTTTAGCCCATTTCAAAGGTAACCAGATGTTGCCGGCATCTTAGGATTCTTGTTTTAACATCCCCCCAAATAGTCAGCTGTTGGTGATTCATCCTGACATTACATTGATTTAGTTCTGTTCTTGTCATCAAGTAATGAGAAAGAATAGAACAACAGAGGTAAGTAATTCACCATATGATCTTTGTCCCTGTGGTTGCAGGAATCATGCCAAGAAGTTAAAGCTGTAATTGGATTTATAAAACCACAGGTGCTTCTATATTAGGAACTTAGTACCACTTGATTAATGGACAGATCATTTAACAGGGTGATTGTCTGCTTCATATGGTTTCATGATAGCAGCAATCTTCAATCTGCTTATCAATTATTGAGTACTTGTGCATGTTTTGACTACAGGTTGTTTTCTTGGAACTATGCCCCAGTCGTAAAGCAGTACTTTTTCCTCAGAATTTAAAGGTAAATATTACTTCGTTGTTCATTGCTCGTTTGCTATTAAGGGCTTTTATGTCAGGGAATGGATGGTTTGCAGTCTACTTTTGCGGACTGCACCAAATTGTTTGGCCCCATAGGCTCACAATGGGAGTCATTCTTGTCATGTGGTCACTGATTTTGTTGGCCTTCTGTGTTTATGATAAATTTCAAAACATTTTGATTGATCCAACAATTATTATAATGCTATGGCATTTGTCCTTAAGAAAACGTACAGGTATGGTTGAAATTTGATCATTCATTTTTTCGAATGCATATATGATGAACTGTACGTTGTTGCTCTTTGAAATTTGTGAAGTAAGTGTGCCGGATACTTGACGTTTGTGTAAAGATATGAGAAATTTGTTCAACATAGAAAATTGTAGACACAGGTCCTAGACATTAAAGTTAGAGATGATATGATGTCCTTGACATGAAAATTAGAGGGGTATGACAATTAGATGCACACGTGGATCCTTTTCTGTTTGATCAGTTTCGGATTATCTTGGTACGGGATCAAACTGGACTTTTTTGTAAGGGATCGGACTGATGCTTTATAAGGCATCTACACAAAGGGCCTACGAAATGAAAGATTGAATCACTAAAGAGGGACCCCGAGTGGGCCCACGAGACTAAACTGCATGTGCATCATCTTATGTGTCCTGCAAAGAATGCCATAAACTATATGGTGGAATCCATTTTTGTATACCAGCATCGTGTGCAAGCTTGTTTTGCAAAAGGATACCCCTTTCGAGGTTAGCAGTGTGTCATTTTTCACTGTTACCATAATAAAACCTTATCTTTGGTGCAACTCATTACAGGACGTTTCGAGAGGTATTCCATTAAGAATTGTAAGGCTTATCAGCTTGTTAATTTGTTCAAATTGTTACATCATTCATGAAAGGTAGGTTCTAATATGTCTTTTCGAACAGCACTCAGTGGATTCCATGATATTTATGTCATGGGGGATATTCTGTCCTAGCTTATTGAACTATCTTATCTGAAGCATCCCGTTATAGTCTTAGAAATTCAAGTTGTCCTGTAACTCTGCAGCCAGCATGGTCCTGTATATTAAATTTGTGTTGAAAGGAACTGGTTTCCTTTCTTACACAATGTCTTGAACGTACAAGATTCACCTTGTGTAGTGACAGGCATGATCTTCTATTCTTATGGACACTAGTGAGAGAGACGTGCTGGTGCGTGGAGCCTTCTGGCTCTAAGTATTCTTTTTTCCCCAATAAGAATGCTCAAGTTAATAACAATAACCAGTTTATTGTATGTGTAGTGATGGTGCATTGCATGTTTTCCTTTTATTCATTCCCTAAATTTCACCTGCACAAGTTGTCATTTTTGGTTCCCCAGGTACCAACCATGAGAGATATGGTGGAGATGTGGAAGACACAGCGCGATATATTTGGAATCCTGTACAGCTGGTTTCTGGCTAAGGCATGAACATTATTATTCACCAGATTCTTTGTCAATTGACATGGAAGTGTTACTTTCTCGCATTTTACATATCTGCTACAGAGTGTATTTTTTGGTCCTACTTTTCTCATGCATCATAATCATTTCAATGAGTCTGTAAGTTCTTTTGTTAGGTTGCCAGCAAGCTTGAGGTTTGCCCTGGTTCTGAGTTTCGGGTGGCATGTGAAGAAGCGCTCAAGTATGATGACAACGTGCAAGTGAAACTTGGTGATCGCCCGGTACAAGTAAGATACTTTTTGCATTAGATTTTGTTTGATTGTTGTAACAAGAAACACTTCTTTGGCTCCAACCCACCTCCTGCTTTACCCCACCTAGTGTACCAGTAACGTTGGTGAGGTACATTTGCTTGTACATCAAAATTGTGGTTTTACAGGCCAAGCATGACTTGCGCCTTTTTCTCTGTAAGAGCATTCTGCTTGAAAGCTATTAAGAGGGTATGGAATTTGGTCCCTGCTTTATTGCTGGTTGTGGCATTATCCCATGTGGAATTGAAAAACTCTATGGATGAATGTCAATACAGTATGCTAACCTTATCTTTCTGTTCTCCTCCAGAATTAAGTTCTCTGGGATGTAGACCTTTTATGACTATATATCGGGAACATCCAATAGTACTCCTTTCTCTAAGTGTTTTAGTTTCTACAATGACTCTTTTGGCAGTTTCAGAAGTTAATGTCTTGACTCTATAGAATATAGCTTCTTTACGTTTAGTGACTATTAGTCTGCAAGCTCCTTCTTATCTCCAAGAGCATTCTGCTTGAAACAGATAAAGAGAGAGGGTTTGGGGGGGGGGGGGGGGGGGGGGGGTTTGAATTTGGTTCCTGCTTTATTGATTGAGGATGCATTATCCCGCATAGCATTGCAAAACTCTACAAAGGAACATCCATAAACAATGCCAACCATATCTTCTGTACTCCTCCAGAATTAAGCGCTCTCTCTCTTCTTCTTTTTTTTCTTTCTTTCTGAGTGTTTAGTCTGTAAAGCGGCTCTTTTTGGCAGCTTCAGAAATTAATGTCTTCAGCATATAGCTTCTAGAGAATGTAGTTTCTTTACTTAACTAACTAGTCTTCCCCATCTCAGTCATCTTATAAGCAATCTCTTCAACATTGTCTATATTTGAATTGTCTGTAACCAAATTTGATTGTAAACTAACTTATTCTTGATATTTGGTTTTAACTGAATAGATTACTTTACAAAGGACATGGGCAAAGATGCCACTTTGGCATAAGACAAAATTACTTTATTCTGTGGTTATCCAAGCATTCTTTTTGCCAAGCTCTGAAGATCTCAATAAAATGGTATGTTTCCCTTTCTTCACAACTTATGGCTCCAAACGGCAGTTTTCATCTGCAAATGTTATTGAGATTTAAACATGGGGACCATAATTACATTGCTGAATTTCAGTGGTTATAATTTGGCCTTTTCTTCAGCTGAAGGAAATGGATGATGTTGGTATGTTGCCTCGTGTGATTCAAGATATGAGCAAGCAATTCCCCACTCTCATGGAAACCCTTGTACATGAGCGAGATCAGTAAGTGCATGTTGCTTTCTTATACAGTATTGTACTTGTTGCCACTTACTTTTGGGGCAACATTTTGTTCTAGTATTCGTCTTGTTCTCTTGCTTTCTTTTTGATGTTTTACTTTTAAGAGAAAGTATTCTGTCAAGGTCCCACTGTAGTCCATTTCGATATGTTAGGAAGATTTTACAGGGTAAACTTTGGTAGGTAATACTTCTCATTCAAGTTCATATGAGAAAGAGAGAACAGAAAAACAGTAAGGTAAGTCTACTTGGTTTGCTTAGATATTTTCTTATGCTTCATATAGTTGGGTACCATCATGAATTCAAACACTTCTATGAAAGAGAGATCAACAGAGTGGCATCAAGCTTCAAGCACATCCTTGCCCTGATTTGTGTAGTTTTAGTATGTTTTTCTGAGCAATGTCCGACAGTGTAGCTTGTTTGTATAGTGTTCCCGATTTCAATGAGAAGTTAGTTTTTATAGGCAATATCAGACCACTGACAGCATAGCTTCTTTGATATAAGTTTCCAAGTTGCACTAGAGAATGGGATACATTTCTAGTAAAATCTTTACTCTCGGATGTGGCACCTTATGGAAGTGGTTCTAAACACAAATCCAATGGGCCCTGAATATATAGAAACTCATCTCTCTTCGCCACTCATCATCCACTTCTTTCATTCTTTTCCGGTCCTTATATTTCTCCTTAAAAAAGAAAAGAAATTAATGAAAGAAGAGGATACTTGTAATTGAAAGTGATGCTACTAGCTTTAGAACTTTCTTGAAGAATGATTACTCTGATACTTATCATCGCAATATCCATCTCAGCCCCAATGCACATAAGTACAGTGACATTTTCTATTTTATCTATTCAGTTTCTTGCCTTAAGATTTCGATTAGTATAGTTATCCAGAATCCTTGTTTGCATGTTCAGGTACATGTCAGCAACTTTATTAGAAGTTGCTGGTACGCACAGTTCAATTGTTGCAGTTGTCGGAAAGGGGCACCTGGAGGGAATAAAGAAGTACTGGAAGAAATCTGTTGAGGTTAGACCATTTTCACATGTTTTGTTTTTCATTAGTTATACAAGATCAGCATATAGCTCCTAAAAGTTTCTTTGGAGTGATTTAAATCTATGCCAATGCACACCATTACTTAGCTTCCAAGACCACTGGATGGTTAACTTCTCTTAAAATGTCAAGTTTTTTTTAAAATTATAATCGAAGTAAAGGTCACCCTCCTTTTATGATTGGGTTTTTTTTTGGCTGACACAAAACAAGTTTTGATTGGTCTTCTGTTCTTTTCTATCTCGTTCTTTCGAGTCTGGAAGTTATGGAATAGATTTTCTGCAGCAATATCTTTTAATATCTGTGTTCTTGAATTCCTCATTGATCATGTTGCAGCTGGAGCACCTTCAGCATGCAGATATGCCTTCACGGAGGCTGGCTATTTCAGCAGTGAAGCTCCTCACAACTGTAGGAGTGGCAGCTGCTGGTGTGGCCATGATTTCTGGCCTTCGCGTAGGCTGGCTATTTTAGCAGCGAAGCTCCTGACTCTGTACTCCTTACTCGTCATTATATCCGCAGTATGGAAGTAACATGAATAGCTCACCACATAAAATGAAAGTGTATAAATGTACATGTAGATTGCACAAGGTTATAGCTCCCGACAGGTCTAGCTACCAGGACTTCTGGCTCGATGCTCAAAGTTAAGGGGAGGGAAACATAAAACTACCGGGTGTTGGTTTCAATAGTTAGATACTTGATTTTCTCACTTAATATCTGGGTTTTAAGGTTCCGTAGCTTGTTGGTGGGACTAAATTTACTCTTTAGCTCTCAGAAAATGAGGAGGGGCCTATGTTTCAAAGTCGTGATAAGTGTAGTCACCCTTGTAGATAAGTGTGTGGTGCTGATGTCATATATATATTTTTATAGCAAAGAGAAGTAACTAAGGAAATATAAATTGATTTGGTATTAATGGAATGGATTGGTGCTTACTAGAAGGAGATGCAGTTTAGGAGCAAGCGAAGACCGTTAAATGCCCATGTCACAATCAAAAATTGACATCAAGAATGCCAAATTAAACCTTCTCTACTTTTGTGCCAACATTTAGCGCCAAACTTTGGCAATCCCATTTTTAGTATCAAATTTGATACTTTCAAAGTAAGAAACACTACCAGCTAGCACTAGTGGTAGGTTCTTGTCCCCTCTCCATGGAGGCCAGTGTTCAAGTTTTATGAGGGGCGGGATTTGAGGTTTAAGGGCTATGGATAGCCTCTGAGCCCTCCGTTGATTAACATTTCACTAACTCCTGCTAACTATACAAACGATTGGAATTGTTCTAACAAAATTGAAGGTACAATCGGCGCTATCCTCCTCATGGCCACTCTCAGCTTCAGCTTCACTTCACTGATTGGCAATTATCCTTTAGAGGAAAAAAATAATAATGTCAAAAAAAAGTTTTTAATTATGTATAAAAATAAATCCAATATGACGGGTTATTTCAATTCATTTTTCTTTACCAGATCCCGAATGAAACATACCTTTAAATTTAGATTTTCTTGGTTTTCATTTGAATAACCCAAAGGTCCATGGACTACACCAATTGAATTTGGATAATTTCACTCATGTACCTATTAAACTACACATATCAGATTGAGTTGAAATTTCATAGTCCCACTTGGTTTTTTTTTTTTAATTATTAATTGAACGGCTTGGATTGTTCGTGCCGGACCTGGAACAGCTTTTCAGGGTTCGAGCATTAGGTCGGTTGTGTATTTTGTTTTCGGTTTTCCTCCGTGTAGGGGAAGGCCGAGCAGAGGTGGTGAATTCTGGGCTGATTTATCCTAGGGACGGCGGGGCATTGACGAACTGCTTGCACAATCTGGGCAGAGCCGCGAAATGTCTTAAAGAAAGCGACCTAGTCCGCGACTCAACCCAAACATCGTTCTACAATTGGTATTCTGTTTTTTCAATAGCAGAATTTCGAGGTAATCCGTTCTTGTTTTATAGCAGTTAATCCAACAGGATTCCTATCGGTACTTATACAGGGGTCCTATAAATTAAAACAACCTTCTTCCAATTCTATGTAGAGAAGCTAAATTCTCGTCACTCGAATCAGTATTTCCGTACCCACGAAACCTAGGCAGTAAGCGAAACCAGTCCAATGAAGTACTTGTAGGGGTGATAAACAAATCAAATGAACCAAGCAGGTAGTTGATTAAACTTGGTTTAATAACTTAACTAGCTTCAAAATATATTCGAGCTTAGCTTATTTATGAGACAAGTTGATCTCAAACGAGCTTCAATAAAGATAAACACAAACACGAGCTAATCTCAAGTAGCTTGAATATTTTATATGTATTAAGTTGAACACGACGAGTAGTAGCTTGTTCAAACTTGACTTGAAATCTTATCGAGCTTCAAAAAAACATTCAAGTTTGGTTTGTTTATGTAGCAAACCAATCTTGAACAAATTTTTAATGAACAAACACGAGAACAAACACGAGCTCAGACTCGAATAGTTTAGTTCATTTAGCAGCCCTAAGTATTTGGTTTGTGTTACTGATTCACTGAATGTGTTCTTATGCTTGTACAGATATGAAAACGAAAAAAATGGAAAAAAGGAAATTTGGCTTGTGGATGGTTAGATTAGACGGTGTTTACCTTTGTTAACTTGTACTCCTAACAACAAACAAATGGTGGGGTCCAATATACGAACCAATCTAAAAGGCAACTGTTGGAGATTCCACGTGCAAGCTAACCTTTGGTCAAGAAGCGTGTGTATGTGGATGTGGATGATTCATGTGCTGTTAGAAAGACAGAGCCTCAATGGAAATGGAAATGGAAATGGAAATGTATATAGCTGTAAAGTAGCTCAGAGTGCCTTGTAGCGGTATTTCCGAACTATTATCATCATTTCATTTTTGATGGTGAGACTGGGTGTGCCATGGGAAATATTTATGGCCCCATATTTTGGGTGTACCATGGGAAATATTTCTTAAGGCTCACCCGTGCCCTTAGATAAAATAAAAGTTATAACCTAGTAGTATCTTATTATGGCAAGATATTACTGCTAACATTTAACAATTAAAGACAAGAAGAAGATTGTCATCTATGACCTAGAACTAAATTTAACAGGATTGTTAACTCCAACTCCTGACTCTGTGTCCAAATTCCACAGCATAGAAACTCTTTCCGCCCCAAAAAAGAACACAGGACTAGACTCGGGCCCTGACAAACTTTTAATTTGTTTCCAAAAGCATCACAAAAAAGAAATGCGTTTATTTTGGATTATTATTAGTTTATACTACCTATATTCATGTGCTAGCAAATTTTTAAAATTATTATTCATTTCGACGAGAGAGAAAAAAATGAATCAAACTTAGAATTTTAAAAGGGCAAAAATAATCAAAAAAATCTTACTATTAGGAGTTATGTTTGTCTTTTTTAAACTTTATTCAAATAATCTAAAAATCAGCCAATAATCCAAATAATTCAAAAAAGAAGAAGAAGCAAATGATAATAGTCAAATTGTTTTTGCTAAATGGTATTTTAGTTAATATTTATGAAAAGAATAACCCACTTATAAATCCCTGAAAATATAAACTTTAGTCCTTCTAGTATATATAGTTAGACTAAAGGAAAACCCTCCCTTAGAAACTTCCAAGAAGAGAGGGGCACAATATCTATCGACCAACCGCCGTCAACGTCTGAAGCAGAAGTCATTGTCTGAGCTCCTCCTCTCTACAGAATACCCCTTCTCTCTATATCCCTCCATAGTCTTATTTTGTGGGCTCATACAAGATCTACGGTCATAATCCGAATTATTCATCTTGTAGAACACACGGAAATAAACAATTCTACACAAAATTAATTTGATTAAAGATCATTAGGCCCTTGAACGTGTAGCGTTTTATAATTGTAAAATGAATGTCAAATATACATTATACCTTTCAATTTACAGGAAACATACAGTTTATTATCATATTTATAGATGTCCAGTTAAACAAATTTTCCAGACACAAAATCTGTTTTTCATTTTGTTCGAGATGATCGATTCGGATTATTGTTGTGAGCCTCGAAAGAATAGGAGTTTTGAGGAGCGGGGGAGGAGGGTGGGAGAGAGAGAGAGTGCAGACGAGTTGATCTCAGAAAGCACGTACACGCTTTATTGTTTAATAATTAGTACCGGATTGGATTTTATGGGACACTAGGCAACAAAGTTTAAGGTCACGAATTGCGGCTTTCGATTCCCCTATTGCAGTAATTATTAAGTATTCTGAGAGCATGTTAACAAGGTACTTCGGACCAATCCAGAAATTTAGTCACAAAACCTAAGATAATTTGTGGTTGAGTTTTGTTACTCAAGAATTTTCATATGCATAAAAGACCACAAAAAGAATTTTGTTTTACGGTTGTTTCGTATACGAAGTCTACACAATACTCAATTTTGTTATCGAATTCGGAGTCTTTTGTGGATTTATGACCACATCCATTGTAGGTTTCAGATATTTGTATTCAGCTTCTTCAAAAAAAAGACATTAAAAAATGGATAACAACTACTGATTTTTTTTTGAGTCAATTCCTGAGGCAGAGTTACAGGGTGTAAAACCAAAAAAAAAAAACATTTTCAGAACACCACTTGGTCATGTTCCAGAGTACTGTATAACTTCACCTCAATTCTACACACACAAGGTATATAAAGTTATAAACCGTCCCCCCTATCTCACTCTCTCTCTCTCTCTCTCTCTCTCTCTCTACACCTCTCTGAGCTTTCAGAAAGTTCTCTCTCTCTCTCTCTCTCTCTCTCTCGGAGCAATCAGGATTTGGCGGTTGGTTTGGTGACGTGGCACAAATGGATGGGTCATTCTGGCTGAAGAAATGGCACACCTTTGGGGTGGGTTTTTTTGCGATTCTGGCCGTGTTTTGGGAATGGCTCAAGCCATATGGCCCACGTCTAGCGAAACTCCGTCACCTCCGCTTCCGCCGCCGCGACTCGTTCTCCGGCCGCCGTGACTCGTTCTCCGGCCGCCGCGACTCGTTCTCCGGCCGCCGCAGACCTGATCCAATCCCGATGGACGGGGACGGCCCTGCCTCTCGAGTACCACTCGAAGATGGAAACGAGGATCGGATGGAGTTTCTGCCGGAGGAGCTTCGGCGAAACGTGGTGAAGCTTTCGTGCGAGTCGACGGCGGAAGGAGGAATTTGCGACGTTTATTTGGTTGGAACGGCTCATGTTTCTCAGGTAACTTCAATTGTGTTCAATTTTTATTGGTCTTGGGTTTTTTTCATAACAAGGCTCAACAAATCCTGCTCGAGCTAATTCCATTGCCCACTAATTAAACCGGGTTAAAACCGGGTTTTTTTTTGGATGTCTCAGACTTTGTCCACGAGGTCAATCCTTGGGGTTTTATTGGTCTTGCTGAGGAGAAACTAAGGATAGTGGAAGAAGCCGTTTCGTTTGTGTTCTTATCTCTTGTTGTATGGTTTTGATTCTTTTGACGCAGTTTTCTTATTGAATACTGAAACAGTTCGTGTCAAGATTGAGCGGGAGCTACTTGTATTGCATATCAATTATTGGTCTCCTTGTTTGTCTGCCCAGAAAATTGAGGAAAATTTAAGAGATTTTTTTTTTTTGAATCTGGTACATTCCGTTGTTCTGATATTTTGATCGGATTTCTTGTTGAATGATTGTGTAGTTTGCATTAAGGTGTGCTAATGATTGTCTAGATATCGAATGAATGGAGTAATTGTCTTTGTGCATAGTAGCCTAGTTCGTAGCATTAAATAAGCTTTAATTTTCTGCATAGTTGTGTCCTTGGATGGGGAGGCAGCCAAGATTTGAAGTCACTGATACTTTTTATTCACGTGCTGTGGACAACAATACTAGCGTGCCGTGAAAAGAATTTGTTTGAGGCTTCTCTGTTTCATGTAGTTAGAATGGTGTAGACAATGATTGAATTATTACAACACCTAATGGAGATCAGTTGACGTTTCTCTGGATGCCATTGTCACTGGGAACTGCAAAGTAGTTTGTTTAGTTATATCCAATGCGGGTTGCAGAAGAATAACATGCATCATCTGAGAAAATGAGTTACTGTTCCCTATTATCAGGTTGTAGTTTCTTTATTTAGCTGTCAATTGTCACAGAATTTCGCTTTTGCTCATTTCAAAGTTACCAGTGTTGTGGTTAGGATTTTGATTTTTGCAGGGTGTTCCTTATCGACTCATTTCTTGGTGTAATAACCCCAATAAGTCAGGTGTTGGTGATTCATCCTGACATTACATTGAGTTAGTTCTATTTGTGTAAACCCAGTAATGAGAAAGAAAAGGAATAACAGAGGCAAGTTACTGATGTATGATCTTTGTCCCTGTGGTTGCAGGAATCATGCGAACAAGTTAAAGCAGTAATCAGGATTTCAAAACCACAGGTGCTTCTATTTTAGGAACTTAGTACCACTTGATTAATGGACAGATCATTGAACAGGTTGATTGTCTGCTTCATATGGTTTCATGAAAGCAGCAATCTTCAATCTGTTTGTGCATGTTTTGGCTACAGGTTGTTTTCTTGGAACTATGCCCAAGTCGTAAGCCTGTACTTCTTACTCAGAATTTAAAGGTAAATATTCTTTTGTAGTTCATTCATCGTTTGGTTTGCTATTAATAGCTTGTAAATCAGGGAATGGATAGTTTGCAGTCTACTCTTGCGGACTGCACCATATTGTTTGGCCCCAGGGGTCCACCACGGGATTCATTCTCATGATGTGGTCTATTCATTTTGTAGGCCTTCTGTATTTATGATAAACTTAAAATGTGATAAACTGTACATTGTGTCTCTTCAAAATGTATGAAGTAAGCACACTGGATACTCGACACTTTAGTAGATATGAGAAATTTTTTCGACATTTAGAAAATTGAAGACACTGTCTCAGGTCCTAGATATTAAAGTTAGATAATGTGATAGCCTTGACATGGAAATTAGACGGACATGAGAATTAGACACATTGCCGTACCCAAGTCCATGAAGCATAGGATTCTATTCTATTCTATTTGATCATGTTAGATCTTGTCCCACATTGGTTAAATATAACCTCCAAACCTAGTATATGAGCTTGGGTGGCCTCTCTACTCATTGTCAATTGATTTCAAGTTGGATGCCTTAACATGGTATCAGAGCTAGGTTTTCAGAGGCTTTTGTACAAGACTCTATGTCGTTGATGGTTTGGTCCCCGTTTCTTTGATGCTGATAATTGACTGTTGTCGTTTGCGTTGAATTGTTTACTTACCTCACCACGTGCGAGTCAGGGGTCGCATGTGTGGAGGAGTGTTGGATCTTGTCCCACATTGGTTAAATATAACCTCCAAACCCAATATATGAACCTGGATGCCCTCTCCACTCATTGCCAATTGGTTTTGAGTTGGATGCTTTAACTGATCAGATTCAGATGAATTGGATTATCTTGCTACGGGATCAAAATGGACTTTTTGGTAAGTAAGGATTGAAGTAATGCTTTATAAGCCACTGCATAATGGGCCTACGAAAAGAAAGGATCAGATCACTAAAGTGCAGTATCTTAAATGTCCTGCAAAGGACACCATAAACTATATGGTGGAATCTCTTTTCATATACCATCATTGGGGGCAAGCTTGCTTTGCAAAGGATACCCCTTTCGAGTAAGTAGTCTGTCATTTTTCGCCATACCGTAATAAGATGTTATCTTTGGTGCAACTCATTATAGAAAGTCTCAAGAGGTATTTCATTGCCAATTTTACGGCTAATCAGCTTGTTAATTTGTTCAATTTGTTACATCATTCATGAAAGGTAGGTTCTAATATGTCTTTTCGAATACCACTCGGTAGATTTCATGATATGTACGTCAGCGGGGATATTCTGGCCTAGCTTATTGATCTTCTCTGAAGCATTCCATTATCGTCTTAGAAATCCGTGTTGCTGATGATTTTATTTTTATTTATTACTTAAAGGTCCAGTAACTCTGCAGCCAGCATGGTCTGTATAAGTATGTGTTTAAGGAACTGGTTTCCTCTTCTTACAATGCCTTGAATCTACAAGATTCACCTTGTGGAGTGAGAAGCCTGATCTTATATTCTCATGCCACTAGTGAGTGCTATGTGGTGGTGCCATGGAGCCTTCCAGCACGTTACTAAAACTGGCAGACTATATGTTGCACTTTTCAAGTAGTTTTTTCCCCAAGAAGAATGCTCAAGTTAATAACAATAACCAGTTTATTGTATGTGTAGTGATGGTGCATTGCATGTTGTCTTTTTATTCTTTCTATTGTCATAATACTAGCCTTTGGTAGCCATTCCCTAAATTTCACTTGCACAAGTAATCATTTTTGGTTATCCAGGTACCAACCATGAGAGATATGGTGGAGATGTGGAAGACACAGCACGATATATTTGGAATCCTGTACAGCTGGTTTCTGGCCAAGGCATGAACATTATTATTCACCAGATTCTTTGTCAATTGACACAGAAGTGTTTCGTTCTCGCATATTAAATATCTGCTACAGAGTGTATTTTTCGGTCCTTGTACTTTTCTCATGCATCATAATCATTCAATGAGTCTGTAAGTTCTTTTGTTAGGTTGCCAGCAAGCTTGAGGTTTGCCCTGGTTCTGAGTTTCGGGTGGCATGGGAAGAAGCGTTCAAGTATGATGAGAACGTGCTAGTGAAACTTGGTGATCGCCCGGTAGAAGTAAGATACTTTTTGCATTAGATTTTGTTTGATTGTTGTAACAAGAAACACTTCTTTGGCTCCAACCAACCTCCTGATTTACCCCACCTAGTGTACCAGTAATGTTGGTGAGGTACATTTGCTTGAACATCAAAATTGTGGTTTTACAGGCCAAGCATGACTTGCGCCTTTTTCTCTGTAAGAGCATTCTGCTTCAAAGATATTAAGAGGGAAGGGTCGTGGGTTATGGAATTTGGTCCCTGCTTTATTGCTGGTTGTGGCATTATCCCATGTGGCATTGAAAAACTCTATGGATGAACGTCAATACAGTATGCTAACCTTATCTTTCTGTCCTCCTCCAGAATTACGTTCTCTCTTTCTTTGCCTTCTCTGGGATGTAGACCTTTTATGACTATGTATCTTTACCATCCAAAAGTACTCCTTTCTCTGAGTGTCAGCGGCTCTTTATTGGCAGCTTCAGAAGTTAATGTCTTGACTCTATAGAATATAGCTTCTTTACATGTACTAACTATTAGTCTGCAGGACTTGCTCCTTCTAATCTCCAAGAGCATTCTGCTTGAAACAAATAAAGATAGAGGGTTGTGGGGGGCGGAATTTGGTTCCTGCTTTATTGATGCATTATCCCGCGCAGCATTGCAAAACTTTACAGAGGAACATCAATAAAGAATGCTAACCATATCTTTCTGTACTCATCCAGAATTACGCTCTCCGTTTTTTTCCCTTGCCTTATCTGGGATATGGACCTTTTATGACTATATATCTTGAACATCCAAATGTATTCCTTTTCTGCTTCTGAGTGGTTTAGTCTGTAAAATGGCTCTTTTTGGCAGCTTCAGAAACATATAGCTTCAAGAGAATGTAGTTCCTTTACTTGTACTGACTACTAACTAGTCTTCCCCATCTTATTCATCTTATAAGCAATTCTTCAACATTGTCTATTTTTGAATTGTCTGTTACAGTACAAAATTTCATTGTAACCTAACTTATTCTTGATATTTGGTTTTAACTGAATAGATTACTTTACAAAGGACATGGGCAATGATGCCACTTTGGCATAAGACAAAATTACTTTATTCCGTGGTTATCCAAGCATTCTTTTTGCCAAGCTCTGAAGATCTCAATAAAATGGTATGTTTGCCTTTCTTCACAGGCTCCAAACTGCAGTTTTCATCTAAACCAAACCAAACCAAACCGAGCCTTAAGTCTTAATCACTTGGGGTTGGCTAAACTGCAGTTTTCATCTGCAAATGTTAATGAGATTTAAACATGGGGACCATAATTACATTACTGAATTTCAGTGGTTATAATTTGGCCTTTGCTTCAGCTGAAGGAAATGGATGACGTTGATATGTTGACTCGTGTAATTCAAGATATGAGCAAGCAATTCCCCACTCTCATGGAAACCCTTGTACATGAGCGAGATCAGTAAGTACATGTTGCTTCCTTATACAGTATTGTGCTAGTTGCCTCATACTTCTGGGGCAACATTTTGTTTTAGTATTCTTCTTGTTCTCTTGTTTAGTCGTTGATGTTTCGGTTTCAAGACAAAGTATTCTGTTTAGGTCCCTCTATAGTCTGTTTTGATATGTTAGCAACGACTTTACATGCTAAATTTTGGTAGGTAATACTTCTCATTCAAATTCATATGAGAAAGAGAGAACATACAAAAAAGAAAAGAAAAAAAAAGAAGGTAAGTGTAAGTTTATGTGGTTCACCTATATATTATCTTATGCTTCATATAGTTGGATCTCATCATGAATTCAAACACTTCCATGAAAGAGAAATCAACAGAGTTGCATATGAGAAAGCTGCACAACTTTGTCCTGATTTGTGTAGTTTTAGGTATGTTTTTCTGAGCAATATCTGACAGTATAGCTTGTTTCAATTCAAGGAGAAGTTAGTTTTTGTAGTCAATATCAGACCAAAGACAGCAAAGCTTCTCTGATATATGTTTCCGATTGCATGAGAGAAAGGGATGCGCTTCTTGGAAAATCTTTACTCTCGGATGTGGCACCTTATGGTAGCTGACCTAAACACAAATCTTATGGGCCCTGAATAGAAACAAATCTCTCTTGGCCACTCATCATCCACTTCTTTCATTCTTTTCCGGTCCGACTGTGTTCAGTTTGGGTCTAGAGACCCAACCCTTTCTTGCACAGTCCCCAACAAGTTTTCTCCCCATTTATTACCCTTGTTTCTCAATCTTTCTCTCTCTACTCATTACCCTCAAAACTTCCCTTAAAACTCAAACCAAACAAATTGCTTTCTCCTTAAGAAAGAAGAGGATACTTGTAAATGAAAGTGATGCTACTAGCTTTAGAACTTTCTTGAAGAATGATTACTCTGATACTTATTGCAATATCCATCTCAGTCCTAGTGCACGTAAGTACAGTGACATTTTCTTTTTTATTTGTTTAGTTTCTTGCTCCACTACTTTTTCTGTAAGTTTCTTAAGATTTTGATTACTATAGCTATCTTGAATCCTTGTTAATTTGCATGTTCAGGTACATGTCAGCCACTTTAGAAGAAGTTGCTGGTAAGTACAGTTCAGTTGTTGCAGTTGTCGGAAAGGGGCACCTGCAGGGAATTAAGAAGAACTGGAAGCGACCTGTTGAGGTTACACCGTTATCGGATATTTTGTTTTTTCATTTGCTATACAAGATCAGCATACTAGCTCCTCAAAGGATGTTTTGAGTGATTTATATTCATGCCAATCCACACCATTACTTAGATTCCAGCACCACTGGATGGTTAACTTCTCTTAAAATGTCAAGTTCCTTTTACTCATATAATCAAAGAAAAAGTCCTTTTCTGATTGGTCTTTTCTTTTTTCTTTTTTTGGCCAACACAAAACGAGTTTTGGATGGTCTTCTTTTCTTTGGTGTCTCGTTCTTTCAAGTCTGGAAGCTATGGAATTGATTTCTGCATCAATATCTTTCAATATCTGTGTTCCTGAATTGCTCATTGATCATGTTGCAGCTGGAGCAGCTTCTGCATGTAGATATGCCTTCAAGGAGACCGGCCATTTCAGCATTGAAGCTCCTCACAACTGTAGGAGTTGCAGTTGCTGGTGTGGCCATAATTTCTGGCATTTATCTCGCAACCAAGAAATAGTCCTTTTGCAACGAGGAATGTGGTTACTCTGTTCCGTCTCTGAATGAATACTGTGCCGACATAAAACTATAGATTTTACCATGAAAAACGTCTTATTGACCTCCTTGAGATGGTTTACTTGCTGTTAACATTGCCTTTCAACTCTTTCTTAATTTGTCATCCATATTGATAATCAAAGCCACAACTATGTACTCTCCACAGTTCCGAAGTAACAAAGACCCCACAGGTTTGAAGGGCGCAAGTTGTGTTTGAAACATTTCCTGGATGAAGCTTGGAACAGATTACATAACAAAAAATAAAAACCTGAGAACAAATAGCCCCTTTGCCTGACATCTGAGAAACTTATTCACCGACTCCCTCTCCCTTTCCTAGCAGTCTCGTCCCTCCAGTTATGTTTCCATGTTTTTCCATTTTTGTCTTCCACACCGCAACTGTTTCCTCACCCTCAAGCTGGTGTCTCTCAATGCTGCTCATCCATACCATAATCACAGCATACAATACAGCTTTCTTCTGCTGCTGATCCATACCATTGTCTAAATATACACTTTTCTTGTGCCGCGAGTGATACATCCAGACTCGGTTATTTTCCATATGTTCTACTTCTAGAATCAGCCATCAGTAATGGTAAATGCAGGACGATTTTTGAGGGTTTAACATGATTTTCATTCTGCCGTGACTCGTCATTAGTTGATGCAACCGGTATGGCTTCAGTGGTTTTGTATTAAGATGAGAATCAAAGGTCTGGAGGTTTGTGATCCAATCCATGTTTTTTTGGATAATTTAATTCTTCATGCAACGGACCCAAAAAAACAAGAAGAAAATCTTTATTACGGAGCTTCTGTAAATAAAGTTGATAGAGGCTAATCTCTGGCTTGGTCTCCAGAGCTGGATCTTCATCACCCACCCACCCAGTGACGTGGAGGATTTGAGAATATGATGAGCAATGGGAAACCCAATTTTGTGAGCACCTTAAGAACCAAAAGGAAAATAAGGAACTTTCTCTCTCTCTGTGCCTTTCCCGGTGAGTCTCCGGCGACTCTCCACGAGCCTCCGGCGTGATCAAATCTTTACCTTTCATCCTCGTTTCTCTAGATCTGTTCACTCCAGGGGCAGGGGGAGGGGAGCCCCATTTTGCTCAAGCCTATTCTCCTTTTCTCTACGGCGAAACCGGTTTATCTGGGCAATCTCTCCCCTCCCCCTTTCCCTCCCTCTTCCAATCTTCCTCTCCTTTAATCTTTTATTGCATGTCAAAATCAAATCGATCTCCCTGTTTTCGTAGCTTTTCTGTCCCCTAAGCTCAACAGTGTTCCCAAAATCCTGTTTGGAGAGAGGAACAAAATCCCCTAGCCAATCACAAATTACACTTCAGATTGAAGAAAATCAGGTCAGAATCGGAGATTGTGCTATAAGACCCCCAAGACCTTTCTGGATTTTGTCTTCTTGTTCAGGACAAAATCTTTGGATTGAGGGAAAGTCTTGATTTTTGTTTGCATGTGCTGCTTAAGGTCTTAACTTTGGCTTATCGTTTTAGTTTTACTATTATAGCTTGAAATCTGTGTTTATGCAAACTCCCTCATCTTCTTTGGGTCTCTAGGATTTTTCTTCTTCTAGTGTCCATAAATCTTGCTTGTGTTGCCTCTGTTGTCATCTTTTTGGTCGTGTTTTTGCCCTTTCCAATATGTTGAATTGAAGAAGGGTTTCCTTGGTCCCGCTCCATCTTCTAACTGCAAAAGTGCAGTGAGAGAAAAAGGTAAAAACATAGTTGTTCCATGTCCTGGGGAAGAATGTGTCAGTGTCTTGCCACCAGACCCTTTAAAAGGCATGTCCCAATTCCTTGATCCTTTGAGCATTGAGCTCATAAAATCCTCTCTTGGAGAGCCTTCATATTTTGATTCACAGGACTTTCAAAGATCCTTCAAGCAACTAATAGATGATTGTAAGGATGATTTTGACCCACTTGTGCACTTAGAGTCGCTGGAACATCATGCGTCTAATTTTTCAAAGGGGTGGGAGAAGCACAGTCAAAATATTAGCTCCAAGGTAGTGGTGGAAGGTGAGTCATCACGGTTGCCTTCTCCAGAGGTGAATATTGAGACATATGAAAAGATTGAGGAACCAGTCGACGAATCGGTTGAAATGACGAGACAGAACATACCTAGAAGGGTAGAGAATGGGGAAAACTCAGATTGTTATAAGTCAACTACGATTTTCGGAAAACAAAGTAGCCATAAATGGTTGAGAATGGACTTTAGTGAATCCAACCACAAAAAGCCAAGCAAGAGGAGGAAAAAGGTTCTTATGGGGAGGAATTATCTTCTTATTGATCACGGCTTTTCTCAATCTCAAGTTGTTGGCAAAACGTTCCGGTTTTTTCATCAGCCAAGCTTATCGAATGTTGAAATATGAAAGATAGAGTTTCCTCAGGAAGATATGCAAATGGATTTCCAGGGAAAACAACTTCACACTAAAGAAAGGGCTAGTGATTTCAATCTTGACTGTGGGACAAATAAAACTACTATGGATGGGTTGCCAAATGAGATTGCTTCAGGCGATCCAATCATTGAGGAAGATAAATCCCCTCTACAAAGCCATGAATTTTCTTTTAGTTCACAAGGAGTGAGCTTAGGAAAGTTTGGCTATTCTCCTTCTCGGATTGTGTCCTTTACGTTGGGTGGATCTAAGAGAATCAAGGCATCAAGATCATATTGTGATGATATGGAGGTTTCTCAATCTTTTGACAACACAAAGCGGAAAAGGGAGTATGTAATTGAAGACAGTTGCAATAACCCGTATCTTTTCCAGGCTCCTCGGCGATGTTATCTTGATTGCGGTTAGTGAGTTTTATTTTTTATTTTGATTCGGTTGTGTCTTCTCTCTCTCTTTGTAGGTCATAGTGGCTTCATACAAAGTAGACCCTTCATCTCCTTTTGTAATAGGAGTTCTTGAGGAGGTGCTTGCTTTTTTTGATTGACTACAAATTGTGGTTGGTGTTCTAATGCAATCTTGCTAGGTCACGGGGTAGTTCGGTCATCTTTTTATTTGCTTTGCTTTGGTTTGTAATCTTAATGTTGAAGTTTTGCTGAACTCATATTTTTCATTTTGTTTCTATATATATATATATATATGATGTTCTTATTTTGCCGAAAAAAAAAAAGGACCAAAAGGAAGATGGTTCAAGAGAATTAAGGTCATAATCATTGTTATCTACGAGTTTGACAAGTATATAGCACTTTCAGTATAACAGTACCCCGTCCCACACAGAAAGTCTATACGGATGATCTTGGGACTAGAGTACAAGGCTTCCATAAGCAGAGTGAAATAAGAGGCAATACGTAAAATAACCTTCTTTCTGTTCCATGTAGAGTGATTGATTCTCATAGAAGGTCTTACGAGGATTTATTTCCTTGCGCAAAACACGATTCGTTTGTATACCAAACGACGTCTGATCAGATTGATTTCCGATGTGGATAGTTTTCTTTATGAGTTATACAAGATGAATGATTTCGATCATAAAAAATTTAAAACTGAATGGGGCTGGGTACTTAAAAATCTGGAGGGAGAACCCGGTCCATGTAAGTTACTCACATTCGTTCTGAGGACAATTAAGCAATCTTACGTAATTCATCATACCGAAGACTGAAGACACTCACTTAAAACTTGATTTTTTTGAACGGTTTTAAAACTTGGTAAATGAACAAACAATTGAAGATAGAGGTCTCAACAGTGGTCTCAAAAAATTAAAGTAGAGGCTAACACAGTGTATATTTGGTGTCTGGTCCAGATGGTGTACTCATAATTTTATAATTGATTTTAGCACTTGGTTTTTTTTATAATCACATTTCAATATTTGACTTTTAGTGGTCAAATTACACATCACATAAACACTAAGAGACAAATAATAAAGTGTGATTATCAATATTTAAAGTGTTAAAATCAATTTCCTAATAAAATTGTTATTTTCCAGCTTTTGTGTAGTACACAGGGTTGGCTTTTTGAGGAGAGGTAAAAATTTTGGGATTGAATTCGAGGCAGGAGATGTAGTATCAACCCGTTCCAAACAACTTATTTCAATTTAACAAAAAAAAAAAAAACTTATTTTACTTTTATAGTTTTGTTCTTATTTAAATTTTTTTCTCATTTGTTAATTTTGTGTCAAATTTTTTTTGACTTTTTGATCGGAAAAGTAAATTTTTTTCCTTCTACCCAAATATTTTGAATAAGGACCACTTTTAAGTGAAAAAAAAGTCAATTTTTTTTTACTTAAAAGTGGTCATTGTTTAAAATATTTGGATAAAAATATTTTTTTTAATTTTTGTAAAAAATCAAAATAATTTGGCGCAAAATGAATAAATGCGGAAAAAATTAAAAAAAAACAAAAGAAGTGAAAAAATTATTAGTTGAAGGCCTTTGTTGCGGACATTTCCTGAAATGGAGTAACAAAGACGATTCTAGAAACCTCTAAGTATAACAAGGGTGGGCGCATATGCACTGGATGTGTAGTATGCGCAGGCTCCACTCTTGTTATTAGTATGGGTGTGTAGATCAAAATCAGGATCGGAATTTGAATGGACTAGGAATCGAAAGCTATAGTTGTAGGCACAACCCCATCAACACCACTTTCAAATGAGTCAAAGAAGGATGAGTAGGCACGCTAGTCTGTAAGATCCGGTCTCGGCCTGTCCATGGCCAGTAGCCTTTCTCTTACCTGGCTGGCTATTGAACCCCTTGAATTGCCATGACTTCTGTTATCAAGCTTTGAAACTAGCGTACAAGCTCTGAAAGACCTCGTCTCCCGCTGACGGGTTAAGTTCAACTAGATCTTATGATTCAAGTACGAGAAAAAAGATTGGCAAAACTAGAAGGCAGAGATCTGGATACCCCAGGGCTTAGACCAATTCCTCACATCTCAGCTACATTCCCCACTCCGACATATGTTTACCAACCTGAACAACTTCACAAGATAGAAAAAGGTACCTGACCGCGTCGTTCCGTGTCAAAAATATATTTTTAAAACTTTGGAGTTAACTACTACTCCGTAGAATAGTGATCAAGACCGAGTATCGTTCCAACGGAGACAGTATGACTGAGTTACGACCAATTCAATTAATTTTTAGATTAATTCAGGCAAAAGAAGTTTGGTTGTTTGGATTTGGAGAATTTATTAAACTAAGAGAATTAATTAAATGGAAAGTTTTAACGATTGGAGAGAAAATCTAGGGTTCGAATCCACCTCGACCGCGTAACTCCAACATGCATGGGCAAGATTAATTATTCGAATCAGAAGGGATTATTACTAAGGCTTGCAAACCCTAGCAATAATCATCTAGAAAATAATTGAGTTGTTAAAAGGCATAGATTATCCCATAGCACGAACCGTCTCAAAAGTACGGTCTGGCCGCCTAATGGCACGGCCCGTCTTACGAGTATAATCTATCTCAGAACTCCAACCACAATCGATGAAAACCATTGTATAACTCGTATTTGAAAGCATGCATACAAATACTCAATATATCACAACCATCAAAATCATTCCATTCAATTGAAACGGAAAGGGTTCTGAGTTATACAATCGATCCGAATAATAAACCTAAAACCCATACATAAAATAAAGTTACTTGGTGCGAAGTTTCATCTTCCCCCTAGAAAAGGGGTTTAGCCGGCCATGGAGAAGAAAGACATGATCGAGATTGAAGGAATCATGGAAGTCCTGGACAAATCTTGAACTCCTCTCGCTCAACGTTGTATCCTCTCGCTCCCAATAGCTGCCGGAAATAAATTAACGTAATCCCCGTTATAAAACTAAAGCCTCACGCCTCTTTCTAATGTCTCTGGAAAAGTAAAAACTAACCTAAGTAATAAACTAAACCTTCCCTTATATAGTCTCGGTCGAAAACAAATAAGACTTAAAAAACAATCGAAACGTAATTGATTGTGCCGCTGCCCGCTGGTCCGGACCAGCGGTTCCATTGTCCGGACCAAAATTTCAGCCTTTGCCGTTTCGCTCCTCTTTTCGCCGTGGCCTCCACCGGAACATCCTTAATTCGCGATTATTACTCCAAAACATGTCCGAATGCTCCGTAAGCCCTAAAACACTACAAACCAATTAAATCTCGTTAAATAACATTAGATAGGACCAACAAAACCTAAGTTAATGGGAATAAACGATAGCTTTTCAGCACCTATCAGTACCACTCCGACATATGTTTACCAACCTGAACAACTTCACAAGATAGAAAAAGGTACCACTCCGACATATGTTTACCAACCTGAACAACTTCACAAGATAGAAAAAAGGTATGAATGCGTTGTCCGTGAATGAAATGGGTAGGGCAGTGTAATAGAATGATTGAAAAAACATCCGTAGATAACATCAACCTTTTCAGTGATTTTGTGGGGCAAAAGCGCAAATTGCTTTTCCCACCCCCCTGACACCACATCCCTCCCGGCCCCACGGCCATTTTCCCGAACTGCCCCCCACCCCCCCCCCCCCCTCTCTCTCTCTCTCTTTTTCTCTCTCACTGTTTACCGTTTCTAATTTCTTTCTTTCTTTAATTACTTTTATCTTTTTTATTTAATTTCTATAAATACACCATTTCTATATTAAAAAATATAATTCAAGAATTAAGTACTCCAAATTTCAATTTAATTTAATCGAGGCGAAGATCGTATTTTTTTGATCATTTTATTCTAAATGGTCATAATAAATTTTTTGCCCTAAGGCCTTTGAACGAGTACCCTATTACTCATTATTTAGTTTCAGGATTCTCTTAGGATGTCCATTAAAAAATCTTGGAGCCAAAAATTTATTACGACCATTTAGGATGAAATGATCAGAAAAAATAATATCTTAGGGTGTTCGTTGAAATGACTTAGAGCAAAAAATTTACTTAGCGCAGTCAGGATCCAATCCAAGCACAGACTCAAATTGTTTTGGCATTATCAATTTTCTATTTTAAAAGAAGAGAAAATATGTTTAAACCGGTTAATATTGTACTTATACATATTCATTTTTTATTTAAATTTTTGAAAGCATAAAAGATATATTAGCTTGGATCCGTGGCTCTGCTGCTGTGCCTCATGCCACAGTACCCTGCCCACACCCCTAAGTGCCGTTTTGCATTAAAATAAAAAAAAGAAGTTATCAATTTGCAATCCTATGAAGCAGAAACGTGATTATGATAGCTTTAGAGATAAAATTTAATTATGTCTCTTTAGAATAATATGATCAGAATAATAAGATCTTCACACTGGTTCAACCTGATTGAAAATTGGTGTAATTAATTTTTTAACCATATTTTTTAATATATAAACGTTGTAAAAAAATTAAGTGCTCTAATTGTTAATCCGTTTCAACAAGTACGAAGATCTTATTATTTTGAACATATAATTTTAAAGGATCATAATTAACTTTTATTTCTAGAACTCTCATAATTAAGTACATGCTCTTTATTTAGGATCTCGTGGAACAGAAACATGATTATTAAAACCTTAAAGACAAAAGTTAATTATGCCTTTTTAGAATAATATGATCAGAATAATAAATAAGATTTTCGCACTTGTTCAAACGGATTAAAAATTGGAGCACTTAATTTTTTATAGAACGTTTATATATTAAAAAATATGGTTAAAAAATTAACTGCTCCAATTTTTAATCAGTTTGAACCAGTGTGAAGATCTTATTATTTTGATCATATTATTCTATAGAGACATATTTAAATTTTATCTCTAAAATTCTCATAATCACGTTTCTGCTTCATAGGATTGCAAATTGATAACTAATATTTTTTTTTATGCAAAACGGCATAGTTTAGGGGTGTGGGTAGGGGATACTATGCCATGAGGCACAGCAGAGCCCCTGGATCCATTAGCTTGGGCGCGAAGCATTGATCTTAAATATGGTATTGTAGTGGTTAATTGAAAATAAAATTTGAGTTAACCAAAAAAAAAGAAGGGGGAAAACGGGAAAGGAAACAAATAAAGAAAAGAATTGAAAATTAGGAAAAAAAAAAAAAAAAAAGAAGAAGACAGGAGGGAGGGGGGAATAGAGGGAAAAAAAAAAGAAGAAGAAAAAGAACTGGAAAGAAGAAGAAGTGGGGGAGGATAAAACGGGAAAGGAGGGGGTGGGGTCCGGGGGGGCTGTGTCAGAAGGGGGGGGGGGGAAAAGCAGCTCTCGGCAAAAGCACCCAGCCGACAAAGCTCCAACGTCAACACTTGCGGTCCTCTCAACACGTGTCTCTCCATGGGTATATAAAGAAAGTACCAACATTTCCATCCACCGATCCACGTGCATGAATCGCTCCACTCGCTCCCTCTCCTCCCTGTCACCAGTCAACTCGCCCGAGTCACGCCTCTTTGTTCTTCCCCCCCACCGCCGTCGCAGATCCCTTCCCGGCATCGCGTTCCCCCCGATCCGAACAACAACACCCCAGCACCTCCAATTCCGCCGCCGGATCTCACTCACCGCCGCCTCCGCCCGCCGCAGACCCGGCCCGACGGCTATGGACGGCGCCGTCTCCGCGACCCCGCCGTATTCCGACTTTATCCGCATCGACGGGCCGGGATCTCCGGGGCGGGAAGATCCCGGCGCAGACGACATTGAGGGCCTGGTTCGGAGCGTTTCGACTGTGGATGATGAAGAGGGAGGCGACGAGAGAGGCAGAGGTGATGCTGCGGTGGCGGCGGAGGATTTTGGGGAGGGAGATGGGGAGGGTCGGAGGGGGGCGGTGCCGGAGGAGGTTTGGCGGAGCGTGGTGAGGCTTTCGTGCGAGTCGACGGCGGAAGGGGGAGTTTGCGAGGTTTATTTGGTTGGAACGTCTCATGTTTCTCAGGTAGTACTTGTATTGCGTTCAGTTTCGTATTGGTATTGTTGTTAAGCTGATAACTTAGTTGTCCCGGTCAGTAGACGCGCATTTCGATCCGCTGTGGAGTAGGGAGACCTAATTGAAGTCGGGGCAAAGCCTCATATGGGCTGATACAAAAGAGTTGGTAGCACCTACGAGGTGAGAGAATTGACTCAGGTGGAGAGTGGAGTACTTGAGATGAGGTCACTCTACATATCATCAGTGGCGCTCCAGAAATTTCTGAGAAGGGTATTCAGAAATATATATGTATTGCCTCTAGAAACCACAACTATATACATACAAAATTATCTATTACTTGGGTTGGATACATTGGATTAACTTGTGGGCTGATTTTTGGATTGAATGTTCAAATATTTTGGGTAGGGTGTTCAGATATTTTTGGAGGGTGTTCAAGAAAGGCTAAACTAAAATATTACATGTATTCTATAAATTTTTGGGGGCTGTTCAAGTGACCACCCTTGGCTAGGGGTGGAGCTGCCACTACAATATCATGTTAGATTTCATGAAGGTTCCAACCGATAAATTAATTGGCAATAGGTGGAGTAGCCCCTAAAAAAAATTTAACCTAAATAGCTTAAGTGAGCGATTTGGGATAAAGTCTAACACTCTTCTCTTGTGCAACTCTGTAGCACGAGGAGGTATGGAATGACAAGGTGAGGGAATTGACGAGGGCGGAGAACTTGAGACCTTAAGAGGGAGCGCTAATCTCTTGTTTTCTTCAAGTTTTGAGTGATGTTTCAGCACCTTAGAGTTGGTATTAGACCCTACCATGTTTGAACCTTCAAAATACATCGTTAATACAAACCCCAAGTCTCGGACTTTGACCAATCCCATGCAGTTTCACTGGTCTTGTTGTTTGGCTTCCGAGAAAGTCAAGGGAAGAGAAGGAAATGGTTTTGTTTCGATTCCTATCTCTAGTTGTTTGGTTTTGATTCTTGCCATTTGACCCAGTTTTCTTGTTGAATAATGAAACAGTTTGTGTCAAGAGTGAATGGACTACTTGTATTGTTGGATATGAGTTGTTGGTCTCTTTATTTGGCTGCCTAGAAAATTGAGGGAAATTTAAGAGAGTTTCTTTTTTAAGACCGTATCTCTTCCCTGGTTTTTTTCTTCTTTTTTATGGTTCTTATCTTTTACTTCTTCTTTTTGGTTCTTATCTTTTGCTTCAGTGAAGGTTTGCAAATGATTGTTTAGAGATCAAATGACGGGAGTAATAGTGTCAGTGCATTGTAGCATTGCATGAGCTTTAATATTCTCCATTGTAAAAATATGTACTTGGACTGGGGGGCAACCAAAAAATTAAATTCCTGATATATTGTTCCTGGACGGGCTGCGTACCCTTTTAGTAACATGCCAAAAAACATATCGTGTTTGAGGGTTTGGCATTTGGTATTGTTAGAATGCTGTAGACAACAATTGGACTCTTATAATTGCCAACAGAGATCAGTTGATGTTCCTCTGTATACTGTAGTCAGTATGAACAGTGAAGTGATTTTTTTATACCAAGTAGTAGTTGCACAAGCATTACTACACATCATATGACAGGATGAGTTACTGTTCTTTAGAATCTCGTTTGTGGTTTTCTCTATTTAGCTCTGTGATCTCCGAAAGTTTCCCTTGTCCATGTTTTGAAGTTATCGGATACTTTTGGCATCTTAGGATTTTGTTGTTGTAGGTGTTGTTTCTTATCGACCCTTGGTTCAGTATCCCCAAGAAAACATCAACCTGTTGGTGGTTCATTGTGATATTACATTGATTTAGTTCTATTCTGTTCACCAAGTTATGAGAAAGAAAAGGTTGAGTCAACGTAATGAACAAGTATTGATCTATGATCTTTGTACCTGTGGTTGCAGGAATCATGCCAGGAAGTTGAAGCTGTAATCAGGTTTTTAAAACCACAGGTGCTTGTATTGTAGGAAAATAGTACAAATTGATTAATGGGACGTGTAATATAGCAGGTTGATTGCCTGCTTCATATTGTTTCGTGATAGCAGCAATCTTCAGTCTCTTTATGAAGTTAATAAGTAACTGTGCATGTTTTAACTCTAGGTTGTTTTCTTGGAACTATGCTCAAGTCGTATGGCTGTACTTACTCCTCAGAACTTGAAGGTATATATTACTTCTTAGTTCATTCCTCATTTGGTTTGTTTCCTATTAATAGCTTTTATGCAAGGGAAGGGATAGTTTACTGTCTACTTTTGCGGACTTCAGTCTGCACCATATTTTTGGGTCCCATGGGTCCACCACGGGAGTCACTCTTGTGATTCTGGTCTATTCATATTGTAGGCCTTATGGGATTAGGATAATCTTGAAAACTGTGATAATTTTATGGCATTTATCTTTAGGAAATGGATAAGTATGGTTTTGAAATTTGAACATCCATTTTTTTGAAGGCAAATGTGATGAACTCTACGTTACCTCTCTTCGAAAGGTATGAACTAAACGTGCCGGATACTCGACACTTGAGTAGGGATATGAGAAACATGTTCGACATTTAGAAAGTACTCTCTGGTCCTTGACGTTAACGTTAGATCATATGATGTCCTTGACATGAAATTGAGATGGAAATGACATTTAGGAGACGTATCACATTCTAGCTCGCAGATCAAATTCGCGCAGACTTAGTCAAAATTGCGGATCCCAAACGAATTTTTGTTTTCCTAGGCCAAGTGATCGGCATATATTCATTTTTCCGCTCAAAACGTGAGCTCCCTCTCTCCTAAAAGCTGTAAAGGTTCAAACCTAAGCATAACCTATTAGTAGTAGCCACCGAGAGCCATCACATCAACTGACCACTAAACTGAATATAATTCTTTCCCCTCGAAATAAGTTCTGAGCAAATATCATACTCCTAATGTCAAGAGAACATGTCCCCTGCTATTTTACATGTCTTTAACTTGCTATAAAATTTATTTTTTTTGACATATAAAATAATAAAACTAGCTTTTCCTAATATTGTCATGTTCTATGAATTTCATGTATTGACATGAAATTGTGTGACATATTAGGTGAATGTTTAAAAGAATAATACATGAAGTATACAAATATAATTATTATCTTAGTAAATATAGAAGATGCTTAGAGATGCTCTGGAAGTCAGTTCTTTTAAAACTCGACGCTTTCGCGCTCCCACACCCACATCGCTCACGCTTGGTGTCAAACTGGCTTTTTGGTAAGTATGGGATCAGATTGATGTCTTATATGTGTCCTACCCAATGGGTCTATGAAATAAAAGGATGGGATCACCAAAGTGGGACCCATAGCGGGCCCACAAGACTACTGCATGTGCATCCACTTATGTTTCCTGCAAAGGATGCGATATATGTCGCAACCTATTTTCGTATATAATCACTGCGGGCAAGCTTCCTTTGCAAGATACCCCTTTCGAGTTAGTAGCCTGTCATCTTCGCCTTTACTGTAGTACAATGATTTTTGGTGCAACTCATTATAGGAAGTTTCAAGAGGTATTTCACTAACAATTGCAAGGCTTATCAGCATGGTAATTTGTTCACATTCTTACATCATTCATTAAAGGTAGGTTTTCCGTTTTGATGTCTTTCCGAATACCACTCGGTACATTCCGTGATGTATATCTCAGGGGGCATATTCTGTACTAGCTTATTGATCTTCTCTGAAGCGTCCCATCATCATTTTAGAAATCTGTGTTGCTGCTGATTCTACTTTCATATATTGCTTGAAGGTCCTGTAACTTTGCAGCTTATCATGGTCCTGTATTTTAAATGAGTGTCTTAGGAACTTGTTTGCTCTAGCTTTGTTGTTGTGTCTCTTCTGACAATGTCTTGAACCTATAAGATTCACCTTGTTGAGTGAGAAACATGATCTCATATTCAGGGTCGGCCCAAGGTATTTGGATGCCTTAGGCCAAGTGGTGGAATAGTGCCCTACGTAGAAGAAATTTTTTTTTGCAAAAAAATGCTCTACCAGGATTTGAACTCAAGCATCTTATGTGAAAAAGCAAACACTTTACCACTGAACTACCAAAGGAGTTTGTATTATAGTTGCACACAGGAAATATATATACTTATATAAGAATGGTTACCTCATTTGTTGCCCAAAATGCGGAGGCCCAAGGTGGCAGCCTCTTGGGCCTCCCCTGCTCATACTCTTAGAGTTAACTAATGAAGTGAGGGATATGTGGTGGTGGTGTGGTGCCTTCTGGCATGTTACTAAAACTGGCAGACTATATGTTGCATTTTCCAAGTATCTTTTACCGAATGAAGAATGATTAAGTTAATAACCATTACCAGGTTATTTTTTATGCATCTCATGGTGCATTGCATAGTTTTTTTTTTTTCCCTCTCTGTCAACATAGTACTGATTACCTTTAGTAGCGATTCCCCAAATTTCACTTGCACAAGTAATCATTGTAGTTCCCCAGGTACCAACCATGGCAGAAATGGTGGATATGTGGAAGAAAAATCACAATATGTTTGGAATCCTCTACAGCTGGTTTCTGGCCAAGGCATGTACATTCTTCTTCTTGTCAGTTGACTAGAAGTGTTATATTCTCGCATTTTAATATTCTGCTACAGATTGTGTTTTCTAGTCCTTGTACTTTTCTCATGCATCTTAATCTTTTCGATGTGTCTATATGTTCTTTTGTTAGGTTTCCAGCAAGCTTGAGGTTTTCCCTGGTTCTGAGTTTCGGGTGGCATTTGAAGAAGCACTCAAATATGGTGGCAAGGTGATACTTGGTGACCGCCCAGTACAAGTAAGATATTTGTAACATTAGATTTTGTTTGATTGTTGTAACATGAAACACTTCTTCCTAAAGAGCCCTCAGCTTGAACCCACGTCATGCTTTACCCAACGGCCAAACCTTATCTACCAGTAAGTGCGTTGGTGAGGTACATTTGCAAGTACATCAAATTTGTGGTTGTACTAGGCAAGGAGGAATTGCTGCTTCTTCTCTCCAAGAGCATGCTGCTTGAAAGAGATTAAGAGAGAAGGGTTGTGGGGTGTGGAATTTGGTTCCTGCTTTATTGCTGGTGGTTGCATTATCCTGCGTAGCATTGCAAAACTCTGTAGAGGAACATCAATACATACAGAATGCTAACCATATCTTTCTAACCTCCAGAATTAAGCTTCTTTTTTTCTTGCCTGCTCCGGGTTATGGACCTTTTATGACTATATATCTTGTACATCCAGCTGTATTTCTTTTCACTTCTGAGTGATTTAGTTTGTACAATGGCTCTTTGTTGGCAGCTTCAGAAATTAATGTGTTCAGCATATAGCTTCTTGAGAATGTAGCTTCTTGGCATTAGAAGCAATCTCTTCAACTTTGTCTATATTAGAATTGCTGTAACAAAATTTCATTGTAACCTAACTTATTCTTGGCATTTGGTTTTGACTGAATAGATAACTTTACGAAGGACATGGGCAAAGATGCCACTTTGGCATAAGATAAAATTATTTTATTCCTTGGTTTTCCAAGCTTTCTTTTTACCAAGCCCTGAAGATCTCAATCAAATGGTATGTCTTCCTTTCTTCACGACTTATTAGCTACTGATGGCAGTTTTCATCTGCAAATGTAACTGTAATTTAAACAAGGAAACCACAATTATGTTCCTGAATTTAAGAGAGTCTAGTTTGGCTTCTGCTTCAGCTGAAGGAATTGGGTGATGTTGATATGTTAACTCTGGTCATTCAAGAAATGAGCAAGCAATTCCCCACTCTAATGGAAACCATTGTATATGAGCGAGATCAGTAAGTACATGTTGCTTCCGCATGCTGTATTGTATTACTAGTGACTTATTCCGCAGTACATTTTGTTTTTATTTCTTGTGCTCTCGTTCAGTTTTTGATCTTTGAGTTCTATGACTAAAAGTGTTCTGCTTAGGTCCCTCAGTGGGCTATTTCTATATGTTAGCAACGATTTTGCATGTTCAACTTTGGTAGGTAATGCTCTTCATTCAAATTCATGTGTGAAAGAGAGAACAGGTAAACATAAAGGAAAGTTCAGGTGGTTCACCTAGATATTTTCTTATGCTTCCTATAGTTGGATTCCACCAGAGTTCCATCAGAGCACATCTTTGTCCTGATATGTGTGGTTTTAGGTTGTGTTTCCTGAGCAATATCCGACATTATAGCTTGTGGTGAGGACAACAAAAAATAATAAATTGCTAGATGAGGGTATTTTGATAGTTGCAGAGCAAGAGCTGCATGGTTCGTACAAAGGTCATTCGTGATAGTTGGTAGTTCAAGGGTCATCCATAATAGTTTGGTAGTTAAAGGGTCATCATGAATTTAGTACTTGCATTAATGCATGTAGATACATTGAACAAAGTTCAACACATTTTGGTTCTTTGCATATCTAATTGTTAGTAGCTTCAATGTATGCATTTATATCTAGGTTCATTTTTTTTTTTGATCCCCTATCGAGATTCATTCATTGTCTTGTTAATGTGTTCATTAATTAGGTTCATGTCACTTCTAGGATTTCGAAAGGCCATTGTTTAGCCTATAAGTATGGATGTAATCTTTATTTCCAAGACAGAGTTGATTAATGAATTGAGTTTTACAAAGCTGAGGCCATTGTAATTGGGGTTTGGGCTGCGGTCCTTCCTTGCAGAAATCGCCTAACCCTTGCAAGGGTGAAGCACCTCTATCTCTCTTTCTCTCTATTCTTCTTCTCCTTTTTCCTTTCTTCTTCTTTGTGCATTTTTTCAAGTAGTATTCTTATTTCCCCACCCAAAACCACCACGATCCTATTGTACGCAGCAATCTCTAAGTTTCCTAAAACCGTCCTACATCAGCTTGTTTATATAGTTCCCTATTCGTATGAGAATTTAGATATTACGGAAAATATCAGACTGAAGATAGGATAGTTTCTTTAATATAGTTCCCAATTTGCATGAGAAAAAGGGACATGAATAGTTTATGGTAGAATGGCATTAATTTCGAGTAAAATCTTTACTGTCTTATGGGATGCTTAAGAAATGAAACAATCAGGAAAAGTCTCTAAATGTGTACTCATCTGGGTGAGATATTTTAGAGTGGCTATCATAAGAAGCGTGATATGGTGCACCGGATGATGTGGCACCTTATGGCAGTGGAACTAAGCACAAATCTAATGCTTGGATAGAAACTCGTCTTCTGACCACTCAACATCCACTTCCATCATTCTTTTGCCATCCATATATTTCAGTGAAAAAAGTAGAGAAATGAATGAAAGAAGAGGATAATGTAAATGAAAGTGATGCTAGTAGCTTTAGAACTTTCTTGAAGAATGATTACTCTACGGCCTATGCTTAACGAATTATGCATCTGGCCTAATGCACACAGTGTGTGCCTTGTATACTCTCGTTTTTATATACATTTTTTCCTCTCAAAATCTGCACTACTTTTCTGTGAGTTTCTTGGGGTTTTTGATTACCATGTTTAGCTTGAATCTTTGATTGCCTGTTCAGGTACATGTCAGCCACTTTATTAAGAACTGCTAGTGAGCACAGTTCAGTTGTTGCAGTAGTTGGAAAGGGGCACCTGCAGGGAATCAAGAAGAACTGGAAGCAACCTGTTGAGGTTTGACACTGTTTTCTCATTTTTTTCAGTTAAAAAAAACTAGATCAGCATACTAGCCCCTAAAAGTATGCTTGGAGTGATTTGGATTTATGCCAATCCACACATTTTTTAAGATTCCAAGACCCCTAGATGGCTAACTTCTTTAAAATGTCAAGTTCCTTTTTATTGCCCTTGAAGAAAAGGTCACCTTCCTTATCAATCATTTTGCAGATGAAGGATCTTCTGCATGTAGATACGCGTTCACGAAAGCCGGCTATTTCAGCAGGGAAAATCCTCACAACTGTAGGAGTTGCATTTGCTGGTGTGGCCATAGTTTCTGGCATTTATCTCTCAACCAAGAAATAATCCTTTGCGACGAGGAAGGTAGTACCTTTCACAAAAAAAAAAAAAGGCAAAGGTGGTAACTTTATTTTTTTATTTCTTTGAATGAATAGAGCTGATATAAAACTCTGATTTTTATCATAAGATTGCCTTTCAATTCTTTCTTTCTCACCCGTATTGATAAACAGAGCCACAACTAAGGTACTCTGATTATATGCTCAGTTTAAACGTAACAAAAAGCCTACAAATTTGAAGAACACAAGTTTTCTTCTGGCGCTTCCCAGATAACCCTGAGAACTAAGACAATTTACAAACAGCCCGACGCCCCATATTTGAGGAACATATTCACTGACTTCCTCTCCCTTCCCCTCTTCCTCTCCAAGCATTCTTGTCGCTTCATGTATGTTTCTGTGTTTTTCCGTTTTTTGTCCTTCACACCCGAACAGTTTCCCGATCCTCAAGCTGGTGTCTCTTTACATCACCTGCTCTCAGTGCAGCTGACTCGTACCATCATCACTGGATACCACTTTCTTGTGCTTCTGACCACTACCATCTTGCCCATATACACGTTTACTGTTCTGCCAGTGATGTACCAGAACTGATTTGTTTCCATTTGTTCTACTGGTAGCACCAGTCATGGAAAATTCAAGACATTTGTTTAGGGCTTAATGCGATAAAGATGATAATTGAACAAGGTCTGCATGTCGGAGATGTCTCTGACTCAATTCATATTTTCTACTTGTGCTCTTTGATGATAAAAACCACCTGTATTTTGGTTGGCTTAAGGAAAATTCATGTCCTTCTGTTATTTTACTGAACACCACGTTCACGTATGTATACATAAAGTCATGCATACATGGAAGTTATCCTACGGAGATATAGAAGGTAGTAATTGCATGTGGTGACTGGTGAGAATGCGCACCTTTGACAGGTTTGGGTGGTTATATGCGAAATCGTCACTATCCTAGATTTGCCTTGTGATGTGACTGATGGTGGTATCCATTTACGTAGGGATGGCTACCGAATTTTAACTCTGGTGACAAAAGTGTGGAAAAAAATTTTGGCATAAAAAATTGAATTTATGTACAATTGCAAAACTTGAAGTCAAGTAAAGAAATAAAACAAATTGTAACATTTTGATGTACCTTAACAATAGCTCTAATGCAAATAAACATGATTAACATCTTATGGACCCCTAGTTTTGTTAAATTATCTTTAAATTAAAGTCATTATTTTATCTAGAGAAAAAAATGCTTGAGTTTTTTTACCGGCTGAGATTCTAGTAATAGTTCGGTATGGGTATGCCGAGTCAGCCGATAGAAGTCGCCATTTTGTTGGATGGTACGAATAACCAAATAAAACTCCAATATTGGAACCCACCAATACGCTTACAACATCAAGCTGGAGCTAGTATTGTTTGCAGTCATCGGTGCAAGATTACTTCACCAATACCATTGGAGGGCCCCAAAATCTGTTGCCAAAGTCGCCAAAACTCAAATTTGGTTTTCAGTAGTACCAAAATTATGGGGAGAATGGGAGATCTTCCCTCCCTAAAGAAAGAGTCCCAACCATCTCAATGATCCATGGAGGTAGGAGAGGAGGAGAGGAGAAGAAGGGGGAGGGGGAAGGGGAAGGGGAAGGGGAAGGGAGGGCTGAACTGCCGAGGGAGGGGAAGAAAGAAACGGGGGTGGGTGGTCTCTCTCTCTGCTCCAATTAGAGGAACCGTTTGATCTTTAACAGGAAAACACGAGTTGAAATAGCCTAAAGCACTTCAGAACCAGGCTTTTTATTACGAGGAAACAGAGCATATCACACAACGGAAAAATGTAATGTGCACACAATTGGGAACAACATATACCTCCAGACAGGTCTAGCGACCTATTCTTCTAGTTCAGGCAAGGGAACAGAGCATATCACACAACGGAAAAATGTAATGTGCACACAATTGGGAACAACATATACCTCCAGACAGGTCTAGCGACCTATTCTTCTAGTTCAGGCAAGGGAAACAAATTAACGGCTATGTCACCTGGGAACTATGGCATTGGAAAGCTTTTAGTGAGTCCGTAAGTCGTTTAACTCTCACCTACAAATGTCATCAGTTTTTGTGTTGAGTCAGTTCATATGAGATCTTATTCCGGTTTTAACCGAGTCTCTCACTGCGGTGGGATTGGACCCTGGATTACCCTGTTCATTGCACCGAATACTAAGCCCTAAAAGGAACTAAAACCAAAACTGCAAGAGTGATAGTGAAGGAGCAACTGATGTTCAAGAACAAGAAGGAGAAGTTAGAAATTGATTGATAGGGAGAGGAATGAGGTTGGTGCTCAGTGGAAAGGAGATGTCATTCGACAAAAGTAAGGTCCTCAATGGGCACTATCCTCTTCGTGGCCACTCTCAGCTTCAACTCTGCCAACCATATATATTACTGGGAAGAAAATGAATATGGCTCCATATTGGGAGAGAACGACTTATCTTGTAAAGAGGAAAATAAGTACTTAAAATTTAAGAACCTTAGCGGAACGGGGCCTAAGTATGTAAAAACACATTTGATATTATCAGTGTACCATTAAATGCAAATTTCTTGGTTTTTATTGGAATAACGTACCCATAGGTCAATGATGGACTGCACCACTGTTTCTATTCAATCACTCACTTAAAAATTCCACTCATGCTCCAATAAAACACAACATTAATGAATGAATTTGGATAAAAAACCAAGACTCCCTTAACCATTCACCACTGCACAGTGCTTCCTAATCTCTCCTACTGATCCGGTCTTAACTTCAATCCTCCCCATTTTCTCCATGGCCAAAGCAAATTCAGCGTAGAAATCCTTGAGAGATCCCTTGAGGAACTGGGTAATGTAAGCTTTGGTGGTGGAGCTGGTTGTCAAAGCAGCATCAGATTGGAACAGACCCCTTCTCTTGGTGAGGAGGGTGTAGTAGTCAAGATCAAACGTCCTGGCACTCCCCGGATCCATCTCCACAATGGTGGTGGTGTCGTTGGCTGTCTTGCATTTTCTGGCCTTGAGGTTTGCAGCGTATTCGCTGTCTAGGGCTGGATCTTCGTCCCCCACCCCGGTGAAGTTGTATAGGCGGTTTGAGAACGATGAACAGTGGGCAACCCCAATTGTGTGAGCACCTGGTAAAAAGAGGAACTCAGTATATCAAGGTCATAATCATACTTACCATACTTCGGTCATGAGTTCGAAAGTATTTGGTTGTTTCAGCTTGGTTTGGAAAACTAGAAGAGGTAGTTTGTTAAGTAGCTGTCGGTCAAGTCTATCTCAGATGCCAAACGGCTTTAATCGAGCTGGGTTCAAGTAGAGTCTTAGTGTACATCTAACTTTACCTGCAGAGTACAACAATGTGTCGATATCCAACTTCTACAAGTTCTGTCTATTTTATGCTTGTTTAAAAAACGAGCCTCATCTCATACAAGTTTAATTTAACGAGCTGATCATGAACTGATCAGCTCGAGTAAATTGCTCCATTAGGAGTGGATAAGTACTAGAAGCTGAACCAACGTTTATAAGCCAAAAAGGTTATTAGCAGCGACGAAAAAACATAATGTAAACAGCATTTGGCTTACCGGATAGTAAGACAAGATCCTTAAGATCAAGCCCCTTGTTAGCAAAATCTGTTTGTAAGGTGGAGAAGTTGCTAAAGGGTGCAGGGATATTGTTCAACGCTTCAGTGGCATTTGAGATCAACCCATCTCTTCTACCTATTGGCACTCTCCAAGAAGGACCTCCCTGCCAAAGTGAAAAAAATAAGGAAACAAGTAACTCTCCGAAAGAATTTATTAAGTGGGTTGGAGTTTTTTTTTATGCACTTTTTGAGTAGTACTACTCACAGTGGTAACAATAGAGTCTCTTGCAACCAAGGCAATGATGTCTGCACAAGAGACTGTTCCAGGACATTCGGCTTCCACTAAGCTCTTCACTCTGTCAATGAAGTCGAACCCTCCGATCGTTAAGTTTGGAGTAGCCGCCTTTTCGGTCTGGTTGCCCGACGCTGTTGTAGAATTTAGAAGAACAGACGCATCACACCCCTGAAAAACAACAAGAGAGAGTTAAAAAAAAGAAGAGTTCAAGCAGAGCTTTAAGAATTGGCATTGGATTCTGTCCTTGAAATCTCAGTACTCTCGATGTCACTCCTACTAGTGGAATCATGCTTCGAGATTTATCTATCAATCTAAAATCCTCGTTACATCGAGGGATTGAGACTTGGAAGCGCACTTGAAACAGTTAACAAAGATTTTGAGGACTGAGAATTCCTTGTGGTCGAAGGACTCGAGACAGTAATAGCGGATAGAGGAAATTATAAGATGCTTACCCTCACAAAGCAGTCATGGAAGTGCATTCTTATCAAGGCAGCTGCAAGTGAAGGAGCATTTGGGATGTGAAGTTTGACAAAGTCCAGCACAATTTCCTCAGCTTTTGGGCAGCTCTTAGCATAGAAGTTCATCACCAAATCAGCATGAGAGGAGCCTAGAAATGCAAGGGCAGCTAAAAGTACAATACCAAAATTGCCCATTGCCCTATGCTCGGAAGAAAACTCTTTCCTTTGCTTGTCCATAGCATGAGAGCTATTTATAGACCCTCAATCATTTGAACAACACCGGTAAATTTTACTCAGAAAATGACTCCATCCGTCTCAAAATTTCTTTATTTAATTTTTTTTGGATGTTTAATAATTTTGTCCATTTTGGACTAGTCAATAAAAAAAATGAACCTTTTCTCCTTTTTTTTTTTTTTGCCTTTCATCCCATATTCAAATTGCGATACAAAAGTGAAGCTCATATGTTTTGAAGAGTACTAGTGATCATATTTCCTTCAAATGTAAGAATCCCAAATAGAGAACAATTTTGCGACGGTGAAAGTATGTAGAAAGTGAAATGTATGGATCAAATTCATGCCGAGTTATGATCCACATCACACCAACTTTGAATCTACACTATACAATATCTAACTTTTTATGACAAAAAAAGAAGAAGCAAGATTATTATTATTATTTTTTGATGTACAAATGTATACTTATAGGCATTATGTTAAAAGAATTCCCCCCTCAGAAAGGCTGTGCTATTTTTTAGCAAGTATCTCACAAACTTTTTGAGAGTAGTGTGGCCAAGCGCATACAAATTTGAGCCGTCGATTGCTCGGTAAAGATCAGAGCTGTCAATTGTTGAGATGAACGCACGATCTTGCCAAGATGAACGCACGGCCGGATCGACCGCTCTTCACTCTCTTTGCAGGGGGGTGCTTGGTGACATTCCCATTCCAAATGGTTAGTTAGGGTTATCCTTAAAAGGAAAAGAGGAGTGAGATTTAATATCATCGCATTGTTCCCTTGACCGAACGTTTGTTTAAATTAACCGCATTTGAGAAAACTCTCTGTTTAACCCGAGTTTGGACTACTTTATTTGGTGCACTTGTTTTATGCTGTTTGCCAAGAGGACACAAGAAAGCAAATAAATCATTCATTAAGTTACATGTTCGAATTTTACAAAAGCTAAATATTTCAAACTTTGGGTTACTGAACGGTTTCCACGGTCTTTAACTTCATAGTTCAAAATTAGTTGACGTGCGTGCAAATTGGCCCAGACAATCGGTTATCTAAAGAAAATGTATTTTATATATATATATATATATATTGCCAGTAGTAAAAATATAAAAGGCGAGACAACAATTGTTGAAATAAAGGTGGTCAGGTCACCCGCCCCTAGAGCTAAACATCCACCATATGATAAAATAAATAAAAGCAAATTATTAATTGGGCCCCACTTTCCATGCACGCTCACTACTAGCTAGCCGACTCATATTCGTCATGCAATCAGAGAATATGTTTTTTTACTTATTTGGTTTTTAGAATGACCAACGTGACCTACTTTTATTTTAAAAAAAAAAGAAAAGAAAAAAGGAAGAAGAATAAGACCGTAGTGTCCTATGTGAAGGCAAATTAAAGTGGTTTAAAATTCGATTTACACCAAAGTCGTTTAGAAAAAGGAAGAATTATTGTACAAAAAATTAAATTAGCAATAAGGTGTTGGGTAAGGAAGCGTAATTGGCATGAGATTTGAGTTGTCGTATACTTAACGAACTAGTAATTGTGAATGAAAATGAATAGTATAAATGCATATATATAGTTTATGTGATTCACCATTCACCAAAGACTGGACTACCATGTATATAAGGACAATGTATATGTATCGAAAAAGAGAGTGTTGTACCGAAAACTTCCACTTTTATTATTTACACTCATGAGAAAAGGTAGGAAAAAGAGAATTCTACCATCGGATACCTGAAAAATGAGAAATAAGAAGAAAATCATGAACGGTGGAGACAAAAACTAACATTTTTAACTGTAAATATTTTACACAAAACATTTTTTTTTTACTCTCTTTCTGACTCCGCCCAATTGTTGGCTGCCCTTCCTCCTTGTCCCTTGGAATAGGATAAGCTACCCTAGCCTAACTTTTTTGCAAGTCTTGAGTTAATTTTCTATTTTGGGATTTTTAGATAAGCTATATGTGATTATTTCACATATTTGTTTGGGAGTAGTATTTTGTCAATTTCCGAAGACTCCAAATAGTACTTGTTCAACAAAGTAATTATTCATGTCAAAAAAAACAAAGTAATTATTCATTTGTCGCCATATATATCATATGGAACATGCATGTTTGTGCGGGGGTGGGGGGCCAACCCGAATTACCATTTACCAATGAGTTGGCTCTTTCACCCGTGTAATTATTAAGCGTTTCTCGAGTATCACGCGACGTTGCTCACGTGGTATTTTCTACCATTTATGTAGCGACAAATTATGCGATAGAAATATATTATTCACTTTTAGCGGGTGATCGAAAGACATAAGTGATCCACATTGTGAGGTCGAGATCTTTTTTTTTTTTTTTTTTTCGGGGACTACTACTACCGCATGACAATGCCACATTGTATTTTGCGATATCCAGTAATGGGCCCTTTCACCCTAGATAAAATGGTAAAAATGAATAGTAATGACCGAGGCCCACTTGGTTTTGGTACCACCAAAAAGAAAGCAAAAGGTCTAAAAGGGAGGGAGCTAGGGGGAGCTTCGTGTTTGAAAATGGAAATGGTGGTTACTATCAAGTGGCCTACGCCCATTAGGCAAGAATAAGCCCCCTTTTATAGCTGGAAAAAGTGGCCACGAATAATAATCAACGGTAAAGCCTGCATTTAGTGAATGGGAAGCAGCAGCCCCCATGAATATATAGTGGAGTACTAAACTTTCATAAAGGAAAGACTAGTTTTTTTGTTTTTTCTGCAAAGGTTAGGATTCTTCGCTTAGCTTACGCATTCCTCGACTAATCATCTCTCTCGGTTTGGACAAAGAAAGGTTATCCACCCCGAGATTAGAGAATTCATAAAAAAAAATTGCTTTCTTGCAGCTTGATGCTTGACCGATTCCTAGACTTAAAATAATGGGTTGCCCCAAGCGTAGAATTGAGACCGACGTAACATAATATCCGATAAGTCCGGAGTCAAATCCACAGAGATGGTGATGTGTGCTTACTCAAAAACTCGGATTGTTATAATTTAAATGGGCTCTTAGATAGCCACCACTGTTCGATTGATTGAGAGATTAATTAATATCTAGAAATTGATTGTACTTTTCAAATAATTAAAAGGAGGTACGGTCGTAGAGTTCATAACACTCGTAACCAGTCCGGATTAACCTGCTTCATTCAGTGTTCTTAAAAACGTTCAACTTTAATTTGGAAAAGATACCCCGTAAGATGCAAAACCTCATGATCGCCATTTACCCATGCGCAACGAAAAATGGGTTTTGGACCCCCATTCTCCCGTTCACATGAGTTCCGACAATGCCCGGGTTTGTCTACGGAGAGTATTTTTTTTTTCAATCTAAAATTGTCTTTTTCATTGTTTAAAAACAAGAGCAGTGTCCGGACTGGCCACGATGTACTAATCACCTTGCGACCCTACCAATAGAACTACTCACTAATCATTGTGCATAAAAAAGAATAAACCCTAATTTGAATAATACTTCTAATACTGGAGAAAGAAAAATATACAAGAAATTAATACTAATAAAACGCAAACGAATAACTTTTATAAAAAAACAGAAATTAAAACGAATTATCTGAATGCAAGTAATTGAACAAAACTAAAACTTGAAAGGAAGAAAACTCGCAAAAAAAAAACTAACAATATTCGAAACACGGCAGTCAGCAGCCCCGTTCTTTGTTTCTACGGTATTGCGTGACACCCAAGAAGATATCACCACAGCCTCTTTCTCTGATTCGTCCGTGGGAATTTCTGCCGTCCCGTTCTCTTTTTTCTTTTCTGTAATCTCCCTTTTTTCTTTTTTAAAAAGCGCAGCCCTTCCTCCTTTTTTGGAGCTAAAAGTAAACCTCAAAGATGGGGCCTTTTTTTTTTGTTGCATTTTTCACAAACAAAATGTTGAAATAATAATCCAATTTCAAAAAGCAAGAGTACTAATATTCGACGAGATAAAATTCTATCATTATCAAAATATGAAATTAATCACTCATCTTGCTTAATTTCTTTTTCGAGATTGACTCTTGTTTAATAATTTAAACCAGTTAAATCATGTAAGTCTATTAATTAAACGATTGCTACATAGTATTTTGGGGCTCTTTTTTAAAGCAACAAATTGGGGCTAAAAACAAAAATATTGTTGGCGTTGTGCTCTGTGCTATTATTGTGCCGTTGCGCTTTGACTTTAATTCTGCTGCCCACTTGTAGGGATTATTCCCATTAAAGTCGAGCAAAGTTTCGTATGGAATGGTTTCAAAAAAATTGATAACACCAAAGATGTTTTGAATTTGAGATCTTAGAAGAGAGCAAACTCCGAACTCTAGGACTTGACCACCAGGGCCATCCCTTGGGCTTTTTTTGGTCATTAACGTCATAGATTCATAAGGGTTAATTAGTCATGGGATTAGCTAATCGAGGTTAATTGAACAGCATCGATCACATATGCTACATTCAATGTTTTGAGCTTTGAAACACATGAATGGACTGGGGGCTGCAATACCTTAGGGACATCAATATTCAGTAGTGCTCAATTTTACCGTCCGTCTCGACAATTAATAGTCCAAATTTTAAAAAAATTCTTGTACGAAAGAGTTACTTTCCTAAAAGAGTTTTTTTTGAAAAAAAGAATGGACCGTTCAAAACACTTTTGAACATTAAGATAGAGCGCTGCCGACATGCTGCTGACCCTAATGAGTAATGAGCAGCAGCCCCCAAGTCCCACATGAATATATATATGCTGCAATTATATACGACGCACTTTATTCCTGATATCTTTGTAGATTTCCACGACAGTTACTCCTAAATTTTCATTATAGGAGGCAGAAAGAATTAGTAAAAGGAAAGGGAAAGAAAATTAAAGTACATGTTGCATCTGCATGCCCAAAGAATTAAAGAGGCACTTGTAATTAAAAAAGAGCCTATTAATCATTCTTTTGCTTTGGATTAGCTAATAAAGGGACAGAGCACATAGGCCGACAGTTGAGCATCAAGATGACTATCCACGCAATAACATAATAAAAAATGGATAGTCAAATTAAAGTTGCCACATATCCATTTAAGAGATTACAAAAGTTAATAGTGTAGAGGTTTACAATGTCAAAAACAAAATTGAATAATCAAAACTTGCACATCACCTTTTTTTTTTATCAGCAAAAAGAATTTTATTAATCAACGAACCGAAGTTACAAAGATTAAAAAGAAACGGGCCGGGAAAGAGGCATAACAACCAGTGCCGGCCCTGATATTTGGGTTGCCCTAGCCCAACCTCATGCTTTGTTGCCCACTTACTATTAAATTATACAAAAAAATACAAAAGTACAAAAAAAAAATCAAAATTACATTGTTTTTTAACTTTAATAACATCCAAAAAAAAAAAAACAATCAACATCAAAATGTAAATCCCGTTTATGGTACTTTATGTTTAGCATGATCTGAATTAAAGAAAACAACTTCTCCTAGCATTTTTGGAAGCCAATTTCTCAATTGAGTCAACGTATTTTACTTATCCAACAATTCGGAGCCGTTCCACTGACTTTTATTTGTTTGTTTTTTTGGGCTTTATAGTTGATGGAGTATATGTTTGAAAAACATAAGAAGTTAAAAAAAGTCTCAAATGCTCAAAAATACTCTTAGTAGAATTGCACCTCATTTTCAATTGATATCATAACTAATCTCTTTAATTTCTTTTGCGAAATGGTAGTTCGAAGATAAAAATAAAAACCGTGTTAGCTTGCTCGATTTATTTTAACTATGTCTTTTTTTTTTCATCTAATGTAAGAACATATCACATATAGATTATTATTGGGAGGAAAACAAAAAGAGTAAAATAAACATTGTAGATTGGAGGAGGCAAACAAAAAGACGCAGAAGACGAACAAAAAAATGGAGAAAAAAGAAGAGAGTGCGCGCTTGGGAATTGAACCTACCTCCGCTGCTTGGACAATATGCCCGTCAGACCACTGTGCCAAGAAAACGCTTGTGGCATTATGGGAAACTTTTTAAAATTTATATATAACTTAGATTTTTTTTTTTTTTTTGGGTTGCCCCAGTCAGGGGGTTGCCCAAGACCAAGGGCTTGCGGGGCTTACCCCAGGGCCGGCCCTGATAACAACCAACGACCTACATCCCAACTTGCACATTACCTTTTTCAAACTATAAAAAATAAAAAACTGTGAACATAAAAACTATTTTTTCTAAAAATAATTTTGAAACAAATAAAAATTCTTTATTATAAATAGAAAATAATTTTTCGACTTTTTTCAAAGAAACAGTTGTTTTCAAAAATGGTTTTAAAAAAACGGTTTTTGCATGTGTACTTACAGTTTCTTGAATAAATAGTTTTTATATGAGAAAAGATTTTGAAAAAAAAAAACTGATTTAACAACAAACAGTTTTTGAAAGATAGTTTATCGAGGGGGAGATTATTCAAGCATTGAAGGAATGTAGTACTATCAAGGCTCCTAGTCCAGATGGCTTTAACTTCTCTTTTGTAAAAAAAGGATGGAAGTTTATGAAGGGTGTGGTCCTACAATTCTTCTTTGAGTTTCATGCAAACGGAAAGCTCACAAATTAAAGGTATCAATTCTACATTCATATCTTTAATACCTAAGGTGGATTGCCCGTTGACTTTTAAAGATTATAGACCTATTAGTATCGCGGGTTGGATATCTATGGTGCCATCTAAAGTGTTGGCTAGTAGAATTAAATTTTTTTTACCTTCAATTAACTACAAGAAAAATGAAATTTGGTGACGAAAAAGTAGCGACGAAATTTAATTTCGTCATTGTTTTGATAACTTCCGTGACGAAATAATTTTGTCACCACTTATACCTGTTTAGCGACCAAAAAAATATTTTTGTCACTAACGGTACCCATTTGGCGACGAAATATATTCTTCGTCGCCGAAAGCTTAAAAAAGCTGACGAAATTATTTTCGTCACCAAAGATAATCATTTGATTTCGTCGCCAAATGGGACCAATTTAGTAATGAAATATTTTTTTCATCACCAAATGCTTATCTTTTGTGACAAAATTTTGTCACCATTTTAATGCTTTCAGCGACAAAAAACATATTTTGTCGTCAAATAGGTACCTTTGGTGATGAAATTTATGAATTGCGCTTTGCCACTAAATGTATTTCGGACATAACTCTTTACTAAGAACTCCGATTGATATAATTCAAATTGGGTTTGAATAATAATTCAAATGCCTACAACATTCATGTCTATCAAAATTGCTAATTGTAATGTTTAAAGGTTCAAAATTACATATGAAATATATTTTCATGTTAAACATGTATGTTATATATTAGATATTTCAAATATGTACTGAAAAGTGTGTATGGTGCAATTTATCAAAGCTTGTGCGAAAAATTCAAGGGACTTAGGTTCGAAACCCAGCAGTAGCAAGAAAGAGGGATTTTTTTTCGTATAAAAACGTCTTTTGCAACGAAAAATTTCGTCACCAGTTTTCTATATTGGTGACGAAAACTTTTGTCACCGATGTGACCCATCGGTGACGAATACTGTCACCAATTATTCACTTTTTGGTGACGAAATGTTTCGTCATAAAAAATAACTATAGGTGACAAAAAATAGATTTTATTACAAGGTAGAAATTGTCGACAACCTTTAGTCGACAAATTTTTTTTCGTCGTCTATATTATTTGTGACAAAAAATATGCAATTTGTGACAATTTCATTTATCACCCAATGTAATTTTTCTCGTAGTGATTATTGGAGAATCGCAAGCTGCTTTTATGGGAGGGAAACAAATTTTGGATGGAGTTCTAATAGCAAATGAGGTCATTCATATCTGGAAGAATAGTACTCAGGGGGGTTTACTACTTAATATTGATTTTGAAAGAGCTTATGATTGTGTCAATGGAGGATTTCTACTTGATCTACTTGCAAAAATGGGCTTTGGGGAGAAATGGTGTAGCTGGATTAAGGAATGTTGTTCATCAGTTACCATGTCAGTTTTGATCAAAGGCTTTGCGTCTAAAGAGTTTAGAATCCAGAAAGGCCTGAGAGCATCTCCAATCCAACACCCTCCAAATCTCTATTTGAAAGAATTAAATTAATCTATTTTATTTGAAAAGTAGATTTAGAGGATTGTACTATTTATCTCAACTCCAACCCAACACTCTATTTCTCAACTCCAACACATATTTAGAGGAGATTCTCTATTTTTTCCTTCATCCTCTATATTTAGAGGATCAAAGTTCATTCTCCATTTGGGAGGAGAGTTTTAGAGGATGGGTTGGAGAATGTTTTTCCTCCAAAATGAAGAAATGGAGTATGGGTTGGAGATGCTCTTAGACAAGGGGGTCCTTTGCCCCCCTTTCTTTTCAATATAGTTGTGGAAGCTCTTAACATTTTGTTGGAAAGAGCAAGGGAGTTAAATATAATCAAAGGAGTAAAGATTGGGTCCTCTGAGGTAACTTTGTCTCACCTACAATTTGTAGATGATACTATAATATTTTGCAATAATAACAAAGAGGAGATGGCTAACATTAAAAGAATTTTGAGATGTTTTCAGCTCATGTCAAGGCTGAAAATTAACTTCTCCAAGAGTTTGTTATGTGGTGTCAATGTCCAACAACAGGATGTGGAATCCCTTGCTCAGGTAATGGGGTGCAGAATTGAATTTGGTTTCGACTGCGGTCCTTTCTTACAGAAATTGCCTAACCCTTACGAGGGTGAAGCTCTTGTTTTATATGTGTGTGTATATATATATATCCTTTCAAAATCTGCACTACTTTTCTGTGAGTTTCTTGAGGTTTTTGATTACCATGTTTAGCTTGAATCTTTGATTGCCTGGTCAGGTACATGTCAGCCACTTTCTTAAGAACTGCTAGTGAGCACAGTTCAGTTGTTGCAGTAGTTGGAAAGGGGCACCTGTAGGGAATCAAGAAGAACTGGAAGCAACCTGTTGAGGTTTGACACCGTTTTCTCATTTTTTTTCAGTTAAAAAAAACAGAGCCACAACTAAGACTCCAAGACCCCTAGATGGCTAACTTCTCTAAAATGTCAAGTTCCTTTTTATTATCCTTAAAGAAAAGGTCACCTTCCGTTTTTGATTGGTCTTATGTTCTTTGCTAACTTATTCTATTGATTGGTCTTAGTGTTCCTGAATTTCTTATCAATCATATTGCAGATGAAGGATCTTCTGCATGTAGATACGCGTTCACGAAACCCGACTATTTCAGCAGGGAAGATCCTCACAACTGTAGGAGTTGCAGTTGCTGGTGTGGCCAAAGTTTCTGGCATTTATCTCTCAACCAAGAAATAATCCTTTGCAACGACGAAGGTAGTACCTTTTTCAAAAAAAAAAATTTGGGCAAGGAAGGTGGTAATTTTATTTTTTTATTTCTTTGAATGAATAATGAGCTGACATAAAACTATGATTTTTGCCATAAGATTGCCTTTCAATTCTTTCTTTGTCATCTGTATTGATAAACAGAGCCACAACTAAGGTACTCTGATTATATGCTCAGTTTAAACGTAACAAAAAGCCTACAAATTTGAAGAACACAAGTGTTTTTCTGTCGCTTCCCAGATAATCCTGAGAACTAAGACAATTTACAAACAGCCCGACACCCCATATTTGGAACATATTCACTGACTTCCTCTCCTTTCCCCTCTTCCTCTCCAAGCATTCTTGTCGCTTCATGTATGTTTCTGTGTTTTTCCGTTTTTTGTCCTTCACACCCGAACAGTTTCCCGATCCTCAACCTGGTGTCTCTTTACATCTCCTGCTCTCAGTGCAGCTGACTCGTACCATCATCACTAGATACCACTTTCTTGTGCTTCTGACCACTACCATCTTCCCTATATACACCTTTACTGTTCTGCCAGTGATGTACGGGAACATATTTGTTTCCATTTGTTCTACTTGTAGCACCAGTTATTGAAAATTCAGGACATCTGTTTAGGGCTTAACGTGATAAAGATGATAATTGAACAAGATCTGCATGTCTGAGATGTCTCTGACTCAATTCATATTTTCTATTTGTGCTGTTTGATGACAAAAACCACACGTATTTTGGTTTGCTTAAGGAAAATTCATGCCCTTCTGTTATTTTACTGAACACCACGTTCACGTATGTATACATACAGTCTTGCATACATGGAACTATGGAAGTTATCCTACGGAGATATAGAAGGTAGTAATTGCATGTGGTGAGAATGCCCACCTTTGACAGGTTTGGGTGGTTATATGCGAAATCGTCGCTATCCTAGATTTGCCTCATGATGTGACTGATGGTGGTATCCATTTACATAGAGACGGCTGCCGAATTTTAGCTCAATGGTGACAAAAATGTGGAAATTTTTTTTTGGCATACAAGAGACGAAATTTGGCATAAAAAATTGAATTTATGTACAATTGCAAAACTTGAAGTCAAGTAAAGAAATAAAACAAATTGTAACATTTTGATGTACCTTAACAATAGCTCTAATGCAAATAAACATGATTAACATCTTATGGATCCCTAGTTTTGTTAAATTATCTTTAAATTAAAGTCATTATTTTATCTAGAGAAAAAAATGCATGAGTTTTTTTACAGGCTGAGATTCTAGTAAAAGTTCGGTATGGGTATGCCCGGTCAGCCGATAGAAGTCGCCATTTTGTTGGCTGGTACGAATAACCAAATATAACTCCAATATTGGAACCCGCCGATCCGCTTACAACATCAAGCTGGAGCTCGTATTGTTTGCAATCATCATTGCAAGATGCCCAAAAATCTGTTGCCAAAGTCGCCAAAACTCAAATTTGGTTTTCAGTAGTACCAAAATTATGGGGAGAGTGGGAGATCTTCCCTCCCTAAAGAAAGAGTCCCAACCATCTCAATGATCCATGGAGGTAGGAGAAGAGCAGGAGAGGAGAAGAAGGGGGAGCGGGAATAGAGGGCTGAACTGCCCAGGGAGGGGAAGAAAGAAACGGGGGTGGCTGCTCTCTTTTTATTACTGACGCGGCGGAATTCACAAGAAGATTAGTTGCGTACTAATCAAACGAATGATAAGAACTCGTAGCCACGAGCAGTTCTTGAATCCTCAAGAAAAAAAGATAAAGTCTGAATATTATTGATAAAAAGCTTAAAAGTTTTTTAATTGAATAGGTTACAATCCTTTTTATAAGATCTTAACCCTAGAAATCCTACTGTAAAAGAAATAATAAAACATGCCAAAACAAGCGGCATTAAATAAAAGATATTTCCGAATTAATTAAAATAAAATCCTAATTCTTGTAAACTAAGAATCCTAATAAAGGTAGAAATCAAAATCAAACCGAATACGGAAAGTTAATAATTCTAACCTAAACGGAAATATTCCTAGCCAAAATCTTATTCTAAAACAATAAAAATAAAATACAAAAATTCTCAATTTTTGTCCTACATCAGTCTCCTTTTCTTCAAAAGAACTCGACCTCGAATTCTCATTGGGAATCTGCCATCTTTCATGCCAAAGAAACAGATATTTGGAATACTTCAACCTCTCGCTCGTCTTCCAAAAATCATTCGAAAAAAAGTGTTTATGCAATGATTTTTTCTCCTCATGCTTGAACTCATTGATATAATTTACTGAACGGGCATTGACAATTAATTCAAACCGCTCCACCCCAAGAAAATCAACAAAGTGAACCTTAAGTTGATGTTGCAAGTTCTCTTGATTTTGTTCCATCTCAAAATTGCTTCACCCCTCAAGAATTGGCCCCGTACTATTAAGGCCAGTTGGAAATAATTTCTTCACAATTGGTGTTGCATGGTGCAATTCTACCACTTCATCTTCAACCGTATTATTAGCAACCTTTATGTCTAGAAAATTACTACCAGCCATAAAAGTGTTCTTTTCTTGTGGCACATATACTCCAATTTTTGGTAATTGAATGGGCTCCAAGGAGTGTTTGTCCACCATACTCGTAGTATTCACAGTGAACTCAACGCTTTTTTCTTCCTTCAGTTTATCTGTGTCGTCCTCTACCCTATCAACTGTAGCAACTTTAAGGGCCTCTGTATAACAACTATTCATCTTGATGTTGTGAAGTTCAACTGGAGCACCAATGTCGCTAACCAAAATCTCCTCATTGACACTAATATTAGTATCAACCACCTCCAATGGAATATTCTTTTGTTCCTCCGCAACCACATTGGAAACAATTTCAGTATCCTCTTGCACACAAGCATCAATGTTAATTTCGTCTTGATCTTCAACTTCAATTTTGACCTCTCCCACGGCTTCTACAATAATTGGTTCTGCATGATACTGTTTTGGCCTATATTTTTCCTCCAACAATTGCTTATAATTCCTTGGTAAAAATTTCTCCATCATACATTTTTTAATTCTGTACCATGCATAAATTCGACGCTTACCCAATCGATCTCTTAAATATTGCAGATCTAGCCACCATCGTAGCGCTGGACCCGTAAGCTTCATTAACAAATACCTCCACATTTGTTCTGTTGGAATTTTTGCATACTCAAAGGAATCTTCGATGTTTAGAATCCAATCCAAACGATCTTCAAAAAATTCAAGACCACTAAATTTTGGCAAATTATCATAATACCTGAAATTTGGTTGTCGCTCTGTCGACTGATAATCATCATGGTTTTTGAATAGCTCGCCTTCAAATTTATTCCTACTATCGTAGTGATAATAAGAATATTCTCTGGAGACGTTTTGGTTAATAGGTTGGTTGTGGGCAAATCCCTCAACGCGGTTCCTATCAACTTTGCGTTTAACAGGTTGACCATCGGCAAATCCCTTGGTGCGAGTCCTGTTAAATCCTTCACCACGACAAACGTCAATGGGTGTGTCTTCAACTTTGTTCGGTGCCATCGAACCAGGTAAAACCTTGCTTTGATACCACTTGACGCGGCGGAATTCACAAGAAGATTAGTTGCGTACTAATCAAACGAATGATAAGAACTCGTAGCCACGAGCAGTTCTTGAATCCTCAAGAAAAAAAGATAAAGTCTGAATATTATTGATAAAAAGCTTAAAAGTTTTTTAATTGAATAGGTTACAATCCTTTTTATAAGATCTTAACCCTAGAAATCCTACTGTAAAAGAAATAATAAAACATGCCAAAACAAGCGGCATTAAATAAAAGATATTTCCGAATTAATTAAAATAAAATCCTAATTCTTGTAAACTAAGAATCCTAATAAAGGTAGAAATCAAAATCAAACCGAATACGGAAAGTTAATAATTCTAACCTAAACGGAAATATTCCTAGCCAAAATCTTATTCTAAAACAATAAAAATAAAATACAAAAATTCTCAATTTTTGTCCTACATCAATTACAAGGACACAGAGCATTTTCACACAATGGAGAAATGTACTGCGCACACAGTTGGGAACAACATATAGCTCCAGACAGGTCTAGCGACCTATTCTTCTGGTTCAGGCGAGGGAAACGAATTAACGGCTATGTCACCTGGCAACTAGGGCCTCGGAAAGCTTTTAGCGAGTCTATACGTGGTTTAACTCTCGCCTATAAATGTCATTAGTTTTTGTATTGGGTCAGTTCATATGGGATTTTATTCCGGCTTTAACCGAGTCTCTCACTGCGGTGGGATTGGACCCTGAATTACCCTGTTCATTGCGGCGAATACTGAGCCATAAAAGGAACTTCGAAAACCAAAACTGCAAGAGTGAAAGTGAAGGAGCAACTGATGTTCAAGAACGAGAAGGAGAAGTTAGAAATTGATTGATAGGGAGAGGAATGAGGTTGGTGCTCAGTGGAAAGGAGATGTCATTCGACAAAAGTAAGGTCCTCAATCGGCACTATCCTCGTCGTGGCCACTCTCAGCTTCAACTCTGCCAACCATATATCTATTCCTGGGAAGAAAATGAATATGGCTCCTTATTGTGAGAGAATGATTTGTCTCGCAAAGCGGAAAATAAGTACTTAAAATTTAAAAACCTTAGCGGAATGGGGCCAAAGTATGTAAAAACACTTTTGATAATATCAATATACCATTAAATGCAAATTTCTTGGTTCTTATTGGAATAACCCAAACGCCAATGATGGACAACAACACTGTATCTACTTAATCATGCACTTAATTCAACTCATGCTCCAATAAAACACACAACTAATTGAATTTGGATAATAAAAAATAAAAAAAAAACCAAGACTCCCTTAACCATTCACCACTGCACAGTGCTTCCTGATCTCTCCAACCGATCCGGTCTTGACTTCAACCCTCCCCATTTTCTCCATGGCCAAAGCGAATTCGGCGTAGAAATCATTGAGAGATCCCTTGAGGAACTGGGTAATGTAAGCTTTGGTGGTGGAGCTGGTTGTCAAAGCAGCATCAGATTGAAACAGACCCCTTCTCTTGGTTAGAAGGGTGTAGTAGTCAAGATCGAATGTCCTGAAACTCCCTGGATCCATCTCCACAATGGTGGTGGTGTCGTTGGGTGTCTTGCATTTTCTGGCCTTGAGGTTTGCAGCGTATTCGCTGTCTAGAGCTGGATCTTCGTCCCCCACCCCGGTGAAGTTATATAGACGGTTTGAGAACGATGAGCAGTGGGCAACCCCGATCGTGTGGGCACCTGATAAAAAAGAGAAACTCAGTATATAAAGGTCGTAATCATAGTTATCATACTAAGGTCATGAGTTCGAAAGTAATTGGTCGTTTAAGCTTGGTTTGAAAAACTAGAAGAGCTAGTTGAGCTGCCGGTCAAGTCAATATCAGATGCCAAACGGCTTTAATCGAGCTGGGCTCAAGTAGCTCTTTCTGTTTATCAAGTCTAAGCGTACATGTAACTCTACCAGCAGAGTACAACGATGTGTCGATATCCGACTTCTACAATCTTTGTCCACTTTTTGGTCGTTTAAAAAACAAGCATTATCTCATAGATTTGTTTACTTTTAACGAGCTGATCATGAACTCGGCTCGAGTAAATTTTGCTTCATTTGAGGCTAGGAGTGGATACACTTGCTCTACGACGGGATCCATGATGTTTTCCTACTTCACTGTAAGTTATTTCTGGCTTATAAGCAGAAACCAGAAGCTGAATCAACCTTTATTAGCCAAAAAGGTTATTAGCAGCGACAGAAAACATAATGTCTAACAGCATTCGGCTTACCGGATAGTAAGACAAGATCCTTGAGATCAAGCCCCTTGTTAGCAAAATCTGTTTGTAAGGTGGAGAAGTTGCTAGTTGGTGCAGGGATATTGTTCAATGCTTCTGTAGCATTTGAGATTAACCCATCTCTTCTCCCTGTTGGTACTCTCCAAGAAGGACCTCCCTGCCAAAGTGAAAAAAAAGAAAGGAAACAAGTAAGTTTCTGAAAGAATTTATTGAGTGGGTTGGAGTTCTTTTTTTATGCATTTTTTGAGTACTCACAGTGGTGACAATGGAGTCTCTTGCAACCAAGGCAATGATGTCTGCGCAAGAGACTGTTCCAGGACATTCGGCTTCCACTAAGCTCTTCACTCTGTCGATGAAGTCGAACCCTCTGATCGTTAAGTTCGGAATAGCCGCTTTTTCGGTCTGGTTGCCCGACGCTGCTGTAAAATTCAGAAGCACAGACGCATCGCACCCCTGAAAAACAAGAAGAGAAAGTTAAAAAAAAGAAAAGAAAAGAAAAGAAGAGTTCAAGCAGAGCTTTAAGAATTGGCATTCGATTCTCTGTCCTTAAAAATCTGAGTACTCTCGACGTCACTCCTACAAGTGGAATCATGCTTCGAGATTTACGTATCAATCTAAAATCCTCGTTACACTATGGGATTGAGACTTGGAAGCGCACTTGACACCGTGAACAAAGAATTTGAGGACAGAGAATTCCTGATCGTCGAAGGACCCGAGATAGTGATAGAGGATGGAGGAAATTAATCAAGATGCTTACCCTCACAAAGCAGTCGTGGAAGTGCATTCTTATCAAGGCAGCTGCGAGTGAAGGAGCATTTGGGATGTGAAGTTTGACATAGTCCAGCACAATTTCCTCAGCTTTTGGGCAGCTCTTGGCATAGAAGTTCATCACCAAATCACCATGAGAGGAGCCTAGAAATGCAAGGACAGCTAAAAGTACAATACCAAAATTGCCCATTGTCCTATGCTTGGAAGAGAACTCTTTCCTTTATTCTTTCCTTAGTCCATAGCATGAGGGCTATTTATAGACCCTCAATCATTTGAACAACAGTGGTAGATTTTACTCAGGAAATGACCCATCCGTCTCAAAATTTTGATATTTTGTTTTTGTTTTTTGGATTTTTCATAGTTCTTGTCCATTTTGGACTTGGTCAATAAAAAAAATGAACCGTTTAAATTTTTTTTTTTTGCCTTTCATCCATCCCATATCCAAATTGCGACACAAAAGTGGATAAAAAGTACATCAAAGTTCACAAAATTGTCATTGCATTCCGATCAAAAAGAAAGATACTCCCTCCGTCCCTTATTTATAGTCCGGTATTCCATTTTGGGCTGTCCCTTAATAAGTGTCCATTTTGTAAAGTTAGTGAGTAAAAATTGGTAAATTGTCAATTTTGTCCCTAAAAGCAGATTCCATTTTGAAAAGTAAGTGAATAAAAGTGTAATGATGATAGGTAATTAAGAAAAGTAGAGGAAAAAGTTGATGTGAAAGGTATAATGATGATGTTTTTTTAATAAGTTAGAGTTACGAAGTAGGACATTTAAAAAGGGACGGAGGGAGTAACTTTGAAGCTCATACGTATTGAAGAGTAACGGTGATCATATTTCTTTAGAATGTAAGATTTCCAAATAAAGACAACAATTTTGGGATGGACAAAGTACGTAGAAAGCGAATTATATGGCTCTGATTTTTTTTTAAATAGGCAAATAAATTTTATTAGAAACTCGATAAATGGTACATCGAGAAGTATAGGACAAGCATCATTGAAAGAAAAAACCCAATCCAATCATAATTATTCTAATTCATGCTGAGTTATGATCCACATCACACCAACTTTGATTTTACCCTACACAATATCTAACTTTTTTTGACAAAAAAAGAACAAGATTATAATTATTCTAATGTACAAATTTCCCCCTCATAAAGGATGTGCTATTTTTTAGTAAGGTCCCGCTCCGTTAAAGGAAAAATAAGTATTTTTTTTTGAATTACAATTTTTTAGTAAGGTCCCGCTCTGTTAAAGGAAAAATAAGTACTTTTTTTTGAATTACAATTTATGTATTGTGAGAAAATAATTTATCTCATAAAATGAAAAATATATACTTAAAAAATAAGAACTTCAACGGAATGAGGCCTAACCGCACGCCTAAGTATCTCACGAAGTTTTCTAGAGAAGTGTGGCCAATAGAAAAATGGTTAGTTAGGGTTATCCTTAAAAGGTGAAGGGGAGTGACATTTAATATCGATCTTATTCTTCCCTTGACCGAAAGTTTGTTTAAATTAATCTTCGTGCTTTTAAGCACAACGATATACAAATTTTACATAACGTTTAGACAATAAACGTGGCAGTAGGGCTGTAAACGGGCCGGGCCTATCTTTGTCGAGCTCGAGCTCGGCTCGAGTTTTAATGAGCCGTGCCCTTATCAAGCCGAGCTGAGTCTTTTACTAAACAAGCATATTTATTTAAGCCAAGTTACCCTTAACAAGCTGAGCTAAAGCTTGAGTTTTTAACTCATTTACAAGCAGAACCAAACTCGCGAGCTGCTCGATTTGTTTGCAACCCTACGTGGTAGTGGCCGTTTCAAAATTATGAGCCCACAGGTTGGTTCTTTTACCCTTAAACGATGCAAATTTGTAATTGTCCACGTCAATCTTTAGATTCTCCGCCTTAAGGTCACATAATCTTTCAAAATATCCAACACCTTTGTTCTCAATTTTCACGCTATGCTCGCGCTCATAGTCCTAAAAGGTTGAGACTAACGGTCGAAATAAAAAGGTTGTCAGGTCTCACCTGCTCCTAGAACTAGACATCCACCATAGGATAAAAGCAAATTGTTAATTGGGCCCCACTGGCCGCGCTCACTACAAGAAGACTCATATGGATGTCTTCATGCAATCCGAGAATAATGTTTTTTATTTGGTCTGCAGAATGACCAACGTGCCTTTTGATTTTTTTTTTTTTTAAAATTAGAAGAAGAATATATATACCTACGATCGGTGTGCCCTATGTGAAAGCAAAAGCGGTTTAAAATTGGATTTACACCAAAGTCGTTTAGAAGAAGGATGAATGATTTTACGGAAAATTAAATTAGTAATAAAGGGTTGGGTAGGAAAGAGTAATTGGTATGAGATTCGAGCTGTCGTATACATAATGAAATAGTAATCATGAATGAAAGTGAATATATATACAAATATATACAGTTTATGTGATTCACCAAAGACGGGATTGCCATTTATATATGTACATTGTATATGTATCGAAAAAGAGATCGTGTTGTATCGAGAACTTCCACTGGATAGCTGAAAAATGAGAAATAAGAAGAAAATGAACAGAGGAGACAAAAACTAACATTTTTAATTGTAAATATTTGACACAATACTTTTATTAATTTCACCCTCTATCTGAGAAATCTAAAGGGTGAGTACTCCGTCCAATTGTTGGCTACCCTTCTTCCTTCCTTGTCCCTTGGAATAGAATAAGTACTTATTTTTTAATAAGGCAATTTCAAGCCAAAAAATGATGACTTCATTAAAATCTAAAAATATGCAATATGGATCTTATTTGAAAGATTTCACTGAAATCTTTAATACGGTGTAAAAAAAATTAAAAAATTATTTTTCATTTATATTATTTTTGAGTTTGAAAATATGAAATAAGTATTTAGTATTTTTTAAGATGGTGTTCTGGAGGAGGCTCAAGCTACCCTAACTTTTGTTGACATTCTTGAGTTAATCCATTTTTGTATTCTTCGATGAGCTAGATGTGATTATTTTATATGTTCGTCGTTTTCCCAAAACTCCAAATAGTACTTGTTCAACCAAGTACATTCTTTTGCCGGCATATCACATAGACATGTTTGTGTGGGGTGAACCAGAATTACCAATGAGTTGGCTCTTTCATTCCTACAGGCCCTTTTTGAGTATCACGTGGCGTTGCTTACGTGGTATTTTCTATCATTTATGTAACGACAAATTATGCGGTGTAAACATTATCGTTCCTTTTAGCGGGTTAGGCGACATAAGTGACTCACAATGTGCGGTGAAGATCTTTTTTTCAGGGACTAAAGTACCACATGACAAAAAAAAAAAAAAAAAAATTACCACATAACAATGCCAATATTATATTTTGCGATATCGAATAATTGTGCCCTATCACCCTAGCTAGTTTTAAAGTAAATGAACAGTAATGACAGAAGCCCACGTGGTTTTGGTGCCACAAAAATAAAACGAATTAAGGTCTAAAAGGGGGAGGGTACTTCGTGTTTGATATTGGAAATGGTGGTTACGGTAAAGTGGCCTACGCTCATTAGGCAATAATAAGCCCCCTTTAATAGCTGGAAAAAGTGGCCACAAAATATAACATTGGTAAAGCCTGCATTCAGTAGACGGGAAGCAGCCCCCATAAATAGTAAACGTCTATAAAGGAAAGACTCCAGTTCCAGTTTTTTTTTTTCCCCTTGCGAAGGTTAGGGTTGTTCGCTTAGTTTACGCATTCCTTTACTAATTCTCCCTTGATTTGATAAAAGAAAGGTTATTCACACTGAGACTAGAAAATTTACAAAAAATTACTGTACTTTCTTGCAGCTTGACCATAAGAATCAAACACTTGTCAATTATGTAGGAGCTAAAGGAGAGACTATCTGTAGTGCCCTCCTGGACAATTTCGAGGAGAGCTATATATGTATATATGTTTCAAGTTGAATTTTACGTTAATGTGTGATGGAAAAACCATTTTAGGCTTTGTAGCAATGCTTCGAAAATACTCCCTCCGTCCCAGTTTGTTTGTCTAATTGTCGAAATACGTGTCCTTCAAAAATATACTTATATCTTACATTTTATAATATTTTTTTTATTTTGAAGATTTTGTATAATAAAACTAATTGAGATCTATCAAACAAGATCCATATTGCATATTAAAAACATTACGAATTGAAAATTATAGCCAATTTTTTGAGAGGTCAAACGCTCTTAAAAAGTCAAAAAGGGGACAAACAAACATGGAAGGAGGGAGTATTGAATACTGTATTTTTTTTTATCATAAATATGCTCGCATTGTGACATGTCACATATTAAATAAGAAATAATACATAGAGCATAAAAATACAAAAAAAAAAAAAAAAGTATAAATACTTACGCGTGCAATGTTAAATATGTGAAATATTGGAAAGTCTAACCCGGTGAATAATCAGAACAAAAATAGTGTAAATGAGACCAACACTATTGTCAAAAGAAATAAATTAAACTATATATTAATATATACCCATACATAGAAACTTCTAGCTAGACAAATTCTTTGAGTGTGGTTAAGAGTTTACCAAAAGAAATGTGCGAAGAAAGAGAACACAACGGTAGTGTTCGGTTGCCATTTCATTTTAGTTTTAATTTTGTTCTCCAATCATTACCCTACTTCTTTTTTCAATCATTACCCTATTTTTTCAATTATTACTTTCTCATATCTCTTTATGTCTCTCGAATCATTACTTTTCTCTTCAATCATTATCTTATTTCTCTCTTTACCCCACTACCAAAATTAAACTAAACTAAACTCCCAACCAAACAAAGTCGATTCGATTCTTTCTCTGTTTTAGTTCCTTTCTGAGATTAGAAAAAGTGTAGTATTACTCCTTCCTAATCTTTCTTTTTCTTCTTCTTTCCTCTTTTTCTTTTCTCTTTCATTAACAGACGTAAAAAATAAGTTTGCTTCCTGAAATTTCTCTTCTACGACTCAGTCTTTAGAGAGGTTCTCCAGCCCTTACTCTTTTCTTTGCTCGAATTCGCAAAAAGAAAAAATACTCACATTCGCTCTATTCCTTGACTCAAAGGTATACCAAATTACGTTCTAATCTGATTTAGTCAAATTTGGAATGGCTGTTTTTCCCTCCCAATTTCACAGTAATGCGTTTTTTTTAATTGGAATAACGCCGTTAATAAAAGCTTTTACTAAAAATGCTCTTATATACAGGTTTGACTTCAAACAATTTTTTGGAGCTCAAAGTAAACCTCAAAGATGGGGCCTTTTTTTGCATTTTTCATAAACAAAATGTCGAAGTAATAATCCGATTTCAAAAAGCAAGTACTAATATTCGACGAGATAAAATCCTATCACTATCAAAGTTTGAAATTAATCACTCAAAAAGCACTCATCTTGCTTCTTCTTATTTTTTTCCCTCGAGATTGAGGTCTCTTGTTTAATAATTTAAACCAATTAAATTATGTAAATCTATTAATTAAACGATTACTACACAATATTTTGGGGCTTTTTTTATTTTAAAGAAACAAATTGGGACTAAAAATTTCCGGAAGTGATACACGCATGATCTTGTTGTTTTTCCTTCTTTTAAACGACGCTCCAGACACGACCTGCTAACACGACACAAGGTTAGACTATCCATTTGCGGTGCATAGGGTGGGAATTCCAGACACGACATGAAGTTAGAGGGTTTGGATCGATCACTTTTTGACACGAACATGAATACACTACAACACAAAAGGGGTATAGCGAGGAAACTTGGCGAGGAAAACGAATTTTGTCGCTAAAAGTACGTTATTTGCGAGGAAACAGATTTCCTCGCCAAAACACCGTTTCTAGCGAGGAAAATTGATTTCCTCGCCAAAAGTAAGCTTTTGGCGAGGAAATTCAAATTTCCTCGCCAAATGTAAGCTTTTGGCGAGGAAATCTGATTTCTCGCCTTTTTTACGATTTATTAATTATTTATATATATGAATAATTATTAATTATGTTCATATCTATAATTGTAATATCACAATGGTAAGACATAATCAACTACATAGATCAATACCATTATCAAATTTATTAAAATAAAAAAGTAATAAACGGAAAAAAATAGTTTCCTCGTCAATCGCATTGAATTGGTGAAAAAATCTCATATTTGTCACTTTTCTTATTCTAATTAGCAATCAAAGATATCTTGAAGTGTAGGTATTGAGGATTTATTCCATAGTAATGAAAAACTCAACAAAAGATAATAAAGTCAAAAACATCTTGAAGTGATGTCGTATTGAAAATATCGCGAAGTTATTTAGATCATCACAAATCTATTTTCAAAACATCTACATAAAATACACTATTTCACAACCAAAAAAAAAACTATTTCATATCTATTGTGCATTCATGCTGTAAAGAAATTTTTGTGTGAACCGTTATTGATTTTTATTTAAAGCAATTGAGGTGATTCTAATGGCATTATTTATAAACAGATAAATATGTTAGACATTAAATTTCAAATGCAATTTTGTAAGTACTATACATATTTTTATATATACATATACATGTGTGTGTGTGTGTGTGTGTGTGTGAGAGAGAGAGAGAGAGAGAGAGAGAGAGAGAGAGAGAGAGAGAGAGAGAGAGAGAGAGAGAGAGAGAGAGAGAGAGAGATTGGGTAATTTAAAATTTTAAAATTCATTAAAGATAAAATTTTTTAAAAAGTATTGTCTTTAGTGCTTTTAGGATGATCTAATCTGAATATTTATAAATTTTGTTCATATTATTATAGCAATGATGAAAAAAGTTTTAAGAAATAATTACGAATCTATAATACCATTTGTATTTGGCAAAACGAAGAAGGTCAAACTTACTCTTAAAATTAAAAAATAACAGTGATGAAACTTGTCATTCATAATCTGATATTAAAATATATCTCGAGCTAGCTTACGACGACAAAAATCTCATTCCATAAAAAACTAAGGATAATTCCATCAAAAAGTTAGAATAATGACATATATTATTAGTCTTTCAAAAATTGTTGTTGGATATGAATATAACATGTTTCAACAAAAAAAAATTGTTGTGCTAGCAAAAAATTAAATTTGTTCAAATAAATTTTAGATACTATAAGAGCACAAAAAGTTGAAAGGCCATAATTAATGCTAAAGAAACTAATTTGGAAAGGTAAAAGAGATGCAAAAATATAATATATAAAAAAAAGTTCACAATTTTACTCAGAAGTGCAAAGTGGCACAGTGGGTAGGTGACGACAAAAATCTCATTCCATAAAAGCTAAGGATAATTCCATCAAAAAGTTAGAATAATGACATATATTATTAGTCCTTCAAAAATTGTTGTCGGATACGAATATAACATGTTTCAACAAAAAAATTGTTGTGCTAGCAAAAAATTAAATTTGTTCAAATAAATTTTAGAAACTATAAGAGTACAAAAAGTTGACAGGCCATAATTAATGCTGAAGAAACTAATTTGGAAAGGTGAAAGAGATGCAAAAATATAATATATATAAAAAAAAGTTCACAATTTTACTCAGAAGTGCAAAGTGGTGCGGTGGGTAAGTGTTAGGTGTCATATACAAGAGGTCCAAGGTTCAAGTGTTGGGAGAGGCAAAAAAAGCGGAGAGATTTGTTTACTTTTTGGATTTATTTTAGCGAGGAAAAAATTTCCTCGCCAATTAATATTGGTAATAGTAAATTCACGGCCTTTAGCGACGAAAAATTTCCTCGCAATTGTGTTGGAATAGGCGAGGAATTTTTTTTTTCCTCGCTAAAGCCTTTTGCGACAAGGTTTTAGCGAGGAAAACTAGCGAGGAAATTTTTCCTCGCTAATACGTTCTGCGAGGAAATTAAGTACTTTAGCGAGGAAACCAAATCCTCGCTAGAACCCTTTCGTGTTGTAGTGATATGACATGACCCGCCAACACGATAATTAATGCTTTGTTTGGATTAGAATTTGAAATTTTTTTGAAAAATAGTAGGGGTAATAAGTGGAGAGAGATAGAGAGAGAAATGTTGAAAGTAGGGAAAATCTAGAGAGAATTTTTTGAAAAATTCTTTTTGAGTTGGAAAGAGAACAAAGCATAAATGAGTCAAATACGGATTTGACTCGCATAACTCAATAAAAATACAGATAACTGTTTATTTTTCTGTGTCGACATGTTAACCCGAAACAACACGACTTGAATACAACACGACTCAAATAATTTTGTTTCTATTGAATTTTCCAATTAGTAGGAGATTTGATTTTTCAAATTCATGTTTTGTTAATGTGTATAGAAACATATCAATATAGTTATAAAAAGATAAGAGATGTATACTATTAGGACCCATTAGAGATTTTTTAAAAATTCAAAATCAATTGAATATTTAATTTCTTAGTCGCTTATTCACTTGCGTTTTCGTGCTAAAAAGTCCAGAATCAATTAAATTTATTTAGGTTTATTGGAATTATTATTTTTCCTTATTTAGGCCTAGCCTTTTAGTTTACAATTTGTATATACTTATTCTATAGTTGTTGGTACTTTTTAATTATTTAGCTGAAATTATACAAAACTATTCAATTTTGAGACCTATGTCTAGTTATAACTTGAGACATTTTTCAATGTCAAGATTTGGCCAATTTTATCGTTTCTATAATTATGTTGGTATTGAAAATGTCTTGAGATTTTGTAATTGAATTATATAAGTAGTTCATTTAAAATATTGGAAAGTATATAATTTTAAGTAAATATTAAAAATATAAAAAGGTCTTAATAGTGTTAACCCGAACACGACACGATTTTAAGCAGGTCGGATTAAGGTCAAGGTATTTGACACTTTTATGATAACAGATGTTTTAACACGAAACACGAAATGACACAACACGAATACGACATAACACAACACGATACCCACCCCTAACGGTGAACCCATTTAAAGTCAAACAAAATTTCGTATGGAGTAACCTCAAAGAAGTTTATAAAAGAAGTTTATAGCATCTAGAGATGTTTCAAACCTAAGATGACAACAACCATATATTCATGTTGTTCAAACAAAAAACATCCATATATTCATAAGGGTCAATTGGTCATGGGATTAGCTAATCGAGATTAATCGAACAACATCGATCACATATGCTACATTCAAAGTATTCCTTGGGTCTTTGGTCATTAAAATCCATATAATATTCATAAGGGTCAATTAGCCATGGGATTAGCTAATCGAGACTAATCGACCAGCATCGATCAAATATGCTATATTAAAATGTTTTGAGCTTTGAACCACATAAATGGACTGAGGGGTAGCTATAAGTTACAGACAACAACATTCAGTAGCGCTCAATCTAATCGTTCGTCTCGACAATTAATGGTCTGGATTTTAGAAGAACTTTTTTCCTACTGTCTCTTAGGAACAATGTAATAGGTGCGTAAATATTTACATTAGCACTCTCCAATTTATCTTTGTTAAGTCCATTTATATTGTTACTTGGAGATTAGTAATGTGGTTTTTGTCTTGTAGGTGTTCGGAGCGTAAATGTTTACATTAGCACCCTCTAATTTATCTTTGTTAAGTCTATTTATATTATTACTCGGAGATTAGTAATGTGGTTTTTGTCTTGTGGGTGTTTGGAGATTAGATTGTGAAAGCCTATTAAATTAATGAACGTGGCCAGAGCTAAGATGATTAAATCATGAATTGGGCCTTGGGATTTACTGCTAATGTCCATCAACGTTCATGTGTTCTCAGAATTGAAATTGGCTTACAAAATACACATGCGTTGGTCGGTCCAATAAGAAAAAGCCAAGCTATGTATTGGCCTTTGCTATGGTGGGGTCAGAATTGTAAGAACGGGACGCAGCTGCGATCAAGGCGTTTACTGCGAACATTAATTAGAGCTTTTAACTCACGTTTTTTTTTTTTTTTTTGCAGAGTTTTTTTTTTCCCTTCGAGTTTCCGAAGTTTTGTTTAAATACTCCCTCCGTTCTAAATTAAGAGTCCCTCATGGAGATTCTAACTATTTTAGGGGACAGCAATGATTACACCTATATTACCTATTATTTCCACCATTACCCCTATATTTTACTTACTTATAATACTTATATTCAATTGTGAGGGACACTTTTGGAAAATCACCAAAATTTTCCTTCCATTTTTGGAAAAGGACTATCATTTTGGAACAACCCAAAAAGGAATAATGGACTCTCAAATTGGAACGGAGGGAGTACTTGCACTCCGACAATTCGTTTTAATTTCTATTATTAATTTAAGTTGTTTGTTGGTATTTAATTAGTTGTTATCTCTTATTTATTTTTCATCTCGCGTAATAAAAACATGATTCAAACTAGGATTTCTTTCGTTTTTTGTTTGATAATGAATGAGTAATCGTTTAAGTATGGTCGTAGGGTGATTACCACACTGTGACCATTTCAGACATTGCTCTTATTTTCAAACAATAAAAAAAAGACAATTTTAAGTTAATAAAGAACATCCATTAATTAGACGATCTCGGGTATCGTCCGAGTCCATGTGAACGGGGGGAATAAAGGACCAAAACTCATTCTCTGCTGCGTATGGGTAAATAGCGATCATAAAGGTTCGTATCTTTTGGGGTATCTTTTTCTCTCTAAAGTCGATCATTTTCAAGAACAACGAATGAAGCAGATAAGTCCGGGCTGGTTGCAAGCGCTGTAAACTCTACAACCGTACTTTCTTTTTAATTATTTTTAAAAAAATCAAACAATTTCTTAAGTTCAGTTAAACTCAACATCAAACGACAATGGATGGTTATCTAAGAGCCATTCAAATTATAACAACCCGAGTTTTTATTCAGCACACATCACCATCTTTGTGGATTCAACTCCGGTCTTATCGAATATTATGTTACATCGGTCTCCGCCCTACGCTTGGGGCAATTCATTAATTTAGAACTATGAAATCATTAAGCAGTAGCATTCGATCGGTAACGCTCAATCTTACCGCTCAAAAGTATTTTGAATGGTTCGAATTTCAAAACAACTCTTCCAGCAGCCCCTCAGTCGCACATGAATATAAGCTGCAATTACGACGCACTTTATTCCTGATATCTTTGTGGATTTCCATGAAAGTTGCTCCTAATTTTCATTAGGGTGCAGAAAGAATCTGCTTTGACGAGTTCGAGAACAATAAATTAGTAAAAAGGAAAGGGAAAAGAAAATCAAAGGTCACGTTGCATCTGCATGCGCAAAGAATTGAAGGGTAATTAAATAAGAGCCTAATCATTCTTTTGCTTTTGATTAGCTAACCACGGGACAGCGCACATAGGCCGACAGCTGGGCCTATGTGGGGGCTCTGCTGCCTCCATGGGCGCAGCAGCTCCTATCCAGTATTTAAAAGGTTGCCATTTTAGTGAAAAAAAAAATTATTTTCATCAATTTGTAATACCATGAAGTAGAAACGTGATTATGAGAGCTCTAAAAATAAAATTTAGGGGGTGTTCCACTTTTGTGGAAAATGAACTTTTTGAAAAAGAAGGCAATTTCAAGTTCAAAAATCATGTGTTTATATAAATAGTTTTTCTACCAATATGAATCTTGTTTGATAGATCTTATTAAAATTTTTTAAACGGTGCAAAATTATTCAAAAAATCTTTCTTCATTTTCATTATATTTGAGTTTGAAATTACTTTTGTTTGAAAAAAAAAGAACTTTTTGTAAAAGTGGAACACCACATTAATTATGTCTCTTTAGAATAATATGGTAAAAAAAAATTAAGTGCTTTAATTTTCATAGATAAAAATGAATCATTAAGAATAATATGATCAGAATAATAAGATCTTTGCACTTGTTCAAACGGAGTGAAAATTTGAGCAGTTAATTTTTTGAGACGGTTATATATTAAAAAATATGATTAAAAATTTAAGTGCTCTAATTTTTACTTTGTTTGAACAGGTACAAAAATATTATTCTAATCATATTATTTTAAAGAGACATAATTAAATTTTGTTTTTAGAGCTGTCATTAATTATTACGTTTCTGCTCCATAAGATTGGAAATAGAAGATTTCAATTTTTTTCACTAATACGACAACGTTTTAGTAGTGGGCAGGGGGCTGCTGTGCCCATGGAGAGGTCAGATCCATCAATATTATAAGAAACAGTACTGAAATATTGGAAATGGGAATTCATAGTTTAAATTCCTTTGGTATTACATGAACTTTGTCGGACCGCTTATCTACCATCTCTCGGTGGTAGGAAGGATTTCAATTAAGTTTTTTTATGGCATTTGACATCGCACCCACAAGATGTTCAAAGAGTCTGCGCATGCTGGTACATATTTCATGTTGGTACCAATAGCAATGCTGTGTAGAATACTTTTGGAAATCGTACATATTTTTCAAGATCAGTAGGGTCCACAATACAGTCTACTAACCCCAATCATTCTACAACCACAAACACTTATACAAATATTTACCAAAAAGTCTACAATACACATCCATTAAAAATGTGTACCATATGCACTTATTTTATGATTTATTCATAAAATTTTAGCATGTTTCTTAACTTTTGTTTTAAAATTCATAACTTTTTAGCAGTACGATTCGTAACATTTTCATTATGATTCGTAACATTTTGGTATATTTTGTAACCTTTATACAATTAATAACTTTTTAGCAATACGATTCATAACATTTTTTCTATAATCATAACATTTTGAGGGGTACATATTATACACACCCAAATAAGAGGTGTGTATTGTAGTCTTTCCCAATATTTACATATACTCACTTACATTCACATTGAGGCCCACACACTATACATCTCCAGTGTGTATGGGATCCACCAAAAGATATGAATGTATGTGTAAAGTGTTTGTGGTTATTACTAATTGCTACTAATTAACCCAGTGCACATCTGCCCGTTGTTGTTAACGTCTCTAAGATATGCTTTACATAAAAGAGAAATAGGAAAAGAGAACAAAAGAGAGTGCATTATTGGCAAACGACGCCATGAAAAAATAAAAATAAAATGGGTAGAGCACGGGACACCCAGAATTTGGTAAAATCCCAAGTCCCAACAAACAAAATACCCAAAATCAATACCAAACCAAATAAGACGAGTAGTGGGGTCGTGTGCTAAGCCTAGGCTAAACCTCGAAAAATCAATAAAAACACACCGAAAGGGAGAAAGAACATCCGAGACAGCGATTGGCGTCGGCGCCATTCAATATATATACATCTTGCTTAATTTTCTATAATGATTCCTGTTGTTTAATTTGTGGTTAGTCAAATACTCTATCCAAACACATAATATAATTATCATATCTACTTTCCCCTTATATATAGTTAATTAATTACTATGAATTAAGAGGAGACAAGTAGTTCAACAGCCACACTTTCTGCAACCATTCTTAATAATTAGCTGGGAGTACTATCAAACCATTGATTGGATCCAAACTGGTGCAGGCAGCATGGGAAGATTGAACCGAAAATATTACTCCACTAATCAAAACGAGTTTGGCTAAGTGGATGTGAGAAAAACAACTAAAGAACTTACCCCCAAAATGTTGCAAGTTCGAATCCAACGAAGGCTTAACATTGCAAGTCTTAGAGCCACTAGAAGTTTGTCTGGTTGTTAACTTTAGAGTCCCGTCCGGATATATAAAATAAAAAAGAAAGAAGGAAACTACGAGCAATGGAATCAGAATTTATGAATTTTGGTGTTCTGACTTTCCCCCTTAAAAAATTAGTATTTATTGGTAATTTTCAAGCTTAAAAATAATAGGCTTACTAAAAAAAAGTGATATAGATATTGTTTAATAGATTTGGATCAGATCTACCCTGCAAAAAAAATTAAAAAATTATTTTCGTAAGTCTATTAGTTTTAAGTTTGAAAATAGATCCTTACTTTTTAAGTACATATTTGAGAATTTCGAACGGGTGTCTCCACGGTCCAAATGCGCACCCTAGTCAAATATTCTACTACACAGGGAATAATAGAGTATTTTTTTTTAATCCAAATAATCGAGTATCTGACAAAGCCTTTTTAGAAAGCAAGAAAAGCCTTTTTAACAATAGAAAAGTTTAGGCACATAACCTCCGCACAATTGTGTTCTGAATTGTGTCCGGAGGTTATGTGCATAGAGCCATTCGATGCATCTTAAATCAGATGCATAGAACGGTTTTAAACGCAATTATACTTGAAATTGTGTTTTAAAATTGGCTGTACTTTATAAAACTCACAAAAATGCTATCAGTGCACCAATAATGTTATCTTTTTTGGAGGTTTTTGGGTGAGCCGTTTGCTCTTGTTCTGGTAGGTGCCTAGGTGGGGTTACTTTTTTGCCTCTTTCATCACTAGTTGGTCGCTTACCAACGGGTGTGCATATGATTGGTCGGGCGGTATGTGGTACCGTTGTCATTGCTTCTCATTGTTCCTGTTAATTTTGTGATTTACATTTATCATTTGATGCGACATACGAAGGTTCTTGACAATGCTGACTTACCATACAACTGTCAATGCCGAAACTCGCCACGAAAAAAAAAAAGAGCATTCACCCAAACAATTACCATGCACATCGATCCCTCTCGAATGAGATGTGGCTCAAGCATCAACGCTCAAATTCATATGTTGGCTCCGCTCAGATTGATTTTGGAAGCAGTGTGCAAAAAAAACCAAAACTGAACGCAGCCGCACGGTGAGTACAAAGCGAACTTCTTTCATCTTTTACAAATGAACACCAAAATTGAATCTGCATGGAACATCCTTTAATCTTGTGCTTCTCGGTATAAACTACACTTATGCTATGCATGCTCTTATCCTTTTCACGAATAAGAGAAAAAGGAACATAAACAAAGAAAGAAAGAAAGTGAACGTTCGAACCGACCCTAACAAAACAATCGCGAAAATGCATTCGGTACAAACCAAGGAGCTGCACGAGTACTTGGAGCCCGAGAAGTAGAGCTTTTTCACGGTCTTGACAACATCTTCACCGGAAGGGCCTTGTGAATTGGCAACATCCATCACAAAAGGAACGAGCACCAAGTGGAGAGAGAAAGCCAAGACAATTAGCTTTTTCATGGCCATTTTCTCTCTCTTGAGGATATGAAACTGGCTGATCACAGTTTGGCTCTGTATACTTGTGTGGTTTGTGAAATGCTAGAAATTAAACCAGACTTGCGTACATACAGGGATTATATAGGTAAGCTTAGGCATGCCTTTGATCAATTTTTCAACAATAGAGATGTCATTTGTTTGGTCAACAACCACAAAGGGTTTGGCTCTTCGAGTTGGCCTGGTGGTGGTCAAGAGACTCAAGAATAATTTTTACTTTCTTCTTAGGTACGTTCTAGTTTTTGAAGCTTTTTGTGTGTTATCAGCTCTTGTGACCAGTTCATAACAGGTTTAATTTACAGCTGTTAGATTTTTTTGAAGAATTCCAACATAAAATTAATTGACAATAGATAGAATAATCTCGATCTAGACTATATTAACCAAATTTGAATAAATTAATTAGGTAGGCAATGCGGGTAAGGTCTAAGAATCACGGCCTTAATCGGACTTCCTGCTTGCGGATGGAATTGATTAATTCCCTAGAGGACAGTCAAGGTGTGCATATTATGCTAGCACATACACCTTAAATTATTTTAGGAAATATAACATATATGATGGATTCAACACCAACCCTGTTCACATAGCTACCACCACAAGCAACAGGGGTCAATGCTATTAATTATTAATAGTTTTTAAAACAGCATGCAGCTGGGTAGGTATATGTATCCATGTTGATTTACTAAATTTCTGATCATATTAGGGGTAGAGAAGAATGAGTTTTGGTTGGGTTGAATTTTTACTCTCTTTTTTTTTCCCCCAAAGAAAGAGAATGAGTAAGATTTGTAATCTTTGATGTATTGATTTGTAAGATGTGGGTGATTTGCAGGTTATGGGTAAGTTATTGATCTGGGTGGTTAATTTGATAGTTTCGATTTGTCGTCGTTATATCCAAAAATGATGTTACGAGTTTTTATTTTTATTTTTATCGGCCTGTGTTACGAGTTTATATCTAAATGCTATAAATTTTTGTGTAATTCAAGAATGCATGGCGTATGTGTATAGGTGTATATGTATGTTGTTGCATTTTCCAACAGTTCAACTGCCAACTCGATATAGGATCATTATCCTTGAGAAGTTGGTTTAAGACAGATCATAATTAGTTAACAACTTGTTTTCAACCTACTTTCTACTAGCTTAATTATAATATGTACACTAACAATGTTGTTTAAGTCAAGCTTAAGATATGGAGTATCAGTGTTGTTGGCAAGTTAATTGGTTTTCAAAATTGTTATTGGAAAGATACCAGAGTAACAATTTATTTCGATTCCACCATATTAAACTTAAGTACTAGTATTAGATCGAGGAGTATAAGGATATAACTCGACTTTTTATTTTTATTTTGTTATTTTTATTTTCTACTTTCTTAGGTCCCCTTCCGCTAAGGTTAGTTAAAATTTTAAATTAAAAGCAGTTATGGTTGAAACAATTTTTCAAAAAAGCACTGTACATAACAATAACTATTGTTATCACCAAATCCTAGTCAAAGGAAAATATGGTTAAAAAAAGAACATTATAATCTATTATCTTCACATTACATTCTAAACACTACTCTATTGTCAAATTTTTTTGGTACATATTATTCAAACACTTTCACATAGTTATCTATAATATCTTTGATCTGATAATAATTCAAAATCTATAATTCACTACTAAAAAATTAAAACATCAATTAATATGGAATTGAAATGCCTAGACGCTTGTGAATGCATAGATTAATTATTAGCATATTCCAACTTCACACCTACCCAAAAAAGTGGAAAAACCATAAATAAATAAAAAAAACGACAACAAGTCACTTGGCCGAACAGTTGTACATGTAGTTACAATTAGGTGCGATGAGATTGTGGATTCAATTTCAGAAGAGGAGATTGATACTCCATTTTATGGGCCGGGCTAAGAAGGAGTTTGGCATAGTGTAAATTCTTCTAATCATATATGACAAAAAAAAAATTTCAAACAAACATCGCTTAAAACATCTTAGGATCCTCCTTACATTGATCAATTCATCTTCCATTCCATTCCATTACAAATCTTTATAAAATTAGCACACAAAAAATTCCTCTTATCTTAATACAAATCTTCATTTCCACACACACACACAATCAAATAAATTTACCTATTAGACAAAATAGCACTATAAAAAAAATCGAAGAAATATTTGGCAAAATACCCGTAAAAATTGAATAAAGGACCCATCAAACAAATATGATTGTAATGTTGTTGACAGAAACAAACACCACAAATCCAAATATACACACGGCTGATATTATTTGATGCACGTAGATCTCACACAAAATACATGTTATATCAATGTTATCATAACGGTTTTCTGTCCGGATCCGCGCGCTTTTGTATGCATCCAGCCATAGTATTTATGATGGTGAAAAGAGATGCCAATAAATTTCCGTTTGACAAAAAGAAAGAAAGAAAAGAGATGCCAATAATTAGTTAACGAAAGCGCAATGTTTCCTGATTTCGCCTGAACTGCCTGTAAGGACGCCAATCCGACCCATATTCATCATGGATTCGCCGAAATCGTCAAAGAAAGTCGAACCCTCCGGCAACTCCTGAGCTCGCACGTAAGCGCTTGCGGTGTGGTCGTCGAGAAGAGCCGAGTCGGAGTTGAACAACACTCTTCTTTTGCCCACAAGAGTGTAGAAATGAGTGTCGAACGTTCTGAAGCTGCCCGGGTCCATCTCGACGAGCGTGGTTGCATCTTTCGGCTTGCATGCTTCCTTCAGTTTGGCTACGTAGTTGGGGTCCAGAGACGGGTCAGTATCGCCTTTTCCGGTGAAGTTGTACAGTCGGGGTGAGAAGCTGGCGCAGTGACTGACTCCTATCGTGTGTGCACCTGTGAGAGAGAGAGAGAGAGAGAGAGAGAGAGAGAGAGAGAGAGAGAGAGGAATGAGAAGATTTTTTTTGTGATGCTCATTCTTCGAAAATTAATTACTAATTTTTTCGTTTTGTGTGTTTTTTCGTCTTTTTTGAATTTTTGCTAGATTTAAGTGATATTTTTTGGATTAATTATCCGTCTCGACGAGAGAAGTCTAAAAAGTATAAAATTATGACCGAAAGTCAAAAAAAAAAAAGAGTTCTCTAAAAACGAAAAAAGTATCAAATAACTGTTTTATTTGTCTAAAGTATTGTCTTATTTGAATTTTTTCAATATTGATCCATATTTTTATAGTTTTCCAATTTTGCTCATCAAAACGAATGATTAACTTCAAAAATTACGACGACAAGTAAAAAATACCGAAATAAGTTTCATACTTATAAGTTGACAATAACGCAACCTTAGATTGAGATTTTAGGAGCTTTCCGTGAAAGATTTCTTTGCGTTCTTTTTAGTTTTTTTGTTAATTGATTTTGATACTCTATTTTTACCACCACACTTTTTTTTTGTCTTCTAATTATGATGTGAAAAACATTGTCTTTTCTTTTTGAAGAATGATGATACGCAACCTAGCGGGAGGTGATAATTAACATGCAAAAAATGCATCAATGTCTGTGAAACGTTATGAATTTATGTGAATGTTCATTGACATATGCGAGAAATAATTTAAGCTCTAACTTTTTTGGTATTATGTACTCCCTCTGTCCCAATTTAAGTGTCCATGTTTCTACTTTGAAATATTCCAAAATAAGTGTTAACTTTCTAAAAATAACCATCAAAACATGCAAAGCTTCCAATTTTACCCTTAAAAAGTACAGATTGATTTAACAGTTTTTTTTTTAATATTTGTGTCATTTTTAGGTTGACAATATCTTTCAATTTATAAATTTTTCATGATTTTGAAAACTTTGTATAACAAAACTAATTGAGATCTATCAAACAAGATCCATATTACATATTTTTTGAGATCAATATTGAAATATATAAGCGATTTCCATACACATAATTAACTTCACAGTTTTTAAGGTTAATTTGGAAATTTTAGAGTAATAATTAACTTCTTAAAATGCACGATTTGCTGTAGAGGACACTTAAATTGGGACGGATGGAGTATTACCCAATTGGCTGCTATTGGCAGAACCATTATTCATAACTCGGACGTCCAATCAACTTACGCGTAGCCCAACTATTATGTTGGGACAAATCCAACCGTAGTATATATGGTGTGGTATTCATCAAAGCTAGGGCGAAACCATGCATATATATGACGCTATAAAATTTGATGACACCTAAAAAGCTTCGAGACAAAGAAAAAAAAAGAATCTGTAAATTCTAAACATTCACCACTAAACCATCCTCTTCGAATTAGTTAATATTACAAGATCAAAATTACCTGATAAAACTGCAAGGTCTTTAACAGTTAAACCCTTTGAGGCAAAAAGTGTTGATAGTTGAGTTATGTTGAAGAAAGGAGCTGGTAGATTATTCAAGATTTCTGTAGCGAGTGATACTCTACCATCTCTTCGTCCTGTGAGAACTGGCCAAGAGGGTCCACCGATCTTAAAAAAAAAAGAAAAAAGGAAGAAAAACCTTTTAGTATTTTGACGTTAATTGCGGTTCGAGGTTCGATTGTTAATTTTGGGATTTTTTTTTTCTTTATTGTTTTTACCTCCATAACCGCATCTCGAGCTACTAGAGCGAGGATATCGGCACAGGATACAACACCAGGGCATTGTTTTTCGAGCGCCGTTTTCACGCCGTCGATTACTTGGAATCCTCTTAGGCTTAAGTTGGGGCCTGCAGATTTCTCGGCTGTGTTTTTACTCGTGGAGTTCAATAGCACCGAACCCTCGCATCCCTGCACAAAGATTGCCTTTTTAGATCCAAATTATTACAAAATACTAACTAGTATAGGTGTTATGACCTTATACACACAAGACACAACGTTCGCCTAACCACATTAATACTTGAGAAACTACGTAGGACTCGTGACCTTTTTATCGGATAAATCCTTGTCTCCCTGTCCTCTGTGTTAAGTCTAATGGCAAAGCTTTAGAGATGTTTTTAGAGATTCCATTTATTTTGTTTTATAGTTCACTGTACATTGTGATGGACTCAGATCCCATTCATTTGGTACCGACCAGTTTGGTCCATTTGGTGCATCCGGATCATCGAAAAGTGTTTCGGACAGCCCAGTTTTAAAGAGAGTGTTTTTTTCTCTTTTCAAACACCCCTTTAAATCTGGACCGTCAAAAGTATTTCTAACGACTCGGATAGTCGGATCCACTAAATAGACCAAACCAGTCGGTAGCCAAATTGACGGAATCTGCATAGGTGCATCCGTGCATGGCATGAAATTTTTTATTATACATGTGAGGCAAAAAAGACCATGTTAACGTAGGCTACTTTGTTACTATATGACCAATTGAAGGATCCATTAATGGTGAAAGGTATAAAACTTGTTGGAATATCAGAGGATGTAACTGTGTTATACGTTTACCAAGAGAAAAGTTGATTAGTACTTACATGCATGCATGGGTAGATATTCAAAAGTACGTGACAGATAGACGCCACGGGTTTTGAGAGACTCGACCGTCTAGTTAATTGGAGAGAAGTAAGATCCATTATATATATACTGATCAGAGGATATCTAAGGTCGGACTGAAACTTATATTCCATAAAAAGTTAAAAACCGTCAATTTTATATGAATGATATGCGAAAAGAGGAAAGTGTGTGTATATATATCTATATAGCGAAAAAGAAAGTACGTAAAAAAAAACTGTACGTGAATTTACGTACCCTCACAAAACAATCATGGAAATGCAACCTTAACAAAGAAGGAGCAAGACTCGGCACCCTGGAAATGTAGCTTTTTGTTTTTGCTTTGACAATATCCTCGGCAGGGGGGCATGATGCTTTGTAAAACCCTAATGTCAAACCTTGATCAGCATAGGCAAGGTGTAATACAAAAGGAACAAGCATTAAGTGGAGAGAGAGAGCTAAGACAATTAGCTTCGTATTAGCCATTTTAATTGTGCTTGAGAGAGAGAGAGAGAGAGAGAGAGAGAGAGAGAGAGAGAGAACTGAACAAGTTTTGTTCTGTACTTTGAGACACTAGAAACCAGAACAGAGAGTGGGGTTTTATAGTTAAGATGAGCCTAGGCCTTTGAAATTTTCATGGACACAGTTGTCAATGATTGATGTGACATGAGTAATTGTTTCCACAATTAAGAACTGAATTAGATCTACTAAACACTTTTGTTGAGAACAGAGGAGTGTTTTGACTTCTAAACTTGTGGGATTTAAATAAAATGTAGTTAGAAGCTTGAAGTATCTATTGTTTCTTTTTACCTATTGTTCTATAATTTTTTATTGGGGTAGATTTGGAAGGATAATAGTCCAATCGCCCTGGATGATGAAGGGGTTTTAGCTAGGCAAGGACAGACGCAAGACTTTAACATTGGGCGAACGAACATATATTAGATATTGTTATTGCATATATATAAAAGATGTTGAGTTTGATACTTGGGTAGGGCGGTTGTCCGGTCTTATCCACCCTTCAGTCCGTTATGTTGGTTTTAGATGGGTCTGTAAAAAAAAAAATGTCGACCACTAGTAACGGAGCCACGATTTGGCTTGGGAGATGACACTGTTTGCTATGAATTTAAAAGCTAAGTGTAAAACGAATAAAGTTTTTGTTTAACTTTCTTTTGGACACTAAATTATAAAAGCAATTCAGATATTTTTTGTGATTGTCCATTTTCTGATATGCTATCTTTCATCATTTGGGTGAAATATTAAATTGCTAGGACACCGATAAATATCTAATCGCCTTCCGTTAGTATAAAATACAATGCATATTTTTTGAAATTGGTAGTGCATGGCATGTGCTACACATACCCTCCCCACAGCGCCAACTCTAAACGTCACTGATGTCGTGTATATAGGATTTTTTTTTTAATTGATCAATACCATATATCAAAAGTCTTAAGGCTTTATAGAATTCATCACAAGATAAATGAGCAAGGGCGGAACCAGGAATTTATTCCGCCTTAAGCCTCAAACTTTATATGCATGAACCAAAAAAAAGGCAAACTTATACTACTTGTGCAGCTCCACACTGACCTTGGATGGTCACAAGAACATCCTCAAAAAAATTTTTTTTGTTCATAATACATGTAGAAATTTTACGCCAACTTTTCTTTTGAACACCCGATATAGAAATATTTGAATACAAGGCCCAAAAAATCAATCCAGAAATCAATCCAATTTAAATAGCCTAATTACGTTATTTTGTATTTGAACACTCACCTCAATATACTATGAACATCCATCAATCTAGATTGTTTTTTTTTTTCATAAAATAAAAAAATTCATTGTTATCTACACTTGCCAAAAAATGTGGGTTTTTTTTTTTTTTTTATCTAAAATAACTTTTTGAGTTCTTGTGTGGAATAGTGGACAATTTTTGTGAAATTTTTTGATTTCATTATTCATACTCACACAAGAAACTGTGTTACTTGTGAATATATTGGTGGGTTTATATAAAGAAAAATTTTGAACGCCTAATACAAAATGCTGGAGCTGCCACTGATCATACATAAATATATAAATGTTCAAAAATAAATAAAAGAAAAGTACAAAAAAGCATACACTATCTAATGTACCCTACGATGTTTTACAAAGTAAATTAACATCGTCTATGAAAATCATCTATAAATGTACATTATTTAAGTTGTATCCTACGATGTTTGACTGGTGGGTTGGGCTGAATGGGATGGTGGGTTGGATTGAGAACAAAAATGAGTTGGGCTAAAAATATTTAGACTGAAATATATATTACATATAATTTTTTTTTGGAGGTCTTTTGAAGGCACACCAAGGCTACAGCCTAAGGGAGCCCTCCCAAGGTTCCGCCATTGTAAATGAGTAAACCAAAACTACGACAACCTAGACAATGACACCTATTGTGAATGCAGACCGGCGAAACATCGGGGCATAAGAACCCGTCGCAGAAGATGTAGTAGAGAATCATACAAAGGTCACCCAGCTCAAATCCTAAAATAAGTACATGTGAAATTTGGAGCACGGATTTGCTATCCCTTAGGGCCACACATGCTTGTTCATGACCTGAAACACTAGTTTGCAGTCATAAACACAGAACACTACTCCAAGGCAAATTTCCATTGACACGGCGGACTCTAGCTGTGAGAAGCAAAACACTAGCAAGCTGCCACGTATATATAGGATTGGATATTCAATAGGTAAGAGATAACGCATAAAAGTAAGTGAATTAAGTAAAATGTAGTTAGAAGCTTGAAGTATCTATTGTTTCTTTTTGCCTATTGTTCTATAATTTTTATTGGGGTAGATTTGAAAGGATAATAGTCCAACCGCCATGAATGATGAAGGGGTTCTAGGCAAGGACAGACGCAAGACTTTAATGTTGGGCGAACGAACATTAGATATTGTTATCGCATATATATAAAAGATGTTTAGGCGGGTCTGTAAAAAAAAAAATTAAAATGTCGACCACTAGTAACGGAGCCATGATTTGGCTTGGGAGATGACACTGTTTGCTATGAATTTAAAAGCTAAGTGTAAAACGAATAAAGTTTTTGTTTAACTTTCTTTTGGACACTAAATTATAAAAGCAATTCAGATATTTTTTGTGATTGTCCATTTTCTGATATGCTATCTTTCATCATTTGGGTGAAACATTAAATTGCTAGGACACCGATAAATATCTAATCGCCTTCCGTTAGTATAAAATACAATGCATATTTTTTGAAATTGGTAGTGCATGGCATGTGCTACACATACCCTCCCCACAGCTCCAACTCTAAACGTCACTGATGATGTCGTGTATATAGGATTTTTTTTTTAATTGGTCAATACCATATATCAAAGTCTTAAGGCATTACAAAATTCATCACAAGATAAAGGAGTAAACCAAAACTACCACAACCTAGACAATGACACCTATTGCAAATGCCGACCGGCGAAATATCGGGGCATAAGAACCCGTTGCAGAAGAGGTAGTCGAGAATCCTACAATGGTCACCTAGCTCAAACTCTAAAATAAGTACATATGATATCTGGAACACGGATTTGCTAACCCTTATGGCCACACCTTCGCAACCATAAACACAGGATGCTGTTCCGAGGAATACCTCCATTGACATGACAGACTCTGGCTTTGAGAAGCAAAACACTGGCAAGCTGCCACGTGTATATAGGATTGGATATTCAATAGGTAAGAGATAACGCATAAGTAAGTAAATTAAGTGTGTCAAATTCAAATGAGGATTTACGGGAAATGTGAGGTTAGATAGTGATTTTTTGGCTTTTGAACTTGCTCAACTATGGCGACTATTCAAGTTGCTTTTATGATTTTTCTTGGTTTTAAATGATGTGATAGCTACGATAAAACTATGCACGCCTCTCTCTCTCTCTCTCTCTCTCTCTTGTTTCTTTCCCAGTTTTTGTTTGAGTACATCATTTCTTTTTTCACTCATTCCTTTATTTTTTTTAACAACCGATGGTCTCAATAGAACTCTTTTTTTTCAAATTTTTTTTTAATAGAGTCTGAATAGGACTCTTAAGAAAGTAATCGAGCTGCTTATAACAAGGTGTTTACCGTTTCGATATTGAATCCAAGGATTGGGCTTTCAAATTACTCAATTAAGAGCTGAGCAATTTAACTCTTACATTGTGTTCCTGTGGTTTTTCGACTAAAAAACGAAAAGGAAAAACATTTTTTTGTGTACTTTTTGTGTTTTTGCGTTTTTTTTTTCTATCAAAGAGAATATCCTTCTCTTTTTTTATTTTGCTCATGAGAATATCCTTATTGAGCACCCCAAACGTAACCTAAATGGCTAGGGGAGTTTTCCTTTTTCTTCAAACGCTTTTGGAGGTGTAGGTGCCATGCAACCCCTTGTGAGAGAGTAGTTGAGTACGTTGTTAATAACTTAATGAGAGAGTAGTTGAGTACGTTGTACATATATACACGAAAAAAGAGTGTTTAGATCAAGCACCTTGCACACATCGGATGCCATTGAATCCCGCGTGGGCCCCTCGGTTTTTTTTTTTAAAATTTTTGGACGGCTCGGATCGGCCGTCCGGTGGCCGGAGACGGCCCTCCGGCGCCGTCGGTACGGTTTCCCTACGGAAACCGTCGGTGCAAATAGTAGTACTCTAATAACTTAATAATAATAAGGTGAAAAGCACCGCTTAAGTCGGATTGTGACTAAAATTAATGGTAAGTAGATATGCAATTAATTGATTGTACAATATTATGATGGGTGACCGGGTTAGTTTGTCCGCACCTCGGACTAATAATAGCAGCTCTTATAGTCATTTAACACGCTTAAGCATGAAGGCTAGGTGACCTCCAAAAATTGCTGGCAAGAAAAATCAAACCTGAGACATTAAGTGAAAACAAGCCCCTAAGTCTCAGCCGAAACCTCTTGGCCGACCCTTGGGTTAGGTTGACCCTTGTGTAACATGTTCAATGGTACGTACCTGCAGTTAGTTCAAGGGAATCTTTGCTGAGAGCTGCTACTCCCCCCCCCCCTGACACACCCCCCCCTCCCGGCCCCACCCCATTTTCCCGGATTACCCCGCCCCCCCTTCTCTCTCTCTCTCTCTCTCTCTCTCTCTCTCTCTCTTCCTTTTCTTTCTTTCTTTCCTTTACAGTTTATTTTTCTCTCTCTCTCTCTCTCCCTTCCTTTTCTTTCTTTCTTTCCTTTACAGTTTATTTTTTTTTCTTTTTTTCTTTTCTTTCCGGTTTGGGTTTTTTTTTTCATTTTATTTCTTTCTCTTTCTTTCCGGTTTGAATTTCTTTTTCTCTTTAATAATAGGTTCAAGTCTTTTTTTTTGAAAAGCGGGTTCAATTCTAATTCTAGTCTTTGTAAAGTATTGAGAAAAAAAAGTGTTTCAATTGATCATGTTTATCCGACTGTTTTATTTTTCTTTTTTTGTCCTTTATAGATTAAAAAATATAGTTACGAAAATAAGTGTTTCCATTTTCAATCCGTTTGAACCAGTGCAAAGATGTTCTTTTTCTGATCATTTTATCCTGAATGGCCGTAATAAATTTTTGGCTTGAAGGCCTTTCAATGGACACCCTAAGAGAGTCTTGAAACTAAATCATGAGTTTTAGGGTATTTATTGAAAGACCTTAAACCAAAAATACAATCTTTGCTCTGATTTAACTGAATTGCAAATTAAAGCACTTAATTCTTAAATTATATTTTTAAACATACAAAGTGTGTATTTATAGAAATTAAATAAATGGTTAAAAAATTAAGTGCTCCAAATTTCAATCCGTTTGAATAGGTGAGAAGATTTTATTTTTTTGATCATTTAATTCTAAAGGGTCATAATTAAATTTTGACTATAGGACTCTCGTTGATTAGCCTTAAGAAAGTTGTAGAATCAAATATCTCTTAGGACTAACCAAAGAGAGCCCTAGAATCAAAATTTAATTATGACCCTTTAGAATTAAATGATCAGAAAAATAAAATCTTCTCACCCATTCAAAAGGATTAAAATTTGGAATACTTAATTTTTCAACCTTTAGTTTATATATTAAAAAATGGTTAAAAAGTTAAGTACTCCAAATTTCAATCTGTTTGAACTGATAGAAAGATTTTATTTTTCTGATCATTTACCCTAAATGGTCATAATTAAATTTTGACTCTAGAACTCTCGTTGATTAGCCCTAAGAAACTCGTACAACCAAATATCTTAGAACTAACTAACGAGAGTCCTAGAGTCAAAGTTTAATTTATGACCATTTTGGATGAAATGATCAGAAAAGTAAATCTTTCTATCGGTTCCAACTGATTGAAATTTGGAGCACTTAATTTTTTAACCATATTTTTTAATATATAAATTAAAGGTTGAAAAATTAAGTGTTCCAAATTTCAATCCGTTTGAATGGGTGAGAAGATTTTATTTTTCTGATCATTTAATTCTAAAGGGTTATAATTCTTTTTTTTCTCAATTATTTTACAAAGCGTATAATTAAACTTGAATCTATTATTAAGGAGAAAAAAATTCAAACCGAAAAGAAAGAAAAAAAAAAAACCAAACCGAAAAGAAAAGGAAAAAAAAGAAAGAAAAACAGACAGTAAAAGAAAGAAAGAAAAAAAGAAAGAAAGAAAAGGGAGAGAGACAGGGAGAGAGAGAGAGAGAGAGAGAGAGAGAGAGAGAGAGGGCGGGGGGGAGGGGGGTAATTCCGGAAAAAAGTGGAAAAAGGCGGTGGGGCCTGGGGGGGGTGTGTGTCAGGGGGGGGGGAGTAGCAATTTACATCTTTGCTCTTAGAACTCCATTTTTTAATAATCCACAGGACAGCCCCATCCAATTTGCTCTAAACATTGTTTCTAATCGGGATTCCCGTTATTTAAATAACGCAGATTTGTTAGATTGAACTAGATATATGTTAAAATGATGCAGCCATGCATGTTCTAATCTCAAATGGTTGATTTGATAGTGCCGAGCTAGTGAGATTCTAAGGGTTCAGAGGTGGTTGGCCTAAGTCTTATTGACATATTGAGGCAATACTTAGTTATAAGGGCAGTTAAAGATGCTCCAGCCAGAAGGTCTCGTATAACATTTTTTTTTCGGTAACTTATATTTTCGGGTTAGTTTACGCACACCTTCAATAATTCTAAAAGACCAATGCCACCAACTATATACTTGAGGGGGTCTCAATTAAAGATGAAGCAAAACTCCGCATAAACTAGCCCCAAAATAGTTTATATAACCTAACATGAGAGATTTTGAAAACCTGACAACTTGGGTGGTAGCAAATCATTGATTCTCGGGTCTTGATCACCAGGTCAACCCCTGGGGTTAACAAACTAAGGTAGTGTTCCGGTTTATCCCCTCAAAAAATAAGTACTTATTTGTAATTTTTAAACTTAAAAATAATAGGCTTAGGGAATTAAAACATATGTGATGAGATCTATCAAACCCTACCCAAAAAAATTGAAAATTTAATTTCGTAAGCCCATTATTTTAAGCTTGAAAATAGGTACTTATTTTGTAAGTACTTATTTGAGAATTTGGAACAAGCCCTAATTTTCTTGTCGCTCAAAATTTTTTTTCTGACACGAGAAGAATAATTTACTTTATTAATGAGAAGATGGGCGACAAGCCCTAATATCTTCAAACGCTAGAGATGATAGCCATTGGGGATGATCACCCAACTCAACAAGGAGTGCCTAGCCACTGAGTGAGCTACCCTGTTACAATCACGTTTAATGTGTAAAAGTGAATAAGAAGAGAATAAAGAAACTAATTGAATGCAATCCAATATAACTGAGTCACAATCCGCATAAGTCTTGGACCGGTTGAGGGTGCGCTTGTACCACATGTAATGCATCCCCCTCTATGATAAACTAATTATCTCGTTGTTTAGTTATTTTTTTGCGACAAACCAGATTATCCTAGATATTAGTTAGTTAGTAAACTTGATTTTAATGGATTCAATGGAAGTTAAGTTGGTGATTGGGAAATAAATTGGGTGAAATCATCAGATTTTCGAGGCTATATAAGGCTGAATTGATTGTGCCTCCATACAAATCACTGGAAGACGGATTCTTGACGTTCCTTAACCTGGACTACCCAATGAATTTGGACCCACCTGTCCCGATCCACGGCATATATATCGTGGGTCGTCTAAAAGAACATCCATGAAAAAAAAATTATAAGTTGATTGAAAATCGGTAACAACCAGAGATTAAAATGAAACTTCTTTCAAAAAATGGGCGGGCTGTGTTCCGACCTTCATTTTTTTTTGCATGACTAATCTCTATTAATTAGACCACTCTTGAAGGTCGATCAACCTAGATTTTTTCTTGGAGTTTTTTTTTTTTTTTTTTCTGAAAATGACGCACAAAATTAACTACTCGGATCATTTTGAGTGGGCCCAAATTGTATATGAACTGATGAATCTCTACCCGAATTTCTAACTACGATTATTAGCCCACAGAGCCCAGAGTAGCGAGAATGGAATTGATCTGCCATGGGCTTAGTTCTGGGGCCCTGCAGAGAGCTAGAATCCGGCCCTCTTTGGCCCATCCAAACGAGGAATTACTTCTATTTTGGCAAAAATAAGTCGAGTGTCTTCCCTTTTCTGTATTTGTCAAATCTGTAAACTAAACTAAAAGCCCAAACCATCTCTCTCTCTCTCTCGGCGGAATTTGTTCTACAAAATCGCTCCCAAGTCCAGGTATTCATCGTGACCTAATTCGTATGCGTGGATATTGCTTTAGTTCGTTCATCTTTCTCCAGATATTACTCCATATATTTCTACAGGCATGGTTGATTAGCAAGCAGTTTTCTTTTCCCCCCGTTTTGTGTTGATTCAGTGCTTGTAATCTCTACGTGTCTGCCAATTTTACATTTTTGGAGCGTTAGTTGGTCGTGAAGGATGAATTTAAGTAAAAGGCATAGGCCTGTTCAACTTTCATATTTTAATTGCTTTTGCTTCCTTCGCTGTGTCAAAAAAATCAAGCAACATCCCAATTCACCAAGAAATTATACCAATCTAATGTTTTTCTCTCGTTTTTTGGAGGCTAGACTTTGATGAAACTTCCCCCCATGAACGGTAAATCAATCAAGACTAGAACTTTTTGATAAATATATTCAGTTCCTTCGTTGTTCTGTTTATGTAGGGCTGATAAACGAACTCATGAGTTGAGCAGTGAATTGTTCGTCTTTGATTTGAAAATGTCATGACTTTTAAGAATATGTTCGGAATTGATTCGTTTATTAGTCAAACTGAAGCTGAATGAGCTTTTAATATGCCGAAAACAAATAAATATAGTGCTTTGATTTTCTTAACAATATAAGCTTATCATACTGAATAGTAGGTTGTTTTAGATTTTTCATTACTTAACGAACTCGAAACTTGTGTTCGAGGTTGGCTTAGTTCTGAAATGAACCAATCTTGAACAAGCTTTTCACAAGCCGAACAAACATCAAGTTCAAAAACTTGGGTTCATTTAACAGCTCTGTACATATCCTTGTGTATCCCTTTCTTTCTAAAATAGCTCTTGTTCATTAAAGTCACCTCCGTTGCACCAAGGTACTTGATAGGTTGATCTGAGTCTATTAGGCCTCATTTCTCTTCTCTCCCTTTAGTCATTTCAGGTGTAAATTTAATCTGACAAAGAGGAAGAAAGGTCAGCCCAATAATTCTTGTTTCCTATTGTGGCAGACCCCCCAGCTGCGGCCTGGGTATTTGTTCTTTTGAACTGTCTTGTTCAAGTGTTCAGCTAGTTGCCCGAACAATGTAGCACTCAGATGAATTGCTTCTATAGGAAGTAAACCCACCCCAAGCATTTTGGTTTGCAATCAAGTTTCTCTACCAGAAGATTTTTCTGTGAATTTTGTAATATATTTGTAATCGCTTTGGGAAAAAGCTGTAATTAGTTATTGCTGTGCGGTGTAAAGGATAGGATTCCCACGTGCCCAAGCGGGCGCAGTTGACATTGAGCTTCAAGAGCAAGCGATATAAATCGTCTTTGCCGTATCCCATATGTCTTCCTTTGTCTCTTCTCATTTCCCTATCGTTTGCGATCTATCTGAACAACTCCTGTCGTTCTATGGTTCGTAACTCATTGGGTGAACCTCAAAGGAAAAAGAGTAGGATGGGGCTACCAGCTAAACATTCATGGTGACCATAACGCTTACATTATTGTTGTGATGATTTTCAAACATAGGTTCCATCTGCTATAGCTTTTGTTGATTTACAGATCTTGTTTGAGTTACAGGATGATTTCGTTTGTTTCTAATCAAATCAAATCGAAATTTTATTTGCTCATTTCACTTTTTGTTTCACTTTGAATGGTTCAGTATGGTTTTGACTGGTCTCGTTGTGCTGTCTGTTTCAGCTCTGATCATTCTGATTAAGGTCAAAGGAGATCTCCCATTTGTTGCTTGTCTATTTCAACAAGAAGTTTCATGTCTGAACTAGACGTCCCGATTTCAACTGCTTTCGGTATGTTGTATCTGTGCAGTATTCAACAAGAAGAAGATTGGAAGCCATATGAGTTAGTAATTGGCTTTTTGTTGTGATCTAAACAGATCCTTTTGCTGAGGCCAGTGCTGAGGACTCAGGTGCCGGTACAAAGGAGTATGTGCATGTGCGTACTCAGCAGCGCAATGGGAGAAAAAGCTTGACCACTGTGCAGGGGCTGAAGAAGGAATTTAGCTATAACAAGATTCTCAAAGACCTCAAGAAAGAGTTCTGCTGTAATGGTACTGTTGTCCAGGACCCTGAGTTAGGACAGGTTTGATCCTAATCCTACTCTAAAAACTAGTGTGCAACTTTATGTGGTGTTTCATTCATTTATGTCACCCTCTGAGGTTGAATTTGATATTAAAAGAAAGTTTTTTTTGTTTTAATCACAAAATAAGTATTTTTTTATTATCGGTAATATTAAAAGAAAGTTGGGGAAATCGTGTCAGCATTCCCTATAGTTTGGTCTTAATTTTCCTTTCATCCCTCTAGTTTTGATTTGATTATACAACTCAACACCTTCCCTCTAGTTTTGATTTGATTATGCAACGCAACAGCTTGCAGTTTGAACCAAAGTTACCGAAGTTAGCATCATTTTAGCTTTTCTAATAGAAAATAATCTGCCACACAGGTGCGAGGGCTTAGAAGGGCATCTGTTCCATCCCATTTGATACCCATCATATAGCCATAGGATACCAAATTTGTTCTTTACTTCACTCATTAACGTTTTACCTGACGCCAGCACAATAATTTATACCTTCTTTTTTCTATCTAACACTCTAAAGTGCTTTCTTCGTTCAAAATTCATACTCTAGTTCTTAGTGTTGATACAAGCAATATGATGGTTGGCACTTGGCACCTACCTTAACAACAATAGCCTCCACAGCAATAACCAAGCCCAACTCCTTAATTAGTGAATCCTCCGCTCTTAAGCGAGGCTCAATCAACTAATATTGCAGGAGCTGCCAGCTGCATAGACCAATAACTGACTCAAAGCACTCCACCACAAATAAGAGTCTTATCCAGGATGAAAACTCCATTTTTTGAAATGCAATCTTGTTATGAACAGAAGCTCAAATTGATCAGTTCCTCCTAATGCCAAAACCAAGTACGACCCATTGAAGCCTCCTAGAATACCTAAGGGGCTGCTAGTAGCTCTTCTGAAGGTAGCTTAGAGCCATAGCCATTGAGTGATGCCCGGAGTCTTGAGGTCTTTTCCCTTTGGGTGGGCTCAAAGTCTGCCATGGCTAAATTAGTCTATATCAATTAGTCAAACATAATTGTCTCTAACAAGTGAGAAAGATGCTCTCTCTTTCAATGACAATTCAACAATTCCCCGAATCTGAGTCTTCAAGAATAAATGGAAGAACTGTTCAAATGCACGTACTTCGAAAATATGAAGTGTTGATATATCTAAAGACTTGGCAGAACACATCTTGATACAAGATACGACACCCTAATCAATGGATACGTAGGATACGGATACATATGTGAACTTTTTTCTGTAGATATATGTTTAAACATTCATTTATTTGTGAAAATGCCCTTGGTATTTTTAGATTGGCCTTGCATGTCCCATTCACTTTCAGATATATATGATACATTCATTTCCATGGTATTTTTTATCTTTACCTCAAAATAAACAGAAAGATTTAGTGCAACTCTTCCATGGATACAGGTCATTCAACTTCAGGGTGATCAAAGGAAGAATGTCTCCACTTTCCTTGTGCAGGTGAAAATACTAGATTGGACTTCAATTTTGTGCTCCTATTCACATTTGTGTGTGTCTCGGAACTTGTATTTTACACAAAGGTCATGTTTCTTGTACAGGCTGGCATTGTGAAGAAGGAAAACATCAAGATTCACGGTTTTTAAAAAGCAGCAGATCAATTTCCCACTAAGTTTCTCATCCCCAGGCTATGTCATCACTTAGAATACTATCTTATCTATGAAACACTTTACCAACAATTCGAATGTATTCTCTCAACCATAAGATGCTTTGCCTTCAGTTGTGCTGGTATATGTATGTTTTAAGAGCTTGATACGTTACATTATGATTCAAGTTACTAGTTTGGCTACCTGCTGCCACAACCAATGTCGGTATTGGGAATAAATTTTCCTCTTTGAACAGTACGGAAATGTCAGTCTATTTGTTTATGTGTCTCTTATTGATCGTAGTACTGGCATAGTGCATATTTGCTCTTCAGGGCTAGCCGAAACAATGACATGCTAGCGCTTGTCATGCGCATCCTGAAGTTGGGACATAGGATTTCTCAAGTTTTCCTCGCATAAAGTCTTGAAGAATAAGCCAAACAGCCTAAGCGTTCTTTCTTTTTGCTGGTGTTTGTACTAGTGAAAACTGTTCTTCGTTTGGGGCTCGTCTTATATACCGATCCATTTTGTAGGAGTACGGATATCTCATGCCCTAAGTTAGCTAGTTGGTTTTAGTTGAGTTTAAGTCAACCCTCATGCTCTGGCGGTTATTCCGGTTGGTTGGTGGATTTGTTCTCTCCACACTTGACCAGGTTTCGATTATTAGGGTTAAGCCGCTAGAAAGTAATTTTTTGTAAATTTCCTAGTCTCGGCTTGGATGATCTCCTTTTGACCGTACTAGAGAGAAGATTAGTCGATGTGCGTATAAGCTGGCTCGAACACTCTTGCCCATGGAAACCAAAAATGGTTTAGCTGCTCTGGATTTGGAATTACTGCACTAGACGTAGTGTTTGCCATGCACTGTATCCTTACTGTTGGGTCGGTGCAAGTCTCCATTGAGTGGGTCAAAATTGACATGTCTAGTTTGGTCAACTGGCATGATCTGTTTCAAGAACAGGATTTGCAGAAATTTCAGTAATATTTTAGTCTATGGGGTTTGGTTGTGTTCAGTTGCATTTACCTTGCAATTGGGCTGAATCTTTTTCCCTGTAAGCCGAAATTGGACTGATCTTTCGTTTGCCCAATGTGACCTCCAATAAGTGATTGGACTAAATTTTTGTTAGGTTCGTGTTTTATTTTTAAAATTAATTATCCGACTTGATAAGAGTAGCCTAAAAAGTATCAAATTATGACAAAAAACAATAAAAGTTCATTGTATACGAAAAAACTACTCCTACCAAACAACTGATATTTTTCGTGTCTATAGTGTTGTCTTATACGCTTCAGTCCACATTTTTTACGCTTTTTCAATTCCTCTCGTCGAGACGATTGATTAATACAAAACATGAAAATGAAAAGCTGAACAAAATATTATTTTAACAAATACCAGACCAAAAATTTAGGGGAAACTCACGATCGGTACACATGCTCACTTCATGTATATGGCTACACCGTGGGGTTCATATGTTGTACAGTATACCTATCGTTACAAGAGAGGTATATATTGGGATTTGTACTGCTTAAGCACTAATAATTCAGGTAAAATTGCTAAGGAACAAGTTCATTTTGATCTTGGGCCACGAAATGAAAACAACAAAAGGATTTTTGTGGATATTGCTTTGTTGTCTTGAGAGCCGGTTTGTGTGTACCTTAGACTAATCTATACAATCTCTCGCACGATGTTTCACACTCTACAAAAATACTTCCGCCATCATTTTTGTCAATAAAAGTGTTAGATCATCCCCATTGTAGTAAGCAAATGGGTGTGGATGAGCAAATTTAACAACAATACTCAAAAAACATCCCACATTGTAATAAGCAAAGTTACAAGTCGATCTTTTAGCAAATAATCAAATTTCACCCATTTCATGACCAAACTTAACAACTTTTACCAATAACCAAAACTCAATAACTCAAAAACACCCCACATTGGAATCGTCTCATCAAGACGAATAATTTGGTTTGGTCGGGTGTGTGATTGGAATTCATTTGCGATTGGACAAATGTGAATTGTAGGGGTTTTTTTTTTTTTTTTTTAGGGATGCAAAAAATAACCAATGTGGAGGTATAGATTATTAAGTTTGATTATGGACTAAATGGATAATCAAATGCTGAGGTGACACATTTTGGTTATTGATTTTGATTATTACTATTGCGGATGCTCTTAGATAGAAACAATTATAATTAACAGGTTTTAGCTATCTTTAATGCACTAAACCAAACAAAATCCATTCCCATTTAATTTTTCCCTTGCTACGAATTAAGAAGTCAATTTATGAAGTAGTTAATGAAGCATGTAGATTAATGTTCTTTGGTCTGGTCCCCGAGATTAATTCTAGAGTTCAATTTATCATTTAATTATATATTCTATGAAAGCTATAGATGATCACCAAGCTGTTACTGAACTGACTTAAGAGAAGAGAAAAAAAGAGGAAAAGAATAACTCTTGAATAACTAGTTCGAATCGATATCACAAGACCAAGTCTCTGATCAGAGTCTTCCAAGCATCCAGAATGCTAAAGTCTCTGGCGACTATCTCAACCTTCAACTAAGCATAGGGTTCATGTGTGTGTACCTTGGAATGAGTTAATAATGAGAAAAACACGCGGTGATATATATATATATATATATATATATATATATATATATATATATATATATCCACATAAAAGTAAAGATCTCACGTAGCAATATGAACCATGATGAATCCCAAGGGATTCGGGCCTCAAACAAGTGAGCATGATAAAATAATAAATTATTACCCTCTGTGAGGTCGCATGTTCGAATCCTATGGATCAAGATGCACTTAGAACTCTTTCCGGTAATCAAGGGATTTTGGAGAAACAACAAAATCAAAATTGTTAACGAGCTTTGACTTCTTCTATGTATATTGAAGAGTTTATTAATGGAAAAGACCGGCAGGGAAAAGAAAATAAAAATCCTTGACTTAGAGGTCACCAAATCCATTAAGTTTGTCTTTTTGCTATGACATGCACTCTCAATGTCACTGTTGAGTGTTGTCTCCAATTTCCTGCGGTTTTAATTTTACTGCTTCTTCCGTCCCAAAATGTTTAGACTCTTGTTTTTGGTCTGAATGCCATTTTCATAATCCTTTAAATTGTACGCATGGCAGCGCTACACCATTTAACCCTTGAAATCAATGAAATATGAGTTTTTTCTTCTTTTTATTACATAAACTATGCATATTTTCCCTGCTTAGTCCTTAAACTATCAATTTGATGATTTCATCATCTCAACTGTCATACAATTACCTACTTAGTTCAATAGATAACGGAAATTAAAAATTTGGATAAAAATATCATGTAAGGCCCTGTTTGGACTCTGTAAAGCAGATACTTGATTATGAGAGCCTTAGAGATAAAAATTAATGTGACACTTTAGGATAAAATAATCAAAAAAATAAGTTATTCGCACCCGTTCAAACAAATTGAAAATTAGAGCACTTAATTTTTTTACATAAGGTTCATATATTATAATTTTACGTGACATTTTATAGAGACTAATACGTACATTTTTTTTTAAAAAAAAGAATGATTTCTTTACATAGAAAGCAAATATTTAATTATGATAGCCCTAAAGATGAAAATTAATCATGACTCTTTAGAATAATATGATCAGAAAAATAATATCTTCGCATCATTCCAAACGGATTGAAAATTCGAGCACTCAATTTTTTTAGAAGGTCTATATACTAAAAAATATGGTTAAAAAAATTAATGCTGTGTTTGGATTGAGATTTGAAATTTTTTTTGAAAAATAGTAGGGGTAATAAGTGGAGAGAGATAGGGAGAGAAAAATTGAAGATAGGGAGAATCTATAGAGAATCTAGGAGGTATTTTTTAAGAAATTCTTTTTAAAAATTAAAGAGAACAAGGCATAAGTGTTTCAATTTTCAATCTGTTAATACCGGTGCGAAGGTCTTAATTTTTGATTATTTTATCTTAAAAGGTCGTAATTAATTTTTATCTCTGAGACTCTCATAATCAAATATCTGCACAGTCGTTACATGGCATTTTCCGTCTAAATTCCTAACTTCCATTCACTATTGGATTAGGTAGGTAACGGTATGATAGTTGATGAGATGAAATCATCAAATTGATAATTTAGGGACTAAGTAAAAAAAAGTGCATAATTTGTAAGATAAAAAGGGAAAAACTGATGAAAATCTTTATAGGTTACACAAATTAATTATAGTGAAAATTCGTAGATAGACTCGCATATTGTTTTTCTATGCAGGGTTCGGTACCGGCCGGTACCAGCCGGTATGTTCTGTTTCAGTACAAATCCAGTATCTTTGACCTCCATTTCCGTCTCGTCCAATTTTTCGACTGATCTCGGGAAATTCCGGCGTACCGGAAAAATCTCAGCCGAGATATAGTAACCGGAAATTTCGTCCGATATATTTTGCTTAACTGGGCCAGATTGCAACAAGCATCTTGGTCGGATCGCAACAGAAAGAGAGGAGAGAGAGGAGTTATACCTGTTTTGCGATTTTGCCATGAGAGAGAGAGAGAGAGAGAGAGAGAGAGAGAGAGAGAGAGAGACGTAGTCCAGCAGCAGTAGCAGAATCTAGAAAGGGGAAGCCGCTGGTAACTGGGTACTAGAAGGAGAAGATATGTGTGAAACCCTAATAACACATTACTTTATTACCCCTTACACAGTTACACTTTAGTATTGTGTCCGTGGGCCATGTGGTTGATTGAGAATGTTTATTTATTCGTTTTCTATTTCTCTGAGCCCAAAGTTCTTTTACATGAATAAAGTTAAATTCCAAGTTTTGATTGCTATGAGTGTTTTTCCTAATTTTTGGATGATTAGATGAGAGTTATATAATGACAATTTAATTTTTGTTGTCTAATGAGAGTTTATGTTATGATGAATTGGATGTTATGAGAAAAATAATGAATTTATAACTATATGTATTGGTAATTGTGCTAAATTTAAAACGGAAGTCGGTGTTTGATCAGTACTGATATATACTGTACCAGTCGGCAAACCAATACCCTTGTCCAGACGATATTCAAAACCTTGATTTTATGGAAGTCTTTGACCTCATCAAAAAGATGCTCCTTGGACGTTTACATCGAGTACCGATGGGTATCGGTCAATTTAGAGGGGTGGACCACTTTCATTTTTCCAGAGGGGCCATGACACTGATAGGTTTCAGCAAGCGGACAAATTCACCACAATTTAGGTCAACGTCAGATGATGACAATCCATAACCATAATCCAATCCGTGTAATAGTCGAATTCTGAAAATCTTGTTGGCTTAGCTTATCAAAAAAAAAAAAAAAAAATCTTGGCTTGGGTTTTTTTTTTTTGCTAAATAAGCCAATATATTGCACCAATGACTAAGCAAATGGATCAGACTGTTTACATCCTAAAAGTGCCACCCAATGAAAAAATTCCACGTGGCCCCGAACGGTACGGCGGTTGCGTAAAACCTGTCCCAGTTGAGTACCAAGTACAGAGGATTGCGGGAGTTAAAAAGGGCACTATTTTATGACAAACGGTGTCGTTTTAAAGTGAACCGATGTCGTTCGAGTAGTATTTAAACGATGGTTTGGGAGGTTATTAGATCTAACCATTAAATTGGACTTTACGATCATCGAACGGTGTCCTCACTGCCTTGTTTTATAACGGAAATTAGATGCAATTGCAGGGAATCATTTTGGAAAGCAAACACGTTGCATTGATTCACGTTGCTTGGAAATAGGAACCACGATCCAGAAAGTGGCCATGAACACCATGATCAAAGCAAGCAGGGGAAGAAGGAATTCTGGAAATGTCAAGGTAACCGTTCGAAGACCCCCCTCAACCGTTTTATGTGACCAACGTGGATATCAATCGAAGACGTGGGGGTCGAAGGCAAGTTCAGCGTCTATAAATAGAAGAAGCAATTGAAGAGAAAGGACACACGAAAAATCCATATCATCTGACAATTCATACAAAATGATTGCTTAGAGATCTATCTTAGATTAGTTTTAGTTTAGAGTAGGGTCTTTTTTGTAAGTTGAAGGCTTATTTGCATGTAAGACTACTTTCGATTAAATTCAAGTTTTCTTATTTCCTTTAAGTTCTTTTCTTACCAAAGAATAGTTGTTTGCAAGTTCGCTTTTGATTAAATTCAGTGTGCTTGCATTTCTTTATTATTCTTGATAGAATCTTAAGAGTGTTTGTATACAAACTTACCTTTGATTAAATTCAGGTTTGTTTGTGTTCAATCATCTTTTCTGATTTCGAAGCGCGTCAATCTTTTATTTGGTTGATACCTTAAGGAAAAATCCTCTTAGTTGAGGTAATCGAACGGATAACACAATTGCCTGATTGAAATTAGTGGTTTCAAATCATTTTGAAAAGAGTAATTTCTTCTTTGAAGTTATTTCTTTTCTGGCACTCCCGCACACAATTATTTGTCAATTGATTTGAGTTAATTCAGCCCAAACAATTTTTGGCACGCCCGGTGGGACCTCGAAGGTACCAGAATGCCAAGGTTTCGAAAGCAAATAGGGACACCTGTTGGTGGTCAAGTGCCAGAGGAACAAGCTGTGCCAGAACAGGCCACGGAACAGGGAACACCTATGAATCATGAGTTTCCCCAATTGGCTTCCGAAATGGGAGAGCTCCCTTATGAGGAGCCTTCTTATGAAGTACCTCCTTATGAAGGGCCTCCAAATTTCCAAAAGGGACAAGCCAGTGGTAAAGACCATGATAAGGAGGAAATGTTCAGAGAAATGATGATAGCTTTTCGAGAGATGGCTCAAACACAAAGAGCCATGATCAAAAGCATAAGAAGTAGGTTGCCCAACTTAGAGGTAACAAGAAACAGCCCAGGGAATATTGGGCTAGATGATCATGCTAATTCAACTACTCACCAAAGTCCCTTCGAAGGAAGGCTTGGAGAGGATGTTGGTCAGGGTAAGATAAGGTCTAGAAAGGGAAAGGAAAAAATGTATCCAGAGGAAATACCACAATCTTGGTATGAGCCTTTAAAGCCTACAAAGCCTGTCTTCGAAATCCCAGATCAATCTCATGGAATTCCTATTGGGATTCCAAGAAATGCCAGAGACAGGCAAAGCGTTAATCCTCTTTTCGAACCCACACTCGGGGGATGGGAGGATGATGTAGAGATAGAACGAGGTTATAGACCTGAGAAAACGAGGGATAACACACAGCCTTCTCGTCAAAGTCTTCCAAATACCAAAAATCCCACCACAGCGGTTTATGGAAGCCATAGGCCTGCTCGGGTGAACACTACGGCCGACCCAATGCAGCAACCCTGGTATGGGAGACTTCCCAGAGAAAACCAAGGGGATTTTAACGCTATAAGGGAAACGCATAGAGATGACTTGGTAGAACCAAATCCACCGGTAGGAAATCAAGAACAAAATTTCCTTGTAGGCAACCCAATACTAAGAGACCAAGTTATGGATCTCATACAAGAAGTTTGTGGGCCTCGAACTCGGGGGGTACAACCTCAAATCTATAGAAAACCATATCCAGAATGGGTTGACACAACATTTCAGATCCCTAGAGAATTTAAGATCCCAGACTTTACTTTGTTTTATGGGGATGGGAGACAATCTTCTATAGAACATATTGCTAGGTTTTCTGCCCAATTTAAGAACTTGGCTCAGAATGGTTTCATGAAGTTGAAATTGTTCCCAAATTCTTTGTCTGGGCCAGCTTTTGCATGGTACACAAACTTGCCTGCAGAATCGATAACAAGTTGGTTTCAAATGGAAGAGGCATTTCATGCACAATTCTTTAATGCTGAGCCTGAAGTCTCTATGGCAGATTTGGCTAGGCTAAAGCAGAAACCGGATGAAAAGGTAGCAGATTTCATATCTAGGTTCAAAAGGGCTAAGACCAAGTGTAAACTCCATCTGCCAGAGGCAGAGTTTGTGAGATTAGCACAGGATGGTTTAGAAAGAGAGCTTCGAAAGAGGTTTGATTCTACAGAGTTCAGGAACTTTGCAGACCTAACCTATAAAGTTGCTAGATATGAATCATTGCTAGAGGAAGATATGGATAGGCATAATTCCTCTTATCCAACATATTATAGGGATCCTAATTATGAAATAGATGCTGCTGAAATTATAGAGCACGAACCTTGTGTTTGTGAGCCCTTAATTCAAAAGAATGTCTCTCTTGGGCAGAAGTTCAAACAAAAGGAAATTACTAAAGTATATTCTTTTGATATATCTAAAGCTGATGAGATCTTTGACTTCTTGTTAAGAAAGAAAATCATTAAGCTGCCTTTGAATATGAAACTGCCCACAGTGGAAGAAAGTAATGGAAAGACCTATTGCAAATGGCATGATTCTTGGTCTCATTCAACTAAATCTTGTAATGTTTTTCGTGACAGGATTCAGGAACAAATCAAGAAAGGAAGAATCAAATTCCCTGAAAAGACTATGGGGATAGATGCAGTGCCTTTTCCAAAGGTAGAAGAGGTTAACACCAGTGTGCCCTCCTCACTGGCTCGAACTGTCAAGAAATATTGGCAGGACAAAGAAGTACCAGTGAACATGAATACTGTTCAATATGGAAGGAGCAAGCCATACGCTGGCCACCCTCGAGGCATGGGAGCGAGGCCAAGTTCCTATAGGCGAGCCAATGATGGTTTTTCTTTGCAGAAATTCTCAGGTAATAATCACCTGCCTATGCTAGAAGCCTCATTTTTGGAGTGCCTGTGTGTAGGATGCAGGGCCAACTATTTGGTTTTCAAGGACTTGGATAGAAAGGGCGTAAGTTTTTTCCCAAAAGAAATGGGGATGAAAAGAATGGCCCCAGTTCAAGCAAAGCCAAGTGACAGCAAGTCTTGGTTGGCACCAAAAAGGGACATGCCTACTAGCCCTGTTCCAGCTATTCACAGAAGGGAGCTGCCACCTTCGAAGAAGGCCAATGTTGGCCAGACATCGAAGGCGCAAGAAGAGGCCAAACAAGAAGAATTCACCTTGGTGAAAGGGGTTCCTGACTGGTTTCTGAAGCAAGTTAAACCTGATTTGTTTCAAGGATACAAAGGTTCAAACAGGAATGCGAGCAGAACTTTCAAGCCACCAACTTCAAACTCTGGAAACTGGGTGTTGATTAGGGATCCCAAGTCTCAATTACCACAGATGGTTCCATTGCTCTCAAGAACTCAAAAGAGAAAGCTCCAGAGGAAGTATACGCTCTTCCAGTCAGGAGAATCTTCAACGGGGGAAGAATCAAGCAGACGAGCAAAACCTAATCCAAGGTTTGACAGGATCGAAAGGGACCCAGAGGAATTTCGAACCCAGTATCACGAGAGGGAGACTTTGGAAAAGGTTGCCTCTGCTATGCTCGAAGAAGATCTTGATCCACTTTCTCCTAACTCGCTGGCTAGTTATCAGTCTGGTTTGCTCGAGGCCATGGTGGTGGAACAACAGGGGATGGAAGGAACCTTTTCCCCTATGGAGGTATCCACACAAGAATTCGAAAAGAAGGATGCTGAGGAGGCCGAAGCAGTCAAACCAATCAAAGAAGTGGCTACAATCCAATTTGGAGATCAGCCAGAAGTACAAGTTAATATGGTTTATCCAAGCTCTATGCATTTCTTCTCAAATGGTCAGACGTTCAAAGATCAAGATACTGCTTGGTCGAGCTTGAGCGAGCCAGAGAATTCTGAAGAAACTCTGAGTGATAAGGAGTTAAATATCATATGCAACGACTGTGACTTAAAAGAAGTATCTCAGATCGAGATGGGTAAGAACTTGGTACGTGAAATTGAGCAGAATCAAGAAAGTCTAGAGGTAAGCTCAAAAGAAAGTGCTTGTTTCGTGTCAGATTCCATGTCCGACGTCGAATACCCCCTGGTAATAGATTTAAATTATGTGGAAATTTCGTATCCATTTAAACTACCTACTAATGCAATGAGACAACATTTGCGTCCATTGTATATCACTGCACACTTTGATGGAGTCCCACTTAATAGAATCTTGGTGGATAATGGGGCTGCGGTAAACATTTTGCCTTTCCAAACTTTAAAAAAGTTAGGAAAAGGAAAAGCAAAATTGATCCCAACCAGCACATCCATTGCAGGATTTACTGGGGAAAGCCAACATGCCAGGGGAATCATTTCCATTAGATTGGCAGTAGGAGGAATAGAAACTGATACCGTTTTCTTTGTAGTTGACACATATGCTAAATATAATGCTTTATTGGGAAGAGACTGGATTCATGTTAACGGATGTATTCCTTCCTCTATGCATCAGGAATTAATGATTGTTAAGTATGACAAAGGCAAGGAAGTGGGTGTCGAAGGAGTCAAAGCTGATCCACATCCATTTGCTGCCACGGCAAATTTTGCTGAAGCAGAAATGTACAAATCGGATGTAGTTCCTTTGAGTGAACTACTTCAAGCAGCCACCCATCCAACCAACGAGATGGAACTGGGGGAATTGGCAGAGCTGAAATCGAAGCTGAAACAAGCTGTTGACTATGAATCAGACACCCCAAAAGATGATGCTGCTTGATGTGAATCCAAGAAAGAGGCTGAAGAAAAAGCCAACTCATTGGCTTTAGTAAAGTATGTTGCTCTGGGGGTCGAACAGAAGATCCAAGAAGAGAACATATGGGAAGAGGTTATGCAGAACAATAACCCTCATGTGCAAGAAATCCAACTCACTTCTGAGGAACGGGTTGAATCACAAGATCTGTTGGAAGAAGTAAGGTTGGGAGATGCACAAAACCCCAATCCAGTGCTTATTAATAAACAGCTTGAGCCTGGTATGAAAGCTGAATTGGTGGCACTATTGAAAGCCAAACAAGGAATGCTTTGCATGGAGTTACAAGGAACTACCTGGCTTGGACAGGGGATTGGTGGAGCATAGGTTACCTATCAAGCCACAATTCAAACCTGTGAAACAACCAACCAGGAAGATGAGTCCAGAAACTATTGCAGGTGTTAAAAAGGAAATGCAGAGACTTCTAGATGCAGGCTTCATTAGAACAGCCAGGTATGTTGAATGGCTATCTAATATAGTTCCAGTCCCTAAAAAGAATGGAACTATCAGAATCTGTGTTGATTTTCGAAACCTAAATACTGCGACTCCTAAGGACGAATACCCAATGCCTAATGTGGATACACTTGTGGACAGTTCTGCTGGCCACAAGATATTATCCATTTTAGATGGGCATTCAGGGTACAATCAAATCTGCATAGCAGAAGGAGATGTGCATAAAACAGCATTTGCCTGCCCAGGTAACATTGGCATCTTCGAATGGGTCAAAATGCCATTTGGGCTAAAGAATGCTGGGGCCACATATCAAAGAGCAATGAATACTATTTTTCATGATTTAGTGGGAACTTTTCTGGAATGTTACATAGATGATATCATTGTGAAGTCAAACTCTGATGAGGATCATCTACAACACTTGGAAAAGACATTCCAACAAATGAAACGCTATCAGCTGAAGTTAAATCCAGAAAAATGTGCTTTTGGAGTATCAGCTGGGAAGTTTTTAGGGTATCTAGTTCACAGTAAAGGAATACAGGTTGACAAGAACAAAGCTAAGGCCATCATTGAGGCTAAACCACCTTCTTCTAAGAAGGAGTTGCAAAGGTTTCTTGGTCAATTAAATTTCCTTCGAAGATTTATATCTAATACTGCAGGAAAAACTAAAATCTTCTCTCTTTGTTGAAACTGAAGGAAGGGGAGGAATTCAAGTGGTCAAAGGAGCATGATGAAGCCTTCGAAGCCATTAAAAGATACTTAGCCAACCCTCCTGTATTGGCGCCTCCCATTGAAGGAAAGCCAGTAAAGTTGTATTTAGCTGCAACGCAAGATTCAATAGGTGTTCTGTTGGCTCAAGACAATGAGGATGGCAAGGAAAGAGCAGTTTATTATCTTAGTAGGTTTTTAAACTCTTGTGAATGCAAGTATGCTGCAGTAGAGAAACTATGTTTAGCTTTATTTTACGCTTCTAAGAAACTCAGGCATTATATGTTGCCTAGAATAACTTATGTTATTTCTCAAACTGATGTAATTAAGCACATGCTTTCTAAGCCAGTGCTTAGTGGGAAGATTGGGAAATGGATAGTCTCTTTAATTGAATTTTGTCTTGAGTATGTGCCTCAAAAGTCGATAAAGGGCCAAGCATTGGCCAATTTTTTGGCCGATCATCCAAATGAATACAAAGCACCAACAACGTTGGAGGCTAGTACAGTTGAAATCAGGCCATGGAAATTATGGTTCGTTGGATCAAGAACTATTCAGATGGCTGGAGTGGGCATAATTCTGGAATCCCCCCAAGGCTTGAAAACCAAATATGGTTTTAGACTCAGTGAGGGACAATGTTCCAATAACCAGGCAGAATATGAAGCATTGATTATTGGACTAGAAATTTTGCTTAAATTAAGGGTTAGTGTTGCTGAAATCTTTGGAGATTCTCAGTTAGTGATTAACCAACTAAATGGACAGTTTAAATGTACTAGTCCAGCGCTGATAATTTATTATCAGTATGCTAAAGAGTTAATGGATCAATTTCATATGCTTACTTTAACTTATATTCCTAGGATCTTTAATGAAGAGGCTGACGAAATAGCTCAAAGAGCGTCTGGCTACAAAGTTTTGTCAGAAGTTGAAAAGGAATTTTGTCAATTAACTTTGAGGAAATCCTTGCCTATGTTACACAATAGGTTGACGGACTTCGAAGTATTAAACGTCGATGCTTTAACCCATCGAAATGCTGATTGGAGGCAAGCATTGATTGAATATTTAACCAAGCCAGACAGTGTTGCAGACAAGGCAACCAAATTAAAAGCAATGAACTATATAATGTATAATAATGAGCTATTCAAGAGAGGAATGGATGGTCTTCTTTTGAAATGCTTGAGCAAGGTAAATGCATTTAAAGTAATGGCTGAAGTGCATGAGGGAATCTGTGGAGCACATCAAGCTGGCATAAAAATGAGATGGTTAATAAGGAGATACGGGTATTATTGGCCCACCATCCTCAAAGATTGTATAGATTATGCAAAGGGGTGTCAAGCCTGTCAAAAAACAGGTCCACTCAAGCATTTGCCAGTCACAGATTTGCAATATGTAATAAAACCATGGCCCTTTAGGGGATGGGCTATGGACATGATTGGGATGATTTATCCTCCTTCATTGGAAAAGCATAAATTTATCCTAGTAGCTACTGATTATTTCACAAAATGGGTAGAAGCCCAAGCTTATCAGGAGGTCAAACAAACCCACGTAATAGATTTCATAAAGGGGATCATATACAGGTTTGGGAGTCCTCAAACGATAACAGTGGACAATGGTTCCATATTCGAAGGACGATTGGTGAAGGATTTTCGCCACGAACCATGGAATTTCATTAATATATACTAGTACTTATTATGCTCAGTCCAATGGTCAGGCAGAATCAACTAATAAAAAAAATTATCAAGAAGGGGATCCAAAAAATGGTGGATCAAAACCCAGAAATTTGGCATGATCTGTTACTTGATGTGTTATGGGCATATAGGAATACAAAAAGGACTAGTACAGGTACCACACCATTTGCATTAACATATGGGCATGACGCTGTGCTACCCATGGAGATCACTGTAAGATCCCAGAGAGTAGCATGTCAGAATGATTTAGACACAGGATCTTATCATCAGGCCATGCATATGGAATTGGAAGATATTGATGAGGCTAGAATAAAAGCCTTAAACCAGATTATGCTACAAAAAGCAAGAATAGCCAGAAGCTATAACAAAAGAGTGGCTCTTCGAAGCTTCGATGAAGGAGACCTCGTATGGAAAGTTATCCTCCTATTAGGGATAGGAGAGTTAAAAAAGATGGATTAGGAAAATGGGCACCAACATGGAATGGGCCTTTTCAAATCCATAGGGTTTGAAAGGGGGAGCTTATCATTTGAGAAATTTGAATGGTTATGTTCATCGAAGGAAAATAAACGGAAGACATCTGAAAGCTTATATCCTTCCATATGGGAGTCCTTCCACAAGAGGTAGTGTAAATAAGTTTGGTTACACATTGATGGTTCTGACTGGCTGATTTAGTGTTGAGTGATTGATGCTAAAAGCTTTTTTACAAAAAAATTACTCTATTAGCATTTGAAGACACAAACGAGTCACCATACTACTAATCGAAGCTATAAAGAATCGAGAATAGCCAAGCAAGAGTTTTCATTTCATTAGTAAAAAAAAAAAGGACCCAAGCAGGTCTAAGTACAAAACAGACCCAAATAGGTCTGAACAAAAAAAAAGACCCAAGCAGGTCTAAGTACAAAACAGACCCAAATAGGTCTGAACAACAAAAAGACCAACTCTGGTCCAAAAAGCAAAATGAAGACCATTGGTGATCTTCATAGTCCCAAAGGAGAATCTTCAAGAGGATCCTCCCTCTGGGGGACTTTTTGCCTCATGAGCCGAGAGGACGGTCGAAAGATCATCCCAGGTCCTAGCCAGCAGCAGAGGGCGTGAAGCTGTTTCCACACACACCAGCTGGCTTCGAAGCTGAGCGATCTCACTTCGAAGGGCCTGGGACTCAGCGTGGACGTCTCTTCAGCTCCATGATCATGTTAGTCAGGTGGCCAATTGACTAGTGAGATCACAAGATTGGATGTGTTTTCAGCCATGTTGTTGGTTTGAAAGAGATGCTGTGATCTATCGACGTCTAGGTGTATTTATAGCCAAAGAATACGGGGAATCCGCTCATATTTATTACCATTATTAAATGGGTTGCAGACGCGTAAAGCCTGAAGGTGAAGGGTTTGAGAGCATAGGCGTCATACGTCAGAAGTATATGATCTGTTACAACTTACGAGGAGACGGCTAAGAAACTACTGGAATTAAATGAGTTAGTTGAAACGATTGGAATTACACTAGATTAGTTTTCGAAGTATCAACACATTCGAAGCAAAAGTAATAAATATACATGGAATAAAGGAGCACAGTATGGAGAGAGGATTTCTGTTGTATTTTCCTTCATGCTATTATGTTTTCATTAATACATTAAATAGAAAGGGATGCTAGGAACACCAGTCTATTGTCCAAAGCCCATTAGATAAAGTCGCTACATGTAAATAATTTCTTGCGCATCACAGTTTTACACAAATGTTACATTGGAGAACCTATCTAGATGGCTATAATAGTATCATGTATGAGATCTCTAGGGATCGAAACCAACTTAGATTACAAAGACTTGAACTAGCTTCATGAATTGATTCTAGCTCCCTATCAAAGCTTCCATTTTAGGGAATGAGCTCAAGCCCATGTCTTGTCTTCGAAGCAGCAGCCCTGTTCAAGCACATCAGAGTGTTAGATGTGTCTATACCTAAGTGGCTTTAGAGTTCAAGGAAATACATGTGGTTGTATGTGCTATGGTTTCGAAGTTTTTTCTTCACATGAATTTCCAAGGCTTTAAAAACTATAAACGTTGAAGCATAATTGGATGGCTTGCAAATTTGTGGCCAATTTTGCCCTTCGATTGGGTAGCTACTGGTTGCGATGTTAAGGGTAGTTTCTTCTTTCAATTGGGTAGCAGCTAGAAAATCTAAACCAACAATATGCCAATCTTTTCTTGAAAAAAATAGGACATCTTACCATCAAGGCAGGGGTTTTGTCGTCACCCATAAAACAATGACCATCTTTAATTTCTGAATCAGTGACAGCAGAATCTATGAGGACATATGATGATGAGATAAGCACGGTGAATGAGTCCCTTAACCTTGTTAATATCATAATAGGTAAGGATTTGAAGTACTAAGCATATCCTTGGAAGTAATTATCAACAATGTGTCGAACCTCTTTATTGTTTGTCAATTGTCATGCCTTATCACTTGTGATCATTGGTATAGATAGTATAAATTTGTTTTTGGCTTCGCGAATAGCAACTTTTTGTGGAAATAGGACATATTTTGATCCCCAAGCTTAATCCCATTAACCTTGATTCTTGCTTGTAGAAAGCTCCACCAGTACTAGGACAGTAATAGTATAGCGAGTAATAGCAGTTTTTTTTCCCACTGAGATAATAGCAGAAGGATCAGGACTAGATAGGATATCCAATTGATCTCGAGATTTTCTTTGGCTAAAATAACTCTCTCAAAATGTTGCTATAAGTAGAGGAATTCAGGGTTGTGAGTCTTCAGAGATCTTAGCTTGGAGTTTAACCGATACACGTAAGCCGCCCCAGTGCCTTGCCGAACTTCATTTGTTAAATTTTGGATAATTGAACCAAAATTTAAAACACTTAAAAGCTCGAATCGAGAAGATGGTTTGTACCTCAACCATAAGTTCATAACAGAACTAGGAAAAAGGTCAGAGATGCTAGGGCGGAGAAAGGTGGCTCCAAAATTTGGAAAGAGGCTAGCTATTGCCTATTGATGTTCAACATCCTGCCCAATTTGCTGAAGATAATTAAGCATGTCCTGTTTATTGCTCAAAGTGTGAAAGCAACCGTTAAATGGAAGGTCAAAATATCTAAGCAATCCATGCAATTATTGGGATCCTGCCTAGCACCTTTATGCACACGAAGGCCAACCAGCCCTTGCATCTTCATGCTTAACAACATTAAAATCACCAAAGAGGAGCCATGGCACATTACCAGAGAATAATGGACATGGAGGATAGGACACCCCAAAGTTTAGTTCTAGCTTCTTTTCTGTTATCCCAATAAATCCCACAGTAATTTGAATGAAGTTTTTTGTTTGACACATTTGTGGTTAGTAGTTATGTTGCAGTAGTAACTTGAACAGATTGGGTAGACTCATTTGAGGGGAGAATTATTTCCCATTTCGGATAAGGAAAAGGAAAGAGGACAATATTCTGCTGATACGAAGGAAATTGCCATAGAATTTCATAGGGTTAGAATATTACCACATGTAGAGGGAAAGTTAACCTTCTTATATCTCTCGGACAGAGGTTTCTAATGAATCAGAGGATAGCATTTGTGGATTTTTTGGCAAATCAGAGGATAGTGCATGTGACTTCCGCTTGTTCTGGTGGAGTTGGCGGCTGAAACTGGTCGCTCCAGGTGTGATTCTAGCCCCTTAATGTTCTCGCCTTTTTTTTTCTCTCCAGTTCGTATTTTCTCTTCTTGTGGTGCAAATGGCAAGAGAAGATTCATACCTCACGGATGTTTTCCGGGGTAATGCGTATAATTTTTAGGGGTGATAGTATTTCTATCAGCCATTTATGTAGGGCTATCATGCACGGCTTGCGTATGGTTCCAATTATTGCATACATGGTTTTGTTTTAGTTCTTCCCGCGTTCATATTTCTGGGCCATTGTAAGGTCTTGCTATGATCACAATAATGTCAATCCCTCTTCGAATTTGTCGTTAAGATGCTGCTGGAGTAATTATGGAGGTGGTGTTTTGTTGTGGCCTTCTTAGGTGCCCTAGATATTTTGGTGATGTGCATGCATAATTATTTCTTTTTCCCTTGGTTAATGAAATAAATAATTTGCCTGTTTTTAGTACGTTTGTATAGCACACTTATCTAACATAGAACAATTGTTTATTTATTTTGTTGCTGCTTGGTTTTAGCTTCACCTTTTACATTGTTCATCTAGAGAGTATTAAATTATTCCGCTGAATAATAATAACTAGCATCTATGATTTCACATTACCTTTTTTTTTTTTTTTTATGGATATGGTTATGTTTATACAGGTGTAATTTTGTTACGGCTTCTTTTGTATACCATGGATGTTTATGTCTCTGGTTGTATAGCTATTTGTCTTTTCCCAGTTAATAATGAAATAAATTGATTCGCTGTTTTCACTGGCTTTCCTTTACCTGGTTTTTGGCATGGATATGATGTGGGTAATTTTGGACTGAATGTAGTCTCCTTCTGTAATTAATACTATTATTGTTATGTTGTTCATTGATTGTATCATTTTTTCTGCTTTACCTGCTCCGTTACAAGTCCACTGTGAAGTAATATGCCGACTTAGCTTGGAGGATACATTATTATGGTCATTCACTAGTCCGTTTATTCGCTAGACTTTGGAGAAGCACCCAACCTGTATGCACAGTGTTCGGCCCTTGTATTTCCTCATTGCTTCTGAGGCTGAAAAAGTGGTAGCTGCAATATCGTACCAAGGAGAGAATGAATTTACGGACCATGCCACAAATTCATTCATGACTATAGCTCCAAGTATTTTCGATGGATGCTAGGAGATCATTTGGGGGTTGTGCAAGGTAGAGATTACCCATCTCAGATTTGTGCGCTGCTACTCACCTCAGTTGTTTGCTCTGTTCGACGCTGCAATCGACGGTTCGTGCTCCTCCTACCAAGGTTTGGCTTTATCTCAGGTGGGTTTTCCGATTTAGGTTTTTCTTTGTGGTTTGAATGTTGTTTCGTTTGACCTATCTACCTATAAGAAGGTCATTCTCGCGGTTTATTATTAACAATCAAATGTTTAGGTAATGTTGGGGTGATTATTTGCTGTTGGAGCTTATTTTTCATTTTTCAACTTCCGTTGTGTTTGCGATATTTGTGTTATTTCTAGCGGTGCTGTGGCTGGGCCGGTTCTCTTGTGGGTTTAGGGCTTTACAATCGAAATTTTCATGCCAGACTTGTGTGTTTATCGACGATTATTCGAAGTGTTCCTATTGAGGATTGATCTGACTAAAACATTAACCATTGTGATGTTAGCGAATGATGCAATGTTGCCTATAAAATTAATGTACATAATTCCGAGATCAAATCCTAATGCCGATGCATGCGTTGTTATGCCTCAAATACGTATGACTCCGTATGATTCTGAGTACAGGTACTGTTTAATGAAACATCACTTAAATTTGTTGTTCTAAGTCTTGCCATTATCTGAAATTTGACTTAGTTTAATTACATGTGAACCAAAAAAATTTATGCTCTGAATTTGTCCCTAATCGGGCTTTATTTGGTGTTGCTACTATTAATTGAAATAGGGGTATTTTCAAGTTCAAAACATGGTTATTCACTGAAATTGGTAGCTAAGTTTGCAAGTTAAGAGCACTAACGTTTACCTCTCAATGTACGCACCTTGAACTTCTTCAAACATATAGTACATCACAGGCACAAAATTTACAGGCATGAGACTCCGCGTGCTAGTACGCATCGTTCACCTAGTTTATATATAAAAGGGGTTGCTAATTGGTACTGTTATTTTCCTTTCTCATTCTTGTGTTGTACGTCCAAGGACCATTTAGAAATTTGCTTTCCCAGGTCGTAAGGTTTTAGATTCGAAATCTCATGGGTACTATCAACTCCTTTAGAGCTACTGGCCAAACCATACAATGAGAATGGGTCCACAGGATTAGTTGAGGTGTCCATAAGCTAGCCCAAACACTTGAGTTATCCAAAAAAAAAACACCCATAGAGTCAGAAAATCTTTACCTGGTGGTCGAACAATGGTTGTGCTTCGCATTGTATAGAGCGGCTGCAAAAACTTTTGAAATTCGACAAATACTTAAGCTCCAAATTTGTTAGCTTAGGAAAACGAGTGACATAATGATCAACTTCTTTTCCTTTTTGTTTCTCCGCCACTGTTGCTTCTATCTTTGGACAACCTCCTACCACATTCATCAATTTGTCACAATTGATGATGAGCATTGACACCAAATGACAGAAAGACGACTCCGTTTCTTTTTCAGGTATCGGGAAAACTTGTTTATCCCATATCTCTGTAATCTCAGACAAGGAAAGAATTGTCAACCGTTCCAAGGCTGGGAGAGCGACCTGAAAAAAGCTGTTTAGTTACAACTCATTCCGTTTGTGACTAATGCAATCAAATGCAGTCAAATCAAGTAGTTGTGACTAATGCAATCAAATGCAGGCAAATCAAGTTGTATTCAGTAAAAGGTTGTGCTATTGATTAAGTGTTCAATACGAATGAAAAAACTGTTCTTTTTCATCAGTTCCCAGTCAGGTAGAGCACAAATTTCAACATTTATAATCTATACGTTCCTCTTTGACTCTTCTCTCTAAAAGACAATCTAACCCTCTAAGGCTCTAAATGGAAAATAGAGCAGATTTTTGCCACAAACACAATATTTGTGACAACTGATAAAATATATAATGAAAAAATTACAGTAAAATTAAAAATAGTTTGTATCAAATAACAATATCTCAACAACTTTCTTTTAATGAACAAAAGATAATTGCACCATTTCTTTTATCTTCTTTAACAAAAAGAACAAAAAGAGGAGGGTATGTGACAACTGATAAATAATTATGTACTAGTGAGAAGGTAAATTTACAATCAAAAGAAAAAGCATTCATACAGAGATGGGTGAGTTTTTTTGTCGACCGATGGGACTGAGGCATCCTACACTCCTGCTCCCATTGGTCAATGGGGTAAAGAAATGAGAATTACGGGTAAAGCAGTATGAGGTGTCCTACTCCCATTGGTCATTGGAGTTCAACACATGGCGAGCAATTTCAAATTTTTATTTCTTTTATTTGAATTTCAAGTTTTAATGCGTAGGAGAAGAAATGGAGTCAATTTTGGTCCCATTCCACATTCTAAAATAAATATTTAAAAAATAAAAAAATTGGTACTTATTTTAAAGCTTAAAATAATGTATTTACGAAAATACTTTTTCAAATTATTTTTTTTGTAGGGACAAGATCCATATTCCTAAATTTTTTCTTGTTTCTTTTTGAAGACGAGAATTTCCCTTACCATACAAGCCACAACTAGTGTTGTGCCCTTGCATAGAAAGCCATCTAAAACCCAATATAAGCTTTACCTCTTTAAGTGCGTAAATAGTTCACTAATGTAAGCTTTGTGTATATATTAGTGTTCATGGCGATGCAGATGTTATCGATTGGGATTCCACAAACTAACATCGAATAAATTTGGAAAAACATCCGCACACACAAAAAAAAATAAAGGTCCTAAGGTCATAGAAAACATGCCCCAAGAAGTGGCTCGATATATGTATTGCCAGTGAGAGGACCTTACAATACAATAAAAATATATGTACAAGTAACAAGGCCTGCCCCATACGTTTGGAGGTTTTGTGTATTGCCATTGAGATCATTAAAGGGCAATGTTATAACTTCACATAAATAAAGAGAAAAGGGAGAGTGGGTTATAAAAAATGAGAGTGCAAAAATCATTCCTCTAATTATTTGTAGTAGATTGCATCTTGTATGTATTGATTTTGTGGTACCGTCTTTCAAGAACCTTATCAGTCAGTCATCAAGAAGATATCTTTTCTCAAATATGGAACCGTTAAAAAAGAAAAGCGCAAGACGCAGGACTCTCGATCCAGAATCATATGTGGAGCAAGAAAATATTTTGAGAAAATTTGGGCTATTTCATGTATATAACTTACTTTGAATTGGGGCCCTATTTTGGACCAAAAACTTGAGGGGTCCTAGGCTGCTTCCTCGTAGACCTTGTGCATATATTATCAAACCGAACTTTCAATAATATAGGTCTTGATTTAGAGTAATTATCTAGTTGTTTTTGGACACCCTCACATCAATCTGCAACGGCCAAGGGACCTATAAAACCACGTGGTGGTGCCCTCCGAATTAAAACTTTTCCCATGATTTAAGCATTGTATGGGTGGAGATTTGCAATAGAATCAATTATTTACAAGAAAGAAGTCGGGGAAAAACAAATCATTAAAAAAAAAAAAACATTTGAGCACCTCATAATGGGTTTTTTTGAGCACCATCATTACAAAAAAAAAAAGTTCCTCACTTAACGAAAGAACTAACCTTTTTGATTCCCTAATAAGAGTGTAAAGCATCACCGGGCAAATGAGTGAAACTTGAAGATCGATCGAGATCGAAATATTCTTCATTAAAGTGGTAAACACACAAGTAAACATTCGGAAGGAATACAATCAATAGCGAAAACTTTCATGTTCCATCTTCAATTCGTCGCGTTCGAAATATACAGTACAAAGCTTTCAAACCCCTGAGTTCAGCATGAAATTGTAAGTCCAAGGTGTTTTAATTAAATGGCGTGTTCACTTTTATATATCTTTTTCGTGTTTGAGTTAATTTATTTTGTTCGAGTAGATAAGCCCAAGTTTTTCATGTTTTGGTAAAGTTCTAAATTTTGAGGATATGATGAGAGGAAGGAAGATATACGAAGTTGGACATAATGTAAAATAAATAAATATATAGTTGGAATTAATTAGATGATGCCATGTGTTCACTCAGATTTCTTACAGAAACACCTCCTACATGTATAGTATAGTATATTAACTTTCATTACCAAAAAAAAAAAAAAACATTTGAGCACCATCATTAAAAAAAAAAAAAAGTTCCCCACTTAACGAAAGAACTAACCTTTTTGATTCCCTAATAAGAGTGTAAAGTATCACCGGTCAAATGAGTGAAAATTGAAGATCGATCGAGATTGAAATATTTTTCATTAAAGTAGTAAACACCCCGTACGTGTATAGTATAGTATATTAACTTTCTTGTTCAAATTTCAACTGGAACTATTATTTTCCTTTCTCATTCATTCTTGTGTTGTACGTCCAAGGACCATTTATCAATCTACATAGTTACAATAATACCAATGGGTTGGTCTAGTAGTCAAGACTTAAAATTTAGAAATTTGCTTCCTCATAAGGTCTTCTCATTTTTTGAAAATCGGAAAAAATGGAAGGATTTGTTTCCCGATTTTTCAAAAAAGCCAAATTGGATCCGAGCACCTATACATATCGGATCGAGATGGTTTTTCGCGATGCCCACTTATTTTTTTTTAAAAAAATTATTGAACGGCTTGGATTATCCATGCAGAGCCCGGAGTGGGCCTCACATGGCGAGCGATGGACGGCCACCGACTTTTGGGTCGGTGACTGTAGACTTTCTGTTTCTTTACTCTGTTTCTTTACCCCCTTTCCTCACTCCCATCAGTTGACTGAAAAGGGAATGGACAAAAAATCTCAACCTACCTCTAACGAATGCTTTTTCCTTCAGAAAGTCTACAGTCACTAACCCAACCTGACATAGTAACATTTTTATTTTGATTCTCTGAAGTCTTGATCGTACAATATTTTTGGGTTGTCGATACTGATAGAATTTGCCCTTAGACTTTCTTTTACACTACATGTTTACTTGAAGTCCAGGAAGACAATGGCTTAGTACGTATATATAGACCACACATGAATTTTGGTAAAGAATGATATTAGAGTGCCACGTGACGACGTTCCACCACCAAATAACTACTTTAGATGAAATATTATTGGATTGTCCTGAGCCACGGCCAAATTAGAGATAGCGTGAGTGTGTCCCGAACTTGCATGGAGTAAAAATATACTCCTTCAATCACACAAAGGATTTCCAAAACTCCCATTCACATCTCTAATAATATAAGCTTGAAATACGTTTTGTATGAAATTTCAATTTTGTTAATTTGATAGATCTCATTTAGTTTTATTGGACAAACTTTTTAAAATCATACAAGTAAATTATTAATTACAATATGTAGATAGTTTTTTGAAAGGTATAAATCATGATTTTGGATATCCTTTATGGAACGAGGGGAGTATGTTTACTTATAAAAGGACTCATGCAACCAAACTAAGCCCCGTTTGGTTAAATAAGCCAACTGGCTTATTTTTTTGTCCTTACTAAAAAAAATTTAGTATCTGTTAGTTTTTCGTCAATTTTTTGGAGATTATTGCATTGTCATGATGAGAGGAATCTAAAAAGTAAAAAATTACGATCAAAACCTATTTTTTTTAATATAGACAAATATAAGCCAATAAGCCAATTTTTTCGTCTTTATTTAAAAAAAATTGAATTTTGATAATAATTTTTTACTTTTTAGATTCCTCTCACCATGTCGATACAATAATCTCTAAAAAAATTGACAAAAAGCTAAAATATACGAAAAAAATTTGAATAAGGACAAAAAAATAAGCCAATTGACTTACCATTTAGCCGAATGGGGCCTAAGTACTACGGTACAAATTTACAAAATAATACTATTTCTGTACATTGGAGACTCTTCTAAACCAGTTTTTTTATTTTTTAATCAAACCCTTCCAAAATAGTTGCTCCATCAAGTCAGTATTTTCCTATAACTGTAGTTTGGTTTATATTTTCCAAGAAATATTTAAGCAAACGAAATATATAGGTAAACTAATAAAGCATTACCTTATCATTAAAGAGTACCGTTTGTGCATCATGAGCAGAACAACTCTCACTGCTTGTTGCTTTCTTCTCCTTTTTCGGATAGAAGCTTTTGAGGTTTGGTAGATCTCCCAAAGTCAAATCACTCAACCGACTGAAACTTATCGGAATGATATCTTCATGATCTTCTTCTCCTTCATTTCCAATCACTCCTTCCAAGTCCATGCATCTCCATATAGATAATCTTTTGAGCCGAACTAGTCCTCTTGCAGATGACGGGGAAAAGAGATATTTACAACTACAATATCTGACGCTTAAGTTAGTCAAGTGACTGAAGGATTTCGATGGATACAAACCAATTCTTTCCAAGGGGTTAGCTAAATGGATGTTCTCAAGCTTCAAGACCCCAGTTGAATACACAATGTAAGGAGGATAACCTAGTCCACCAACTACTATATTAAATCTGACCAGGTTCTCGAAGGTGAAGTCCTTGGGCAAAAGCAAGGGGTCTGGTATACAAACATATAAAGTAGTTAATCGAGTCAAGGACATTAGCTCATCAAGACTCACACAGCTTATATCACTCCCAGTCCCGTCGGCTTTGTTCCCTCCCATTGGCTAAACCGCCCTGGCATGTACAATTCTTCAAGGCGAAGTAATTTGGATATGACGCCTTTGGGAATCACTTCAAGCTCTTCACAACCGTCCATATCTAACAACCGAAGACGAGTTAACTCTCCTACCTCTTGTGGCAACACCTTTATATTAGAACGCCGTAGGCTAAGTATTTCGAGATGATCCTTTAGATCCTTGAGTATAGCTATGTCTCCCAATTCGCATCCATCTAGGCATAGCATCTGAAGTTTTGCCAATTTTGCAAGCGAAGCTAGGAGAATGGGCGACATTGTTACGCTATTCAAATCTAAAACCACAAGGTTCTCCGTCCCACTAAAAAACCTGTCTGGAACTTGAAGCCCGGATTCGTCATCGGTACAGTCCAGCCGTAAGGTGTGGAGTACCGGACAAACCAATTCGTCGGGCAACTCACGCATATCACGGGGCCTTAAGGAGATCATGGAGCACTGCTCGTAGGTAGATTTCGCCGGCCAATCTTTGACACCGTGTTTGACAAGAAATGAATATTTCTCACCTTTGGCTATTGAAATAGCAACGTCTCGCACAACATCATGCATTTTCACAACATTTTCGGAGTATTTGTCGTCTAATAGCAAACAGCAACTTATGAGAGTACTCACCACTGTACGTACTCGATCTAATGCTCTTTCCAATGAATCTGGCTTTAGATCACGATGGAAGGTCCTCCCCGCCATGTAGTATCTCACCAAGTCATCAATCGATATCTTGGCATCTTCGGGAAATAAGCAACAAAGCAAGAAGCATGATTTGGCATCCTCGGAATCTAACTGATCATAGCTCCACTTTAAGGATGCGTACACCTTTTGGTCGATTCCCTCAATGTCCTTTAGCATGGAATTTTTTAGCTTGTCAAGTGCATCTCGCCAGGCATACATATCCTTACCCTTCAGTGCTGCTCCAATTGCATTAATAGCAACCGGCAAGCCTTGACACTCTTCACAAACTTCCCATGCTGTTTTACGGAATTCATGAGCATCGACATGATTTCCAACCTTTTTCTTGAAAAGGGCCCATGATTCTTCTTTAGATAAAATTTCGATTGCAAATTCTTTGACATCCATATTCTTCCACACGTTTCGGTTTCGAGACGTTAGCACAACTTTGCACCTTTTGTTTCCATCTGTGATAGGAATACCTGTTGGGCAGCCAAACATTTAACAGTTCACATACGACACATATTTTCCCTCATATGATATGGATTCAAAATACTACACTTAGAAACTTAATATCATGAAACCAAAGGGAGTAAATCAATAAACTATAACCTATTGAAAGGGGCAAGCCTCCCGGCTCCCGAATCTTTGTTAATGGATTGACCCCTAACTATTACGTATGAATTTTTCGCATGCTTATTTTAACTTCTTCTATTTAGTTTATTTACCCTAACAATTGGATGGATTTTTAGAGAAATAAGGGTGTTGATATGAACACAAGATTTTGTTCCAAACTTATCATGCAAAATTATGTGACTTTTTATGATTCTTTGGCTTTAATCCAAAATGCTTACCAAAATTTCAGAAACTTCTAGCTGATTTGGGGGTTAAGGTAGATAACTTGAATCCTAAAAAAAAGAAGGTCCCATCTTCTTCTTTATCTTCTGATGATATACGAAATAGGAACTGTCTTTTCAGAGAAGCTCGCAGGACGTTGGACCTAGGTACCTCTTTGGGCATCAATTTTAGAGGGGGGGAGAAATTTCTTTGTTAAACAAGAAATTTGTTGATATGGAGGGAAAAGAAAAGGCAGATAGAATCGGGGCTCTCGATGATTTAGATGTTGATGATCTTTTGGAGGAGGCAAATGATTTTGAGGAAGGGGCTTTGCTTAGGGTGTTTTTGGTGATGTTTGGTTTTTGGCCGTAGGTTTCATGTTTTTTGGTGTGGTTGGTTTCTTGCCTTCTTTTGACTTTGGTTCTTTGGTGGCGTTTTGTTGGTGTGCCTGAGATCCGTCTAATCTTTGTTTCTTCTCCAGAGATTAGTAAAATCATTTTGCTTAGGGAAAAAAAATTCAGGAATACTAGTGCCACGACATTTCGAATAAGTTATGTACACAAAAATCCTACGTACAAATCAATATCATGAAATTAACCAAAGGGAGTACTAAATCAATAAACTAGAACCTATTGAAATATGCAAGCCTCTATGGGGTGTGTTTGGGGCCTCTGGGCGTTAAAGTGGTGTGGTTCAAGTCACCTCCAGCATCACTCGATGATCGATCCATTAATTATGTAGCCTATTTTCAGTGATCATTCGTAAAAACTAATTAGATTGATCCGGTAATCTCTATTACATGATTCATTCATACTTATGAAAAAAGATGGACCACATAATCCTCAAATTAGTCTCTTTATAGTTTTAAGACGGTGACATTGTATAACTATATGTTTGGGCCAAGTTGATTTCCAAATTGAGACACGTACGTGCTGATAGTTTTAGCCTTATTATTTTGTCATTATCATTTAGCTGTATTCTGTTTCATAGTGTACTTACCTTTTTGTAACCAATCTTACCCGTACATGTATATAAAGCACAAGGCTGTATATTGTTAGCTTTCAATTATTAAACAACTTCTAGCTACACGTGGAAATCAATGTCTATCCCAAAGCAAAAAGCCATCTAGCAATTGCTTGAAAAAGAGACGGCACTGAGATTTACGGGGTCTAAAGCAAACATTTTAGAATATGGATCTGAAATCCTAATGTACTACAAATAATAAAAATTACTTCTGGAAAAAAAATTCCTGACGAAGTCATTACAAACAGTAGTTGGAAGCATAATATCCAACTTCAATAACCATTACAATATCTCAAAAATTATTATTTAATCATTATATGCACGCATTTTAGCTGCATATGTACTTATTTTTTAAAAAAAAACTAGCTTAATTAAGTTTTTCCAACATAGTTTTTTCAATAGACAATAACCAATCTTATTCTGTCTTGTGGTATGGTTGACCGAAGGTAAATTTTTATCAGCTTCTATTTTGAAAAGATTATTTTTCTTGAGTCAATTGTAACCAAAACAGTTAACAAAATTGTGTACATAGCCCATGCATTTGGGGAAAAAAAAACCTACTCCATCCGTCCTAACTTAAATGTCCTCTACGATTTTTTGTGTACTTTCAAGCCCAAAAAATTATATATTTTTTACATATTATTTTTTTATTTCCTCATTCCAAATTAAAGTTCTCAACGAGCACTTTAATTTGGTGTAAGAAAATTAAAAAAATAACATATAGAAGTATATTTTTTTGTAGTTTGAAAATGTATGAAAATTTATAAGGGACATTTAAATTGGGATGGATAGAGTATCATTTGCTATCAAATAAGTGAGCACATCAATAAGCTTTCTTAGTTCTCTTGCTGAAACTTTTCTCAAGACAATCATTTTGAAACATAAGTCTCTAAGCAAATCTTCCAAAGTTACATAATAAAACAAGGGATTATCTTATGTTTGAACCTTTTCGCTCGGGCTTTACTTTGAAGTGGGTACTAAAAATGTGTAAGCATGTTAACTTGATTCTTTTACATGCCTCACTTCTATGAGCCTATACAACTGGGGCACCATAAAATTACTTCAAATTTGGGGGCCTAAATTAAGTGGTGGTGTTATGGGCTTCAATCCAACGCCGGCTTTGCCCAAAGGCTCCCAAATAAAGAAGGCCCCTTCGATAACGCTTGTGTCGGAGGGAACACCAATATTGATGCATCACCAAGAAAGATTACCGAAAGGACCCAAGCAACAAGCTAATTACCTCTCAACAAGGAGGGCACTCCCCAAGGGGAACACCAATGCGTCATCATGGATGCCCGCTTGACATAGCGAGGTGCCAAGCTTACTGAAGGGACAGTGCCGTAACCAATCGATGAGATCAGCTGGCGCTCGCTGCCCATCTCATTAAAATAGGGGACAAGCCCTTATATGCTTATATATTTGTACAATTCCTTTGCCATACATATATATTGCTACAAATACGGATAACAAACTTACAAGGGGTTATGAACACTTTGTAAAGACAAATAAGGCACTCATCAGGCACTTGGCAACAAAGAGCATTTAATGCTTCTAATTTATCGTCACAAAAAAATTACATGCTAGAAGAATCCTCTTCTTTGAAGTTCTCATATGTCTAGCTCCCAAATCTCTGTCTGTGGTGTGACTGTGAACCCCCTTGGGAAAAGTAGTCCCACATCGGTGGAAATAAAAGGGTAAAGTTGTTTATAAGAGATTCTGATCAGCTATTATATAACTTAAGATTAATTTTTTGAGTCACGTGGTTAGACTAAGAATTAAACGGATCAGTTATTATATAACTTAAGATTAATCTTTTGAGCCACGTGGTTAGACTAAGAGTTAAGCAGATCAGCTGGAGCGGATCAATATAGTGACCCCTAACTATTACATATGAATTTTTTGCATGCTTATTTTAGCTTCTATTTAGTTTATTTATTGTTGAGAGTTTGATCCGCCTGAGGTCTTCCATGTGTGCGCAAGCCCAATCCGTTAGAAAGTATCCACAAAGTTCACACCACATCACATGAACCCAATATACATTGAATAACTCTTATCCACTTAAAAGGCTAAGCCTTGTAAATAATGAGTCATCCAATTGTACATTAAGGTCCAACCATTTTTCTATTTATCCGATGTAGAACTTAGCCTTTCACATATGTTCCTAACATTTGTCCTGTCCATTGGATGGATTTTTAGAGAAATAAGGGTAATGATATAAACACAAGATTTTCTTCCAAACTTGTCATGCAAAATTTTGTGACTTTTTATGATTCTTCGGCTTTAATCCAAAATGTCCACCTTTACTTGTCAAACTTTCAGAAATACTAGTGCCACGACATTTTGGATAAGTTTTGTACACAAAAATCCTACTTAAAAATCAAAGAAATATGGGCAATCAAAGCAGCAAGCATGAAATCCTCGTTCAAAGGTTATATATATTAATTCCATGCTTGGCCGAGTTGGAATTAAGCATTTGTGCTATGACCGAAAATTAGACATGTTATCATTTGAAAAAGATATCAGAAGAAATTGATTTCAAACCTTGCTTATTAGTTACACATATCGAAACCGAAGTAAAAATGAATATAAAATAAATACTCCCTCCATCCGCAAAAAAGTTGAGTTGACATTCCCTACAACTGCTTTAAAAACAAACTTGTGGACGCAAATGTGATGTCAAATTTTCATAAAAACTTTATTGAAGTCCATACTAACACCAATTGGTGTTTGAAATGGTGAATTGAAAAAGTAGTCCGACAAGTGATATCAAAGCCAAGAAGTCATCAGTTCGAGTCCCAGAAGCATCATCGTGAGGGACAGATTCTTTGGCCCGAAGTGCCTCTATTGATTTTGTTACAAAAAACCACTCCCTACAACTGCTCTAAAAATATATTAGCGGAGCAATATTGAATGCTGGAAAAGATTTAATTGAAATTCTCCCTCACACTAATTGATTTTAAGAAAGATGGTAGAAAAGCGACCATACACTAATATTCCACATAAGAAAGTTCCTTAATAAGTATTTATTTAGAAAACTGAATGGGTGTGAAAGTTTTGTACATTTATTGTTTTGCCCTTTTGAAAAATTAGTAATAAGTGGGTAAAGAGTTAATAAATAAAAGTAAAGGATAATTTTGAAAAGTAAATGTAAAAATTGAAGTGAAAGGTCTAATAATAATATGACTTTAATAAGTTGAAATTATGAAGTTAAACACATAAAAAAAGACAAAGGAAGTACTTATTAGTTTGATTTAATAAAAGTGCTATTCAAAAGGTACTTAATTAGATGGTATTCGATTGTTAAAACTGTAATTTTTGAGGTGTTCCTCATCCAATCCCCTACTGGATGAGTTGAGCTTTTGTTCCTCAGCTCTCCGTCTCGATGTATCCTTTCGAGACTTAATAAAATTTCTTTCTGCCGAGCAAAAAAAATAAAAGTGCTATTATGAGGACCAGAGCGATAGAAGTCAGGGAAGTTTTACAAGCCAATATATAAGTTAGGTGGCATCAATGCCGTGGGCTATCAAATGATGTAGCATCAATATATATGCGCAACGTGCCACATCAGGCGCTTATACATAAATATGGGGATGAGTGTGTGCAAACAACATTATCGCGGGAAAAGATGAGTAGTAAATTTTACGTTAAAATCATATTCAAGATCGAGGTTCAAATTTGAGAAAAATACCTATTTTGTCCAGGTCCAGCTCTTGCCAAACATCATCCAGTATTATGAGATTTTTCTTCCCATTGTTCAATCTATTCCATAGTCCAATAGCTCTTCCCACTTCAGTTTCTCCACCGAGTGTTAGATTCAAACGGTCGGCGAGTTGCCCTTGAATTTTTCTCACATTGACATCCTGAGAGACAACTGCAATTACGACTTCGTCAAAAGTTCCATCTTTTTTCACTAGTTCGCCGACCTTTGTGACCATAGTCGTCTTACCAACCCCTCCGGTTCCATAGACCCCAATCCTGTTCACCTCCAGGTCTTTTAATGCCTCCACAATGTCTTCGAAAACTTTATCTCTTGAATGGAAACCCCCAAAATCCCTGATGCATGGGAACTCAAGTTCCGGAGGAGCTTCCTTAGGTTGTGCAACTGTGCCAAAATTGCCGCCTTTCTCAGCGTGATGTTTGACGTGAACCACCTTCTCCTCGGCTTCCTTGCTAAGGCGGTAACGCGAGATGAAGTTGGGACACGAGAAATTAAAGCACAACATGTTTTCCTTAACAGTTTTCTCATTCCTATACTCTTCAACTTCTTGTCTGATCTTGTCAGCATCCCTTAGCCAGTCCAAAACGTTATAGTTAATGGCCTCACCGCGGTGGTTGGCTTCATTAACTTTTCCTTCGACGTCGCTTCTCTGCTTTTGAAGGTTTTTTTCCGTGTCTTCCAGGTTCTTTAGGTTCCGCTTGTAATGTAAAATAAAACCAACATGGCGTCCCACTGATTGGAACACTGTGTCGACGATTTTCTCTACAATTTTCCCCAGTATAGTTTCTGTACAAACCATTTTCAGTGCTCTCTTTTTCCCCTTTCCGTATTGAGTTCTTTTCTTGCCTTTTTGAAGAAGGCGTCAAGTATGAGGAATGAGATCCGAATTTGAGAAGATAAAAGCTTCTCTCTATCTGCTCTCGAAGAGAACAAAAGAGGTAACTAGAGATGCACTGAGATAATTGGAACGTAAATATATACTGCAACGACCTACGATTCTAACTATTGACATGCAAAAGAAAAGGGTTAGAAATGCAATCGGTTCGCTTCACTGTTCTTCTAGTACTGTACTATTTTTACATGTGTTACGAATTAATTTTGTTGGTTCAAAATCTTGAGTTTTTTTGGGCTTTTTCTTGTTTTGTCCTAATTCGAATTTATTCCGCGTTTTGTAAGTTTTGCGCCAAACTTTTATGAATTATTGATTCATCTCGACAAGAAGAATTGGAAAACCCAAAATTTTTACAGCTTTATCTTGGACATTTCCGAAAATATTTGGATAAAAGTAAATTTTTTTTTTACTTTTCCGATTCTTGTAATTGAGACGAATCAATAATTCATAAAAATTTGACTCAAAACTAACAAACGCGAATCAACTAAGAAAGAGCCCAAATGAGCTACTTAGGAGAACAAGGAAGCTACTCTTGAAACATCAGGAAAAGTTTCAGAAGTGGAACTAACAATGGACTAATTTGTAAGTGATACGATGCTTTCTTAACTAGCAATCTCAACGCAACTGTGGTTTCAAAGTGCGCAGGGACCGGATATTAATTCTTGGTTTATTAATTAATAAAGCACTTAAAAATCATATCATATCTTAAATGAAACAAGGACCCTGGGAAAGCTTTCAGACATACCTTAATTAATTAGGTCTTTTGTTGTTCTTTCTCAGTGTTCACCAAAAATCCTTTGCCTTTAAGCCGACTAAAGAGGACGGGATCGAACAGCAGGAGACGACGAAGAAGAAGAAAGAAACCCAAAAGCTTGAATGGCAATGAAAGAGCGAGTGAGAGGATACGAAGATAGTTTGAGGGCATTTTCTACCACTTATATATTCGTAAAGAAAACAATAATCTGGCGTACGGATATGATTGCGGTAGAAAATTATTAGTTGCTTCTGGTGCACTGTCGCGTAGCGTTATTGGACATTCTCTATCGCATATTTGTATGAATTCCATCAATACATGCTGGAAAAGGATTCTGAAGCACCAACGTTATAGTACTCTAAGAGTACTGAATAATTTATCAAAGTTGGTATATGTGAAATAAAGAGATGGCGAAGGGCAATACCAAAACGTGAGTTGTCTTCTAGCACCAGAGTTATGTCCTTTCATCATTAAAGTAATGTACAGTATGATTCAATTCCGGGGTTTCACCACAGTTACATGACTTCACTGCTAATACTAACGCCCGTCGGACTAAAATAAACCAATTGAATTAACTTATTTAGTTTTATTTAGTCAAACGGAGCCTAACAAACCATGGTTTCCTGGTGAAACACAATCAAGATTGCATTTTGTTATTTAGGCTTCGTTTGTTTTAAAATAAGATATTCTCAAATGTAAAAGATTTTCCATATAAAATGATTTTACAAAATACTAATTTTATTTTATTTGTTTTTGTTTTTTAATTATTATCATACTTCTCTTTTCAATTATTATCTTATTTTTTAATTATTACTTTAATTTATTTTTCTTTACTTAACATCCATCTCTTCAATTATTATCCTATTTCTCTCTCCACCCATTACCAAAACTAAAATACCCAAAGATGGAAACCAAATAAAGGCAAAAGTTTCGTTTCTATTTTCTCGTGTTTGGTTGATAGTTGTAAAATGATGTACTCCCCCGTCCCGGTTTGTTTGTTCACTTTTAGACTTTTGGAAAGTGTTTGACCTCTCAAAGAATTGTTCATAATTTTCAATTTGTAATGTTTAAAATATGTAATATGGATCTTATTTGATGGATTTCAATTAGTTTCATTATTCAAAATCTTTAAAATCACAAAAGACATTATAAAATGTAAGATATAAGTATATTTTTAAAAGACACAAATTTTGACAATTGGACAAACAAATTGGGATGGAGGGAGTATGTATGTTTGTACATAGGTATTACATGCAAAATTTTGTCATATTTGATGAGAAAGCACAAGATTAGATCATAGGTGGATAAGATAAGAGTTGTGGGAGTTTAGTAAAGTGACGTAATTATTTGTTGAGTAACGAAGCCTAGTTCGGAAAATGACTTACCACCTATACAAGATAAGAACATTTTCAGTCATATGAAGTAAAATGTTTATACTTAGTAAAATATTTTCTTTTTTCTTTTACAACCAAACATCAAATTGTTTTTTGTACAACCAAACACCAAAAAGTAAGTAAAACATTTTTCAGAAAAATATTTTACGTCCAAACAAACGAATTGAAGCCTTAGTTTTTTTTTTACTTAGTTTTCTTCTTATCTGAGTTTTTATCGATGAAAATCAAAATTTTCCTTTTTATAGACTTTTGCTGAGTTACTTTCATAAATCTGTTGCCGAACAATGCCCAATTATGCCAATCAAGAAAAAAATAAAAATAAAAACAATGTTCAATTATGCACCCAAAGAAACCTTGTTGAATCACGAATTTATGAGTTATGAGTTGATTTTTTACCATTTTGTCCTTGATTATTTATTGTCGTATTAAAAGATGTCTGAATAATATTATTTATTTATATATTTTTTGGGGAATGTAATTTTTTGGCATGAACCATCGAATTCATAGATGACATGGATGGCATCCTCAGGTTCATGAGCTGTTTGGGGAATAATGTTCTCTCTCCCCTGTTCTCTCTGTATCGTGGAAGTAATGAAAGTAATTACCTAACTCAATGAGGGTTTTTTAGTAATTTACCCAAAATGTAAAAATCCCAAAAGCCAAAAAGGACCTGCAGGCCTCATTCTCACTTTTTTGCTTCCTTTGTCAAAATCTGGGAATGGGTTTTGAAAAATGGTTTTGAGAATGGAGTAGCCAAACAACCAAAATGCAATAATAGAAATGCAAATATGCACCTCCCAAACACCTCCTAAGTGTCTTGTATTCAATTTTGTGTTATTCGTAAATAAGTGTTCTTTTGCAAAGTTAATGAAACACCACTATGTAATTAATTTGGTGCAATCAGACAAGTTGTTGATCCAAATCTTCATCATTATTTAGGTACTTCTTTTCAATTAAAATCTACACGTTTCACCATGGAGGTTATTTTAGGTTCCTGCTGTAGGCTACAACATATATATTTGCATAGTAGTAAAAAGTCCAAACAAGAAATCTATCTATATACTAAAGAATTGTGTTTTCTCTTCAAAAGTTTCCAAACCTTCAATCCTAATTTTCTACATTTTTATTTTTTATTTTATAAAAAATAGATAGAGAGGGAAACATGGAGAAGTGGGGGGAGAGAGAGGGGGGAACGTGGGAGGGAAGGAGAGAGAGATGTGGGAATTGGGGGTTGAATATGGAGAAAAAATTATTCTATATTTCTCGGGCACCATAATGTGGTATCCTAAACTTATTTTTCATCACAAATATCCATCTATATGCTAAAGAAATGTGTTTTCTCTTCAAAAGTTTCCAAACCTTCAATCCTAATTTTCTACATTTTTATTTTTTATTTTATAAAAAATAGATAGAGAGGGAAACATGGGGAAGTGGGGGGAGAGAGAGAGGGGGGAACGTGGGAGGGAAGGAGAGAGAGACGTGGGAATTGGGGGTTGAATATGGAGAAAAAATTATTCTATATTTCTTGGGCACCATCACGTGGTATCCTAAACTTATTTTTCATCACAAATATCCATCTATATGCTAAAGAAATGTGTTTTCTCTTCAAAAGTTTCCAAACCTTCAATCCTAATTTTCTACATTTTTATTTTTTATTTTATAAAAAATAGATAGAGAGGGAAACATGGGGAAGTGGGGGGAGAGAGAGAGAGGGGGGAACGTGGGAGGGAAGGAGAGAGAGACGTGGGAATTGGGGGTTGAATATGGAGAAAAAATTATTCTATATTTCTTGGGCACCATCACGTGGTATCCTAAACTTATTTTTCATCACAAATATCCATCTATATGCTAAAGAAATGTGTTTTCTCTTCAAAAGTTTCCAAACCTTCAATCCTAATTTTCTACATTTTTATTTTTTATTTTATAAAAAATAGATAGAGAGGGAAACATGGGGAAGTGGGGGAACAGAGAGAGGGGGGAACAGAGAGAGGGGGGGACGTGGGACGGAAGGAGAGAGAGACGTGGGAATTGGGGGGTTGAGTATGGAGAAAAAATTATTCTATATTTCTCGGGCACCATCACGTGGTATCCTAAACTTATTTTTCATCACATATATCTTTTTTATGCATAAAATTTTTTAATGCATAAAATGTGGCCAATTCTAGTGTGCATAGAATATGGGATTGAAAAAAAATATTAAACTATCTTTTCTATCAACTATTGTTGTGTCTGTTCAATACACAAGACCAAAAAAACCAATGTCATCTCCCGTTGATACACAGGGCCAAAAAAACAAGTTTCATTTTTTTTATTCTGTGCATCAAACGGGCACGAATGCTAATAAACAGAATAGCAATGATCATGTGGTGGAGGTGGGCTCTCAAGAGTCACGGCCAGAAAGACGTACAACTTTGATAAAGCATAGACAGATACCATTGGATCCTATGCTTGAAATTTCCAGTCAATAATGGAATCTCTCAGAATGTGGCCCCAAATACAGCCCGTCAAAGTTTAGGAATCCAAAGCGATTTGGCTGTAGCGGTTGCACAATAAATGCCAAAAGTGATGATAAAGTGGTGAACCAAAGCTAGAACATTACTCCCTCCGTTCCAATTTAATTATCACTTTTAAGAGTTTGTGTCATTTTTTAATTGATTATATCTTATAATTTATAACGTTTTAGGTGATTTTGAAAATATTGTATTATAGTACAAATCGAGATCTATTAAACAAGATTCATATTGGATATAAAATTTGTTACCAATTTAAAGATATAACTAGTTTTTTTATTCGGTTAGAATAGAACTATGATAAGTAAATTGGGACGGAGGAAGTATATACTTGGAAGTTGAGACTAATTTAAAAATCACAAAGTCTACGCACACAGATAATCTGTGCACAAATAGTGCACAGATATGCTTGATTCAATTGCCAAACTTTTCATTCAGATTTAAGAATAATGAAAAGCTAGACGATTGATAATTTTTTGCGAGAACCCCCAGAAACTTATTTTACATTTAATGAATGACTTCGATTATTTGTGTAGGATGCCTGGTGGGCCCCACAACGAAATCTGTACACAGACTGCTGTGTATGTAGTAGGGCTCTTTAAAAATATAGATGAAATAGTAAATCGCAAAGCTTAAGGCAAAAGGCAAGAGCGGAGATCGTATGGCAGCTGCTAGGGTTGCGACGGTGTTAGTCTATTGGTGGGTGAGGCAACTAGTAAATCGAAAAAGATAGGAGTACAATAAAAATTGTACAGCAGCCAGGTACAGATCTCGTTTGCATCCGTTTCGCGTCCTGCAAAGATGATCGGAACCGCCTTAGTAAAATATTTATACTTAGTAAAATATTTTCTTTTCTTTTTTTTACAACCAAACACCAAATTGTTTATTGTACAACCAAATACCAAAAAGTAAAAGTAAAACATTTTTCAGAAAAATATTTTACGTCCAAACAAACAAAGCCTTAGTTTTTTTTTTTTTTTATTACTAAGTTTTCTTCTTATCTGAGTTTTTATCGATAAACATCAAAAGTTTCCTTTTAATAGACTTTTGCTGAGTATTACTTTCGTAAATCTGTTGCCGAACAATGCCCAATTATGCCAATCAACGAAAAAAAAAAACAATGCTTAATTAGGTACCCAAAGAAACCTTGTTGAGGAACTCATGTCATTGTATGTCTTTTTTTTTTTAACAACAAAAAAAAAAATTTATTCAACTCAAAAAAGAATTACAAAGAATAAAAGGACCCAAGACAGGTTTATTCAAAAAGCGAGCATCCTAGAAAAAGACACTCTTGCAACCTGACAATCATATGCTGTCTAGAACCCAAAGATAAAGTTGGCAAGAGGCTCACCATGAACACCCCTAAAATCCTTGCTCAATAGTACTATACTCTTTTGAGGAAAACTTTTACATCCAGCCGTAGGCAATGATAGTTAATTTCATTCTAGACATTTTGAGTTCAAAACTTTGCAACCTCTTAGGTCATGAATTCTCTAGTCCTGGAGTGGATTGTCTGCCTTTGATCGGACCAAAGAGATGAATAATTAAGGTGCAAGTAAGCTCAATAGTACTATACTCTTTCAAGTATGTGGTGGAATTTGATTAAGTCTTGTGGTCTTCGTTGGGCGGGTGCATCATTAGCATGTAACAACATCACAAAGCTTAAGGCAAAAAGAGGAGATAAAGCAGTACTGCTAATTAAGTTAGAGTGAACTACAAACACTAGCCTTCTCATTTCCTTTGAACCTAAGTTTCATTTATCCGATTTTTAGACGTTGCATTTCCTTTGAAATATTAATCTATATATTATTCTACGTTTTTTTTTTTTTTTATCTGCATGAGTTTATTGTTCGCTGAATAATCTTCAAAAAAAACAAGGTCAATAGTGTTCTCTGATACATGGTGCGTGGCCTTTTGTGATTCGATGTTCCATTCAAAAATTGATGATCATTCTTACCATTAATTTTCAGTATGTGGCCTCTTTACTTTTAGGGAGATTTAGTGATAAGTCTATTATAGTAATTTTATATACCCACAAGTTCATCTAGTAGTTTTGTAAAACCAAAAGTCTACACATCTTACACTCTAGGGTATCCTATGAAAATACCTAAAATCCTAAACCTTATGAAAGTGTCTAAATCACTAAGGCCCCATTTGATAATGGGTTTGAAGGTTGGGATTGGATTACTAATCCCATGGGAGTATTAATTCTTTGTTTGGTAACAAAAAAAGGTCCGGACTATTAATCTCTTGGGATGTCCAAGCCGGGTATTAGGGGGTATTAGCAATACTCCCTGGGACTTGGTATTAATAATCTCAACCCATCTTCTCCTCATTATCAATCTCTTCTTATTACCAATTTCTTCTATCAATCCAATCACATCATCTAATCTCATCTCAAACAAACATGATATTAATAATCTCATTATCTAATCTCATCCCAAACAAACATACTCATTATCAATCCTTTCTCATTACTAATCTCATCTCCTTACGAATGTCAATCCTTACGAATCTCATCTCCTTACGAATCTGATCCATATATCACTGTTATCAAACGGGGCCTAAAATCCTATAACAGAAAAGTGCATCTTAGAACTCTATAAAAGTGCCTAAACGCTAGGGTACCCTATCTTATAATAAAAAAATGCACCCAAAAATACCTAAACCCTAGGGTACCCTAAAATAGACTTGAGACATTATAAAATTAATAGGTGGAATTGTGGGCTTATAAAATTCACGAAATGGACCTAAAACTAATTTTCTATTACTTTTATTTCTCGATTTCACAGACGGACCTATCTAATCCCTTGCAATATCACGTTAAGTCGCTTAATGCCCCAACGGAAAAAGAAATAGAAAAGCAGGAAATCTTTACCTTAAACGAAATCTCTTACTCCCTCCGTCTCTTTTTCAATATCCTGTATTCAATTTTGTGTTGTTCCTAGATTAGTATCCTTTTGTAAAGTTAGACAACTATGTAATTAATTTGGCGCAATCACACAAGTTGTTGATCCATTATTTAGGTACTTCTTTTCCATTAAAATCTACACGTTTCACCATAGAGTTCTTTTAGGTTCCTGCTGTAGGCTACAACATACTGTATTTGCATAGAAGTAAAAGTCCAAACAAGAAATAAAAGCAGAATAGCAATGATCGAGTGGTGGAGGTGGGCTCTCACGAGTCACGGCCAGAAAGACGTACAACTTTGATAAAGCATAGACAGATACCATTGGATCCTATGCTTGAAATTTCCAGTCAATAATGGAATCTCTCAGAATGTGGCCCCAAACACAGCCTGTCAAAGTTTAGGAATCCATAGGGATTTTGGCTGTAGTGGTTGCACAATAAATGCCAAATTAAAAGTCATGATAAAGTGAGGTACCAAAGCTAGAACATTTCACTTGGAAGTTGAAACTGATTTAAAAATAGATGAAATAGTAAATCACAAAGCTTAAGGCAAAAAGCAAGGGCGGAGATGGTATGGCAGCTTCTAGGGTAGCGACGGTGTAGTCTATTGGTGGGTGAGGCAAGGCTTAATTGCAAAAACACCCCCTAAACTATCACTTTTTGGCAATTTCACCCCCTTAAGTTTAAATTCGAGCAATTTCACCCCCTTAACTACCAAAATCGAGCAAGTACACCCCCTCCCCCATTTTCCGTCCAATTCTGTTATGAATTTGGATGGAAAATTTCAAAGTTGGATGGAAAAGTAAATGAATTTACAAAAATGCCCTTACACCCTTTTTAAAAACTCTCTATACACTTCTACACCAGATAACTCTCTCTCTCTCTCTCTCTCTCTCTCTCTCTCTCTGCATACACGCCTCCCTCAACACTCTCTCTCTCTCTCTCTCTCTCTCCATACACGTCTCCCTCCTATCCTCTCCTCTGCACCTCTGTAACACCAAAAAACCCTAAATATAAAAACCCATTTATACTCCTCCTCCAACCCTACCCCAAAATTACCCCCTCTCATCTCTCACACCACCAGCACGACCCCCACTCACCACCCGATTACCCCTCCTCTCCTCCTATTTTAACTGATTAATTTCTCCTTCTCCTCCTCCTCCTCCTCCATTTCCTCTCCAACAATCTCCTCCAATTTTTTTTTTTTTAAATTTCCCAGTGGCTACGGGTAGCAAATTTTTTAGGCTACAGGCAACGATCCCAAATTTGTAAAATTGCACAGATTTTGATATGTGGCTATGGGTAGGAATTTTTTGGTACTACAGGTAGCGACTGGATAGAATTTGGTTCTTGCTCTACATCCCCCGGATCCACTCCCAACCATTTCTCCCACATCCGTAACAGTCCCAAACCACCTCACAACATTAAAAACACTTGCCAACACCCCTCCAAACAATGAACATATGTTAATTGAATCAAAATTTAGCTTTAAAAAGACCCCATTAATAAGAAAATGTTAAATTGGAGCCAAATTTTGCAGCCGTTTTCATGCCCGTTTCAATCCAAGGTTGATATATTTTGGAGTTTTGGTGTTACTGGATGTCTTCAATTGTTCCATTTGGACGACTCGCCTTCAATTGTTCCATTTGGACGACTCGTTAGAAATAGTATACTTGCAGCCATCATTTCAAAGAAAGAAAACTTCAGGTAACTACACGAGTGTATGACTCATGTAATCCTTTTGATATTAATAATTGATAGATATTCATCAAGAGAGAGAGAGAGAACAAAACCTGCTATTTTTAAGCACAAAATACCTACTATTTCATATAAAAAAACTGCTCTTTTTAAGCTTCAAAGCCTGCATATTACACATGTATTTCCAAATTACACAATGTATTTTCAGATTACACATTCAGTCCATAATTGCTTGCTCGACCGAAGTGTGTTGTAGTAAAGAGAGCCCCAAGCGTAGGAAATCAAGGAAACGGCAGACGACGAATTTCTTCGTTCCGGCATCCTCGGTTGAAAACCTTTTCTCCAAAGACAGCCACAACTCTTTGGATGTTTTCTTGATCCCATAAACATTGTATAGTGAATCTTGAAGCCCGTTCAGAACATAGTTCCTGCACATGTAGTCTGCCCGTTTCCAAATATCAGCATTTGATAAAATCTGAGGATCGTGCTCAAGTTCAGCCACGATAGGGGCATCCTCCTCCAAGTACTTCACATAGTCCATGGTTCTGTTGCCACCTCTTGGAAATCCACACCATGGAATTTGTCCGGCGCATTAGTATGACTCATCGGAATAGAAGGAACTTTCAAAGGGATTGCAGCAGCGACAAGGGTGGCACACCATGAACTGCGTTCTTAGGAGTTGTCATTTTCTGAAATTTAGACACAACCGCAAGTTAGTAATCCAATTTCAAAACATTAAAACTCTAGCTGGTAATATAGAAGCTGTCACGCCCATACTTTAAAAATACTACATAAGTGAACAATCGAAGGGAAAGTCCCAGGCCGGATGGTCGGATGAGTCCAGTTAGAATCACCATTCCTTTCTAAGACAATGCGAAGCTAGTCGTTTTGACAGACTTTCGGTGATTGTTCACAGACGTATTAAATTCAAAGTACGCATAAAACCTGTTTTTTTTTTCTGTAAGAAATAAAAGTCGCTGCGATTTTTCCAATAGCCAATTTCCACTTCATAATATGTGAGTAATTAAAAAGTCAGATGGCAAGGTTCATATTAAAACAGTAGATTACAAGTAGGAAAAGTCCAAAAGACTTGATGGCAAAACTACTTTCCTGTTTCAATATTGTAGACAATTCAAAAATCTAGCAAAATTACTTGATTGAAAGTCACGTACCTGCGGATCAAAAAAATAAGTCACGTACCTAATTACTCTTCCCAACCGAACTCACTGTTTTTTAGAAAAGTGCTAGGACTAACTATTTGTTTTCTAAAATCACAGATTATGAAACTTCGATAGTCCTCTGTGTTCGAACTAAAACTGCCTTCAATTACCAAAAGAATAAGGAACAGTTTTGATGTATTTTCACTTACTACCAAAATCCTTTTCCTGTTACCAAAGCAGAAATAAAAGCCGAAACTGTTTTTGACAAAACTAGAATCTGTTTTAAGATTGTTACTCGCATGCAGTATAAAAACAGTTTAGCTAACTTTTATTCAAATCTGAAAAACGTAAGGAAAATACAGAATCTAAAATTATATTGGATACAAACCGACACCCGTGTTACACATGGTGTCCTTCAAACAGATTCGCTGCCTCACCGGGGTGTTAGAGGTTTTAGTAGACGTCTGTCACCTAGGATTTAACCGGTTGAAATTTTAAGCATGCACCACACTTGAACTTGCTGCAAACAGATTTATGTGCCTAGTACTCTCTCGGATGAAAAAATCAAAACACCAAAGGTTTACAAGAAAAAGTGGTAGTGTTCCACTGGAATATTATTCCTTTTTCTTCATCTCATGCAGAAGATGCCTATTTATAGGCAAAAGAGAACCGTGGAAATGAAACAAGAATTCAATGCTTGACCCCCTTCTTCCACAGTTGGGCAATAGGTGGACATACAAGCTCCATAAATATAGTTTGAAAACTGAGGAAAGGTGCTCCAGCTCTTGCAGCAAAAACCAAACTTGCTTCTGCAAGTTGCAACAGCAGCTGCGTTCAATAGCACACTGTTGAAGCCAAAAAACGGACTGGCCCTATTTTGATTGACAATTTCTCATTCAATCCTCAATGATTTTTTTTTCACTTCTTTGGTGGATTAATCCCCTAACAAAGGAGATAATAAATCCACTTGGACCCACCTCTCGAGGTGTCCGGGTCCCACTTAATTTTTGGCTCAAACTCGCCCAAAATTGTGTGAACTAAACCCATTTTGTCCAACAAAAATCAGAATTAAAAAGAAGAATCAACTGAACTATGTACAAGAAATCACCCTCAGAAACAAAAAACAATCAATATTTGGAAGAGAAACCAGAAGCATCAAATGAATTCCAGATCTCATATTCAACTCAGAGATTTAGGGCTTATTAAATTCGAAAACAAGAAACAACAATAAACAATTTTTTAGCCCTTATGCATGTCAATAAACAGCCGGCTTTCCAATTATTTTGCCCTAAACCAACTTAACCAAACAGAGAACTCACGGATGGGGAAGAAGCAGGTCGTCGTCGTCGTTCACTGGGGAATCGATTCGGCGTCGGCGTTAGCGTCGGCGTCGTGCAGGCCGTCGTCACCGTCGTCTGGAGGGAGGAGCGTTGGGTGGGTTTCTGGGTGGGTGGGTTCTAGAGAGAGGAGGGAGACAGAGGCGGAAGAGAGAAAGAGAATAGATGAAAAATATTGATCGAAGGAAGACACAGAAGATATCAACGTATTTTTTTTAAAAAGGGTACGTACGTAATTTTGTTGCTCACCGTCCATTTTTTTAACGGAAAATGGGGGAGGGGGTGTATTTGCTCGATTTTGGTAGTTAAGGGGGTGAAGTTGCTCGAATTTAAACTTAAGGGGGTAAAGTTGCCAAAAAATTATAGTTTAGGGGGTGTTTTTGCAATTAAGCCGGTGAGGCAACTAGTAAATGCCTCGTCTAATAAATGGTAGCCAGGATAAAAAAATTAAAAATAGATAAATGATAGCTCAGTTGACAAGGTTCACTATCCTCTTCGACCGAGACATGGGTTCGAGTTTCGGGAGGTGGCTTGGTCTCACGTTTGCAGATGAGTCTTCGGACCATTGAGGGGAGGAGCTTATGCCAACTGTGCACCAGGTGGTGCCATGGTAACGGCCCGTCCTTTCAGACGATAGCTATGGCTCGAACCGAACATTCCACCGGTGTACAGCCCCTATGATTATGCCCTAAGGGAGTTTCAACGTTGGCTTTTGGTAATAAAAAAAAAATGCTTCGTCTAAATGAGGATAACTTAGATAATGTGACAGAAAGTCTTCTTTGGTGGGTGAACCCATAAACGCCTCGTCTAATTTCTATCATCCCAGCTCCTTGTACGTAGTAGTAGTACCATTATTATGCGAACAGTAAATCTCGCAGCATCACGTTAGCGCGGAAATACCCTCTCAGCTCCCCCATTGTCCCGTTACACTATATCATCACTATATGTGGGAATTTCAACGCGCTTATATCGGAAGATTCGGAACCAAAATTAAAATCCCGTCGCGTGTGGAGGGCAGTAGGATTGTGATTAGTCTTAAGAAGTGGTGAAAGGAAACTTTAATCTAAGGGCTCGTTTGGATGGAATATTGAGCAGGGGTATTAGTTTTTCCTCCTCCTAAGATCATGGGCCCAGGTTTATCACCTGGTTTGGCAACCCAAAACCTTGCTGGGAGATTATTTATGGGTGGATTTTTCGGTGTTGTTAAATAATACCTCCGGATAAGGCCGAAATAATACCCTTCCTCCTCCATTTCAAAAGCAAATTTCTTTTATATCCCTTTAACTTTCATAAAAATTCAATTTAGTCTTTCCTCTTTTAATTTTGGTGTACAAATACTTTGACTTTTAATTTCATTTCAATATCATTCTTTGGAAGGAAGGCATTAACTTTTTGGACGGAAATGTGGGTAGTGGGGGCATAACATGAGGACCTGCAAAAATGAATCAAATCCAAGGAGGCCTACTGGAGGGTTAGTGTTCACTAGGTCAAGTGGCAGGCCAAGAGGCAGGCCAAGGAGAGGGGGTGTTCAATCAACTGTTGGTAGGAGCAGGTGATGGTGCAGCACCTCAATCAATCCAATTTTCATTGGGAATAGATAGTGTAGCAACTCAAGCAAGTCAAGTTTCAGTGGGTTGATGGTGGTGGAACCAAAAGGGGAAGGGGGACTGATGGTGGTGTGTAGGAAAGGTCAATAGGCGCGACCGTTGACCGTTTGACTATCCAATGAGCAGCTGACACGTGTACTCGTCCTCGCGGGGTTGACGATTTGACCAACGAACCCTAGCTCGCCACGTGGCGCCTCAGTCGCGCGACACGCGGCATTGCGCGTGGGAGCCTCGCGCTACCCATAGCTTTGCAGCGCCCATGTAAGGGTCGCGAGCTCAAATTCCTCCCTTAAGGAGAGAGTTATATTTATCCCGGTGGACGCTTGGCGCGATTAATGCGGTTTAACCAAGGCACCAGGGAAATTGCCCAGACTCTTATGTCTGCTCCGGCCTTTAGGCAGGACCCGAGGGGCCCCTTGAGGCTTGGCAAGCGGTATTGGCGCGACCGAGTAGGTCACGACCTTGCCCTACGGGAAGGAAGGGGATCTAGTGGCTTGGTGGCTGTAAAAGAAGAAGAGGATCTCCGCGAATAAGGGGATACGCATACCGTCATACTTGCGGTCATCGCGAGGGTAGCGACACCTCGGCAGTCAGGGGGTACAGAAGGGACACGTGTCATTTTATCAACGCGCCACTTGGCGTCCGAGCATTAGCTCGTGTGGGCTATAAATATGAACGTTTCTTCAGTAAACCCTAAGAAGCGATTAAGCTCTGTGAACAGTTCCTAGAGAGAGAAAGTTGGTGAGCACTGATTTCAAAGGAGGTCTTATCCTCTTTCAGGGGCTCTATTGTCTTTCCTCCTAGGGATCTCTTGGGTTTGGGTCTCCACTGCCTACCCTCTCTGTTCACCCCTGCTCTTCTTCTTCACCCTTCTAGATCACTCCTTTCATCCCCTTTCCATGGCTATTACAACCTCTCCGGCACATCTATTCTCTTGAGGGTATTTGTCCACTCAGAAATCGGACCATTCCTACATTGGCGACTCTGCTGGGGATCGAACCCAGAATCTCTGGTTCGATCCCCACCAGCAGTACTACTGCAATTACCCGACGTTGTCATTACATTTCAAAAACCACCACAAAGTTACTTTAGAAGTTCCCCAAAGTCATTGTACTACAATACCAAAAAAAAAAAAAGGAGAGAAACAAAAAAAGGGGGGGGGGGAGGTTTGTCAACCAAAGATGTTCTTCAAAAAGGGATCAGCGTCGCAGAGAGGCACGTCGATCAGTCTGTCACCAAGGCGGGCTTCCTCAGCCACGCGCTCATAAGCCTGCCTGCGCTCTTCCACCACCACCTCAGCCGCAACCACCGCATCCCGCGCTTTGGCGAGAGCTGCCTGGGCCTCTCCCAGGGCCGCCTTCGCTCCCTCACAACGCCTCCACAGTTTATCGTTCGCGCGCATGATCTTCGCGGCGTCGAGCTCCTTGTATACCCACCAAATATCAAACCCCAACTTGTCAAAGTTTTGGACTGTCTGCCCGATCTCCTCGATCTGACTGAGGTCCAAGTCGCACACCCTTATCTCCTTGATGCTCATCAAAAAGTGGTGGAGGCATTGAAGCTGCATCCGGCCCATGGTCAGACTGTAGAGGCCGCGGACCTTGAAAAACGTGTGGGGGAAGCGGTCTCGGATGAAGGAAAGGAAAGAGGTCTCGTCGCGAGTGAGGCGGAATTGTCCGAAGAAGGCCTCGTTTGAAAGTATCTCCTCCTCCTCAGTCGCAGGCGGCTCCACCACTCGCACATCAGAGTCGTCTCCAACAACCTCTCGCCCATGACTGGTACTGGCCTCAGTATTTTGCTGCAGTATAACTCCCCCAGCAAGCGAAGAACTCCCTTCAGCAAAGTTACCAGCAGCGAGCCCCACCTGTGGGGTCTCAAGAGATATCAGAGTATCATCTTGCAGGTCCGCAAAGACCTCCGCGGAAGTCAGATTTGTAAGCGCCACTGCCGCATCATGTGCTTGAAAGTGTGCGGCAAGGTCATAAGCAGGAGGGACGTTGACACGCTTGTTGAAAAGGTCGAAGGCAGACTTCATCGCATCTGGTCGGACTAGTGGTGGAGGGACGGCCTCCGGTGCCAATTGGTTGATGTCGGGAACTGAAAGGAACCCCTCCGTCGGGACTCTCCGACGAGGTATCAGACTTGACTCTTCAGTCTCCTCTTCATCCTCTTCAACTACAGGGTGCGTTGTGTCAGCACCCAAGTTCTCGCCACCACCTTCGCCACCATTGCGACCTTCGTCGCCATCTCCGTCATTACCACCTTCATTCTCTTCATTCTCATCCTCAGCACTGTCTCCTTCCTCATCATCACCCAGATTTTCATCACCATCATCATCACCACTGCGGTTCTCATTATTACCATCTTCACCATCACCACTGCCATCAGCGTCGCTGCTCTCAACTCCCCCACTAATGCGACCATCGCCACCCTCGGAGTCGCTATCAGTCCCAGCAGATTCCTCTTCAGCCAGATCAACAACCACCTGCTTACCCGCAGCGACAGACGTACCGCCTGGACTAGACTGTGTGGCGCGGGGCAGTTTAAAGAATTGGCTAAGCGGAGCAGTATCGTCCATGCTACTGTCAGAATCACCCTCGTGGGCCTCCTCATCCTCCCTCTTTCTCTTGAGTTTACTCGAGGGGGTGTGTTCTTTCCCTTCGTGCCTGGATGCGGAGCCTACGAAGCGAGGACGGACGAATGAGAAAACAACAATGGGAGAGCCAATAAAAAGTAGGGAGAGAAGCAAGTCTCACCGACAGACGCGACGCTCGCAGGGATCTCTTCAGGGCTAATGGCCCTTGTTGCTCGAGTAGGGGCACCCTGGAGAAAAGGATGAATTTAGGAGCTGCAACAGGCGCGAATAGCAAGTATCACGAAAAAAGGAGACGGAAAGCTGACATTCCTGAGGCATACCTTCCGTAGTCGCTTCAGCTGAGGGCCTTGTTCCTGCAGGGATGTCTGTTCCTTCGCCTTCGCGCGGGTCACCCTCGACGGAATCACAGTCGAAATGGGCTCCGCGATGGTGATGCCTCTGCTAGCCGCAGGGGTGGCGGTTGGCGGAGCCCAGTAACTCTTCTTACCCCTCCATCCAGGCTGCCTTGCCTTTGGGGACCGTAGAGACACGTCGCGATGGTAGACTTCTGAAAAGGGCGGAATCTCAGGGACGCCGCGGACATAGTTCATGAAAGAGTCAAGGTTGCGGCGCCAAGCCAAGCGGCTGTTGGCTGTAAAGGATGTCTCTCTATCGTTCCGCGGAAGCACCACAGCAGTAAAACCTTCTGTCAGTTCACCCACAAAAGCCCTAGTGAAGCGGCGGAGACTTTCAACATAGCTCTTCAGCGGTGGTGCCTGACCCGGCGCACCCTGGTCATAGCCGAACTGCCGCGCTACCCTGTCAGGACGGTACAGCACGGAGCGCGCCCCTTCCGCACATAATGCAGGAAGAGAACACGGGCAAGCAGCAGCAAAGGCAGCAAGAGCAGAAGCAGAGACACTAACACCTTCAGTCTGGAAATCTACAACACGGTCATCCTCTGAAAAGAAGCTAGTGGGAAGCGCACCTTCGACGGGCTCGGCGTAGGGCCGCGGGAAGAATGCATCGGCATCATCAACCCGTTTCCCCCAAGGCTTCGTTGAACTGACCCCACTCCATCTCATGATCCGGGGTCTCGGCTCTTCACCCTCGCTGATGTCCGCGGGTGAGGGCGCGAGACTAGGGAAGTGCTCAAAGCAGAAAGCCATCAGAAACTGGGTATGCACCACCGAAACCATGTCATAGCGCCCCATAGACCTCTCAGTATCAGCATGAACCTGATCCAAGCGGTGAAACAAGGAGCCCAGGAAGAGAGGCCCAAGCGGAACAAAGTCACCTCTCGCGAGACTCACTGCGAGGGGGAAAACAGTGTAGTTTGGCCCTTCGTAGGGAAACTCAGGGATCACAAAGAAAGACAGCCAATAAACAAGGAAACCAGCCAGGTGGAGATCAGAATCGTACATCTTCCCATAAAACTCAGATGCCTGTCCCGCGGGAGGCACAGTCCCGGGAGGAGGCAAGTCTTTGAAGAAATATCGCAGCCAGCAACCCCAAGATGTCTTGCCTGACTTCGGAGGGGCCCGTACATGTCCCTCTCGATCAAAGCGGGACCCGTACTTCCCCGCCTCCGTATACGCCCTTCTCAGCCGCTCCACCAATTTCGCATCTACCGGAGAAAGATTCGAGGGGTCAAGAGCCACCGATCCCCTCGTCCTCAGCCTCATCAGCACGGCTGTATCTTGCAAAGTGGGACCACCATCTCCCCACGGGAACACAAAGGTGTGGGTATCTTTGCTCCAGCGAGAAATCATGAGATCAAGGTTGGTATTGTTCTTACGGATGCTCAACTCCGTGGACAAGCGGACGGGCTCGAGGGCACGGGAAGCCCTAAGCGTGTGCACGAAATCGGTATTACTCAGAACCGACTCCACCCAGTCGCCCCAATGGGCCGGCGCCTGAGATACGGCTTCATAGTTGACAAAGCAGCAGGGGATGTCCCCTCTCTCCACGCGGAATCTCAGAACAGAAGAGGGAATGATCAAATCGGCCTCCTCATGAGTTACCTCAGGGGTCAGGAGGAGTGGATCCTCCGAGATATCTGTCTCCGGAACGAAGGCCTCCGCCCTCCGCCAGAATGAGTCGCTTGGACCGCCGAGATATGGCGCCCGACGCCACTCATCCGCCGGAAGTGCTCGGATGGAAGTTTGCAAGATAGCCTTGCTCCCTTGCTCCATGTCGTCCCTCACCATCTCGGACCAAGAAGTGTTTTTTGTAAAGAAGAAGGGAGAGAGAAAGTTGCAGTCGGGGAGAGGGAGAAGAAGGTTTGAAGCTTCAATGGAGGAAAGAGAAGAGAAAAAATGAGATCTTTGGAAAGTAACTGGGTTTTATGGCTAACTGTGGTCATTTATACTCAGGGAGGGTCCCCCGAATCTCGAGAAAGTGACGCCATAAAGTCAAGAGGCGTGGTGGTTGCAGAGATCCGAACAGTCCCGACCGTTGCACGCGCGCATGACAGCGCGTGAGTCACACGCGCGTGGGGGGCAATTGTAGGAAAGGTCAATAGGCGCGACCGTTGACCGTTTGACTATCCAATGAGCAGCTGACACGTGTACTCGTCCTCGCGGGGTTGACGATTTGACCAACGAACCCTAGCTCGCCACGTGGCGCCTCAGTCGCGCGACACGTGGCATTGCGCGTGGGAGCCTCGCGCTACCCATAGCTTTGCAGCGCCCATGTAAGGGTCGCGAGCTCAAATTCCTCCCTTAAGGAGAGAGTTATATTTATCCCGGTGGACGCTTGGCGCGATTAATGCGGTTTAACCAAGGCACCAGGGAAATTGCCCAGACTCTTATGTCTGCTCCGGCCTTTAGGCAGGACCCGAGGGGCCCCTTGAGGCTTGGCAAACGGTATTGGCGCGACCGAGTAGGTCACGACCTTGCCCTACGGGAAGGAAGGGGATCTAGTGGCTTGGTGGCTGTAAAAGAAGAAGAGGATCTCCGCGAATAAGGGGATACGCATACCGTCATACTCGCGGTCATCGCGAGGGTAGCGACACCTCGGCGGTCAGGGGGTACAGAAGGGACACGTGTCATTTTATCAGCGCGCCACTTGGCGTCCGAGCATTAGCTCGTGTGGGCTATAAATATGAACGTTTCTTCAGTAAACCCTAAGAAGCGATTAAGCTCTGTGAACAGTTCCTAGAGAGAGAAAGTTGGTGAGCACTGATTTCAAAGGAGGTCTTATCCTCTTTCAGGGGCTCTATTGTCTTTCCTCCTAGGGATCTCTTGGGTTTGGGTCTCCACTGCCTACCCTCTCTGTTCACCCCTGCTCTTCTTCTTCACCCTTCTAGATCACTCCTTTCATCCCCTTTCCATGGCTATTACAACCTCTCCGGCACATCTATTCTCTTGAGGGTATTTGTCCACTCAGAAATCGGACCATTCCTACATGGTGGAACCAGAGGTGGAAGGGGAAGGGATAGAAGCAGAGGAGGGAGCAGTGGTGGAAGCACTGATGTTGGCAGGGGCAGTGGTAGTGGAAACAGAGGAGGGAGAACTGATGGGTCATTGCATTGAATTCTGACGATCACTTTTTCTTTTGTCCAGATCCACTTTTGCTCTGTTGGAACTTGCCAGTAGATATGGCAGAGATGCTCATTGTGCAAAATTGTTTGTTTGTTTTGGCAAGTAGGTGTATGTATTCAATGGCTTTGAATGGTGCCAGTTGAACTTGACTTTTGCTTTTTGAATATTATGGTCAATGACAATTGGCAAGTAGGCCAATAGATTTGAATGGTGCCATTATTTTTTGATGGATTTATGAGATAGTAGGAAGCAGGTATTTGCATTGAATATTGTGTGTATTGAAACGGTGTTGAAACTGTGTTTTTTTTTTTTTTTTCTTTTGTTCAAACTGTGTTCGAGGTGTTTTTTTTGTTCGAACTGTGTTGGAGCTGTTTTTTTTTGTTGGAACTTTTTTTTTTTTTTTTGTTCAAACTGTGTTCGAATATTTTTTTTTAAAATCAAACCGTGTTGGAGGTATTTTTTTTGTTGAAACTGTGCTCAGGCTGGTAAATGCACTCAAATGCAAGTCGGCCAATGTGTTCAACTGTTTTTTTTATTTATTTTGGCAAACAGGTGTACCATACCAAAAGGATGTAGTAGTGGTCGATTAGGGGGGACCAATTTGGCGACAAGTTTTCCGGAAGAGGGAGGACGGGAAATGGCCAAAATGCCCCTCAAAAGTGGTCACATGACTTTTTTCCGTCCAAATAGTTAACACCTTCCTTCTAAAGGATGACATTGAAACAAAATTAAAAGTTGAAGTTTTTGTATGCTGAAATTAAAAGAGGAAGAACCAAATTGAATTTTCGGTGAAAGTTAAAGGGATATAAAAGAAAATTTACCCCATTTCAACTACAAAAAGCAACCTTATCCCCCTATTTTATTTCAGGTGCGGCTATTCGCAACCCTTTATTTTATCCCATAGCCCACATATTTCGGTAAGTGGTTGTTGAAAATCATAAATAACATTTTGGTAAATAGCTGTTGAAAATAAGATTATATTTCGGTAACTACATGTCGACAATATGCTCAACTTTCGGTACACAACTGTCAAACATGCATTTTCGGTAAATAGTTGTTGAAAAAAATATCATATTTCGGTAACTGGATGCTAAAAATGTATCTCAATTTCAGTAACTAACTATCGAGTATAATTGAAAATTTTTAACTGGTTATGGGAGAAAATAAAGGGTTGCAAATAGCGGCGCCTTTTATTTCTCTACCAAACCAAATACTATTTTATCTCTCCATTTTTAATACATCATCCAAACCAACTACTATTTACTCTCCTCCCTATAAACATCACATCAATAATTTTCCTTACATCCACCATATTTCTAAAAAAACCAATAGAGATGAAGGTTTTGAATATTCCTAGAAAAACATACACGTACGCTGTGAAGTAGGATTTTTAGAAGCAAAAATGTGATCTCTATCTATACTACTCCGGAATAAGTCTCAGAACGGTCTATTGATAGAGTGCTAAATTGCTTCTTCTTCTTTTTTTGTGTCAAAATTTTAGAGCTCGATTTAATTTATTGATGATAGTAGGGGAAACGAGTGAATTTTCAATCACTGTAGGATTGCATCAAGAGTCAGTCTTGAATCTGTACCTTTTTGCCTTAGTTATGGATGAATTGACTAGACAATTTCAAGAGAATATCCTATAGTATATGATATTTGCAAATGACATTGTCCTCGTAAATGAAACCACTAGAAGTGTTAATATGAAACTAGAAATTTGAAGGGAAGCTTTAGAGTCAAACGGGTTTTGGATAAGTAGGCCAGTAAAACTGAGTATATGATATGCAAGTTTAGTGGTACCAGCAGTGCGAACGAAGAAAGAGTGATGATCCAAGACTAGGAGATACCTAAAAGTGATCATTTTAGGTACTTAGACTTAATTATTAGCAGAGATTGAGAGATTGTCAATGATGTGACCCATAGGATCCAAGTGAGGTGGCTCAAGTGGAGGAGTGCTACTAGTATACTATGTGACAAGTGGGTGCCCATAAAATTGAAGAAAAAATTCTATGGAACTGCCATCAGACCAACGATACTTTACGAGACAAAATGTTGACTTATTAAGAAATAACAAGTGAGCAAGATGAGTATAGCAGAAATGAGAATTTTGAGATAGATGTGTGGAAGGATTAGAAGAGACAAGATTAGAAATGAAATGGTTCGTGAGATGGTATGTGTAACACCTATAGACTATTCATGCAGCCGACCCTAAGTGATTGGGACATAAGACTCGGTTTATTTTGGTTTGCTTAGCAGAATCAAGAAAGCTTCAGCATTTCATAGCAGCTTTTGTCTTGGAGGTACAGAATTTGATTCAATTTTGATGCACAGGTTATCTGGCTTCGAATTTGTGGTTATATCCATGTTTAGGTTGGGTGTTTGACACGGCTTACAGGTACAAATGGGAGCACCTAAGAGCATCTACAATGTAATAATCAAAATCAAAATATTGCTAAAGTTAACAACGCGTCCTTAAAAAAGTGCTCACATTGTAATAATCAAAGTTAGCAACCTCCTAACTAATAATCAAATTTGGGCATTTGAATAATCAAAAGTAACAATGTGGGATTTCACATTGTTAATTTTAGCAACCTTCTAAATGAATAATCAAAAGCTGACATGACAAGTTTTGATTATTACATTGCGGATGCTCTAACGGCCCGTTTGGATGGAAGATTTGTTTTGGGTGGATATAGAATGAGGATGGATTTGATGGTGGATATGTAATAAGGGGTGACATATTAAAAAGAGTGGCCCCACCTCTTAAGAAAGGTGGATTTGTAATGAGGTGTTTGGATAGTTTTTTGAGAAGGATGATATGAAAGGTGGATATGATGGGATTAGATGTTGAATGACATAATTGCCCCCACTTTAACTTTTTAATGCTCAAGAAGTCAAGATTGGTTTATTTCATATACTAATTAGAATAATTGAAATTTATCTTTAATATTAGGAAAAAATAATTTCATTTTAGAATACAAAATGTTTTTTTTTATGAAGACTACAAAATGTTGAAATCATGCTTTTTACCCCAAAAAAAAGTATTATTTTCCAAAAAATTACAAATGTAGTAATTAGTAAGTGAAAAAATGGAAAAATCAGCATGCATTTGTAAAGGGGTGTAGATATACACAGATTCCTTTCAATCCCCATTTTTCCAAAATAAAACCCCCCACTCACAGATCCATTACTACCGCCTCCGCCTCCCTCACTCCCCCCAACCTCTTCCTCCAGCCTCCACTCGACAAAACCCAGCCAGGGTCGCACCGTCCTCGCCCACTCCTGGTCCGATTACTCCAACGCGGACGATCGTCAACCTCCTCCTTCTCCGACGCCGAAATTCTCTTCGAGGTACCACTCCTTCACCTCTCCCCTATCTTCGATCTCTCTGTCTATTTGTCTGTCTTCTCTCTCTTTGTTAAATGAGATGAGAACAGATAAACCAAAGGGGGATTTGGAGGGGTAAAACCGTCTCAAAACCTCCCGGATTTGCCAACGACGGGGTCTGAGCTCCCCTTCACAAATCCAGCTTCAGCCGGACATGAAACCTCTACAGTATTTATCTCCACCTTCCAAAAATTTGGACCAAACACCAGATTTGGTCGACACCCGGAGTACAAATCAGGGGGGCTCACATATCCCCCTTCATCTCCTCCATCCAAACAGGGCGTAAATGCACACAAATACATATTTGAGTACCAACACTCGTTGTAGAAGATTTCTTTCAAGATTTGCACGATACAAATGATTTGCGTTCTAAGAGATTGTGTGTTTTTAAACAAAATTGTCATGAGTAATACGTTTGAGTACATACCCCATGTACATATGTTTTAGCTCCAAGATTTTAAATTTTGATGATAACAAACGTACTTTAATGAGTAGTCAACAAAGCAACTACATATGTTTGTATTTTCAATATTTCATTTTTAAGTAAATGGTTTCTTATCTATCTTTGCTAGCACTATATAAGGCAGCTAAGAAGTCTACAAGGCGATGACAATTAAGGACTGGAGACATGAACTTTCGAAATTCAAAAAAGCAAATACTTTCGTAAATTAAACTGAAGGGTTGCTAAACTCTTATATATGGGCCTGGAGTATTGGAATATCAAAGCAATTAATTGGATAGAATGGGCGACTTTGGTTTGTCAATGTAAATTAACCAAAGGGTTTCTAAAATTTTATGGGCCGGTAGTATTGAAATATCAAAACTATCCTCTCTCTCTCTCTCTCTCTTTTTTTTTTTTTTTTCAATAACAGTGATCAGCAGATTCAGGGGATCCTAGACTTTGCTTTCGTGTTTTCTTGCCCACGTCTAAGAGCTGTTTATGAGCATTTTTAGGCCGGTTGACAACATCCGAGGGTGCCAAAATGGTCGACTTTCGTTTGTCAATGTTAATTAACTAAAGGTTTTCTAAAATCTTATGGGCCCGGTAGCATTGAAATATCAAAACGATCTTGTTTTTTTTTTAATCAATTACAGAGATAAGCACAATTGGTCCAGCACTCCCATAGCACTATTTTGTGGTGCGAGACTGAGGCTTTCAAACGGAACTAATGGAGCATCTAACCAACGAATACAATAACATCCTACCTCTGGTTTAAAAAAACGAAAATATCAAGCTAGAATTACTCAACCTTCCTGAATTTTGATGAGGGTCACAGTAATGATATCAATGCTAGTGATTTTTTATGTGAACCTTGTAGCCAGAAGGAGGCAACTTTAAGGGTTTCAACCGAACTTGTCCTAATCAACTACGATGTGGGTTCAGTGGTGTCTAAGACTGGAAGAAGATACAGGAAGAAAATAAACGAACCATTGTGGCACGGTGGCACCGCATGATCATTCTACCCATGGAAGAATAAAATTCTCTTTGAGCATGTAGAGAAACGAAAGAACCACATGGGGTGGCCTAGTGGTCTTGATATGAGGGTTTCTCCTTCTTAATGTCGGAGAATTGATTTTTCTTGTCAATAACTATTATGGCCACCTTACCCTACACATAACTGTGTGAAAGGACTATGAGAGGGACAGTAGAGATTACTCCGAAATATGCGCAAGGCAGCTCATGACACCTCTGTTAAAAAATATATACATTTAACAGAGTAGCACAAGATATTGAGAGTTGGTCCATACAGCCTTGTATAGTAAATCGTGTTCAACTAATTAAAATAACTACGGCTGAATTTTTTTTCCCCCTTGGCAGAAACACAGAACTCATTCTGAACAAAGAATGAGGCCAAATTCTTTAATTTCTCGTCGATTATTGCATTCGGTGATATGCCATTGGTGTGAATCTCGAAGGATTAGTTGCCTGGGTTTGAGTTAAGACGACCCTAATCAATTGATCCAAGTTGGTCTGCGGGGAATCTTGAGTGTACTTTTCTAATGGAGGAAACGGTTTGTTTGTTGGGAAAAACTACCTGAAACACCACCAATATTTTTCCTTCCTTGTGCAAATAGAGAATAGGCTAAATTATCGCAACCACAATAACCAACAATAAGCAATCTAGGAGCCGAAAAGTAAATAGCAACAAGTAAGCAAATCACGAGATGTCGAAATTTTTACGTGGTTCCCTCTAAATTTTTACATGGTTCCCCAAATCTTCTGTTATAATGATAATGGGGTTACAAGAGTTCTTCCCTAGCAAGCTACTAGAGACATACAAACATCACCCTAAGGTGGATTTCAAAAATATCAACAAAATACAATTGTTTAGGTCTCACCAAATGTGGATATATATTTTCAAACTCCTAGATGCCGAGAGAAGCTCCACAATCCGCTCCGATCAACACGTAGAACTTGATGAGGTGAAGAACATACCCGATCATGGATCAACTATAGACCAAAACCCTTGCACTTTCCTGCGTTTTCTGGAAGCTCTCTGTTTTAATTCTCTCGAGAAGTGTCCCAGCAAAAGCCACTTCAAAGACTATTAAGGTGGTATTCCACTTTCCAAAAAAGTATTTTTTTTTCGAACGAAGGTAATTTCAAACTCAAATATAATAAAAATGAAAAATAGTTTTTCAAAATTTTTTTTTGAAATTACCTTTTTTTTCTAAAAGTTATTTTTTAAAAAAACCAGAACACCCCTAAAAAGTCTCCTGATTTCATTTGTAATTTCATTGAGAAATTACATGATTCCCCTTTGCAATTCCAAGAATAGCAAGATTACCCCATAACATTTTGGACCCAATTAAATGAGCCCCTTTTGGAACCCACCAATAAGAAGGGTCCCACTCAACGTTGGGTCGTGACCCCGACCCTCTAATCCGCACCCTTAAGCACAACACGAAAAGAACTAGGTACAAACACGAGAGATGCGAGGAAAAATTCCGTATATGTATTAATCACAAAACAAATACAATATACATGAAAAAAACCTCACGGACATGCCACAACCCGGCTGCTATCACTCCTCTCTCTCTCCCTCACTCCGGTGGCTCTTTGATAGTCTCTCCGGACATCTCCGAGGAGCCCCGCTCCCCCCGTTGGGGGAGCCTCAACCGGCTCACACTCTCACCTGGCCCCCTCTCTGTCCCTCAGCCCACAGACACACACTGCCCCCAAAAGCAAATACCAAAACACATAGGGAGTAATCCTCTACACTCACATCCACCCTACTTGGGTGTACCCAACATTGTTTTCTTTCCTTACCAACACTAAGAGGCAGCTAATTAAGGAGTCTACAAGGAGAAGACAGGGACTGGAAACATGAACTTCCGTAGGTCAACAAAGCAACTACATGGCAAGGCCGCAAGATTAATTTAGGTAACGTTAATTAGTTTTTCAGTGTAAATTAAACTGAACGGTCCGTAAAATTAAACTAAAGGGTTTCTAAAATCATATAGGCCAGTAATACTGCAATATCAAAACTACCTTGGTTAATCAAGAGCAGAGATCAGCATAGCTGGTCCAGCACTCTGTAGCACTACTTTGTGGTGTGAGATTGAAGTTTTCAACTGGAGCTGATGGGGCATTATCAATACCTTGGCATTAATCTAACCAACAAACGCAATAACATCGTACATTTGGCCAAAACAATAAAAATATCGAGCTACAGTTACTCAACCTTCATGAATTTTGACGAGGTCACAGTAATGATGTCAGTGCTCATTTTTTATGTGAACCTTGTAGCCAAAAGAAGGCAAACTTTTAGGGGTTTGACAAAACTTGTCCTAATCGACTATGATGTGGCTAAATGGGCTTTCTTAAGGTATTTTGGAACCATGAATTTGGGATGTTCCTGCAAAACTAGATTATAAGTACTTATGCGGCGGTGTATAAGACTAGAAAAAGTTACAGGAAGAAATTAGGGGAAAAGAATACTCGGCTGTTCGCATACAACTAACTATTAAAGATGTTCAAGTTTGGAAATTTGCCATACTAGTGGGGTACTTGGACCTTTTAGATCAATTAGCTACAAGTCTCAGGATGTTTTGGGGCACATAATGATTAGATTAAGAAGACCAATCTAGTCTTTGCATTACTCTGTTTTAAGGTTACCCATTTTACAAATAGAGATGGAGCTTCTATGAAATTAGAGACAATTAATTGCTCTGAAAGCTTGACTGAGCTTGTCTCCAAATGCTATTTATCCATTTTTAGGTCTGATCCTCATAGTTGGATTTCAAGTTTTGACTGATGTGCTACTACGGAGCACCATACGTGTTAACCTTTTTTTTAAATTTCTATTTATGATAATTGACAAGTCAATGGTGACTTCTGATCTGGCTTTCAAGTTCTGAATAAAATGACAAATTGATGTTCTTGCTTCCAACTTTTAAATATCAGATCGTTTTCATCAAATGTGGAACTTTCAATTGATTTATCTTTGAATGCACCTTGTTTGCCTCCCCACTTGCACTACAGTAGGACTCTAGCTTGCTCCAATTTACTAATCCCAATTTTTTTTGCTGGTACTAATCCCAGACTTATTATTATGCCTTTCCCCAGTTATAAAGGATGCTCAAAAGGGGTGATATGTTTTTTCCCACTGAGCTGTCATCAGAGATGTCTTGTTTTTTGTCGAATATATGAATGTGCATTATGCGCTTGTAACTTGAACAGAGAATTCTGAGCGCTTTAGATATTATGAATTTATTCCGTGATTCCAATAGGATTAAGACTGTCAAGGGCATGCCTTGTAAAAGTTCATGTAGTTTGATTGCAAAACAACATGTTTCTTAATGTAGCGCAGCTTCCTTTTACGAAACTAAGTGCAAGAAGAAAACAAGAACAATATTTAGGCCAGAGGTACTCCCTCTTTGAGCAAACGATATTGAGATAAATCTCAATTTTTTCTTTAATTCAATAACAACTTATTTTCCCTAAGGCTTACTTCTCAATTTATAGTAGAGCATCACTAACATATTAAAAAGGAAATAAAACATATGAAATAAAGCAACCCTAATTCTTTTTGACCAAGCATCCTACAAAATAAGAATCCTAGTTCAAAGCAAACTAGGAAACTAAATATTTCTTAGAACACTTATTCCTAAAATTGAAACTCCCTAACAAAATTACTAAAATAAAAAATACGGCAAACTAGAGAATGCTATTTATTAAATTATTTCAATGTCCATTCTATTCTGCATCATTTCTCATGTCAATCAAGTAGACAAAACTAATAGCGTATTGTGTTTTTTTTTTTTTTTTTAACAACAAAAATATTATAAAAGAGAAACTCGATAATGGGTACATCGAGAGAGGAGAGGGGGAAAAAGAGAAGGGGAGAGAAAGGGGGAAACTTCCAATGCGAAGTTGAGAACCCAAAAGAAACACAACAAAGGCAGACTGAAATTCAGTCCCAAATACAATGCGAAAACACAACCAGCTTGATCAAACAACCACCTATCGAAACCTCTTCAAAAAGCAGCACTTCTAATCTGAAAAGCTTCCAACCCAATATAATCCATCGTCCCAAAGTAGGTAAGCCAGCTTCAACTATAGCAGGTGAGGAATCCACGAATAAAAACACCTTGCATAACATACATCATTCTTCCATATACCCCAGCAAACATAAGCAACCATATCAGCAAGAGATCATCGGCAATCCAGAGATTCAACTTTTAAATTTAATTCCGCAACAGATGCATCCAGGGATCTTAGCCCTCCCACAAAGTTAGGAGTTGATAAGAAAATTTCACTTGAAGCCAGACTCCACATGGTAGAAGTAAGTTACGCACATAACAATACCAGCCTTTTTAAAATAGTATCAGAATCATCAGCATCAAAATTCCAATTAACTTCACACTGACGTTCAGCTTTCAGCACCATAAGATAAATATTGAAACCAAAATAATCTCTTAGCCCTCCAAGAGCGAGGAGTTGAAAAGAGACCACAAGCCCTCCATATCAGAGCTCTTAGCCCTCCAAGAGAAAGGAGTTGAAAAGAGACCACAAGCCCTCCATATCAGAGCTCTTAGCGCTCCAAAAAGGAGTTGATGAGGGGCAAATATGAGAGTCGCAAAATCCCAGTAAGAAACCAAAACGACCTCTTAACCTCACCTTTGAATTGCTCTTTGCTCCACACTGACAATAGACCACCAAACACATCTTTAGCTTCAGAGAAAGCAAACTCCACATCCCCTTTACCCCACAGCCATTGTACAACTAATAGCGTATTGTTGATGATTTCAGAATGCAGTTTATTATTGTTTTTCGGCTTTGAGTTGAACAAGAGTTTCCACCTGAATTTTGTTCCGGTATGAACTTGCAATGAGTACTTTCGAAGTTATTTAGTGGTACTCTTTCCCTCCCAATTTATGATATGAGATCAAGTGCTGCACTAAAAATTGACAAAACCTCGCTGGAAACCCTCCTTGACAGTCTGCCAGTCCTTCTGCAATACCATACCATTGCCAACTCCGTACTGAATTTGGCAGTGAAGTTTGACGATTGCCAAAAGTCGGCATGACTCTTCTTATTTACTTCTCTCTCTCCCACAAATAGTATTACAATTTTGGAGTTCTGCACTCAAGAAATGGCAACTATGGAGCAGGATTACTAATAGCAACATTGGCAAGATAACAAGCCGAATTTGTCTCCGGCATTACCATTGCGAGATGAACCACAGGCAACGCTCAACGCAGGCCATTAGACCTAAAAGGTTGGTACAATCTGCATCTATATTTTAATCCTCAAATTGCCTTAAAATCCAGTTAGTAATACTTAAAAACCTGCAAGGCTAACATGTCAAAACCATTGGTTCATCGGCACTTTTCTGTTTTGCTCGTTTCTTGTATTTCTGCTGCTGTGCAAGTAGGTGTCCAGGATGAGTTTTGAGTTGGTTTTTCTTCTCGTGTTGTTTTCTATAGGTTGCCAGGGCAGGGTCTGTATTCCATGCTCTGTATGTTGAGGTGGTTTTGCTTTATGAGGGGGTTAATTTACCAAAAACAGAAAAGTGTTGTGGGCTATGTTGACCGATTAAACTTTCTAGACTAGAGGGCTTTTTCCCCTCTTCTTTTAAATAAGAACACCAGATATGTACCACGCTACAATACAAAAGCCTACAAAAAAAAACTTGGGCTTGAGCAGTTATAAAAAAAATTACTATCCGAGTAAGCAATATGAGAAGATAGTGTTTTCAATCCAATGCATTGCAGATGAAATTACAGACAAACAAAAATTAAAAAACTTGGGAGCTACTCCACCGCAAAGTAATTCAACCCTCAACTGCACACAACCACATGCTATATGGTGTGACATAGTTATTAGAATAGTTTACCGAGAGACAGTCTCATAAATCTGCTCATAAACACACCACTACTACAACAAAGCATTGTTAGTCTTCCATCACACTCCTGCTACCGTGATGGATCTGGGTGTGATTGTAAGTCACTTTTTTTTATCACTGTTATCAACCGTGATTGAAAGATAAAAACAATCACGCCCAAAAGGAGTGATCGTTTCTAGGCAAAACCGAAATGGAAACTCATTTTCCGTGTTCTTTTCTGGGTTTTGATCACACTTTTCTTGAAAAACCGTGATTATATGTCGATAACGATTACCACCAAACACTGTGATCTTTCATGTCTAAAAAATGAGATGGAAATAGTTAGGCGTGATCTTTTCTGGTTTTTAGATCACGGTTTTCGTCTAAACGCGTGATTAAATGTGATTGAAAGATGCATCTTTTTTTTTTTTTTTTTGCATTTAAAAAATGCATGAATCTCTAACCAATAATAAATACACGTAAAATATGTAGTCAGCCCGTAGCTATCTTCTCCAAAACAAAAGACATAGCAATACGAAATATGCATAACTGATATTCACTTTGTTTGGTTGAGCTTTTAGAAAGTTATTTTTGAGAGTTGGAGAGATAATGAGTGGAGAGAGATAGAGAGAAAGATTTATTGAAAATTGTGCCGAGAGTTGAGAGTTACTTTCAGAAAGGGCAACCAAACACAGTGATTGTATCTTGCACAAAACATGTCATAGATAGAAACATCGTGCCAGAAAGCCTACTTTCAATCAAGATCAATCAAATTACTTAAAATGCATAAAAAAAAAATACAGAACAAAAGTTTCAACAAGAAAAAGGACAAAGAAAACTTGAACCACAAGCATGGAGTTATGTCCTAAGCTACAACGAATAGCACTTCGTCATTCTCTGAAGTCAATTTCAAGCACTTCGTCATTCTCTGAGCATGCCTAAATCCAACAGAAAATAAAAAGTAGCAGCATCAAAAATTCCAAGGAAAAAGTAGAAGAAAACACATTTTTAGAACCAAACTCAGGCATATATAAGATCAAGAACTCCAAGCAAAAAGTAGCAGCATCAATAGAAGTAGAAACAGCAACATCAAGCAACAAATAGGCATAAATATCCAAGATAAAAGCAGCACGCAAATAGCGCACTTCACATCAACATCATGGTAACAGCAAAATCAACATAAGAAAAAAGTCTTCTCCTTTGTCAGAGAATTATGTGTAAGCATCTATAGAATAACTTTTTTCTTTCACTGCATTTTAAGAAAATCATTTGGCATCAAGTCACAAATAGAGCCTCTCTATGCACGTTAAAACATGCATGACAAAACAACTTCCAACCCATGTCTCATACTTATAGAGCAATTTCAAACTCAAAAGATTATTGAGAGGCCAAAAGCAGACATTCACCATGTGCATATCAAACCATGACATAAGATTGCCTTTTCTTAACATGTAAACCTTTTGCGACTCCCCTTGGAAAAGAGGTTACTTGATATACACCTTGTTGTGTGATAAGTGCCAAAATATACATATTTTGGCCCTCCGATATACATTTATTAGTCTTTTATATTTGTTAACAGGTTTTTATTATGTGTTTTTATGTTTATAGGTTGCTCGAGCCCGTTATCTGAGACTTTGGATAAAAAGAAGACTTTGAAGAAGTTTGGGGTTCAAATGCAAGATGATTCGAAATTGCATGATTCATTTAATATTTCATAAAGTCCAAAGGACCTTTGTGTAATAAAAGTCTTCAATACCTATATAATCAATGTAACCTACTGGGGTTTAATAGCGCGGCAGCTTTGGAAAAAATCAGACGAAACTGAAAACGAAGAACGGGCTGCCGAGACTATTGTATAGTGCTGTTGAGTTTTCTTTTGAATTTCTTTTTTTTCCTTTTAAGTTTTTGATGCTTTGTTCAATTACTCGCATTCCGGTAACTTATTTTAATTTCTGTTCTTCATTAAAGTTGTTCGTTGGTACTTGGACCTTTTAGATCAATTAGCTACAAGTCTCAGGATGTTTTGGGGCACATAATGATTAGATTAAGAAGACCAATCTAGTCTTTGCATTACTCTGTTTTAAGGTTACCCATTTTACAAATAGAGATGGAGCTTCTATGAAATTAGAGACAATTAATTGCTCTGAAAGCTTGACTGAGCTTGTCTCCAAATGCTATTTATCCATTTTTAGGTCTGATCCTCATAGTTGGATTTCAAGTTTTGACTGATGTGCTACTACGGAGCACCATACGTGTTAACCTTTTTTTTAAATTTCTATTTATGATAATTGACAAGTCAATGGTGACTTCTGATCTGGCTTTCAAGTTCTGAATAAAATGACAAATTGATGTTCTTGCTTCCAACTTTTAAATATCAGATCGTTTTCATCAAATGTGGAACTTTCAATTGATTTATCTTTGAATGCACCTTGTTTGCCTCCCCACTTGCACTACAGTAGGACTCTAGCTTGCTCCAATTTACTAATCCCAATTTTTTTTGCTGGTACTAATCCCAGACTTATTATTATGCCTTTCCCCAGTTATAAAGGATGCTCAAAAGGGGTGATATGTTTTTTCCCACTGAGCTGTCATCAGAGATGTCTTGTTTTTTGTCGAATATATGAATGTGCATTATGCGCTTGTAACTTGAACAGAGAATTCTGAGCGCTTTAGATATTATGAATTTATTCCGTGATTCCAATAGGATTAAGACTGTCAAGGGCATGCCTTGTAAAAGTTCATGTAGTTTGATTGCAAAACAACATGTTTCTTAATGTAGCGCAGCTTCCTTTTACGAAACTAAGTGCAAGAAGAAAACAAGAACAATATTTAGGCCAGAGGTACTCCCTCTTTGAGCAAACGATATTGAGATAAATCTCAATTTTTTCTTTAATTCAATAACAACTTATTTTCCCTAAGGCTTACTTCTCAATTTATAGTAGAGCATCACTAACATATTAAAAAGGAAATAAAACATATGAAATAAAGCAACCCTAATTCTTTTTGACCAAGCATCCTACAAAATAAGAATCCTAGTTCAAAGCAAACTAGGAAACTAAATATTTCTTAGAACACTTATTCCTAAAATTGAAACTCCCTAACAAAATTACTAAAATAAAAAATACGGCAAACTAGAGAATGCTATTTATTAAATTATTTCAATGTCCATTCTATTCTGCATCATTTCTCATGTCAATCAAGTAGACAAAACTAATAGCGTATTGTGTTTTTTTTTTTTTTTTAACAACAAAAATATTATAAAAGAGAAACTCGATAATGGGTACATCGAGAGAGGAGAGGGGGAAAAAGAGAAGGGGAGAGAAAGGGGGAAACTTCCAATGCGAAGTTGAGAACCCAAAAGAAACACAACAAAGGCAGACTGAAATTCAGTCCCAAATACAATGCGAAAACACAACCAGCTTGATCAAACAACCACCTATCGAAACCTCTTCAAAAAGCAGCACTTCTAATCTGAAAAGCTTCCAACCCAATATAATCCATCGTCCCAAAGTAGGTAAGCCAGCTTCAACTATAGCAGGTGAGGAATCCACGAATAAAAACACCTTGCATAACATACATCATTCTTCCATATACCCCAGCAAACATAAGCAACCATATCAGCAAGAGATCATCGGCAATCCAGAGATTCAACTTTTAAATTTAATTCCGCAACAGATGCATCCAGGGATCTTAGCCCTCCCACAAAGTTAGGAGTTGATAAGAAAATTTCACTTGAAGCCAGACTCCACATGGTAGAAGTAAGTTACGCACATAACAATACCAGCCTTTTTAAAATAGTATCAGAATCATCAGCATCAAAATTCCAATTAACTTCACACTGACGTTCAGCTTTCAGCACCATAAGATAAATATTGAAACCAAAATAATCTCTTAGCCCTCCAAGAGCGAGGAGTTGAAAAGAGACCACAAGCCCTCCATATCAGAGCTCTTAGCCCTCCAAGAGAAAGGAGTTGAAAAGAGACCACAAGCCCTCCATATCAGAGCTCTTAGCGCTCCAAAAAGGAGTTGATGAGGGGCAAATATGAGAGTCGCGAAATCCCAGTAAGAAACCAAAATGACCTCTTAACCTCATCTTTGAATTGCTCTTTGTTCCGCACTGACAATAGGTCACCAAACACACCTTCAGCTTCAGAGAAAGCAAACTCCACATCCCCTTTAACCCTCAGCCATTGTACAACTAATAGCGTATATATTGTTGATGATTTCAGAATGCAGTTTATTATTGTTTTTCAGCTTGGGTTGAACAAGAGTTTCCGCCTGAATTTTGTTTCGGTATGAACTTGCAATGAGTACTTTCTAAGTTATTTAGTCGTACTCTTTTCCCCCCAATTTATGATATGAGATCAAGTGCTGCACTAAAAATTGACAAAATCTCGCTGGAAACCCTCCTTGACAGTCTTTCAGTCCTTCTGCAATACCATACCATTTCCAAGTCTGTACTGAATTTGGCAGTGAAGTTTGACAATTGCCAAAAGTCGGCATTGACTCTTCTTATTTACTTCTCTCGCCATTGGTCCCACAAATAGTATTACGATTTCGGAGTTCTGCATTCAAGAAATGGTAACTATGGAGCAGGATTACTAATAGCAACATTGGCAAGATAACAAGCCGAATTTGTCTCCGGCATTACCATTGTGAGATGAACCACAGGCACTGCTCAACGCAGGCCATTAGACCTAAAGATCGGTACAATCTGCATCTATTTTAATTCTCAAATTCCCTTTAAATCCAGTTAGTAATTCTTAAAAACTTGCAAGGCTAACATGTCAAAACCATTAGTTCATCGACACTTTTCTGTTTTGCTTGTTTCCTGAATTTCTGTTGCTGTGCAAGTAGGTGTCCAGGATGAGTTTGAGTTTGTTTTTTCTTCTTGTGTTGTTTTCTTTTAGGTTGTCAGGGGCAGGGTCTGTATTGCATGCTCTTTATGTTGAGGTTGTTTGCTTTATAAAGTGGTTAATTTGCCCAAAACAGAAATGTGTTGTGGGTTATGTTGACCGATTAAACTTTCTAGACTAGAGGGCTTTTTCCCCTCTTCTTTTAAATAAGAACACCAGATATGTACCACGCTACAATACAAAAGCCTACAAAAAAAAACTTGGGACTGAGCAGTTAGAAAAAAATATTAAGATTTGAGTAAGCAATATGAGAAGATAGTGTTCTCAATCCAACGCATTGCAGATGTAATTACAGACCCAAAAAAAAAAAAAAAAAACTTACAAGCTACTCCACCGCAGAGTAATTCAATCCTCAATTGCCCACAACCACATACTCTATGGTACTATGACATAGTTAATAGAATAGTTTACCGAGAGACAGTCTCATAAATCTGCTCATAAACACACCACTACTACAACAAAGCATTGTTAGTCTTCCATCACACTCCTGCTACCGTGATGGATCTGGGTGTGATTGTAAGTCACTTTTTTTTATCACTGTTATCAACCGTGATTGAAAGATAAAAACAATCACGCCCAAAAGGAGTGATCGTTTCTAGGCAAAACCGAAATGGAAACTCATTTTCCGTGTTCTTTTCTGGGTTTTGATCACACTTTTCTTGAAAAACCGTGATTATATGTCGATAACGATTACCACCAAACACTGTGATCTTTCATGTCTAAAAAATGAGATGGAAATAGTTAGGCGTGATCTTTTCTGGTTTTTAGATCACGGTTTTCGTCTAAACGCGTGATTAAATGTGATTGAAAGATGCATCTTTTTTTTTTTTTTTTGCATTTAAAAAATGCATGAATCTCTAACCAATAATAAATACACGTAAAATATGTAGTCAGCCCGTAGCTATCTTCTCCAAAACAAAAGACATAGCAATACGAAATATGCATAACTGATATTCACTTTGTTTGGTTGAGCTTTTAGAAAGTTATTTTTGAGAGTTGGAGAGATAATGAGTGGAGAGAGATAGAGAGAAAGATTTATTGAAAATTGTGCCGAGAGTTGAGAGTTACTTTCAGAAAGGGCAACCAAACACAGTGATTGTATCTTGCACAAAACATGTCATAGATAGAAACATCGTGCCAGAAAGCCTACTTTCAATCAAGATCAATCAAATTACTTAAAATGCATAAAAAAAAAATACAGAACAAAAGTTTCAACAAGAAAAAGGACAAAGAAAACTTGAACCACAAGCATGGAGTTATGTCCTAAGCTACAACGAATAGCACTTCGTCATTCTCTGAAGTCAATTTCAAGCACTTCGTCATTCTCTGAGCATGCCTAAATCCAACAGAAAATAAAAAGTAGCAGCATCAAAAATTCCAAGGAAAAAGTAGAAGAAAACACATTTTTAGAACCAAACTCAGGCATATATAAGATCAAGAACTCCAAGCAAAAAGTAGCAGCATCAATAGAAGTAGAAACAGCAACATCAAGCAACAAATAGGCATAAATATCCAAGATAAAAGCAGCACGCAAATAGCGCACTTCACATCAACATCATGGTAACAGCAAAATCAACATAAGAAAAAAGTCTTCTCCTTTGTCAGAGAATTATGTGTAAGCATCTATAGAATAACTTTTTCTTTCACTGCATTTTAAGAAAATCATTTGGCATCAAGTCACAAATAGAGCCTCTCTATGCACGTTAAAACATGCATGACAAAACAACTTCCAACCCATGTCTCATACTTATAGAGCAATTTCAAACTCAAAAGATTATTGAGAGGCCAAAAGCAGACATTCACCATGTGCATATCAAACCATGACATAAGATTGCCTTTTCTTAACATGTAAACCTTTTGCGACTCCCCTTGGAAAAGAGGTTACTTGATATACACCTTGTTGTGTGATAAGTGCCAAAATATACATATTTTGGCCCTCCGATATACATTTATTAGTCTTTTATATTTGTTAACAGGTTTTTATTATGTGTTTTTATGTTTATAGGTTGCTCGAGCCCGTTATCTGAGACTTTGGATAAAAAGAAGACTTTGAAGAAGTTTGGGGTTCAAATGCAAGATGATTCGAAATTGCATGATTCATTTAATATTTCATAAAGTCCAAAGGACCTTTGTGTAATAAAAGTCTTCAATACCTATATAATCAATGTAACCTACTGGGGTTTAATAGCGCGGCAGCTTTGGAAAAAATCAGACGAAACTGAAAACGAAGAACGGGCTGCCGAGACTATTGTATAGTGCTGTTGAGTTTTCTTTTGAATTTCTTTTTTTTCCTTTTAAGTTTTTGATGCTTTGTTCAATTACTCGCATTCCGGTAACTTATTTTAATTTCTGTTCTTCATTAAAGTTGTTCGTTGGTATTTAATTAATTGTTATCTCTTGTTTATTTTCTTTCTCGCGTAATAGAAGCATGTTTGAATCTAGGGTTTCTTTTGTTTATTAATTAATGATGAGTGAGTAGTTGTTTAGGTAGGGTCGTGGGGTGATTAACACACCGTGGCTAGTTCGGGCACTGCTCCTTTTATCGAACAACAAAAAAATGATTTTAGATGAGAAAATACTTCCCGTGGACGAATCCGGGCATCGTCGGAGCCCATGTGAACGGGGGAATGGGGGTCCAAAACTCATTCTTCGCTGCGCATGGGTATACGGCGACCATAAGGTCTCGCATCTTGCGGGGTATCTTTTTCAATCTAAAATTAAACATTTTTAAGAACTCCAAACAGAGCAGGTTAATCCGAACTAGTTACAAGTGCTATAAACCCTATGACCGTACCTTTCTTTTAATTATCTGAAAAGTACAATTAATCACCCCCCAACTTACACTTTGCTAGTCCCGAGCAAAGAAAACAAAATTTAACTAAAGAAAATAAATTAAAACAGATAGTTCTTTTAAACCCCCAGGCAGCCCCAGTAGGACGAGTGAAGTCTCGTGAGGGTTTTCAGCAATGATCACCCACAAAACACCAAGAATCCTTTCACATGAAATCTGAAAAACCTGTTATACAACTCATTGGTCCATCAAGCAAAGAATGCCTAGCTACCACAAAGATATAAGAAGGCGTAAATAGTTCCAAACGCTATCAAGTCAAGAAATAAACCATGACACCTAGGCTTAGCATGTGTGTGTGACATGGGCCTCAACCAAAAGTGCGCAATGACTAACCGCTCTCTCCAGACCGAGTCTCGACCTCAATCCTCACAGTGTCATGCACTCACAACAAAAATCACTCGAAACAAGGTGTATAGTATGAACTCTCAAGTGTGCGGTTAGAAGTTATATAAATGAAATCAAAACACTCGCACACTATGACACGAAAAGAACGCTTTGTATGGTGAACACACGGTCTCATGAATGGAATACCAAGTATTGGAACTCTCTCTCACATCCATCAATCCACTTCCCATCACCCCTAGGATCAAATAGGACTTTAATGTTGGTTGGAACGTTGGGTAGTCGAAAGTGTGTAAAGGCTGAGGTAAAACATCACGTGTTTGAGAAAAGGCAAACAACTTGGAGCTAATTGAACAATGCGTGCCCTTTTTTCTGCTCTTTTCAACTCCACCTTATCTCTCCTTCTAACGTTTTAACATTTTTCAACAATAAAGCACGATTCCTCCTTTTCATCTATATCGGTACCCCTTCTATTTTTTCTTTCTTTTGTTTTTTTTTCTTTTTTAAAGGGCATCACTAATTCAAACACAAAAGTTCACAGTTCATCCAAAAATTACACCTTTATACTTTTGCCTTTCTCCAAAATCATATGGAAGGTGGAGCTAACCAAGAAAAGGCTAAATATATATAAGGCTCAAAGTGGCTCACAAGGGATAAATGGAAAAACAAAGGAACGAACCGGCTCAAATATCAATAAAATGCCTATAATCCTCTCCCAGGGGTGTAATTAACATCCATGTGACTAACCAAAATCCAAGAGATGTTATGCATTCAAGTTCCAACACTCAACAATAAAAAATAATGAGACCATAACAAATAGGCTCTTTCCATGACAAACTAAGAGTTAAAGTGACACCACTCCAATAAAAGATAGGGCCCAAAAGCTCACTAGGGCATAAGTCTCCACTAATCTAGCCATCAAGATTGGTTAAGTCACAGCTCACAAGTGGTCAAGGCCCAAATAAACGTGACGTACAATAGTGCTATACAAAAGGGTCATGATCAACTTCCTAAGACAAGCTAGCAAGTAGAATTACTAAGCCCAAAATAGATATCACTATGGTAGGCAACACACCTCAACTCAATTATTCAACAAGTAATCACAACAAGTGCCAAATCGCATGCAAAAAGAGTCCCACTATTTTTAAAATTTTTGAATTTTTTTTTAACCAAAGTAATCCCTCCCCCCAACTTGAACCATTCGATGTCCTCATTGAATGTAAAAGAATAAAAATATAGGACATAAAAGAAAAAGAAGGGAAAGGTATCACCTCGAAACGTAGAACTACACAAGAAATAAGATAGTGGGAAGAAAGACCCCCAACTGAAACGAAAGCGTCCTGCAACGTTAGTCCTCAAAGACAGCAAGAAAAATAACTAAAAGAAATAAATAAAGCAAGAAATAAAAGGAAAAAAAAAACCATCCACTTTCTTCACGCGAAAGACACGGGTACTACTTTTCTCCCAATTTCTCAAGCGACAAACGGGTGGCTATACCAGACCAAAAAATAAAAAATAAAAAATCATATACGAACAGCCAAACGCAAGTACCGAATATTTATTATGCCAATGAGAGCTAAGACAATGAACATAGCACTCCATTCTACACCTTTTATCAAAAATTGAATTCGACCATGCCACAAGATAAGATATTTCGAATAGCGCATTTGCCGAATTTGATTTAGACACTTAAGTTCAACCAAGTGCTTAGCCCAAACTAGATCAATTTTCAAAGCATTGACAAAGTCCACAAGATATGGATGATAAACTAAATTAAATTCATCAACACCAAGAAAATCAATCTGCTCCACATTTAAAAACTCTTGTGAAAGTGGAGACTCAGTAGGAGGGATGGCACAATCTATAGCTGGGAGTACTTGATTATTTATGGCAATTATTGGGAATGACTCCTCAAAAACTATTGCCAATGACTCCTCAAAAACTATTGGCAATGACTCCTCAAAAGGCATATAGCCTTCACTAATGACAAGCGGTTCAATTTTCTCCTTTTTCCTTCCATCAGAATTCGTATCCTCTGGAAGCGGCTCTATTTCCTCTCTTTCTTTAGCATCAAAATTGGTATCCTCCGAACTTTCAGTCAACTCACAAAATTGGAGCTTTTGGGTTAATTCATCTAAGAAATCCCAAGCGTCTTCAGGGGTTTTATCCAGGAATTCGTCAGTGGACCTAAAATCCACCTCGCATGGCTTAAGGTTTAAACCACGGCAAAAGATAACCAGAAGACTACCAAGCTCACAATTAAAACTCGACCAAGAGAATACAACAAATTTAAATCGCTCCCAACACTGTGGCAAAGACTCATCATCATGTTGAGAGAAATCGGATAGTTCTTCTAAAAGCATATGAGTCTCATATGAGGGATTGAAATGATTGAAAAATTGTATTACAATCTCACTCCATGTCAATCTTGGACTCAAACAATTAAGCCAATCTAGAGCACTATCACACAAAGATGCTGAAAATACATGTAAAAGAGCCATTTCATCTCTACCAAAAGCTTCCTCAAGGTTATGAACATGTGAAAAAGGATTTTCTGATGCCATACCATAAAATATTGGAAGTGATACTGAACAATCAAATTGTTTTATATAACCTCCAAACCACCTTGCAAAATCGGCCATTTTTTTTTTTTTTGCTTTTCAACAATTAAAAAAAATAAAGAACTAAAAAGAAAACAAATAAAAAATAACTACCCGAATTCTTAACACATGTGACCGTCCCCGGCAACGGCGCCAAAAATGCTTGACGGATTTCTAGTCCTAAATTAATGGGTTGCCCCAAGCGTAGGGCTGAGACCGATGTAGCACAATATCCGGTAAATCCAGAGTCGAATCCACAGAGACGGTGATGTGTGCTGACTAAAAATTCGGGTTGTTACTGATTAAACTGGCTCTTAGGTAGCCACCCCTTGTCGTTTTGATTGATAGATTAATTAAAACCTAGAATTAATTGTACTTTTCAGATAATTAAAAGAAAGGTACGGTCATAGGGTTTATAGCACTTGTAACTAGTTCGGATTAACCTGCTACAGGTAGAGCAGTTACGAAGGCCATCTCGAATGAGCAACACACCGAAATGAGTTCAGCCTAGCGACTAGGAAAAATGTCTCGAGTTAATCCATCCCAAATGTATGACCCTGGCCACTGACTGAACCTTGAAGTTCTCAGTACTACCATTAGGATGGTTATTTGACTGCACAAATCAAGTAACAACCAACTTTATAAACATCATTATGGCAAAAGGGGGTGTTTTCCTCATCCATTGACTATGTACACTAAGGAGACGAATAACTGTACATGTTGAGTCAAAATGATTATCATGGGAAAGACAATTTGGTTCATCAATCCTACTTATATACCCAGAATCCAAAATGCATGCTTCCAAGCGACTAGACAAAATAGGGTTGTTACAAACTCCAACCCCCACCCTAAAACCATGATCTTTGCTCCTACTTTAAACCTAGGATCTCCCATGTAAACTTCTGACGTAAGACTCAACACCCTAGCAGATGAGGTCAAGGTTCTTAAAAATACTACTGGAAAATAAGGTGGAACAAAGACAGTAGACAAGAATTAACGGGTAATTGCTAGAAAGATGAGGACGAACCAACTTATCAACCAAATGTTATGTATAATAATAGCCTTTGCACAAAGGGATTGGAACTTTGGAAGTACATTGGACAACTACAGGTAATGCGTATGATACAATTCAATTTCCTATAAATAGTAATTAGTCTCACTCATTTTCCTGTAGCTATTAGCATCCCACATGGTCAAATGCAACAACGGGTTCAGTTATTCTGAATCTAAAATCCTTTCTAACAATGAAAACCAGCTGTAAATTTTTGAACACTATGTTGTCCACGGCTCCACGCCAAGTGTTAGAATCATTACACACACGAACACGATTTACGAGTATAAAACAGTAAAGAATCAACATATGAGCCACAATTCTAACACCAAAGATATCTGAAACACAAATTCACAACACACATTATACAAAACCCTTATCACCAGTAACTTAGCTCCCATACGTCTTAATTAGAGTTGTCCAAAAAATTCAATGAACCGTAAAACCGTTCGGAACCTAATAGAATTGTACGTTTTGGATTGGATCCGTAGATTAATGGTCCGGACACAGATTCAAAAATTAGAAAACCATGAGATACGGCTCAGTCCATAGAAAATGTCTCCAATTTTAGTGTACTCTATTTTAATTTTTCATCTATTTTAAATTTTCATCAAATCGTGCCACTAGAAAATATTTTGTGTTTCCTTGGCCAATGCTAATTTTTTGCAATCTCTTCAGATGCAACATGAACGCCATGACAACGCACATCTCCGAAACGAGAATGACAAGCTCCGGACTGAAAACCTGAGGTACCGGGATGCTCTCGGTAACACCTCCGCACACTCCTCCTGCCCATCTTGCGGAGGTCCGACTGCCTTGGGCGAAATGTCATACGATGAACAACAGTTGCGGATGGAGAATTCTTGGCTGAGGGACGAGGTAATGGCTAATAATGATCACTACACCTGAATCAAGCTACGTTTCATCGAAAAATAGTTTAGATCCAAATTTTATCAATGAGAATATTCAGAATGTTGAACTGATCACAGCACACACTCATTATAAGTAGGCCTCACGACAATTCCTTTAACATTGCATGCCATGCATACTGCGTTCCTGACCCTTATGTTTATCATTCCATCTTTTTTTTCCGGTAAGTATCATTCCCATCTTGTTATCAAATAACTTTCTGATATCACATTTTTTTTTCTTCCAATGGTTTTAGATTGATAGAATTGCAGCCATAGCGGCCAAGTACGTTGGCAAGCCAGTGTTGAACTACCCCATCGTATCACCACCGGTGACTCCACGATCACTAGAGCTAGGGAATTTCGGAGGGGAATTATATGGTACAGGAGACCCACTGAGGCCGACGGGTGGACCTACTGTGGATCAGACAGATAAGCAGATGGTAGTTGAGCTTGCAGTGGCATCTATGGAGGAGCTAACCCGAATGGCTCAAATGGGCGACCTGTTGTGGATGGAAGCAACACTTGTGTGCTGAATGAAGAAGACTACTTCAGGACGTATCCGAGAGGGATCGGGCCAAAGCCGTTGGGGTTTAGATCCGAAGCGTTGCATGAGACTATGGTTGTTATCATGAACCATGTTAACCTCGTCGAAATCCTCATGGATGTGGCAAGTGTCATCATGTATTTTGTGTAGTCACACAGCATGTTATCTTCGTTTTTATCGATAAAATCGCTCATTAAATTTATGATCCGAACATATCTGGAGTTTCTAGTGGGTTTTTATTGGATGGATATGGACTTAATTCCCATCACTTTTTTTTTTTTGTTAATAACAAGAATCAATGGGCTAGTGTGTTCTCTGGGATTGTCTCGAGAGCTACGACTCTCGAAGTTCTATCAACAGGAGTGGCTGGAAACTACAATAAAGCCCTGCAAGTGGTAAGGCAGAATGCATAAACTTTTTTCCTTTTGTTTTAGTAAATTACACCAATTTGCTTCTTAACACAATACAATTCTAATTTCTCAGATGAGTGCCGAATTTCACATGCTTTCACCGGTCGTACCCACTCGGGAAACTTACTTTGTGAGGTACTGCAAGCATCATATCGATGGTACATGGGCCGTGGTGGATGTTTCCTTGGACAATCTGCGGTCTAGCCCTGTAATGAGGTGCCGAAGACGGCCATCTGGTTGCCTGATTCAGGAAATGCCGAATGGGTACTCAAAGGTGAAAAATATATAGTTGTCATTAGAATTAGAACTAGAAGCTGCTAGCCATTCATTCTATTTGAAATTTGTATCAACAATTAATCTCGTTGTTTTGCTTAGGTGACATGGATAGAGCATGTGGAAGTGGATGATAGAGGAGTTCACAATTTATACAGGCCGTTGGTCAGCTCCGGGCTTGCATTTGGTGCAAAACGTTGGGTTTTCACCCTGGATAGGCAGTGTGAACGCCTTGCAAGTGCAATGGCAACAACTCTCTCTCCTGATATTGCTACTTCTGCCGGTAACCCCACACTTCTCGAGTCGATGCAAAAATGACAAACTAGCCCTCTGCTATATATGATCTACCTACACGTCAATTTTGTGGTCATACCAAGGGTTTTGATAGCGCTAGCAGTATAATTATGAGTATCGAATGATATGTAGCTATCTAAAACCGACATTATCAAACACGCAGTAATGCATCTTGAACATGCCATGGACACTAATATGCATGCATGCATGTATATTTTCGAATGCCCTGTGTCTCATGTTCATACTCGTGTCATATATATCTATTGTCTATGCTTTTTAGGCCCTTTAATTTCAAAAAACCTTGTGCTATGTAGGGCTTATTCATTTTTCCTTATTTTTGTCATTGCAAAGTTATAAATTCTATAGAAGGGAAAAGGAGCATAATGAAGCTGGCAGAGAGAATGGTTATAAGCTTTTGCGGCGGAGTAAGTGCCTCCACTGCTCACACATGGACCACATTATCAGGAAGTGGAGCTGATGATGTACGGGTCATGACCCGAAAAAGCATCGATGACCCAGGTCGTCCTCCGGGTATTGTGCTAAGTGCTGCTACTTCTTTCTGGCTTCCGGTCCCGCCAAAACGAGTGTTTGATTTCCTCCGCGATGAGCAGTCTAGAAATGAGGTATTTTAAACTTTTTATTTTGGAATTGATTATTTTTGATAGTTTGCATCAAGCAATTATATCTAGCACTGATATGCTTATCATTAATCTCAGTGGGATATATATCCTTTCTAATGGTGGTGTGATTCAAGAAATGCCACACCTCTCCAATGGCCGCGAAACTGGCAACTGTGTGTCAATATTGCATGTGAATGTAAGCTCAGTTCGAAATTCAATTTTCTCAAATTGTCTAATTAATAACCACATTTTTCAAATGATTTCAGACCATAGGTGGAAACCAGAACAATATGCTGATACTACAAGAAAGTTGCACCGACCTCTCCCAGATGTAGAGACCGTCGGAGGGAACCAGCCTACGGCAGTGAAAGCCAAGGTATTCAGGGCCTGAGGGCCGACCACCACCACCATCAGCCAAAACACCAACCAGCCCCTGCAACAAAACAATCTTCATCAACGAAATCACCATCCCAGAACAACGAAATGCCAGCCCCATGCCCGATTGAGAGCGCAGAGCCATCGGCCGGAATTCGGCACACAAAAGACGACCAAAGCATCACAACCATGAGAGCCACATATACTCCACCACCACCGGACTGGATTATCACAGATCAAAACCGCCATCTTTACCGATCATTTTTGAAATAAAGGACAACCTGCAAAACAAAGTTAGAACAAAAATCTACACTACAGAACATAAAACCTCCCTCCACCGCACCACTACCCAAACACCTACGCAGTCTAGATCCAGAGCCAACTCCATCAAAACCAGCCTCAAGATCGATGAGGAGACGGTGCCGACCGCCACTTCCCCAAGCTTCCATATCCATCCGGCCGAAAGGAAAATAGAGCCATTAGGCACAACCTCGTCCGTCCAACAACGGTAAAACAAGGTGGGGTCCGAACTACCCCAAACCTCCGACCGCCGTCAGACCCAACCCCGTTAGGATATATTGAGCACCACCTAGTGTGGTGAACGGAGGGTACCGAAGCGGCAAGCCGGGGGGAGGAGGGAGGGAGGGCACCTCCCCCCAGGCGGCAGCAGTAGGCTGAGGAAAACCCTAGGCAAGAGATCGCTTCTGTTTAGAGAGAGAGAGAGAGAGCGAGCGAGAGAGTTGGTTACCATAACATTGCTCATTTATTATTATCTTTATGATGCTTTATCATCCTTGTGCTAATTCTCTTCGGCCCATGGGGGGCCAAAAAGCTTAATGAATATGCACTCGATCTTTTCTTGTATATATATGTGCTGCTTATCATTTAATACATTTATAACTACTATTCTCCTCTCTTTGAACTCCTTGCCAATTAAAACCTAAATTTTCTTCAGTTTGTGAATTCAGATTAAAGCTGATGGATGCCAGTTATTGAAGATCGGAAGAAGTCAAGATCGCACCTTTTATGCTCCTTTATGGTGTCAATTTTCGCACCCGAAGAAGCAACCTAATCATTTTACCAAATGTGAAGGGATTTTAGGTTTGGAATTGACTTCTCGGGATACAGTAATTAGGAGAGAAGAATATAAAAATACCTTAGTTATGTAGTCTTCATCAAAGCTTGAACTCTTATTTAGTTTTGGTTTTAGGGTATGCATGGGTAAGTGCAAGTTGGTACTTCTTATGCATCATCTTGATCCTTTCCCTTGTTTTCATTTGTTGTGCTTTTTGAGCCCTGGTGGCTGGACGTGCGAACTTGAACCATTAGCAAACTCATTTTTCATTAATTCTAACAGCTTATAAATTATTTTGAATGTTTCGAATATTGGTGTTGCTTTCGATCTGATCTGATGTCTTTTTCTGCTATTATCTAATCTTTCATTCAAGTATTTTGTTAGCTTATTTTATGCTTGGATTCAATTACAGGGATTACTCAATACTTATATACCTTTGTCGAATCAACCAATATTGTTTGGACCTGGACCCGAAAAATATAAACATTGTATGCTATACTATCCACCAATTTTCGGTCTTCAATACCAATAATTAAAATGACCGATGAACTTGAATCGTATGAGCACTAGATTCAATTCATGTGTGACTCAAATTGATGAGACTTCTCTCATTAGACTTTCTTTTCCCAATATTGTGAACATATAGCATGGTGGCCTTTTATGCAGGGACTTCTAACTTGAATTGAAAATTAATGACTTGTGCCATCATTTATGTTGTTTGGAGCCTGGTTTATGCGGACTACTGTATTTGTCGTAGGTATCACAATAATAATGCTGTACAAATAATAAAGAGATCTCAAATACTTGTCCTTGAAACATAGAGAAGTGCTACAATATACACCCCTTATTTGGGTGTGTATCATATGCACCCTCTTTGATTACCACTAGATGCTTGAAAAATGATCTGGACCCTTTAAAATGTTACGATAAATTACTAACAAAAAACCTGTTACCAGTGCTACAGGTAAACTCTGTGAATTAACTACAATGGAAAGAAAATCTCACCCCTCACTTTCTTCCCAATCAGCGTATATCTTTCTTTTCCTTAGATGAAACCAGCCCAATTTTATTTTTGATAATTAATTTATGTTAAAAATAGTAATTTTATTTTTTAAAAACTTTGAAGCTAAAATTTTTTAAACTGGAAATAATTTACTTCATTAAAATAGGTTCTCGATAATTATTAAAGGAAAAAGATACTATCATTATCATAATGTAATAAAAAGTCAAGGCATTTTGTATAGGATGTTAAAGTGCTTCATATTTGTAGTCTTTTTTTTTTGAATTTTTTTGAAATATTATGATGTTTAATATTATAGTGAATTTTCACATAAATAGTCCAACTAAAAAGAATAGCGAAGTCGATCATCTGTATTAATAAGTAGGAAACACTAACAAAAAAATTAATGGGTGATCAAGAGTGTGATAGTGACGAGATAAATTTACCAATACATTTTAGATTATGTGTAAAAGACAATAATATTTAGGACGTGCTATTTATTTTTTGGTTAATAGACGTACTACTAGTATTTTGTGAATTAGTGCAATCATCCGAATTACAAATAACTAATACTCGTATTTGATAATGTAATCGATTATAAGTGTTATCAATACCAATCAATTACGTAATTGAAACCACATAGAAATATAATCTATCATGTAATCAATTATTTGTGTTATTCAAAACAATTGATTTTTAAATCTATTGCAATGTTGTTTTTAACTTATTTCGCAATTGATTAGAGGACTTACTGAGACCCATCAATTAGCAAATCGATTGAGTAATCGACTTCACATTGTTACCCAATCGTACTCAATTCAATTACAAAATTGATTATATTGTCTTATCGATTATGGAATTGAACATTCACATAATAGATTACATATTTGATTAACTACCGTTCAAAAAAAAATTGATTAAGTAATCGATTGCACAATTGATTATAGAAAAGTTATGAAATGCACTAAAATGTTACGATTCCGTAGTGAAAATGTTACGAACTGAAAATGTTACGATTTTTTTTATAAAGTTACGAAAGACACCAAAATGTTATGATTCTAAAAATGTTATGAGTCTGTTGCTAAAAAGTTACGATTCATTCGTAAAAGTTACGATATGCACTAAAAGGTTATGATTTGTAAGAAAAATGTTATGAATCAAAAGTTACGAATTTTTGGTATAAAACTTACAATAGACCTAAAATGTTATGAATGACCGGTTTAGCAGGTAATTTTTTATGAAGTGGCTCAATATGAACCATTCAGTAGGTGCATATGATATGCACCTTAAAGGAGTGTGTATTGTAGATTTCTCCTGAACGGTATAAGTAATGTCAATTAAGGACACGAATTCATAACTTGCAAATGTTCGGTCGGATTTGGAATTGAACATGAACTTTAAGCATGTGTTCAAATTAGGGCTGCTCGCGGTCCGGTTCGGTTCGGATTTCTAGGAATTCGATGACCGAACCGCTAGTCACGGTTTACATAAAATGAAATCCATGTCCGGACCAAAAGTCCTACGGTCTGGTTCCAATCCGATCCATGACTCGCGGTTCTGAATTTTAGTAAAAATAAAGCTCAAGCATATATCCCACAATAAAAAGGAAGAATGTTACATTCAAAATTAAGTTTAACACCACCAGAAAGTACTTGTTACATAAACTATCAAAGGCTTACTTCAGAAATCAAATTCAACAGAATCCAAAACACTAGTAGGATTGTATCATTATTGTACATTACATAACATAAAAGAACCGGAAAAGAAACGAACTACCGAAACTCAGCTAAGGTTACCCGTAATTTTTACGAAAAAACTACGATTTGCTCCCTATATGTTATGTACATTTACACTATATCCCATTACTAAGATAAAATACTAAAATTGGTGGAAAAAAGTGTTAAACATTACTAACAATTTATTATTTAAATACACACATATATATTATTTATATTAAATAAATATATCACGGTCCGGTTCGGTTAATCCACGGTTTCGTCATGAAAATCCGTGGACCGAACTGCGAGTCACGGTTTTCTAATTTTTCAATCCGTGTCCGGACCATTAATCCACAGACACAATCCAAAAGGTACGGTTCGGTTCGGTCCGAACCGATTTCACGGTTTGGTCCGAACCGATTTTACGGTTCACCAGATTTTTTGAGCAGCCCTAGTTCAAATCATGTCCCCTTCAAACAACACACAATTAAAGAATATACCATCTTTTAGGGCAACAGCTGTGACATCCGATTCTGAAGTCGTTAATTTGCTTCTCTTACGACATTAGGACCAATGTCTAATTAAATCAAATGTCAATAGTTTACAAAGTGAAACTCATCTTGATGTATCTTTTACCAACATACCGGTTATATATGAATCGACAATCAAGCTATCACCCTTTTCAAAAGATAAATGACACAATTAAAATCAAACACCAAATCAGAATCAAATCAAGTTCAGTCTATTTTTTAACTTTTTCAGGGAATAAGTTTTGCTCCATTTTACTAATCACTGATCATAAGAAGACACTTCCTCTTTCCAAGGGTATCTTGGTGATGTATTTTTTTAATTTCTTTACTTAGTCTCTCACATGCCTTAGAGATGTATAATCGAAGAAGAGAGAACTTTTCCTGTGGTGCATAAACAGTTTCGAATTGCATCCCTTTTTTAGTTCATGAAAAAAGGTGATGGGTGACTTCTTGGGCTATGTTTCAAAACAAACTAGGACTTTGCAATTCTTACTTTGACCGGTTGATTAATCACCAAAGATAGATTTGCAATAATTTATCATCGCAAGATCTTTCCACTCTACATACTATTCTCTCTGTCCCAATTAACATTCCTCTTGTTCCGTTCTAACCATATAGAAAATTAATTACAATTTGTATTTGATAAGCCTTGTTATAAAAGTTAAGGATCGTGTTTGATAAATCTCAATTAATTCTATTAAATCAAAATATTCTAAAATCAGACAAAACCTTATGAATTACAAAGATACAAATTTAAAAGTAGTACAAACTCCAAAAAAATGGCTAAAAAATTAGACAGGGGTAAAATATGGCACTATGACAGGTTAACTGGCAAAGCCCGGTTGTGAGGCTCTAATGGATGATTTTGGATAGTTAGGTCTCTTGATTGGTTTTTTACTCCTCTTCAAATGATATCCAATCTCAATGTATTTAGTTGTTTTCTGATTAAATACAACTCCTACCATTTTGGGAGGAAAAAACAAAAAACCTGAAAGGGACAGTGTCATTTAATAATCAAAAAGGGCAAATCTATTAAGTTATCAGATACCTCAAGGACGGTTATCTAAATTGCCAAAAAACAATTTGGCACGAGGCAGAAGGAGAAGAAGTGCGGATCGGAGAGAGAGAGAGAGAGAGAGAGAGAGAGATGAGCAGTGAGAGGAGCAGTGGTACTAGTCCGCGACCCGTCGGGAGGAGAGAGAGCCCATGGGGGATGTCAGAGGGAGACCACAAACAGCCCACGCCCCACAGATGCAACGACCGAGTTGAAGATGTCATCCAAGTAAGCTTGCCCCAATCTTCTTCTAAACCCCTTATTTTCTGCGTTCATATTCCTAATCTCCAATCACAGATATACTCTTTCATGTTCAATTTTGAATTGGGAATCGGAGACGCAGTTTTGGAAGCTGAGGATATCTCTATATGTTCTTTGCCCTGTTTACCAAGTCGATTGTGTGTTTGGCTGTCCCAATCTGGAAATTATACCAAATAATAGAGCAACAAAACACATCCCAGCCCCTTTGGATTGAGGGATTTGCTTTGAAAATAAAAGAAAATTAAGGATTAGAATTTTTCTCTTTTCCAAATGACTCATTTGGATTGAGTAATTTGGTGGGTAAGGATTAGAGTTTTTTGGCCGAATCACTCATTTGGATTGAGTAATTTGGTGAGAAATGGAGAGAAAAGTACAAACATCAAGTTTGTTTTGATCGACTCCTCCTCCATTCTTATCACAATCCGAGGGAGCTGCCGGAGTTGGTTCACAAAGTCTTGAGTAATGGATCTGTTGGGAACATGTGTGAAGATTGAGTTCCACATCGGATAAATAGAAAGTGGTTGGACCTTCATATTTAATATACAATTGGGTGGTCACCGCTCACAAGTTACGAGGCATAGCCTTTTAAGTGGATATACAAATCATTCAATGTATATTGGTCCATGTGATGTGGTGTGGACTCTTTGAATACCCACAATGGATTGGGACTACGCGCACATGGGAAAACCCCCGGGTGTATTACACTCCCAACAAGTGGTATTAACCTTGATGGCTGATGATCTATGGGCTGACTCTCTTGGAATCATTGATGGTTGTGAACTTGTATGGAGACTCTCGGAAGAGTGGGAAAATCCATTGTAACTCTCAATCAAGTAGGAGAAATTCTTAGTGCATGTTGTACATGGCCGGCAACAAGGTGGCTCTTGTGGAGTATGGTGGCTCTCAATGGAGTGGGTGCGGTAAATAAGCCTAGTTTCAGGTTCTTACACAGTGTTGAAGACCGGTAAAAGATCAAGAACTAAGGGGAGACAAATGGATGCATGGTTCACTTATGAGGGAGAGATTGTTGGGAACATGTGTAAAAGATTGAGTTCATAAGTAGAAAAAGGGAAAATGTACAATTTGGTGGCTCACCACTTACAAGACTAAATGGATTTGGGTAATTTAGTGTATATGGGGTCCAGGTGATGTGGTGTGAACTCTGTCGATACTCCCTAACAGATAGGGCCTACGCGAACAAGATCGTGGACAAGTAGTTGTAATTCTTATCACCAACTAAAAGAAGGAAGACTGATTTTTTTTTCCCTTAAATGGCCACTGAACTAATTCTGAGCATTCTGAACAAAGAATGAGGCCAAATTCTTTAATTTCTCTTCAATTTTTGCATGTAAGTTATCCAAAGAAAGCATTTTGGTGAGATGTCTGTTGTGAATCTCAAAGGTTAATTGTTACCTGGTTTTAAGCTGAGACTATTGATCTATTGATCCAAGTTGATTGACCGGTAATTTTGTGGGTAATTTCATTTCTAGGTAGACTGTTTGTTTTCTTTGTTTACTGACACTTAAGAGGCAAGGAGTTTACAAGGAGATGACAAGGACCAGAAAGATGAACTTCCATATGCCAACAAAGCAACTACGTGGGCGAGATATGGGCAGATATGATTTGTCGATGTAAATTAAGCTGAAGGGATTCTAAAATTTAAATCTAAGTTGAAGGGATTCTAAAATCTTATGTCCTTGTAGTAGTGCAATATCAAAATAATCTCGGTTTATGAGACTTGAGATCAGGATAGTTGGTCCAGCACTCATATAGCACTACTTTGCAATGATCTAAAACTCGCTAGGCGCTAGTTTGGTGGTCGGTACCTTCGAGCTTCGAGGCCCAGTAATCCCCGATTAATTGGCCCATAGCACTTAGTAATCGGCGGATAGCAATTAGTTAGATCTAGTCAAATAGGCCCCGCCAGCGATTATTCGCCGACTAATTCTGATTTTTAGAATACTGTTATTTTGTGACGTGAAGTTTTCAATTGGAGCTAATGGAGCAAGTATCGATATCTTGGCATTAATCTAACCAAGAAATACTTTCAATAAAAAAAAAAAAATATCGAACCAACGAATAGTCTAACTCAATTATATCCTATCTTCGGCCAAAAACTAAAATATCAAGATCCAGAACATGCTACAGTTACTCAACATTCCTGAATATGATGAGGTCAGAGTAAATGATATCAATGCTCATTTTTTATGTGGACCTCGTAGCCAAAGGAAGGCAACTTTAACAGCCTCTTTAGAGGGCGGAGAAGGAAGGTGTATAAGGCCTTTCGGGGATAAGTTAATCCGGACTCACTCTCGTCTAGCGGATAAGCTAAGACCTCTGCAGGGGATTTTAGTGAATCCCACCCCACCCACCATCATTATAGCTGATCCGAGTGGATGTAATTATCGGTGTGCCCTCAAACCTCTCCAACCCTTGTTGTATTCTCATTACAAGGATTATATGAGGGTAACTAAGGAAAAACTCTTATATTATTTCTTTATCCACCCACTCTTGTCCATCCCTTTCAGCTACCAAACAAACCCCTACCTAGTTAATCCCCCTTCTTAACTAACTGTCCCTTATTAACAAACTAGAGGTTGGGGCACACACGATGCATGTGCAAGTCGGATTTGAACAAAATTGGTGAAAAATCGATCAAACATTAAACGGAAAGCTATTGTGCAAATTTTGACAAAATTCGATTTGCACACGCATCACGTGTGCCCTGGCTGCTAGTTAGGGACCGTGCACAAAGAGAGGCTCTAGACCTGAAACGGATAATACAATCAGTTTATCAGTTTTGGATAATTTGCCTTTTCCTAATTTTACCAACTGGAACCAAAGGGGAAAATTTCCTAGTTTTACCATATATGAAGAACAAAAATTCTAATTGGAAAAGAAAATATTAGGATTAAACTGAATCATCATTGATCGTTGAAGTATTTGATATACAACGGGTCAAATGGGAAACACATATACGTACAAACAAAATACCCTTTGTTGCCTAAGTAATTGAAGAAAGTAGAGAGGTGTAAAAGATTGGTACAAACCTAGTTACACTACCCCCCCCCCCCCCCCCCCCCCGCTCCCTTTCTTTGTTCAACACCTGAAGATGATGAACTGGGAGGGGGGAGTTTGAGGAAAAATGAGAGTGTAAACGTGGGAGTGGCAGTTGGGATGCAGTTTTTTTGGGGTCTCACTGTTTTGCCCCTACAGTTTTTACCCACAGTAGTTGAATGCCTTGTAAATAGTGAGTTTTTAATGAGGCATTTTCAGTATGGACAAAATCCATACAGCTTCACACACCACAGGGTGCTCCCCCTTTGTATATTAGAATAGATTCACTTCTTATCCCACCTCCTTCCTTATCTCCCAAAACCTTATATGCCCGTCAAATGAATTGGTTTAACAAAACTTTCATAATCAACTACTCCCTTTGTCTCCATTTGTTGGTCCCTTTTTTTGGATTCCAACTTAAGAAGGAAGGGGACATAGTAATTGCTTTTGGTATCACTTGAATTCCCTCTTTTACCCATCAATCTTTTGAATTTGAATTTGATGCATTTTTTTTGCCTTTTGACATCAGTTAACTGGGATGTACTAATCTTTTGCCCAATTAGGCGCCAAAAGAAGAATCTAACAGAGTGAAATTTTCGCTCTCATTTTTTGTTTGCCAATACATGTGTGTCATAGCAGTGCACACCTCCAACTGAGTCCAAAGTACTTCGTCAAATCGTCTTTTCAAGAATAATTTAAAAATGGAAGGGTAAGACAGGAAATTTATTAACTATTGCTCTTTCAGTTTTGAAATGCGAGAATCTTTCCAGGACGGAAAAAGTGCTAACTAGGACCAACAAATGGGGACAAAGGGGTATGATGTGGCTAAATGGGCGTTCTTAATGTATTTTGGAACCATGAATTTGGGATGTTCTTTTGAAACTGAATCTGATAAGCATATGTTGAAGAAATTATTATGCAATGGTGTCTAAAATTGCAAGAAGATACAGGAAGAAAATAGGGGGCAAAATTACTTGGCTGCTTGCGTTAAACTAACTTTATATTTTCCCAAGCTTGGAGTTTGCCAAACTAGTGGGGGACTTGGACCTTTTAAATCAATGAGCTACGAGTGTGTGGATGTTTTGGGTACGCAATGATTAGAGGCATATTAGTCTTTGCATTACTCTTCTATTGGTTGCGCATTTTGCAAACAGAGATGGTGCTTCTAAGAATTTAGAGATAGCTCGAAAATTCTTTGGAACTTTCTCAAGATAACCTCATAGGGTAATGCAAACAATAGAAGAGCAAGCCAATACTTTGATGTTTAGACCACAAGTGTGTTTTCATGGAGTCTAGTTTTCAATATTTAGTTAATCCCAGTTTTCTTAAAGGATTTGATTCCATGGTGCCCATCAGCATCTGTTGCTTGTGATATTTTTGAATCATGTTTCAAATTTCGTCTTTTCTTGCTGTTTTCCGTTTTAAGGTCTACCATGAAGTAATGCTCCTTTTGGCACGTTTTAAGCTTATTTGGCTTGTGTTGTGTGCAGGCATGCTTCGAAGGTAACCCATTTAAGACAATACCCGGTCCTTTCAAGCTCTTCTGGCAATGCATGCGCTCAAAACCTGGGTATAGTTTTGCCTTCAGTAGTGTTTTCTTTCATTCAGATGTAAGTTCTTTTAAGGTACTTATAGAGCCTCTTTGGTAATTTTTCTTTAAATCCTAACGATTTTCTCATTGGTCACTGAAAGTTTTTGATTGGTCATTTATCCATTGAAATGCTGATATTTACCATATATATCATTACGCTGTTACTTTGTAAACTAAAGATTTGTCTGTTGCTAGGACTCCTCCAAATACTTCGGAAATTTTATTTACAAAACTAGTGCTTAACTCTGATGTTGTTTAGCCTCGACCTAACACTCTAAACTCTGAAGTTCATATAGCTGAGACAAATTTATCAAATGTTGTGCCGTACAGGGAAGAACCAACAGAGCCATTCCGCTATCTCCAATTGGATCCGCCCACAAGAGAAGTGAAGCTTGACTGAGCTCATCTTCAAGTACTATTGATTCATTTCGATGTTGGATCCTCAGTCTTTAGATTTGAAGTTTGACTGATGTGGTACTATGGAGCACCATATGTGTTTCACCTTTTTTGAAAGTTTTTTATTATTATGATGGAGGATTTGAAAAGTCAATGGTGACTTATGTTCTGGCTTTTAAGTTCTGAATAGCATCCCAAATATGTGAATTTTAAGGAGGGGGGCCTTGATGCTCTTGCTTCCAGCTTTGAAATATCAGATTGTAATCTTTGAACGTGAAACTTTCAATTGATTTATCCTTGAATGCACATAGTCGTCCCCAGTTGCACTACAAATGGATTCTTGCTCCGGTTTACTAATCTCACTTTTTGTTTTGGCTGGTACTAATCCAACATATACTGTTATACATTTCTCCGGTTATAATGGGTGCTGAGAGCTTAGTTCCAACTGCTCAAAAAGGGTGGTATGTTTTCTCACTGAACTATCATCTGACTGCGTCTTTTTTCTGTTTGAATACGTGCATATATATGGATGTGCTTGTGACTTGGACAGGGAAGTCTGGGCGCTCTAGATATTACAAAGTTGATGTGTGATTCCTAGTGGGATTAAGACCATTAAGGTCATGCCTTCAAAAAGTTCATGTAGTTTGATTGCAAAACAATGCGTTTCTCAAGTCAATCAAGTAAAACTAATAACGTATTGTTGATGATTTCAAAATTCAGGTCCTAAATTTTGTTCATTAATGATGATTTTCACTGTCCCTTATGGTATGAACATGTAATTGGTTGTACTTCTTAAGTCATATGTAATTAGTACTTTTTTTCTTTTTCTTTTTCTTTTTCTTTTTTTTTAGGTTTTTGCCAATATTGGTTGGTTAGTCTATAAGGATCCCGAAGCTATCTATAGCCATGCACCCCAAACACCTCTGATGAGGCTCGCACCCTGATGGAAGGATCAGGAGATAACCGCTTAGCTACAAGCACTTCTTCTACCCAGAATTCTACTAAACCCTGACCTGCTTTCATGACTAAAGTATTGTTCTGTTTTGATACTTGAAGTTACACCACATATGTACCATGCTAATGAGGACAATACAAGTGCCTACTAACTTGGACCTGAGCAGTTATAAAAAGAAAAAGATTGGATCCAAGTAATCAATATGAGAAGATACTGTCTCCAATCCAATCCAATGCACTGCACACAACCGCATACTATATGGTATGACATAGTTATTGGGTAACATAATAGTTTTTTAGCGACAATCTCATAAATCTGTTCATAAACAATAAGCAAGCGATCAAGCTAATGTCGGAAGCTGTAAAGCATAGCCAATCTAGTAGAAAACACACATAATTAATGGAAATTAGAAATGTTTATAAGTCCTTCCTGGCCATATAGAGAAACCATCACACCATCAAATGTTTATTTCCAGAAGGAATAGCACAGTTTTGTCCTTGGAGGGAATCCACCCACTCGAGACCCAGCAACTCAAACTTGCACATAACTGCAGATCAAAATAATACTAGGAGTGAAAGTTTGTAAGTTACAGACATATAGTATTTTCAGTTGGGCAAGATGACTGAATTTAATCAAAAAAATTTTTTTGTGTGACAAAAGTGAGAGGTATTGCATTGATAAAGCTCAATGGCACTTACACAACGAAATTCATTACAAATAACTTGGACAAAGACAAACTAATCATCTAATTGACGAGGCGATTGATGTCTTTCATTCCCAGCCCAGGCATCGCCTGACGCACATTCTGCTGAGCGGAAGTTTCATATATCCTATAGCAGCCTCAAAAAGAGATACATTGCTAGCCAAGGAAAAAAGACAGCAAGAACCCAAACGATCAGATGAGTTTCGACTAGATATGAACACATTAATAAATTTCTAGTAAATCACCAATAGATATATATTAATCTTCTCGAGCCCGAACAGTAAACAAATCGCCCAAAGTCGAACTTTATTACTTTCACATGGAGAGACAAAACTCTCCCAGATCTTACTCTAAATCCAACATCGCGCCCAGAAATCGCTGAACGGATCGCAACCCGATCCAACCCTCACTACCTCCACTATTGTTGCCATGAGGGCTCTAGTGATGGATTACATGCGGACAAATGACTCCAGTGACGACAAATGACTCCAGTGAGGCCCGTCGAATAGAGGGGTCAGCTCTGTGGGAGGAGAAAAAGAAAAGAAAAAAAATCATAGGGAAGAGAGGGAAGAAAGAGAAGAGCTGAGGGAGGAGAGCCCCCCCACCCCCCCCAGAAAAGTAAGGCGGCTGTGGCTTCTCAAAATCACCTTAGAGCTCTCAAAACCCTAGAAGAAAAAAGATAACCTCAATCCCACTATATATTTAATCAAGCAAGAACTATTTGATGGGACAATTCTAGGGTTAACGGGTTTTCAAGTAATTATCTTAATTATTTTTGGCATTGTAATATAAATACAAGTGTGATGGAGGGGGTTTTCTCCTCTCTCTCTAGGAGAGTAAAACCCTAGCTACACCCAACAGTTTGCCTCTTCGATCCCCTCCCTCTCCCCTAGGGTTTCTACCTTAATCGAGGGGGGGCCGCCTCTTCGATCCCCTCCCTCTCCCCTAGGGATAATCGAGGGCGGGTTCTCTCTCTCTTTCTCTTTGCTGTTTGGTTTGTTTTCTCTATTTGGGTGAAATCCCCAAACCCAAATTTATTCCGCGTTGGAGGTCGGTGTACATCGACATCAACTGGTGTTTGCAGTAATGGTGCGAGATGTTGTGGGACGATGACGTTCAACGATGGTGTAGGCGTTTTTCTTCCTTGGCGGTCTCTTGACCACCGGATCGTCTTCTTCATATATTCTCTCCAAAGGCGGCGTGGTCTCTTGGCATCATGACGATTGTTGGAGAATGATTGATTTTGTTGGGGTTTGTTTTGGTTTTGTTTGCCTCTGTGTTTCTCCCTTACGAGAGTCTTCCTCACCCACCGTTCGGGGGTGTCGTTTTCTTTTTGGTGTTGCTGTGTGTGAGTTGGGTTATGTGAGATGTAGTAGTTGGTATGTGGTGTTGCACCTGATGCTCTTCTTTATTATGAGGTTTGGAGATGTAGATCTTTGGATTGCCTACCCGCCTATTTGGCTATTTTCTCTGTCCGGAAGAATATGCCCTATATTGTAAGCTCTTTGTTATGAATGGAAATCCAAAACTTTTGGAAGGGAAAAAAAAAAAAAAAACACCCTTCTTCCCTAGTCAAATCTATTCACTGTTTCGCAAGCCAAAGGTGCCTCCTAGGGCTTTCATAGAGCCAAATATCACACTAATGGGTAAAGGAATAGAAGCCCTGTTACAGAATTAATTTTTTTTTTAAGAAGACAATTTCAAGCTAAAAATAATAGACTTAATGAAATTTAAAAATATATAATATAGATCTTGTTAAAAAAATCAAAAAATTGTTTTTTATTTGCGTTATTTTTTAGTTTGAAAATGTTAAATAAGTACTTGTTTTTAAGTATTTGTTCTGGAATAGGGTAAGTCATTTAATGCAACAATTGCATTTCACTGGTCATTATTGGCAATCGAACAACAAACTAAAAATTGTCAATCATATTTCCAAATAATGTAGTCAAATCTTCGTTCTGTGCACGACCCCCAATAAGTTTTTTTTTTTGGAGGGTGATGTAGTCAACAATTTCTTTCATTTTTCTATCTATTTCTCTCCACTCATTATTCTAAAAATATTTTTCAAACCCCAAACCAAACAAAGTCTTGGTATTTTAAAGTGGTAGAAATATGTAAATTACAGTTTAAACAACAATGCAACAGCAAAATAATAGAAAGAAAGCCAAAAAAGGAGAGGAGAGACAAATTTAGAATTTTTTTGTCGAAGTCCGATATATATAAATCGACATCCATAAAATATGTAGAACTTCGCAGTTTGCGATTATATATATTTTTTTCCGTTCCAGACTCAAACAATAATAATAACGAAATACTACTGATTATTTAATGTACTTATTATTTGTTCAGTTGGCTTAATAAATATTATTTAATCATGCCAATATTGAGACAAAGTTATAATGAAGGAGGATCAAACCTACTTTACTGATGTAGCACCAACCACAATTGTCAGAGGTATAAGTCAAGGCTGGAGAACCGAATATCTTCCTCGCCATACATTTCGTTCTCCTCTATAGTTTCCTAAATGACAACAAAAATATAAATTATTAAGGAACCATCAATTGAGTAGTCGTCTCTTATTTTATACCACTAATTAATTAATTAAAGACTTCATCAACTGAAGGTGTAGTCAATCAGCCATAAACTTGGTCGAAAGCGTTACCTGATCTCCTTTCAAATGCTGCTGCTCTAAATGCTTATTGAGATCTTCTATCACAGGGCCTTTCTCATATCCTCGAGTAATAAAATTTGTCGGCGGCATGCGTACTGATCCAGAAGTGAAGGTCTGCATGTTGGGACACCTCTTTACGACCACTTTCTTTAAGGATGGCAAGTTGAAATTGTAATTCGCACTGCAGAAGCTTTTGAGATTTGATAGGTCTTTCAGTATCAACCACTCCAACTTGGGGAATACAATCTCTTCATCATCAATCACTTCCTCTTGCCCTTCATCTGTTGCAATAACTTCTTCCATTGTGGAACAAGACCTCAGATAGAGTGCTTTAAGCCCACCAAGGGCCTTGGCGACGGAAGCTGTCAAAAGATTTCGCAACAGGGGACAATCCTTAATGGATAGGCATTCTAGGTTTTGAAGACACAGATGACCGTGGGGATCCTTGTTCCACAAGCATGTCAACTCAGATAGGGTATCCAATTCTATCTTTCTTACTTGGATTAATGACCCAACGCATTCTTGACCTTCCCCAACCTCTAGCCCATCAAAGTGGAAAACCTCCCTCCCCCCAATACAACTTTTCACAACCAACAGGTCCACATTCCGTAACCTTCGGAGCAAACGAGACAAAACAACTGTTGATATTTCGTCACATTCGGAAAAAACCAGGGTTTTTGTACTTGGCTCGCAAGCGCCCAGAAGTTGCTGAAGAACTATCCCTCCTAGTTCGTCGAGGCATAGGGACTCCAACTTTGGGAATGCAACCTGCCAAAAATCAATTTTGTCATCTTGTTTAGTACTACTAATATAGAATCATAGTTGAGGCATTTCATGTTATTGGACGAGCCAATAAAAATATAGTAACATCGTTGTGGACAAAAGTACTCAGTTTCAGGATGTGTTAAGCATAGAATTAGGAAGGATGAGGAAAGCTCTAGTTATATGTGTGGCCAATGGAGCGCCAACCTTGGAAAAACAAGAAAGAAAGAAAGAAACCTACACCGCTACACGTATGATGTCCTTCAATATTTTTTAGGCAATGGCCATGATCAACCAAAAAAGGTACTCCCTCCATCCTAAATTGGATGACAATTTTTTATATTTGTGTCAATTTCAATTTCTTATATCTTTCAATATAAATTTTAAAAGATATACAATATGGATCTTGTTTGATAGTTCTCGATTAGTTCTATATTACAAAGTTTTCAAACTCATAAAAAATATTCTAGATTGAAAAATATAAGTAATGAAAAATGGCACAAATTTCAAAAATTGTCATCATTTTTGGGACGGAGGGAGTAAGAAAGTTGGTACCTGGGCGTGGTTTACGGGTTGCTCTTCAGATGTGATAGTGCAGAAACCTTTGATGTTTTCCAAACCTCCAAGCTTCATGTGCGTCAGTTCTGGGAATGGTACGATAGTGTTATTGGAGGGTTCTTGTGTTTCTTCTTCCCTTTTCTCCAAGTCGACGACCCCTCCCACCACTGGACACGAGTCAAGACAGAGGGTTTGGAGATTTCGTAATTGTGGAAGCATGGTGGATTGGACCAGATTCACCAGTTTACTACAACTGGAGACATCCAACTTCTTCAATTGACAGAAGGACTCAGCTGGACGTAATTTCTTGTCCCATATGTCTGTTATGTTCGGCAAAGATGTAATGCCCAAACTCTCCAGAACAGGAAATGCCACCTGTAACAGTCATTCAATGACGCTGAATGAATCATCTGAAGCACTGAACTCTTAATTAGGTAAGCAACAAAGAACAGACAATGAATAGGTACATTACCAAAGAGGAGCGCATGGCACATTGCCAGAGAATAATGGACATGGAGGATAGGACACCCCAAAGTTTAGTTCTAACTTCTTTTCTGTTATCCCAATAAATCACACAGTAATTTGAATGAAGTTTTTTGTTTGACACATTTGTGGTTAGTAGTTATGTTGCATTAGTAACTTGAACACAATGGGTAGACTCATTTGAGGGGAGAATTATTTCCCATTTCGGAGAAGGAAAAGGAAAGAGGACAATATTTTGCTGATATGAAGGAAATTGCCATAGAATTTCTTAGGGGTAGAATTGTAAGGACCCGTATTTTTCGGATATTATTTAAAGGTTTTATAAATAATAGAAATTGAGGAAAATGGGAAATTTGTTGAGTTTATTTGATTCGGGGTTAATGTTTTAGGATTGCTATTTGAGGGAGTAAGTGTGATTTGTGTGGGTGCTAGTATATAAGGGTGTGAGGTGTGTGTAGGAGATTTAATTCTCTCTCTCTCTATCTCTCGATCTCTCCCTCTCTCGGCACTCTCTCTCTCTCTCCCTCTTCAACACTCAAACTCCAACCCTCACTCAAAACCCATGGCAAATAACCTCCAATCCTTCATCCATTCCCGTTGTTGAGCTTGAAATTTCGTGGGTTTCGCTCGGAGGAGGAGATTCGGTTGATTTTGAAGTTTTTCGGAGTCTAGGGCTTGATCAAATCGCGCGGGTTTCGATCCTTGACTTGAGGTAGGGATTTCTTACTCTTGTTATGAGTTTATATGATGATTATGTGCCTAAATCGTGCTTTAGTTGGTTGGAATTTGACCTTGTGCTCATTCTTGGTTTTCTGCAAAATCGCCCACTGTAACGCAGTGGTACCGATACCACTTTTTTGAGGTACCGGTACCTTTGGTACCGATACCTACTTTTTGAGATACCAATACCTTGACTCTGATTGCTCTCTGGAGTGGTTTGGTACCGATACCTACTTTTTGAGGTATTGGTACCAATGACTTAGAAAACTGTTTTTGAATTTTGTGATCATTCATCGATTGTATTGGCTCCCGATCACTTCTAACACTCTCTAATCACATTCTAATCATCTCTAAACTCAATTACTCCGGTTCCAATGATTCGTTGATTGTTCTAATCCTTTCGATACTCGTTAAAGGTAGTCTTAGTACCGTCGTAAATGGAAAATGAACCGTAAGGTTGTTTAGGTGTACCGTAGGTAATATGAGGCGTTGTGGTGAGTGTGATGGGTAGTCGTGAGTTTGGTTAGTGATCCGAAAGGTAACTTAGTAACTCGTATCCTTGTGATTCCATCTCGTTGATTACTCTAAACTTCTTGAGCTCTCGTTTTATGAGATTCTAGTAAAGAGGCTAGTGGTTAGCGACTCGTAAAGTTATCTATGAGTTTAGTATGCTGTGTAGGTTATGGTGATGTACTTAATGGAAATGTGTGTGCTTATCTATTTGTTGGTATATGTGACGGTTGATGGTTTGTAGCATAATGAGATATCAATACTATTTGAGGTTACGAACACAACGAAAACTTGACACTATGGGTATCACCACTCAGTGGTGAGACGACCGGAATTGACACTGCGGGTTTCACCATGGACATTCGGTGAGACGACCGGAATCACGCAAATGAACGGGTATCACCATGGATATTCGGTGAGATGACCGGAAACGAGCAATACATGCGAAAACCTTGGATGTTATGATATGAGATTATCGGAAAAAGAAAGAAAGATTGGTTTTTACTAAATTGGATTGTTTGAAAGGGAAAAAGATTTTTCTATTAAAAATCCTCATGCTATTCTTGAGCGAATCAGCGGTTTCCGGTATTCGTGCACAAAATCAATGGACCCTGGCTATTCAAGCTCGAATCAGTGGAGCTTGACCACTATAGGTCACGTATTTCTATACATTACATCTATTTGGGAAAACAAAAGAGTTTTGTTGACAGATAAGAATGAGAAAGGAGATTTGTTGAGGAATTGAGGAATGTGAAAAATTATGAAACGAGAATGAATGTGGAAACACACATGATGTGATGAATCGGGTGAGAAACCAATTGTTGATTATTTGTGATTGATGTGGGAACGTTCGTAGCATTGGTATGGTATATGAGTTTACAGGTGTTATATATAGGATTGTCTAGAATCCTTTAGCCATCATGAGTTGCTTATTGATAGCCATATAAACCTTGGACTTATCTGTCTGTATTCATTCACTTTAGATGCATAACTCATTATGTTTTCTTATAACTTGTGTATAGATTTCTCTACTGGGCTAGTGTAGCTCAACCTATCATTTTCAGGTATATTGCAGGTCAATGTCGTGGAGTGCTTGGAGTGCATGCTGATGTCAATGTTTAAAGCTATTTTTCGGAAGCACTTGACTATTTTTTTGTAAACTAAATTACCTCGTATTGTATTTTCTATTGTGGAACTCTGTAATTTATTGGGCAAGTTTGTGGGATTGGGGACTGAATTATCTTTTGGGCTACTAATTGTAACTCCTGTGAGGATTTAAATTATCAAACATTATAATTATTTATGTTTAAAATCGAGGGCGTGACAAGAATATTACCACATGTAGAGGGAAAGTTAACCTTCTTATATCTCTCGGACAGATGTTTCTAGAGAATCAGAGGACAGCGTTTATGGATTTTTTGGCAAATCAGAGGATAGTGCATGTGACTTCCACTTGTTCCGGTGGAGTTGGCAGCTGAAACTTGTCGCTCCAGGTGTGATTCTAGCCCTTTAATGTTCTCGCCGTTTTTTTTCCTCTCCAGTTCGTATTTTCTCTTCGTGTTGTGCAAATGCAAGATCTAGAAGATTCATACCTCACGGACGTTTTCCGGGGTAATGCGTATAATTTTTATGGGTGATAGTATTTCTATCGGCCATTTATGTAGGGCTATCATGCACGGCTTGCGTATGGTTTCAATTATTGCATACGTGGTTTTGTTTTAGTTCTTCCCGCGTTCATATTTCTGGGCCATTGTAAGGTCTTGCTATGATCACAAAAATGTCAATCCCTCTTTGAATTTGTCGTTAAGATGCTGCTAGAGTAATTATGGAGGTGTAGTTTTGTTGTGGCCTTCTTAGGTGCCCTAGATATTTTGGTGATGTGCTTGCATAATTATTTCTTTTTCCCTTGGTTAATGAAATAAATAATTTGCCTGTTTTTAGTACCTTTGTATAGCACACTTGTCTAACATAGAACAATTGTTTATTTATTTTGTTGTTGCTTGGTTTTAGCTTCTCCTTTTACATTGTTCATCTAGAGAGCATTAAATTATTCCGCAGAATAATAATAACTAGCATCTATGATTTCAAATTATCTTTTTTTTTTTTATGGATATGGTTATGTTTATACAGGTGTAATTTTGTGACGGCTTTTTTTTGTATACCATGGATGTTTATGTCTCTGGTTGTATAGCTATTTGTCTTTTCCCAGTTAATAATGAAATAAATTGATTCGTTGTTTTCACTGGCTTTCCTTTACCTGGTTTTTGGCATGGATATGGTGTGGGTAATTTTGGACTGATTGTAGTCTCCTTCTGTAATTAATACTATTATTGTTATGTTGTTCATTGATTGTATCATTTTTTCTGCTTTACCTGCTCCGTTACAAGTCCACTGTGAAGTAATATGCCGACTTAGCTTGGAGGATACATTATCGAAAATGATATTTGCACCGACGGTTTCCGTAGGGAAACCGTACCGACGGCGCCGGAGGGCCGTCTCCGGCCACCGGACGGCCGATCCGAGCCGTCCAAAAATTTTAAAAAAAAAAACCGAGGGGCCCACGCGGGATTCAACGGCATCCGATGTGTGTAAGGTGCTTGATCTAAACACTCTTTTTTCGTGTATATATGTATAATACATATATACACGAAAAAAGAGTGTTTAGATCAAGCACCTTACACACATCGGATGCCGTTGAATCCCGCGTGGGCCCCTCGGTTTTTTTTTTTAAAATTTTTGGACGGCTCGGATCGGCCGTCCGGTGGCCGGAGACGGCCCTCCGGCGCCGTCGGTACGGTTTCCCTACGGAAACCGTCGGTGCAAATAGTAGTACTCATACATTATTATGGTCGTTCACTAGTCCGTTTATTCGCTAGACTTTGGAGAAGCACCCAACCTGTATGCACAGTGTTCGGCCCTTGTATTTCCTCATTGCTTCTGAGGCTGAAAAAGTGGTAGCTGCAATATCGTACCAAGGAGTGAATTTACGGACCATGCCACAAATTCATTCATGACTATAGCTCCAAGTATTTTCGGTGGATGCTAGGAGATCGTTTGGGGGTTGTGCAAGGTAGAGATTACCCATCTCAGATTTGTGCGCTGCTACTCACCTCAGTTATTTGCTTTGTCCGGCGCTGCAATCAACGGCTTGTGCTCCTCCTACCAAGGTTTGGCTTTATCTCAGGTGGGTTTTCCGATTTAGGTTTTTCTTGTGGTTTGAGTGTTGTTTCGTTTGACCTATCTACCTGTAAGAAGGTTATTCTCGTGGTTTATTATTAACAATCAAATGTTTAGGTAGTGTTGGGGTGATTATTTGCCGCTGGAGCTTATTTATCATTTTTCAACTTCCGTTGTGTTTGCGATATTTGTGTTATTTCTAGCAGTGCTATAGCTGGGCCGGTTCTCCTGTGGGTTCAGGGCTTTACAATCGAAATTTTCATGCCAGGCTTGTGTGTTTATCGAGGATTATTCGAAGTGTTTCTATTGAGGATTGATCTGACTAAAACATTAACCATTGTGATGTTAGTGAATGATGCAATGTTGCCTATAAAATTAATGTACATAATTCCGAGATCAAATCTTAATGCCGATGCATGCGTTCTTATGCCTCAAATACGTATGACTCCGTATGATTTCGAATACAGGGACTGTTTAATGAAACATCACTTAAATTTGTTGTGTTTAGTCTTGCCATTACCTGAAATTTGTCTGAGTTAAATTACATGTGAACGATAAAATTTTGTGCTCTGAATTTGTCCCTGATCGGGCTTTATTTGGTGTTGCTTCTGTTAATTGAAATAGGGGTATTTTCAAGTTCAAAACCTGGTTATTCACTGAAATTGGTTGCTAAGTTTGCAAGTTAAGAGCACTAACAATTACCTCTCAATGTACACGCCTTAAACTTCAAGCATATAGTACATCACAAGCACAAAATTTACAGGCATGAGACTCCACTTACTAGCACGCGTAGTTCACCTAGTTTATATACAAAAGGGGTTGCTAATTGGTACTGTTATTTTCCTTTCTCATTCTTGTGTTGTACGTCCAAGGGCCATTTATAAATTTGCTTCCTCAGGTCGTAAGGTTTTAGATTCGAAATCTAATAGGTACTATCAACTCCTTTAGAGCTACTAGCCAAACCATGCAATGAGAATGAGTCCCCAGGTTTAGTTGAGGTGTCCATAAGTTGGCCCAAACACCTGAGTTATCCAAAAAAAAAAAACACCTACAGAGTCGGAAAATCTTTACCTGGTGGTCGAACAATGGTTGTGCTTCGCATTGTATAGAGCGGCCGCAAAAACTTTCGAGATTCAGCAAATCCTCAAGCACCAAATTTGTTAGCTTAGGAAAACGAGTGACATAATGATCAACTTCTTTTCCTTTTTGTTTCTCCGTCACTGTTGCTTCTATCTTTGGACAGCCTCCTACCACATTCATCAGTTTGCCGCAATGGGCAATGTGCATTGACACCAAATGACAGAAGAACGACTCCGTTTCTTTTTCAGGTATCAGGAAAACTTGTTTATCCCATATCTCTGTAATCTTATACAAGGAAATAATTGTCAACCCTTCCAAGGCTAGGAGAGCGACCTGAAAAAAGCTGTTTAGTTACAACTCATTCCGTTTGTGACTAATGCAATCAAATGCAGGCAAATCAAGTTGTATTCAGTAAAAGGTTGTGCTATTGATTAAGTGTTCAATACGAATGAAAAAACTGTTCTTTTTCATCAGTTCCCAGTCAGGTAGAGCACAAATTTCAACATTTATAATCTATACGTTCCTCTTTGACTCTTCTCTCTAAAAGACAATCTAACCCTCTACGGCTCTAAATGGAAATGGAGCAGATTTTTGCCAACTGATAAATAATTATGTACTAGTGAGAAGGTAAATTTACAATCAAAAGAAAAAGCATTCATACAGAGATGGGTGAGTTTTTTTATCCATTCCCTTTTCAGTCAACCGTTGGGATTGAGGCGTCCTACACTCCTGCTCCCATTGGTCAATGGGATAAAGAAATGAGAATTACGGTTAAGCAGTATGAGGTGTCCTACTCCCATTGGTCATTGGAGTTCAACACATGGCGAGCAATTTCAAATTTTTATTTCTTTTATTTGAATTTCAAGTTTTAATGCGTAGGAAAATTTCGTGCAGGAGAAGAAATGGAGTCAATTTTGGCCCCATTCCACATTCTAAAATAAATACTTAAAAAATAAAAAAATAGGTACTTATTTTAAAGCCTAAAATAATGTATTTACGAAAATACTTTTTCAAATTATTTTTTTTGTAGGGACAAGATCCATATTCCTAAATTTTTTCTTGTTTCGTTTGAAGATGAGAATTTCCCTTACCATACAAGCCACAACTAGTGTTGTGCCCTTGCATAGAAAGCCATCTAAAACCCAATATAAGCTTTACCTCTTTAAGTGCGTAAATAGTTCGCTGATGTAAAAAACATGCTATCACTAATAGTACGTGAAAGCCTGTCGAAATTCAAAAGGATTAGGATGGTAGAGAGAGAGAGAGGGCGGAGAGAAGGGAAACAGCCTACTACCGAGGGATGGATTCCAGTGATCAAGAACCACCGAAGATTCGTTCCAAGCAATGAAAATAGGGAGAAGGGCCTTTATACACTGTATGTTGATAACTTACCAGAGGAGGCTGATTTTGAGTGGCTCAGGAAAACTTTTAACAATTATGGGGTAGTCAAGGATGCATTCATTCCTTTCAAAAGGAGCAAATCTACGGGTAACAAGTTTGGATTCGTGAGGTACGATTGCCATGTTTCGGCAGACGTTGCTGTCTTTAGATCCAATGGGTTGTGGATTGGGGATAAAAAACTTTTTGTCAAGTTGGCAAGTTTTGTACAGCGAGGTAACATGGTAGGGAGGAAAGCCAAACTGGGTAAAGAGCAAGGGAGAATAGGTTCGAGAGTTAACTCCACGGGAGGAGATTTTAGAACCTACAATCCTACGTTTGGGGGTGAATCTAGTAAGCCTGGAGTGGTAAGGCATTTGATGCAGAGAACTAATGGGGGAGGCTCCTATGCAGATGTAGTTAAAGGGATTGAGAAGGGGGCGCAGAAGACTTGTGTCAGAATCCCTCCTTCCGGTAATGGTTGGTTATTTAGAAGTGCAGTGGCAAAGTTACATAAACAAATACCTGCTGAGGTTTTCGAAAAGGAAGTCCAGAGTTGTGGTTTGACCAATGTGGAGATAAGGAGCTTGGGTGGGAGATCCATGGTGTTAACCTTCCTCGATTCTCTGACCAGAGACTCATATGTTAAAGAATCGTGGTGGGAAAGATGGTGTACTGAGATTAAACCTTGGCAAGGACAAGCTAGTAGCCTTGAAAGATTTTGCTGGCTTAAATGTACGGGGATCCCTTTGAACATTTGGAACTATAATTCGTTTAAGAGGATAGGGGAAGTTTGGGGGCAGTTTATTAAAGTGGATGATGACACTTTGAAGATGTCGTCATTTGCTTGTGGGAGAATCCTTATTGTTACTGAAAAGTGTGAAGCTATTAATGAATGGATCCATGTTGAAGTTAATGGTGTTAAATTCAACGTCAAAGTCCTTGAAGAATTTGAAGACCCTGGTGATCATAAAAAAGAAAATAGGACAGTGACCTTCATGGATGATGTTTCCATGGTTGAGGACTCCCTGGTGGTGAAGAGTTCAGTTCAGTTCGGCAACCAACGAGATGAGGAAGATGAAGATGATCACGTGAGTGACAGCAAAGGAGAGAAAGTCAATGAAGCAGAGGCTGAATCAGAAAAAGGGGTCCCACAGCAAGGCCTCATTAATGATCCGGGAGCAGAAGTCACGCCTGTTTTGAATATTGGGGCTGCACATTCCCCAAAGGCGGCTGACCTCATTTTGTTCGAACAAAGGATTACAGAAGATTTGGAAGGAGCGGGGGACTCTTGGGTTCCGGACTCTTATGTTTCCAGCTCTTTGGGCCCAGGTCAAGGCCCACTCCAAGAAGCCCAAGACAATTTGGTTTTAGCCCACCCAGGAGGGGAGGCCACTAATAGCTCGGCCGATATCATTCCTTCGCTGCCCTATTCACAGCCGAACTTGATAATATCCCAGACCCATGGGATAAACCTCATGGTGGATCTTAATTCTGCCGGTGTACGGAGAAGAAGAAGGAGACTTCTAACTGAGATGTATGATTCTCAGGAGCAATTATCAGAAGGGCAAGGGGAGGAGGGTCAAGTAGGCTCCCCACAATTAGAGCCGTGTGACGATGAACCTCTCTCGCCAAGCAGAGAGGTACAAGCTACTCTTGCGGTGGGTCTTAGTCTGAATTTGCAGTTCAAGGGCAACGAAAAGAGGCTACTGAGGAAAATGATGGAGGTGGAGGCTCACGAATTTTCCCAATCGCAGGGAAGAACAAATGGGAACTGATCGTGCAGACACAGGGGTAATTTTCTCATCCAACTCTTAATGAAGATATTATCTTGGAATATTAGAGGTCTTGGAAGCAATTTAAAAAAGAGATTCGTTAAAAAGTTAATCAAATATAGAAAACCTGATATGATGTTTGTTCAAGAGACAAAGTTGGAGATAATGAACACAGATGTGGTGGAGAGGATGTGGGGTAACAATAATGTGGATTTTATGTTTGCAGAGGCAGAGGGTGCCTCAGGTGGGCTAGTTACAATGTGGAATAGGGACTGTTTTTCTGTTATCAACTCTATTGTTAAGAAAAATTATATTTTCCTTCACGGTTCTTTGAATAATGTTGAATGCGTTTTGGTTAACATCTATGCACCGAATGATGCTCATTCAAGGAGACAGGTGTGGGATGATGTGTGTACCCTAAGAAGCCAGAGTCAAATCCCATGGTGTGTTGGAGGGGATTTCAATGAAATCATTGTAACTGGTGAGAGATCAGGTTGTACTAGACTTGACAGGGGTATGAGAGATTTCATACAGTTCATAGATAATTTGGAGGTGGTGGACAGTCCGATGATTGGTAGACACTTCACCTGGTCTAACTTTCAGGATTCAGCTGTCCACAGTAGGCTTGATAGGTTCCTTATGTCCGTGGATTTCCTACACCACTTTAAGATGATACAATGGGGGCTACACCGACCTATTTCGGATCACTGCCCAATCATGATTTCAGATGACAATCGAGATTGGGGACCTAAACCTTTCAGATTTATGGATATGTGGCTTACTGACCCTAAATGTATGAAACTGGCTGAGGAAACATGGAATGTTGGTAATGTGCAAGGGTGGGCTGGTTTTAGGGTGGTACGCAAGTTACAAGAGGTTAAGAAAGCCTTACGGACTTGGAACAAGGAAGAATTTGGGGATGTGAATAGGAAGATTCAAGATTTTGAATCTAGACTTGAGCAACTAGACCTTATGTGGGAAAGTAGAAATCTATCCAATGCAGAGAAAGAGGAAAGAAGTCATGTCAGAGCAGAATTTTGGAAGTGGTCAAGATTAGCTGAAACGTTGTGGAGACAAAAATCAAGGGTGAAATGGCTCAAATTGGGTGACAAAAATACCAGGTTCTTTCACTCAATTGCAAATCAAAGATTTCACAAGAACATCATTGGAGCAATCAGAGATGATGAGGGTTGGGTAGAAGAACCTAAACTGATCAAAGAAGCAGCAGTGAAATACTTCAACTCCATCTTTAAAGAGGGGAAAGATATCAGACCTACTCTAAGGGGTGTCTTCCACAGAAGGCTGCATGGCGACTTGGCTTTAGAGATGGAAACACATTTTGAGGAAGCAGAAATTTTACTGGCCCTAAAGAGTTGCAGCTCACTCAAAGCGCCTGGGCCAGACGGCTTTAATTTTTCTTTCTTTAAGAAAGCTTGGCCCTTCATGAAAAAGGATGTCTTGGATTTTTTTGCGGAGTTCCATTCCAATGCGAAACTAGTTTCTGGTATTAACTCCACTTTCCTTGCTCTTATACCTAAGGTTGATGGACCTATAAACTTTCAGGAATTCAGACCAATAAGTATGGTAGGAGGTTTATACAAATTGTTGTCAAAGGTACTAACAAACAGGCTAAAGAAGACTCTTCCAGATCTGATTGGGGAAGCTCAATCAGCGTTTGTCAGTGGTAGACAAATCCTCGATGGGGTCTTGATAGCAAATGAGATAGTTCACCACTGGAAGCATAGTCACCAAGGTGGTCTAATCCTAAAACTTGATTTTGAAAAGGCTTATGATACTGTAAATTGGGAGTTTCTTTTGGATATGTTGCACAATGTGGGTTTTGGTGTCAAATGGTGCTCATGGGTGAAAGAATGTATCTCAACTGTCTCTTTTTCTGTGCTCATAAATGGCTCTGCTACTAATGAATTCAAATCCCAAAGAGGCATAAGACAAGGTGACCCATTATCCCCTTTCCTTTTTACCATAGTTGCGGAGGCCTTAAATGTTCTACTGGAGAGGGCAAAAGAAGTGGGTTTGATCAGTGGCGCTAGTATTGGGAATGAGGGTCTTGTTTTAACACATCTTCAATATGCAGATGACACCATCATTTTTTGCAAGAACAACATAGAGGAGATCAGTAATATCAAAAGAATTCTGCGATGTTTCCAGCTGCTGTCAGGGCTTAAAATTAACTTCTCGAAGAGTGTAATGTGTGGCATAGGCATTCCAGAGACTACTCTTACCCAAATGGCCAACAGAATGGGGTGTAGAGTGGACAAACTTCCCTTGAAGTACCTTGGACTTCCTCTAGGTGCAAATCCAAGAAGAATTAGCACGTGGCAGCCTATTGTGGATAGGATCAAGAAGAAACTTTCAAAGTGGAAAGGGAGGCGCACGACCAAAGGGGGTAAATTAACTCAGATTAAATCATCTCTCAGCAACTTACCTATCTACTATATGTCTTTGTTCAAAATGCCTATCTTTGTGGCCAAGTCCATTGAGAAAATTCAAAGGCAATTCTTTTGGGGAGACACATTAGAGAAAAAGAAGTTGCATTTGGTGAAATGGAGTTGTTTAACAAAAAGCAGGAAAATGGGTGGTTTGGGTATCAAGAAACTACTAGATCATAACCTATCTCTCCTTGCGAAATGGTGGTGGAGATTCTACAAGGAGAAAGGATCTTTATGGCATAAGGTGATCTCTATGAAGTATGGGTTGGACAATAGGGAATGGTTACCGCAGCTCCCAGTGCCTACGAGAGCGTCAAACGTTTGGAAAGATATCTGTTCAGTGGGCGATATCTCTTTGGAATTTGGTAGGTACCTTCATGACGGCTTTAAGATTGAGGTCAAATCGGGCAACCTAACAAAATTTTGGGAACACAAGTGGCTTGGGGAGACTCCTCTTAGAAGCCAACTCCCTAGACTTTATGCGGCATCATTACAACAAGAAACCAGAATTGCTGACATAGGAGAGAGATCAACACTTGGATGGTGGCCACTTACCTTCAGAAGGAATTTACATGATTGGGAGAATGTGAGTTACATTCAGTTACAACACAAGCTGGCGGAGATCAACTTAGTAAGGGATCAAGACGACATTTTATTGTGGACCAAGGACAAGAGCAATTCTTTCTCTGTAAGATCTGCATACACCAAATGGGAGGAACTCAACTATAACGGTGATTCAAACCTTCACCGTATTGGAAGAACCTCTCCCCACCCAAGGTGGAGGTGTTTGTTTGGATGGCAGCTCAAGACAAAATTGCTTCAAGGTCCGTTTTGGTAAACAGAGGGCTGATCTCAGATGAAGGGGCGCAGGAATGCTCCCTATGTGCAGAGGCTTGTGAAACCCCAAGACACCTGCTTCTCCATTGCAGATTCTCATGGGAAGTGTGGACGGGTATATTGAGGTGGTGGGGTGTACTCTGGATCTGTCCTCCAACAATCATGGACTTCATAGCTATGTGGTTTAATAATTCCTTCAAAAACCTGGAAAAGAAATGTTGGGAATCAATTCTGTTTGCAGGTTTATGGTCAATTTGGATTGCCAGAAATGAGGTTATATTCAATAACAAACATCTGGATGTAGATGAAGTGGTGGACTTGATCAAAACTAGGGTAGCGTTTTGGATCAAGGCAAAGCATAATGTCACGGAATACTCAGTGGAAGAATTCAAAAGGGGAATAGAGGTGATCAGGCGCATGAGGATATAACTGAAACTACAGAATTTCGGGAGTTAGTGCTTTCTGTGTTTTGAACTTCCAACCGACTTGCTGGAAGTCTCTCCTCTGTTTTTTTCTAGTTTGTTTTCATATTACCATTTGGTCTCTTGCGCCATTTTTGGGGGCGGGACTTAAATGGCCTCTTTTCTCGATGTACCCTTGTCGAGTTCAATAAAATTTCCTTTTGCCGAGCAAAAAAAAAAATAGTTCGCTGATGTAAGCTTTGTGTACATATTAGTGTTCATGGCAATGCAGAAGTTATCGATTGGGATTCCACAAACTAACATCGAATAAATTTGGAAAAACATCCGCGCACACAAAAAAAAATAAAGGTCCTGAGGTCATAGAAAACATGCCCCAAGAAGTGGCTCGATATATGTATTGCCAGTGAGAGGACCTTACAATACAATAAAAATATATGTAAAAGTAACAAGGCTAGCCCCATACGTTTGGAGGTTTTGTGTATTGCCATTGAGATCATTAAAGGGCAATGTTATAACTTCACATAAATAAAGAGAAAAGAGAGAGTGGGGTTATAAAAAAATGAGAGTGCAAAAATCATTCCTCTAGTTATTTGTAGTAGATTGCATCTTGTATGTATTGATTTTGTGGTACCGTCTTTCAAGAACCTTATCAGTCAGTCATCAAGAAGATATCTTTTTCTCAAATATGGAACCGTTAAAAAAGAAAAGCGCAAGACGCAGGACTCTCGATCCAGAATCATATGTGGAGCAAGAAAATATTTTGAGAAAATATGGGCAATTTCATGTATATAACTTACTTTGAATTGGGGCCCTATTTTGGACCAAAAACTTGAGCGGTCCTAGGCCGCTTCCTCGTAGACCTTGTGCATATATTATCAAACCGAACTTTCAATAATATAGGTCTTGATTTAGAGTAATTATCTAGTTGTTTTTGGACACCCTCACATCAATCTGCAACGGCCAAGGAACCTATAAAAACCACGTGGTGGTGCCCTCCGAATTAAAACTTTTCCCATGATTTAAGCATTGTATGGGTGGAGATTTGCAATAGAATCAATTATTTACAAGAAAGAAGTCGGGGGAAAACAAATCATTAAAAAAAAAAAAAAAACATTTGAGCACCTCATAATGGGTTTTTTTGAGCACCATCATTACAAAAAATAAAAAATAAAAAATGTTCCTCACTTAACGAAAGAACTAACCTTTTTGATTCCCTACTAAGAGTGTAAAGCATCACCGGGCAAATGAGTGAAACTTGAAGATCGATCGAGATCGAAATATTCTTCATTAAAGTGGTAAACAAACAAGTAAACATTCGGAAGGAATACAATCAATAGCGAAAACTTTCATGTTCCATTTTCAATTCGTCGCGTTCGAAATATACAGTACAGAGCTTTCAAACTCCTGAGTTCAGCGTGAAATTGTAAGTCCAAGGTGTTTTAATTAAATGGCGTGTTCACTTTTATAAATTTTTTTAGTGTTTGAGTTAATTTATTTTGTTCGAGTAGATAAGCCCAAGTTTTCATGTTTTGGTAAAGTTCTAAATTTTGAGGATATGATGAGAGGAAGGAAGATATACGAAGTTGGACATAATGTAAAATAAATAAATATATAGTTGGAATTAATTAGATGATGCCATGTGTTCACTCAGATTTCTTACAGAAACACCTCCTACATGTATAGTATAGTATATTAACTTTCATTACCAAAAAAAAAAAAAAAAAACATTTGAGCACCATCATTAAAAAAAAAAAAAAAAGTTCCCCACTTAAGGAAAGAACTAACCTTTTTGATTCCCTAATAAGAGTGTAAAGTATGCCGAGCAAAAAAAAAAAAAAAAGTGTAAAGTATCACCGGTCAAATGAGTGAAAGTTGAAGATCGATCGAGATTGGATATCCTTTATGAAACGGAGGGAGTATGTTTACTTATAAAAGGACTCATGCAACCAAACTAAGCTCTGTTCGGCTAAATAAGCCAACTGGCTTATTTTTTTATTCTTATTTAAAAAATTTCTTATTTGTTAGTTTTTCGTTAATTTTTTGGAGATTATTGTATTGTCATAATGAGAGAAATCTAAAAAGTAAAAAATTACGATCAAAACCTAATTTTTTTGAATACAGACAAAAATAAGCCAATTTTTTCGTCTTTATTAAAAAATTGGATTTCGATCATAATTTTTTACTTATTAGATTCCTCTCACTATGTCGATACAATAATCTCCAAAGAAATTGATGAAAAACTAAACAATACGAAAAAAATTTGAATAAGGACAAAAAAATAAGCCAATTAACTTAGCATTTAGCCGAATGGGGCCTAAGTTCCACAGTACAAATTTACAAAATAATACTACTGATGTACATCGGAGACTCTTCTAAAACAGTTTTTTTTTATTTTAATCAAACCCTTCCAAAATAGTTACTCCATCAAGTCAGTATTTTCCTATAAATGTAGTTTGATTTATATTTTCCAAGAAATATTTAAGCAAACGAAATATATAGGTAAACTAGTAAAGCATTACCTTATCATTAAAGAGTACCATTTGTGCATCATGAGCAGAACAACTCTCACTGCTTGTTGCTTTCTTCTCCTTTTTCGGATAGAAGCTTTTGAGGTTTGGTAGATCTCCCAAAGTCAAATCACTCAACCGACTGAAACTTATCGGAATGATATCTTCATGATCTTCTTCTCCTTCATTTCCAATCACTCCTTCCAAGTCCATGCATCTCCATATAGATAATCTTTTGAGCCGAACTAGTCCTCTTGCAGATGACGGGGAAAAGAGATATTTACAACTACAATATCTGACGCTTAAGTTAGTCAAGTGACTGAAGGATTTCGATGGATACAAACCAATTCTTTCCAAGGGGTTAGCTAAATGGATGTTCTCAAGCTTCAAGACCCCAGTTGAATACACAATGTAAGGAGGATAACCTAGTCCACCAACTACTATATTAAATCTGACCAGGTTCTCGAAGGTGAAGTCCTTGGGCAAAAGCAAGGGGTCTGGTATACAAACATATAAAGTAGTTAATCGAGTCAAGGACATTAGCTCATCAAGACTCACACAGCTTATATCACTCCCAGTCCCGTCGGCTCTTGTTCCCTCCCATTGGCTAAACCGCCCTGGCATGTACAATTCTTCAAGGCGAAGTAATTTGGATATGACGCCTTTGGGAATCACTTCAAGTTCTTCACAACCGTCCATATCTAACAACCGAAGACGAGTTAACTCTCCTACCTCTTGTGGCAACACCTTTATATTAGAACGCCGTAGGCTAAGTATTTCGAGATGATCCTTTAGATCCTTGAGTATAGCTATGTCTCCCAATTTGCATCGATCTAGGCATAGCATCTGAAGTTTTGCCAATTTTGCAAGCGAAGCTGGGAGAATGGGCGACATAGTTACGCTGTTCAAATCTAAAACCACAAGGTTCTCCGTCCCACTAAAAAACCTGTCTGGAACTTGAAGCCTGGATTTTTCGTCGGTACAGTCCAGCCGTAAGGTGTGGAGTGCCGGACAAACCAATTCGTCGGGAAACTCATGCATATCACGGGGCCTTAAGGAGATCACGGAGCACTGCTCGTAGGTAGATTTCTCCGGCCAATCTTTGACACCGTGTTTGACAAGAAATGAATATTTCTCACCTTTGGCTATTGAAATAGCAACGTCTCGCACGACATCATGCATTTTCACAACATCTCCGAGTCCGTAGTAATTTTCAACATCTAATAGCGAACAACTTTGAAGCGTACCCACCACTGTGTGCACTCGATTGAATGCTATTTCCAATGTATCTGGCTTTTTATCACGACGTATGTTCTTCCCCGCCATGTAGTATCTCACCAAGTCATCAATTGGAATCCTGGCATCTTCGGGAAATAAACAACAAAGCAAGAAGCATGATTTGGCATCCTCGGAATCTAACTGATCATAGCTCCACTTTAAGGATGCGTACACCTTTCGGTCGATTCCCTCAATGTCCTCTAGCATGGAATTTCTTAGTTTGTCAAGTGCATCTTCCCAGGCATACATATCCTTATTCTTCAATGCTGCTGCAATTGCATTAATAGCAACCGGCAAGCCTTGACACTCTTCACAAACCGCCCTTGCTATTTGAGGGACATAATTTCCCACCTTGTTGTTAAAAAGGGCCCATGATTCTTCTTCCCGCAAAATTTCAATTTTAAAGTCTTTACGAACACCCATTTTCTTCAACACGTCTCGGTTTCGAGACGTTAGCACAATGTTGCAACTTTTGTTTTCATCTATGATTGGAATACCTGTTGGGCAGCCAGACATTGAATAGTTCAAATACGACACCTTTTTTCACTCATGTGATAGAGATTCAAAATACTACACGTAGAAATCACTCAAAATCATGAAATTAAGCAAAGGGAGTACTAAATCAATAAACTAGAACCTATTGAAAGGTGCAAGCCTCTATGAGGTGTGTTTGGGGCCTCTGGGCATTAAAGTGGTGCGGTTCAAGTCACCTCCAGCATCACTCGATGATCGATCCATTAATTATGTAGCCTGTTTTCAGTGATCATTCGTAAGAATTAATTAAATTGATCCGGTAATTACATGATTCATTCATACTTATGAGAAAAGATGGACCACGTAATCATCAAATTAGTCTCTTGATACTTTTAAGACGGTGACATTATATAACTATTTGTTTGGACCAAGTTGATTTTTCGTATAGAAATTGAAGGACTACAAATTGAAGGACTCAAATCACCAAATTAAGACACGCGTGCTGATAGTCTAACACCCACGGCCACATGTCAGACAATGTTAGATGAAGATAAGAACAATTCGTTTTAGCCTTATTATTTTATCATTATCATTTAGCTGTGATATTGTTAGCTTTCAATTATTAAACCTTCGGCGATATCATTACAGACAACAACTTCTAGCTACACGTGGAAATCAATGTCTAGCCCAAAGCATAAAGCCGTCTAGCAATTGCTTGAAAAAGAGACGGCACTGAGATTTACGGGGTCTAAAGCAAACATTTTAGAATATGGATCTGAAATCCTTATGTACTACAAATAATAAAAATTACTTCTGGAAAAAAAATTCCTGACGAAGTCATTACAAACAGTAGTTGGAAGCATAATATCCAACTTCAATAACCATTACAATATCTCAAAAATTATTATTTAATCATTATATGCATGCATTTTAGCTGCATATGTACTTATTTTTTTAAAAAAAACTAGCTTAATTAAGTTTTTCCACCATAGTTTTTTCAATAGACAATAACCAATCTTATTCTCTATTGTGGTATGGTCGACCGAAGGTAAATTTTTATCAGCTTCTATTTTGAAAAGATTATTTTTCTTGAGTCAATTGTAACCAAAACAGTTAAAAAAATTGTGTACATAGCCCATGCATTTGGGGAAAAAAAAAAACTACTCCATCAGTCCTAACTTAAATGTCCTCTACGATTTTTTGTGTACTTTCAAGCCCAAAAAATTATTATTATTTTATTTCCTCATTCCAAATTAAAGTTCTCAACGAGCACTTTAATTTGGTGTAAGAAAATTAAAAAAATAACATGTAGAAGTATATTTTTTTGTAGTTTGGAAATGTATGAAAATTTATAAGGGACATTTAAATTGAGACAGATAGAGTATCATTTGCTATCAAATAAGTGAGCACATCAACAAACTTTCTTAGTTCTCTTGGTGAAACTTTTCTCTAGACAATCATTTTGAAACATAAATCTCTCCCATCAGTACTGAAAAGTTCCTCTCTTCTCTAAGCAAATCTTCCAAAGTTACATAATAAAACAAGGGATTATCTTATGTTTGAACCTTTTCGCTCTGGCTTTACTTTGAAGTGGGTACTAAAAATGTGTAAGCATGTTAACTTGATTCTTTTACATGCCTCACTTCTATGAGCCTATACAACTTGGGCACCAGAAAATTACTTCAAATTTGGGGGCCTAAATTAAGTGGTGGTGTTATGGGCTTCAATCCAAAGCCGGCTTTGCCCAAAGGCTCCCAAATAAAGAAGGCCCCTTCGATAACGCTTGTGCCGGAGAGAACACAAATATTGATGCGTCACCAAGAAAGATTACAGAAAGGATCCGAGCAACAAGCTTACCTCTCAACAAGGAGGACATGCCCCAAGGGAAACACCAATGCGTCATCATGGATGCCCGTTTGACATAGCGAGGTGCCAAGCTCACTGAAGGGACAGTGCCGTAGCCAATGGATGAGATGGGCAGAGATCGGCTGGCGCTCGCTGCCCATCTCATTAAAATAGGGGACAAGCCCCTATATGCTTATATATTTGTACAATTCCTTTGCCATACATATATATATTGCTACAAATACGGATAACAAACTTACAAGGGGTTATGAACACTTTGTAAAGACCCCGCTTCACCAAATAAGGCACTCATCAGGCACTTGGCAACAAAGAGCATTTAATGCTTCTAATTTATCGTCACAAAAAAATTACTCCCTCCGTTCCAAATTGAGAGTCTCTCTTGGGGATTCCAACTATTTTAAGGGACATGCAATCATTACACCTACAATACCTATCATTTCCACCATTACCCCTATATTTTACCTACTTTACATCACTTATATTCACCTATGAGGGACATTTTTGGAAAATCACCAATTTTTTCCTTCCATTTTTGGAAAAGAACTATCATTTTGGAACAACTCAAAAAGGAAAGATGGACCTTTATTTTGGAACGGAGGGAGTACATGCTAGAAGAATGCTGTTCTTTGAAGTTCTCATATGTCTAGCTCCCAAATCTCTGTCTGTGGTGTGACTGTGAACCCACTTGGGAAAAGTAGTCCCACATCGGTGGAAATAAAAGGGTAAAATTGTTTATAAGAGATTCTGATAAGTTATTATATAACTTAAGATTAATTTTTTGAGCCACGTGGGTAGGCTAAGAATTAAACAGATCAGCTATTATATAACTTAAGATTAATCTTTTGAGTCACGTGGTTAGGCTAAGAGTTAAGCAGATCAGCTGGAGCGGGTCAATACAGTGACCCCTAACTATTACAACTGAATTTTTTGCATGCTTATTTTAGCTTCTATTTAGTTTATTTGCTGTTGAGAGTCTGATCCGCCTGAGGTCTTCCATGTGCGCGCAAGCCCAATTCGTTGGGAAGTATCCACAAAGTTCACACCACATCACATGAACCCAATATATATTGAATAACTCTTATCCACTTAAAAGGCTAAGCCTTGTAAGTGATGAGTCATCCAATTGTATATTAAGGTCCAACCATTTTTCCATTTATCCGATATAGAACTTAACCTTTTACACATGTTCCTAACATTTGTCCTGTCCATTGGATGAATTTTTTAGAGAAATAAGGGTAATGATATGCACACAAGATTTTCTTCCAAACTTGTCACGCAAAATTATGTGACTTTTTATGATTCTTCGGCTTTTATCCAAAATGTCCACCTTTACTTGTCAAACTTTCAGAAATACTAGTGCCACGACATTTTGGATAAGTTTTGTACACAAAAATCCTACATAAAAATCAAAGAAATATGGGCAATCAAAGCAGGAAGCATGAAATCCTCGTTCAAAGGTGTGTGTGTTAAGCATTTGTGCTATGACCGAAAATTAGACATGTTATCATTTGAAAAAGATATCAGAAGAACTTGATTTCAAAGCTTGCTTATTAGTTACACATATCGAAACGGAAGTAAAAATAAATATAAAATAAATACTCCCTCCATCCGCAAAAAAGTTGAGTTGACATTCCCTACGACTGCTTTAAAAATAAACTTGTGGATGCAAATGTGATGTCAAATTTTCATAAAAAACTTTATTGAAGTCCTTACGAACACCAATTGGTGTTTGAAATGGTGAATTGAAAAAGCAGTCCGACAAGTGATATTAAAGTCAAGAAGTCATCGGTTCGAGTCGCAGAAGCGTCATCGTGAGGGACAGATTCTTCGGCCCGAAGTGCCCCTATTGATTTTGAATCAAAAAATCACACTCCCTACAACCGCTCTAAAAATAGATTAGCGGAGCAATATCGAATGCTAGAAAAGATTTAATTGAAATTCTCCCTCACACTAATTGATTTTAAGAAAGATGGTAGAAAAGCGACCATACTCTAATATTCCACATAAGAAAGTTCCTTAATAAGTATTTATTTAGAAAATTGAATGGGTGTGAAAGTTTTGTACATTTATTGTTTTGCCCTTTTGAAAAATTAGTTATAAGTGGGTAAAGAGTTAATGAATAAATTAAAGGATAATTTTGAAAAGTAAATGTAAAAATTGAAGTGAAAGGTCTAATAATAATATAACTTTAATAAGTTGAAATTATGAAGCTGAACACATAAAAAAAGACGAAGGAAGTACTTATTAGTTTGATTTAATAAAAGTGCTATTCAAAAGGTACTAAATTAGATGGTATTCGATTGTTAAAACTATAATTTTTGAGGTGTTCCTCATCCAATCCCCTACTGGATGAGTTGAGCTTTGTTCCTTAGCTCTCCGTCTCGATGTATCCTTTCGAGATTTAATAAAATTTCTCTCTGCCGAGCAAAAAAAATGAAAGTGCTATTATGAGGACCAGAGCGATAGTCAGGGAAGTTTTACAAGCCAATATATAAGTTAGGTGGCATCAATGCCGTGGGCTATCAAATGATGTAGCATCAATATATATATGCGCAACGTGCCACATCAGGCGCTTATACATAAATATGGTGATGAGTGTGTGCAAACAACATTATCGCGGGAAAAGATGAGTAGTAAATTTTACGTTAAAATCATATTCAAGATCGAGGTTCAAATTTGAGAAAAATACCTATCTCCTTTAAGTCCAGTTCTTGCCAAACATCATCCAATAGTATGAGATTTTTCTTCCCATTGTTCAATCTATTCCACAGTCGAGACGCTCTTCCCCGTTCAGTTTTTTCACTAAGTGTTAGATTCAAATGCTCGGCGAGTTCTTCTTGAATTTTTATCACATTGGCATCCTTAGAGACAACTGCAATTACGAATTCGTCAAAAGTTCCATCCTTTTTCACTTCTTCGGCGACCTTTGTGACCGTAGTCGTCTTACCAACACCTCCGGTTCCATAGACCCCAATCATGTTCACCTCGGGGTCTTTTAATGCTTTCACGATATCTTTGAAAACTTCATCTCTTGAATGGAAACACTCATAATTCTCGCCGGATCGGAATACAACTTCTGGAGGAGCTTCCCTACGGTGTGCAACTGTGCCATTTTCAATTTTACCGCCTTTCTCAGTGAGATCTTTGACGCGAACCACCTTCCTCTCGGCATCCTTGCTAAGGCGGTAACGCGAGATGAAGTTGGGACACGAGAAACTAAAGCACAACTGCATGTTTTCCTCAACAGTTTTCTCATTCCTAAACACTTCAACTTCTTTTCTGGTCTTGTCAGCATTCTCTAGCCAGACTGAAACCTTGTTGTCAATGGCATCACCTTGGAGGTTGGCTTCGTTAACTTTTCCTTCGATATCGCTTCTCTGCTCTTGAAGTTTATTCACCTCGTCTTCCAAGTTATTCAGGTTCCGCTTGTAATGAAAAAGAAAACCCGCATGACGTCCCACTGGTTGGATCACTGGCTCGATGATTTTCTCAAAAATGATGCCTAGTATGATTTCTAGACCAAACATTTTCAGTTCCACTCTTTTTTTCCCTTTCCGTATTGAGTTCTTTTCTTGCCTTTTTGAAGAAGATAAAAGCTCTCTCTATCTGCACTCGAAGAAAACAAAAGAGGTAACAAGAGATGCACTGAGATAATGGCAATGTAAATATATACTGCGACGACCTATGATTCTAACTATTGACATGCAAAAGAAACAGGTTAGAAATGCAATCGGTTCGCTTCACTGTTCTTCTAGTACTATACTATTTTTACAAGTGTTACGAATGAATTTTGTTGGTTCAAAATCTCGAGTTTTTTGGGGGCTTTTTCTTGTTTTGTCTTAATTTGAATTTATTCCACGTTTTGTTAGTTTTGCGCCAAATTTTTGTAGATTATTGATTCATCTCGACAAGAAGAATTGGAAAACCCAAAATTTTTACAGCTTTATCTTGAACATTTCCGAAAATATTTGGGTAAAAATAAATTTTTTTTATTTTTTCCGATTCTTGTGGTCGAGACGAATCAATAATTCATAAAACTTTGACTCAAAACTAACAAACGCGAATCAACTAAGAAAGAGCCCAAAAAAGCTAATTAAGAGAACAAGGAAGCTACTCTTGAAACATCAGGAAAAGTTTCAGAAGTGGAAGTAACAATGGACTAATTTGTAAGTGATACGATGCTTTCTTAACTAGCAATCTCAACGCAACTGTTGTTTCAAAGTGCGCAGGGCCCGGATATTAATTCTTGGTTTATTAATTAATAAAGCACTTAAAAATCATATCATATCTTAAAAGAAACAACGACCCTGGAAAAGCTTTCAGACATACCTTAATTAATTAGGTCGATCTTTTGTTGTTCTTTCTCAGTGTTCACCAAAAATCCTTTGTCTTTAAGCCGACTAAAGAGGACGGGATCGAACAGCAGGAGACGAAGAAGAAGAAGAAAGAAACCCAAAAGCTTAAATGGCAATGAAAGAACGAGTGAGAGGATACGAAGATAGTTTGAGGGCATTTTCTACCACATATATATTCGTAAAGAAAACAATAATCTGGCGTACGGACATGATTGCGGTAGAAAATTATTGGTTGCTTCTGGTGCACTGTCAAGTAGTGTTATTGGACATTCTCTATCGCATATTTGTATGGATTACATCAATACATGTTAGAAAAAGATTCTGAAGCACCAACATAATAGTACTCCAAAAGCATTGAATAATTTATCAAAGTTTGTAGATGTGAAATAAAGAGATTGGCGAAAGGAAATACCAAAACGTGAGTTGTCTTCTAGCACCAGAGTTATGTCCTTTCATCATTAAAGTCATGTACAGTATGATTCAATTCCAGGGTTTCACCGCAGTTACATGACTTCACTGCTAATACTAACGCCCGTTGGACTAAATAAACTAATTGAATTAACAAACCATGGAGCCTAACAAACCATGGTTTCCTGGTGAAACACAATCAAGATTGCATTTTGTTATTTAGGCTTCGTTTGTTTCAAAATAAGATATTCTCAAATGTAAAAGTTCTTCCATATAAAATGATTTTACAAAAAAAAAATTTATTTTTTTTGTTTTTGTTTTTTTAATTATTATCATACTTCTCTTTTCAATTATTATCTTATTTTTTAAATTATTACTTTCATTTATTTTTCTTTACTCAATACCCATCTCTTCAATTATTACCCTATTTCTCTCTCCACCCACTACCAAAACTAAAATACCCAAAGATGGAAACCAAATAAAGGCAAAAGTTTTGTTTCTATTTTCTAGTGTTTGGTTGATAGTTGTAAAATGATGTACTCCCCCTGTCCCAGTTTGTTTGTTCTCTTTTAGACTTTTTGAGAATGTTTGACCTCTCAAAAAATTATTCATAATTTTCAATTGTAATGTTTTTAATATGTAATATGGATCTTATTTGATAGATTTCAATTAGTTTCATTATTCAAAATCTTTAAAATCACAAAAGACATTATAAAATGTAAGATATAAGTATATTTTTAAAAGACACAAATTTTGACAATTGGACAAACAAATTGGGACGGAGGGGGTATGTACGTTTGTACATAGGTATTACATGCAAAATTTTGTCATATTTGATGAGAAAGCACATAATTAGATCATAGGTGGATAAGATAAGAGTTGTGGGAGTTTAGTAAAGTGACGTAATTATTTGTTGAGTAACGAAGCCTAGTTCGAAAAATGACTTACCGCCTATACAAGACAAGAACATTTTCAGTCATATGAAGTAAAATGTTTATACTTAGTAAAATATTTTCTTTTTTCTTTTACAACCAAACATCAAATTGTTTTTTGTACAACCAAACACCAAAAAGTAAGTAAAACATTTTTCAGAAAAATATTTTACGTCCAAACAAACGAAGCCTTAGTTTTTTTTTTTACTTAGTTTTCTTCTTATCTAAGTTTTTATCGATGAAAATCAAAATTTTCCTTTTTATAGACTTTTGCTGAGTTACTTTCGTAAATCTGTTGCCGAACAATGCCCAATTATGCCAATCAAGAAACAAATAAAAATAAAAACAATGTTCAATTACGTACCCAAAGAAACCTTGTTGAATCACGAATTCATGAGTTATGAGTTGATTTTTTACCATTTTGTCCTTGATTATTTATTGTCGTATTAAAAGATGTATGAATAATATTATTTATTTATATATTTTTTGGGGAATGTAATTTTTTGGCATGAACCATAGAATTCATCGATGGCATGGACGGCATCCTCAGGTTCATGAGTTGTTTGGGGAATAATGTTCTCTCTCCGCTGTTCTCTCTGTATCGTGGAAGTAATGAAAGTAATTACCTAACTCAATGAGGGTTTTTAAGTAATTTACCCAAAATGCAAAAATCTCAAAAGCCAAAAAGGACCTCCAGGCCTCATTCTCACTTTTTGCTTCCTTTGTCAAAATCTGGGAATGAATTTTGTAAAATGGTTTTGAGAATGGAGTAGCCAAACAACTAAAATGCAATAATAGAAATACAAATATGCACCTCCCAAACACCTCCTAAGTGTCTTGTATTCAATTTTGTGTTATTCTTAAATAAGTGTTCTTTTGCAAAGTTAATGAGACACCACTATGTAATTAATTTGGTGCAATCGACAAGTTGTTGATCCAAATCTTCATCATTATTTAGGTACTTCTTTTCAATTAAAATCTACACGTTTCACCATAGAGGTTTTTTTAGGTTCCTGCTAGAAAGACGTACAACTTTGATAAAGCATAGACAGATACCATCGGATCCTATGCTTGAAATTTCTAGTCAACAATGGAATCTCTCAGAATGTGGCCCCAAATACAGCCTGTCAAGGTTTAGGAATCCATAGGGATTTTGGCTGTAGTGGTTGCACAATAAACGCCAGAAGTCATGATACAGTGAGGTACCAAAGCTATAACGTTACTCCATTCGTTCCAATTTAATTATTATTTTGGAGAGTTTGTGTCATTTTTTAATTGATTATATCTTATAATTTATGACGTTTTAGGTGATTTTGAAAATATTGTATTATAAAACAAATCGAGATCTATCAAATAAGATTCATATTGGATATAAAATTCATTACCAATTTAAAGATATAACTAGTTTTTTTATTCGGTTAGAATAGAACTATGATAAGTAAATTGGGACAGAGAAAGTATATACTTGGAAGTTGAGACTGATTTAAAAATCACAAAGTCTACGCACACAGATAATCTGTGCACAGATATGCTTGATTCAATTGCCAAACTTTTCATTCAGATTTAAGAATAATGAAAAGCTAGACGATTGGTAATTTTTTGCGGGAACCCCCAGAAACTTATTTTACATTTAATGAATGACTTCGATTATTTGTGTAGGATGCCTGGTGGGTCCCACAATGAAATCTGTGCACAGTTGTGTATGTAGTAGGGCTCTTTAAAAATATAGATGAAATAGTAAATCACAAAGCTTAAGGCAAAAGGCAAGAGCGGAGATCGTATGGCAGCTGCTAGGGTAGCGACGGTGTTAGTCTATTGGTGGGTGAGGCAACTAGTAAATCGAAAAAGATAGGAGTACAACAAAAATTGTACAGCAGCCAGGTACAGATCTCGTTTGCGTTCATTTCGCGTCCTGTAAAGATGATTGGAACCGCCTTAGTAAAATATTTATACTTAGTAAAATATTTTCTTTTCTTTTTTTTACAACAAAACACCAAATTGTTTTTTGTACAACCAAATACCAAAAAGTAAAAGTAAAACATTTTTCAGAAAAATATTTTACGTCCAAACAAACAAAGCCTTAATTTTTTTTTTTTATTACTAAGTTTTCTTCTTATCTGAGTTTTTATCGATAAACATCAAAATTTTCCTTTTAATAGACTTTTGCTGAGTATTACTTTCGTAAATCTGTTGCCGAACAATGCCCAATTATGCCAATCAAGAAAAAAAAAAAAACAATACTTAATTTCGTACCCAAAGAAACCTTGTTGAGGAACTCATGTCATTGTATGTCTTTTTTTTTAACAACAAAAAAAAAATTTATTTAACTCAAAAAAGAATTACAAAGAATAAAAGGACCCGAGACATGAAGGTTTATTAAAGAAGCGAGCATCCTAGCAAAAGACACTCTCGCAACCTGACAATCATATGCTGTCTAGAACCCAAAGACAAAGTTGGCAAGAGGCTCACGATGAACACCCCTAAAACCCTTGCTCAATAGTACTATACTCTTTTGAGGAAAACTTTTACATCCAGCCGTAGACAATGATAGTTAATTTCATTCTAGACATTTTGAGTTCAAAACTTTGCAACCTCTTAGGCCATGAATTCTCTAGTCCTGGAGTGGATTGTCTGCCTTTGATCGGACCAAAGAGAGGAATAATTAAGGTGCAAGTAAGCTCAATAGTACTATACTCTTTCAAGTATGTGGTGGAATTTGATTAAGTCTTGTGGTCTAATTCGTTGGGCGGGTGCATCATTAGCATCTAACAACATCACAAAGCTTAAGGCAAAAAGAGAAGATAAAGCAGTACTGCTAAGTTAGAGTGAACCACAAACACTAGCCTTCTCATTTCCTTGGAACCTAAGTTTCATTTATCGGATTTTTAGACGTTGCATTTCCTTTGAAATATTCATCTATTATTCTACGTTTTTTTTAATCTGCATGAGTTTATTGTTTGCTGAATAATCTTCAAAAAAAAACAAGGTCAATAGTGTTCTCTGATACATGGTGCGTGGCCTTTTGTGATTCGATGTTCCATTCAAAAATTGATGATCATTCTTACCATTAATTTTCAGTATGTGGCCTCTTTACTTTTAGGGAGATTTAGTTAGTGATAAGTCTATTATAGTAATTTTATATACCCACAAGTCCATCTAATAGTTTTGTAAAACTAAAAGTCCACACACCTTAAACTCTAGGGTATCCTATGAAAATATCTAAAACCCTAAACCTTATGAAAGTGTCTAAATCACTAAGGCCCAGTTTGATAATGGGTTTGAAGGTTGAGATTGGATTTCTAATCTCATGGGAGTATTAATTCTTTGTTTGGTAACAAAAAAAGGTCCGGACTATTAGTCCCTTGGAATGTCCAAGCCGGGTATTATGGGGTATTAGCAATACCCCCGGGGACTTGGTATTAATAATCCCAACCCATTCTCTCCTCATTATCAATTTCTTTTCACTACTAATTTTTTCTATCAATCCAATCACATCATCTAATCTCATCTCAAACAAACATGATATTATTAATCTCATTCCAAACAAACATACTCATTATCAATCCATTCTCATTACTAATCCCATATACTTACGAATCTCAATCCTAATCTCATCCATTTATCACTGTTATCAAACGGGGCCTAAAATCCTATAATAGAAAAGTGCACCTTAGAACTCTATAAAAGTGCCTAAACGCTAGGGTACCCTATCCTATAATAAAAAAGTGCACCCTAAAATACCTAAACCGCAGGGTACCCTAAAATAGACTTGAGACATTATAAAATTAATAGGTGGAATTGTGGGCTTATGAAATTCACGAAATGGACCTAAAACTAATTTTCTATTACTTTTATTTCTCGATTTCACAGACGGACCTATCTAATCCCTTGCAATATCACGTTAAGTCGCTTAATGCCCCAACGGAAAAAGAAATAGAAAAGCAGGAACTCTTTACCTTTAACGAAATCTCTTATTCCCTCCGTCTCTTTTTCAGTGTCCTGTATTCAATTTTGTGTTGTTCCTAGATTAGTGTCCTTTTGTAAAGTTAGACAACTATGTACTCCCTCCATCCCTTTTTAAATATCCTACTTCGTAATCCCAACTTATTAAAAAGACAACATCATTATACCTTTCACATCAACTTTTTCATCCACTTTCTCTACTTACCCATCATCATTACACTTTTACTCACTAACTTTTCAAAAAGGAATCTACTTTTAGGGACAAAATAGACAATGCATCAACTTTTACCCACTAACTTTACAAAATGGACACTTATTAAGGGACAGTTCAAAATAAAATACGGGACTATAAAAAAGGGACGGAGGAAGTAATTAATTTGGCGCAATCACACAAGTTGTTGATCCATTATTTAGGTACTTCTTTTCAATTAAAATCTACAAGTTTCACCATGGAGGTTTTTTTAGGTTCCTGCTGTAGGCCACAACATATTTGCATAGTAGTAAAAAGTCCAAACAAGAAATAAGCAGAATAGCAATGATCAAGTGGTGGAGGTGGGCTCTCACGAGTCACGGCCAGACATATACCATTGGATCCTATGCTTGAAATTTCTAGTCAATAATGGAATCTCTCAGAATGTGGCCCCAAATACAGCCTGTCAAAGTTTAGGAATCCATAGGGATTTTGGCTGTAGTGGTTGCACAATAAATGCCAAAAGTCATGATAAAGTGAGGTACCAAAGCTAGAACATTACACTTGGAAGTTGAAACTGATTTAAAAATAGATGAAATAGTAAAATCACAAAGCTTAAGGCAAAAGGCAAGGGCGGAGATCGTATGGCAGCTTCTAAGTAGGGCTGCAAACAAGTCGAGCCGAGCCGAGTTTTAGTGTGCTCGAGCTCGGCTCGCCAAAAATATAGTTGGCTCGAGCTCGGCTTGAGCTCGTGACGAGCTGCAGGACTCGAGCTCGAGCTCGGCTCGAGAAGTATTTACAGAGCTCGAGCTCGGCTCGTTCGGCTCGTTTATGAAACAAATATAAATATATTTATTTATTTATATATATGTGTGTGTATAAATATAAATAAATATAAATATGTAAGTAAAATAATATATATATATATATATATATATAATATAGTTGGGCTCGCGAGCCAAGTCGAGCCGAGTTTTGACTAGCTCGAGCTCGGCTCATTTATGAAACGAGCCCAACATTCGAGCTCGAGCTCGTTCGTTTATGTCTCGAACCGAGCCGAGTCGAGCCATTGTCGAGCCGAGCCTCGAGCCGCTCGCGAGCGGCTCGGATCGTTTGCACCCCTACTTCTAGGGTAGCGACGGTGTAGTCTACTGGTGGGTGAGGCAACTAGTAAATGCCTCGTCTAATAAATGGTAGCCAGGATAAAAAAATTAAAAATAGATAAATGATAGCACAGTTGACAGGGTTCACTATCCTCTTCGACCGAGACATTGGTTCGAGTTTCGGCAAGTGGCTTGGCCTCACGTTTGCAGATGAGTCTTCGGACCATTGAGGGGAGGAGCTTATGCCAACTGTGCACCAGGTGGTGCCATGGTAATGGCCCGTCCTTTCAGACGGTAGCTATAGCTCGAACCGGACATTCCACCGGTGTGCAGCCCCTATGGTCATGCCCTAAGGGAGTTGCTACGTTGGCTTTTGGTAATAAAAAAAAAATGCTTCGTCTAAATGAGTTAGATCATGTGACAGAAAGTCTTCTTTGGTGGGCGAACCCATAAACGCCTCGTCTAATTTCTATCTTTCCAGCTCCTTGTACGAATCAAGAAATAATATTTACCGATATCCGTTGGAGCTGATTTTTTACAGGGCCCCATAATATATTATTTTAAAATTTATGGACATTTTTCTGTATTTTTTTGGAACCCGGAGTGGGCCCTATAAAGAATGTAGTGGATGGTGTAGTGGTTGGATGTAGTGTACCTAAACTTATTGCAAATTATGCTAACAGTAAATCACGCAGCATCACTTTAGTGCGGAAATACCCGTCTCCCCCATTGTCCCGTTACACTATATCATCAATATATGTGGGAATTTCAACGCGCTCATATCGGAAGATTCGGAACCAAAATTAAAATCCCGTTGCGTGTGGAGGGCGGTAGGATTATGTTTAGTCTTAACAAGTGGTGAAAGGAAACTTTAATCTAAGGGCTCGTTTGGATGGAATATTGAGAAGGGGGTATTAGTTTTTCCCCCTCCTAAGATCATGGGCCCAGGTTTATCACCTAGTTTGGCAACCCAAAACCTTGCTGGGGGATTATTTATGGGTGGATTTTTGGGTGTTGTTAATTAATACCTCTGGATAAGGCCGAAATAATACCCCTCCTCTTCCATTTCAAGAGTAAATTTCTTTTATATCCCTTCAACTTTCATGAAAATTCAATTTAGTCTTTCTTCTTTTAATTTTGGTATACAAATACTTTGACTTTTAATTTCATTTCAATATCATTCTTTAGAAGGACGGCATTAACTTTTTGGACGGAAATGTGGGTAGTGGGGACATAACATGAGGACCTGCAAAAATGAAGCAAATCCAAGGAGGCCTACTGGAGGGTTAGTGTTCACTAGGTCAAGTGGCAGGCCAAGAGGTAGGCCGCGGAGAGGGGGTGTTCAATCAACTGTTGGTAGGGGCAGGTGATGGTGCAGCACCTCAATAAAGCCAATTTTCAGTGGGAATAGATAGTGTAGCAACTCAAGCAAGTCAAGTTTCAGTGGGTTGATGGTGGTGGAACCAAAAGGGGAAGGGGGACTGATGGTGGTGGAACCAGAGGTGGCAGGGGAAGGGATAGAAGCAGAGGAGGGAGCAGTAGTTGAAGCACTGATGTTGGCAGGGGCAGGGCAGTGGTAGTGGAAACAGAGGAGGGAGAACTGATGGGTCATTGCATTGAATTATATATGAGGATCACTTTTTCTTTTGTCACTTTCGCTCTGTTGGGACTTGCCAGTAGATATGGCAGAGATGCTAATTGTGCAAACAAATATTCTACGACCACACCTAAATACACATCCTTTCACAAAAATAGAAGGGTCCCACACACTCTTACACACCCTCTCACAAAACACAAGAGTCCCACACACACTCATAGTGTGTATGGGACCCTTAGTGTGTGTGAAACCCTTGTGTTTTGTGAGAGGGTGTGTATTTGGATGTGTAATTTTGGGTGTGGTGGTAGCATTTCTCGTGTGCAAAATTGTTTGTTTGTTTTGGCTAGTAGGTGTATGTATTCAATGGCTTTGAATGGCGCCAGTTGAACTTAACTTTCGCTTTTTGAATATTATGGTCAATGGCAATTGGCAAGTAGGCCAATGGGTTTGAATGGTGCCATTATTTTTTGATTGATTTATGAGAAAGTGGGAAGCAGGTATATGCATTGAATATTGTGTGCATTGAAACAGTGTTGAAACTGTGTTTTTTTTTTTCCTTTTGTTCAAACTGTGTTGGAAGGTGTTTTTTTTGTTCGAACTGCATTGGAGCTGTTTTTTTTTGTTGGAACTTTTTTTTTTGGTTCAAACTGTGTTCTAATTTTTTTTTAAATCAAACTGTGTTGGAGCTATTTTTTTGTTGAAACTGTGTTCAAGCTGGTAAATGCACTCAAATGCAAGTAGGCCAATGTGTTGAACTGTTTTTTTTTTTATTTATTTTGGCAAACAGGTGTACCATACCAAAAGGATGTAGTAGTGGTCGATTAGGGGGGACCAATTTGGCGACAAGTTTTCCCTCCAATGGAACTTGGGTAAGGAGGGGAAAGGGAGGACGGGAAATGGCAAAATGCCCCTCAAAAGTGGTCACTGGGCTTTTCTCCGTCCAAATAGTTAACACCTTCCTTCCAATGAATGACATTGAAACAAAATTAAAAGTTGAAGTATTTGTATGCCGAAATTAAAAGAGGAAGAATCAAATTGAATTTTCGGTGAAAGTTGAAGGGATATAAAAGAAAATTTACCCCATTTCAACTACATAAAGCAACCTTATCCCCCTATTTTATTTCTCTTCCAAACCAAATACTATTTTATCTCTCCATTTTTAATACATCATCCAAACCAACTACTATTTACTCTCCTCCCTATAAACATTACATCAATAATTTTCCTTACGTTCACCATATTTCTAAAAAAACCAATAGAGATGAAGGTTTTGAATATGCCTAGAAAAACAAACACGTACGCTGTGAAGTAGGATTTTTAGAAGCAAAAATGTGATCTCTATCTATACTACTCCCGAATAAGTCTCAGAACTGTCTATTGATAGAGTGCTAAATTGCTTCTTCTTCTTCTTCTTTTTTTTTTTTTTTTGTGTCAAAATTTTAGAGCTCGATTTAATTTATTGATGATAGTAGGGGAAACGAGTGAATTTCCAATCATTGTAGGATTGCATCAAGAGTCAGTCTTGAGTCCGTACCTTTTTGCCTTAGTTATGGATGAATTGACTTGACAATTTCAAGAGAATATCCTATAGTATATGATGTTTGCAGATGACATTGTCCTCGTAGATAAAACCACTAGAAGTGTTAATATGAAACTAGAAATTTGAAGGGAAGCTTTAGAGTCAAAGGGGTTTTGGATAAGTAGGCCAGTAAAATTGAGTATATGGTATATGGTATGCAAGTTTAGTGGTACCAGCAGTGCGAACGAAGAAAGAGTGATGATCCAAGACTAGGAGATACCTAAAAGTGATCATTTTAGGTACTTAGACTTAATTATTAGCAGAGATGGAAAGATTGCCGATGATGTGACCCATATGATCCAAGTGAGGTGGCTCAAGTGGAGGAGTGCTACTGGTATACTATGTGACAAGTGGGTACTCATAAAATTGAAGGAAAAATTCTATGGAACTGCCATCAGACCAACGATACTTTACGAGACAAAATGTTGACCTATTAAGAAATAACAGGTGAACAAGATGAGTGTAGCGGAAATGAGAATTTTGAGGTAGATGTGTGGTAAGACTAGAAGAGACAAGATTAGAAATGAAATGGTTCGTGAGATGGTATGTGAACACCTATAGATTATTCATGCAGCCGACTCTAAGTGATTGGGACATAAGACTCGGTTTAGTTTGGTTTGGTTAGCAGAATCAAGAAAGCTTCAGCATTTCATAGCAGCTTTTGTCTTGGAGATACAGAATTTGAAGCAATTTTGATGCACAGGTTATCTGGCTTCGAATTTGTGGTTATATCCATGTTTAGGTTGGGTGTTTGACACGGCTTACGGTTACAAATGAGAGCACCTAACGGCCCGTTTGGATGAGGGATTTGTTTTGGGTGGATATAGAATGAGGGTGGATTTGATGGTGGATATGTAATAAGGGGTGATATGTTAAGAAGGGTGGCCCCACCTCTTAAGAATGATGGATTTGTAATGAGGTGTTTGGATAATTTTTTGAAAAGGAGGATATGAAATGTGGTTATGATGTGATTAGATGTTGAATGACTTAATTGCCCCCACTTTAATTTTTTAATGCTCAAGAAGTGAAGATTGGTATATTTCATATACTAATTAGAATAATTGATATTTATCTTTAATATTAGGAAAAAATAATTTCATTTTAGAATACAAAATGTTTTTTTTTATGAAGACTACAAAATGTTGAAATCATGTTTTTTACCCCAAAAAAAAGTATTATTTTCCAAAAAATTACAAATGTAGTAATTAGTAAGTGAAAAAATGGAAAAATCAGCATGCATTTGTAAAGGGGTGTAGATATACACAGATTTCTTTCAATTCCCATTTTCCCAAAATAAACCCCCCCCCCCCCCCCCCCCCACAGATCCACTACCACCGCCTCCGCCTCCCTCACTCCCCCCACCTCTTCCTCTAGCCTCCACTTGACAAAACCCAGCCAGGGTTGCACCGTCCTTGCCCACTCCTGGTCCGATTACTCCAACGCGGACGATCGTCAACCTCCTCCTTCTCCGACGCCGAAATTCTCTTCGAGGTACCACTCCTTCACCTCCCCTCTGTCTTCGATCTCTCTTTCTATCTGTCTGTCTTCTATCTCTCTATTAAATGAGATGAGAACAGATAAACCAAAGGGGGATTTGGAGGGGTAAAACCGTCTCAAAACCACCCGGATTTGCCAACGACGGGGTCTGTCACACCCAAAAAATGAGAAGTGACCGGCCGTGAACCATGAGGCTAATCCATGGAACACGCAGCCTAAATAAATCAAAGTAACCGAAAATCAAATGATCGTTTTTTCATTATTAATCAAATAAAAGGCTGAATATGTCTCATCATAATCATGGGGCACAACCATCCCATGGACCAAACAATATCCAATAATCCAACAATAATTAAAAAAATTTGTTATATGACAATTGTTTCAAATGCGGAAGCGATTTTTAAAATAAAACTAGAATGAGACACCCTAAGGAGGTCAACAAAAGAAAATCCCTGAGATGCCGCCAGAGTCCTTCCCTAACTCCCCAACTTGCCTGAAAGAGAAATTGGAATAAATCTGTCAGCTGACGAACTCAGTGAATAGGAAGTATGCATAATAAATAAAGTTGAAAGCGGAGATGAAAATAATTTACCAATAAACATAATTTGGCATACGAGGTGTCCAATAGAATAATAAATTAATCAATGAAGCATTTAACTAAATAAATATTCTTGGTGATGATCACAACAATAACTCCATCAACAATGGGGAACCACAATCAAACAGTACCATGACCAAAATAAATTTCAACAAAATTGGATCCAATATCGAACTTAGAGTCACCAGGGTTGGCAGCCCTGGTACTTTTCCCTAAGACGATTCGGCGAAAGAAAGCCGTTGAGCATTAGGGTCACCTGCCTAACACAGTCTTTTCCCCAATGGTCAGGGTCACCAACACGAGAAGGAATAAGTTCTGTGGACTTCCGAAATAAATGTTCCCATTAATATCCACCAAGTTCTCACCAAAAAGAATATTAACAATTGATCTCAGAAATTCATCGCATGCCAATTTATAGAACAACTTATAAACAGTTTTGAGTCTCCGAATAAAATTCATATAAATTTCTGAAGGAAATACTTTTGAGGGACATAGGGATCTTTCGAAAATACGTAACATACTTAACCACTCACCTGAGTCCAAAGCTAATGCAATCGAATAATGCGGAACAAGCCTAACCTGAACAAAGAATCATATAACAATATTATCACTAACTGTGTCATGTATAATAATGTCTATGACAATGAAGGACTGCCTATTTAACGAACCTAGACTAATTACACAAGTTACCAGACCACTAGCAAATCTAAAACTCTAATTCCCAAGTCCAAGTTCCACGTACACATGAACCCAATGCACCCTCCAAGTGCCGAAACCCATCTGCACGATTCACAAATTCCCACCTGCATCAAATTAATCTAGCTTACACCATTGAAACCATTTAATTCCACCACTGGTATTTATATTCAATTCATTCCACCAATATCCAATATTTTAGTAGTTCCCAATTGACTACCACCGATCACCGCCACACACACACCACGCCGCACGCCACCCACCGCCTCACCATGATGATGTTTTCTCTCTCTCTCTCTCTCCAGGCAAAACCCAATAAATTAGTCTCCAACCCAAGGATCTGACCAATCCATGGAACAAATATACATCACAACAAAAGAAATAAAGGAGAAAATTACCTCTGATCAATAACCCAAAGAAGGCCACTTCGAGACTCTTCGGCGGCGGCTGCTGCTCTTTTCTCACTAAACGTTTGAAAGACAATAGCACTAGTCTAATATACCTATTCTCCAAAACCACCAATATCTCACGTTACCCTAAACTCTAGCTAATTCGGTAATTAGAATTTAGACAAGTAAATAGCAAAAATATACTTCTCTACTAATAATCTAATCCAACCTAATAAAAACTAACAGAATTACCATCCAGTACCACTATTTTATCCAAAATCAATTTCCTAGTCCAAATATTACAATCGTGTCAATAATACCCATAGCACGCCCAAAATAATTAATTAGGACCTAACCATAACACACATATAATAAATGGCGACATAATTAATTAATAAATAAAAATGCAAGGTCATAACAGGGTCTGAGCTCCCCTTCACATATCTAGCTTCGGCCGGACATGAAACCTCTACAGTATTTATCTCCACCTTCCAAAAATCTGGACCAAACACCGGATTTGGTCGACACCCGGAGTACAAATCAGGGGGGCTCACATATCCCCCTTCATCTCCTCCATCCAAACAAGGCGTTAAATGCACACGAGTACCAACACTCGTTGTAGAAGATTTCTTTCAAGATTTGCATGATACAAATGGTTTGCGTTCTAAGAGATTGTGTGTTTTTAAACAAAATTGTCATGAGTAATACGTTTGAGTACATATCCCATGTACATATGTTTTAGCTCCAAGATTTTAAATTTTGATGATAACAAACGTACTTTAATGAGTAGTCAACAAAGCAACTACATATGTTTGTATTTTCAATATTTCATTTTTAAGTACATGGTGTTGAATTAACTGCTGTAAAACAAGAACGTATTACCTCGAATCTGATTATGCACACATGTTTAACACGTTTTTCTTAATCAAATTGCTTTGATTAATCAGTAAGACTTTCCAGTTTTCCATTTTTTCAAAAAGATTTGATTGACTGAAAATCTGTTAATATAAAAAACGTGTTTCAAAAATTTCTTTAGCAAAAACGTGGGCTTTACTAGTGCGTGCGCGAGGCTCAAATCCCGGATTTGCACCCCCCCTGCGCGAATAACTCGTGACGCACACCCGGTTAACTGGTTTCCGAATCAGTTTTCCAAATTGCCGCCCATTTTCCTGAGCGCGCGAGACCTCGTTAGAATAGAACTATGATAAGTAAATTGGGACAGAGAAAGTATATACTTGGAAGTTGAGACTGATTTAAAAATCACAAAGTCTACGCACACAGATAATCTGTGCACAGATATGCTTGATTCAATTGCCAAACTTTTCATTCAGATTTAAGAATAATGAAAAGCTAGACGATTGGTAATTTTTTGCGGGAACCCCCAGAAACTTATTTTACATTTAATGAATGACTTCGATTATTTGTGTAGGATGCCTGGTGGGTCCCACAATGAAATCTGTGCACAGTTGTGTATGTAGTAGGGCTCTTTAAAAATATAGATGAAATAGTAAATCACAAAGCTTAAGGCAAAAGGCAAGAGCGGAGATCGTATGGCAGCTGCTAGGGTAGCGACGGTGTTAGTCTATTGGTGGGTGAGGCAACTAGTAAATCGAAAAAGATAGGAGTACAACAAAAATTGTACAGCAGCCAGGTACAGATCTCGTTTGCGTTCATTTCGCGTCCTGTAAAGATGATTGGAACCGCCTTAGTAAAATATTTATACTTAGTAAAATATTTTCTTTTCTTTTTTTTACAACAAAACACCAAATTGTTTTTTGTACAACCAAATACCAAAAAGTAAAAGTAAAACATTTTTCAGAAAAATATTTTACGTCCAAACAAACAAAGCCTTAATTTTTTTTTTTTATTACTAAGTTTTCTTCTTATCTGAGTTTTTATCGATAAACATCAAAATTTTCCTTTTAATAGACTTTTGCTGAGTATTACTTTCGTAAATCTGTTGCCGAACAATGCCCAATTATGCCAATCAAGAAAAAAAAAAAAAATACTTAATTTCGTACCCAAAGAAACCTTGTTGAGGAACTCATGTCATTGTATGTCTTTTTTTTTAACAACAAAAAAAAAATTTATTTAACTCAAAAAAGAATTACAAAGAATAAAAGGACCCGAGACATGAAGGTTTATTAAAGAAGCGAGCATCCTAGCAAAAGACACTCTCGCAACCTGACAATCATATGCTGTCTAGAACCCAAAGACAAAGTTGGCAAGAGGCTCACGATGAACACCCCTAAAACCCTTGCTCAATAGTACTATACTCTTTTGAGGAAAACTTTTACATCCAGCCGTAGACAATGATAGTTAATTTCATTCTAGACATTTTGAGTTCAAAACTTTGCAACCTCTTAGGCCATGAATTCTCTAGTCCTGGAGTGGATTGTCTGCCTTTGATCGGACCAAAGAGAGGAATAATTAAGGTGCAAGTAAGCTCAATAGTACTATACTCTTTCAAGTATGTGGTGGAATTTGATTAAGTCTTGTGGTCTAATTCGTTGGGCGGGTGCATCATTAGCATCTAACAACATCACAAAGCTTAAGGCAAAAAGAGAAGATAAAGCAGTACTGCTAAGTTAGAGTGAACCACAAACACTAGCCTTCTCATTTCCTTGGAACCTAAGTTTCATTTATCGGATTTTTAGACGTTGCATTTCCTTTGAAATATTCATCTATTATTCTACGTTTTTTTTAATCTGCATGAGTTTATTGTTTGCTGAATAATCTTCAAAAAAAAACAAGGTCAATAGTGTTCTCTGATACATGGTGCGTGGCCTTTTGTGATTCGATGTTCCATTCAAAAATTGATGATCATTCTTACCATTAATTTTCAGTATGTGGCCTCTTTACTTTTAGGGAGATTTAGTTAGTGATAAGTCTATTATAGTAATTTTATATACCCACAAGTCCATCTAATAGTTTTGTAAAACTAAAAGTCCACACACCTTAAACTCTAGGGTATCCTATGAAAATATCTAAAACCCTAAACCTTATGAAAGTGTCTAAATCACTAAGGCCCAGTTTGATAATGGGTTTGAAGGTTGAGATTGGATTTCTAATCTCATGGGAGTATTAATTCTTTGTTTGGTAACAAAAAAAGGTCCGGACTATTAGTCCCTTGGAATGTCCAAGCCGGGTATTATGGGGTATTAGCAATACCCCCGGGGACTTGGTATTAATAATCCCAACCCATTCTCTCCTCATTATCAATTTCTTTTCACTACTAATTTTTTCTATCAATCCAATCACATCATCTAATCTCATCTCAAACAAACATGATATTATTAATCTCATTCCAAACAAACATACTCATTATCAATCCATTCTCATTACTAATCCCATATACTTACGAATCTCAATCCTAATCTCATCCATTTATCACTGTTATCAAACGGGGCCTAAAATCCTATAATAGAAAAGTGCACCTTAGAACTCTATAAAAGTGCCTAAACGCTAGGGTACCCTATCCTATAATAAAAAAGTGCACCCTAAAATACCTAAACCGCAGGGTACCCTAAAATAGACTTGAGACATTATAAAATTAATAGGTGGAATTGTGGGCTTATGAAATTCACGAAATGGACCTAAAACTAATTTTCTATTACTTTTATTTCTCGATTTCACAGACGGACCTATCTAATCCCTTGCAATATCACGTTAAGTCGCTTAATGCCCCAACGGAAAAAGAAATAGAAAAGCAGGAACTCTTTACCTTTAACGAAATCTCTTATTCCCTCCGTCTCTTTTTCAGTGTCCTGTATTCAATTTTGTGTTGTTCCTAGATTAGTGTCCTTTTGTAAAGTTAGACAACTATGTACTCCCTCCATCCCTTTTTAAATATCCTACTTCGTAATCCCAACTTATTAAAAAGACAACATCATTATACCTTTCACATCAACTTTTTCATCCACTTTCTCTACTTACCCATCATCATTACACTTTTACTCACTAACTTTTCAAAAAGGAATCTACTTTTAGGGACAAAATAGACAATGCATCAACTTTTACCCACTAACTTTACAAAATGGACACTTATTAAGGGACAGTTCAAAATAAAATACGGGACTATAAAAAAGGGACGGAGGAAGTAATTAATTTGGCGCAATCACACAAGTTGTTGATCCATTATTTAGGTACTTCTTTTCAATTAAAATCTACAAGTTTCACCATGGAGGTTTTTTTAGGTTCCTGCTGTAGGCCACAACATATTTGCATAGTAGTAAAAAGTCCAAACAAGAAATAAGCAGAATAGCAATGATCAAGTGGTGGAGGTGGGCTCTCACGAGTCACGGCCAGACATATACCATTGGATCCTATGCTTGAAATTTCTAGTCAATAATGGAATCTCTCAGAATGTGGCCCCAAATACAGCCTGTCAAAGTTTAGGAATCCATAGGGATTTTGGCTGTAGTGGTTGCACAATAAATGCCAAAAGTCATGATAAAGTGAGGTACCAAAGCTAGAACATTACACTTGGAAGTTGAAACTGATTTAAAAATAGATGAAATAGTAAAATCACAAAGCTTAAGGCAAAAGGCAAGGGCGGAGATCGTATGGCAGCTTCTAAGTAGGGCTGCAAACAAGTCGAGCCGAGCCGAGTTTTAGTGTGCTCGAGCTCGGCTCGCCAAAAATATAGTTGGCTCGAGCTCGGCTTGAGCTCGTGACGAGCTGCAGGACTCGAGCTCGAGCTCGGCTCGAGAAGTATTTACAGAGCTCGAGCTCGGCTCGTTCGGCTCGTTTATGAAACAAATATAAATATATTTATTTATTTATATATATGTGTGTGTATAAATATAAATAAATATAAATATGTAAGTAAAATAATATATATATATATATATATATATAATATAGTTTGGGCTCGCGAGCCAAGTCGAGCCGAGTTTTGACTAGCTCGAGCTCGGCTCATTTATGAAACGAGCCCAACATTCGAGCTCGAGCTCGTTCGTTTATGTCTCGAACCGAGCCGAGTCGAGCCATTGTCGAGCCGAGCCTCGAGCCGCTCGCGAGCGGCTCGGATCGTTTGCACCCCTACTTCTAGGGTAGCGACGGTGTAGTCTACTGGTGGGTGAGGCAACTAGTAAATGCCTCGTCTAATAAATGGTAGCCAGGATAAAAAAATTAAAAATAGATAAATGATAGCACAGTTGACAGGGTTCACTATCCTCTTCGACCGAGACATTGGTTCGAGTTTCGGCAAGTGGCTTGGCCTCACGTTTGCAGATGAGTCTTCGGACCATTGAGGGGAGGAGCTTATGCCAACTGTGCACCAGGTGGTGCCATGGTAATGGCCCGTCCTTTCAGACGGTAGCTATAGCTCGAACCGGACATTCCACCGGTGTGCAGCCCCTATGGTCATGCCCTAAGGGAGTTGCTACGTTGGCTTTTGGTAATAAAAAAAAAATGCTTCGTCTAAATGAGTTAGATCATGTGACAGAAAGTCTTCTTTGGTGGGCGAACCCATAAACGCCTCGTCTAATTTCTATCTTTCCAGCTCCTTGTACGAATCAAGAAATAATATTTACCGATATCCGTTGGAGCTGATTTTTTACAGGGCCCCATAATATATTATTTTAAAATTTATGGACATTTTTCTGTATTTTTTTGGAACCCGGAGTGGGCCCTATAAAGAATGTAGTGGATGGTGTAGTGGTTGGATGTAGTGTACCTAAACTTATTGCATATTATGCGAACAGTAAATCACGCAGCATCACTTTAGCGTGGAAATACCCCTCTTCCCCGTTGTCCCGTTACACTATATCATTAATATATGTGGGAATTTCAACACGCTTATATCGGAAGATTCGGAACCAAAATTAAAATCCCGTCGCGTGTGGAGGGCGGTAGGATTATGTTTAGTCTTAACAAGTGGTGAAAGGAAACTTTAACATAAGGGCTCGTTTGGATGGAATATTGAGGAGAGGTATTAGGCTTCCTTCCTTCTAAGACCATGGGCCCAGGTTTATCATTTAGTTTGGCAACCCAAAAACCTTGCTGGGGGATTATTTATGGATGGATTTTTGGGTGTTGTTAATTAATACCTTTGGATAAAGCCGAAATAATCCCTCCTCCTCCATTTCAAGAGAAAATTTCTTTTATATTCCTTCAACCTTCATCGAAAATTCAATTTAGTCTTTCCACTTTTAATTTCGGTATACAAATACTTAGATTTTAATTTCATTTCAATATCATCCTTTGGAAGGAAGGCGTTAACTTTTTGGACGGAAATGTGGGTAGTGGGGGCATAACATGAGGACCTGCAAAAATGAAGCAAATCCAAGGAGGCCTATTGGAGGGTTAGTGTTCACTAGGTCAAGTGGCAGGCCAAGAGGTAGGCCGAGGAGAGGGGGTGTTCAATCAACTGTTGGTAGGGGCAGGTGATGGTGCAGCACCTCAATCAAGCCAAGTTTCAGTGGGGACAGATGGTGCAACAACTCAAGCAAGTCAAGTTTCAGTGGGTACTGATGGCGGTGGAACCAAAAGGGGGAAGGGGTACTGATGGTGGTGGAACCAGAGGTGGAAGGGGAAGGGATAGAAGCAGAGGAGGGAGCAGTGGTGGAAGCACTGATGTTGGCAGGGGCAGTGGTAGTGGAAACAGAGGAGGGAGAACTGATGGGTCATTGCATTGAATTATATATGAGGATCACTTTTTCTTTTGTCACTTTCGCTCTGTTGGGACTTGCCAGTAGATATGGCAGAGATGCTAATTGTGCAAACAAATATTCTACGACCACACCTAAATACACATCCTTTCACAAAAATAGAAGGGTCCCACACACTCTTACACACCCTCTCACAAAACACAAGAGTCCCACACACACTCATAGTGTGTATGGGACCCTTAGTGTGTGTGAAACCCTTGTGTTTTGTGAGAGGGTGTGTATTTGGATGTGTAATTTTGGGTGTGGTGGTAGCATTTCTCGCGTGCAAAATTGTTTATTTGTTTTGGCAAGTAGGTGTATGTATTCAATGGCTTTGAATGGTGCCAGTTGAACTTAGCTTTTGCTTTTTGAATATTATGGTCAATGGCAATTAGCAAGTAGGCCAATAGGTTTGAATGGTGCCATTATTTTTTGATTGATTTATGCGACAATGGGAAGCAGGTATATGCATTGAATATTGTGTGTATTGAAACAGTGTTGAAACAATGTTTTTTTTTTTTTTTCCTTTTGTTCAAACTGTGTTGGAGTTGTTTTTTTTGTTCGAACTGCGTTGGAGCTGTTTTTTTTTGTTGGAACTTTTTTTTTTTTTGTTCAAACTGAGTTCGAAATTTTTTTTTAAAATCAAACTGTGTTGGAGCTATTTTTTTTGTTGAAACTGTGTTCAAGCAGGTAAATGCACTCAAATGCAAGTTGGCCAATGTGTTGAACTGTTTTTTTATATTTATTTTTGCAAACAGGTGTACCATACCAGAAGGTTGTAGTAGTGGTCGATTAGGGGGGACCAATTTGGCGACAAGTTTTCCCTCCAATGGAGCTAGGGTAAGGGAGGGAAGAGGGAGGACGGGAAATGGCCAAAATGCCCCTCAAAAGTGGTCACACGGCTTTTTTCCGTCCAAATAGTTAACACCTTCCTTCTAAAGGATGACATTGAAACAAAATTAAAAGTTAAAGTATTTGTATGCCGAAATTAAAAGAGGAAGAACCAAATTGAATTTTCGGTGAAAGTTGAAGGGATATAAAAGAAAATTTACCCCATTTCAACTACAAAAAGCAACCTTATCCCCCATATTTTATTTCTCTTTCAAACCAAGTACTATTTTATCTCTCCATTTTTAATACATCATCCAAACCAACTACTATTTACTCTCTTTTCTATAAACATCACATCAATAATTTTCCTTACGTTTACCATATTTCTAAAAAAACCAATAGAGATGAAGGTTTTGAATATTCCTAGAAAAACATACACGTACGCTGTGAAGTAGGATTTTTAGAAGCAAAAATGTGATCTCTATCTATACTACTCCGGAATAAGTCTCAGAACGGTCTATTGATAGAGTGCTAAATTGCTTCTTCTTCTTCTTTTTGTGTCAAAATTTTAGAGCCCGATTTAATTTATTGATGATAGTAGGGGAAACGAGTGAATTTCCAATCACTGTAGGATTTCATCAAGGGTCAACCTTGAGTCCGTACCTTTTTGCCTTAGTTATGGATGAATTGACTAGACAAGAGAATATCCTATAGTATACGATGTTTGCAGATAACATTGTCCTTGTAGATGAAACCACTAGAAGTGTTAATATAAAACTAGAAATTTGAAGGGAAGTTTTAGAGTCAAAGGGGTTTTGGATAAGTAGGCCAGTAAAACTGAGTATATGGTAAGCAAGTTTAGTGGTACCAGCAGTGCGAACGAAGAAAGAGTGATGATCCAAGACTAGGAGATATCTAAAAGTAATCATTTAAAGTACTTAGACTTAATTATTAGCAGAGATGGAGAGATTGCCGATGATGTGACCCATAGGATCCAAGTAAGGTGGCTCAAGTGGAGGAGTGCTACTGGTATACTATGTGACAAGTGGGGTACCCATAAAATTGAAGAAAAAATTATATGGAACTGCCATCAGACCAACGGTACTTTACGAGACAAAATCTTGACCTAATAAGAAATAACAGGTGAGCAAGATAAGTGTAGCGGAAAATGAGAATTTTGAGGTAGATGTGTGGTAAGACTAGAAGAGACAAGATTAGAAATGAAATGGTTCGTGAGATGGTATGTGTAACACCTATAGACTATTCATGCAGTCGACCCTATGTAATTGAGACATAAGACTCGGTTTAGTTTGGTTTGGTTAGCAGAATCAAGAAAGCTTCTGCATTTCATAGCAGCGTTTGTCTTGGAGGTACAGAATTTGAAGCAATTTTGATGCACAGGTTATCTGGCTTCGAATTTGTGGTTATATCCATGTTTAGGTTGGGTGTTTGACACGGCTTACAGTTACAAATGGGAACACCTAATGGCCCGTTTGGATGGAGGATTTGTTTTGGGTGGATACAGAATGAGGGTGGATTTGATGGTGGATATGTAATAAGGGGTAATATGTTAAGAATGGTGGCCCCACCTCTTAAGAAGGGTGGATTTGTAATGAGGTGTTTGGATAGTTTTTTGAGGAGGATATGAAAGGTGGATATGATGGGATTAGATGTTGAATGACTTAATTGCCCCTACTTTAATTTTTTAATGCTCAAGAAGTCAAGATTGGTTTATTTCATATACTAATTAGAATAATTGATATTTATCTTTAATATTAGGAAAAAATAATTTCATTTTAGAATACAAAATTTTTTTTTTTGTGAAGACTACAAAATGTTGAAATCATGTTTTTTACCCAAAAAAAAAACTATTATTTTCCAAAAAATTACAAAATGTAGTAATTAGTAAGTGAAAAAATGGAAAAATAGGCATGCATTTGTAAAGGGGTGTAGATATACACAGATACCTTTCAATCCCCATTTTCCCAAAATAAAACCCCCCATCCACAGATCCACTACCACCGCCTCCGCCTCCCTCACTCGCCCCAACCTCTTCCTCCAGCCTCCACTCGACAAAACCCAGCCAGGGGTCGCACCGTCCTCGCCCACTCCTGGTCTGATTACTCCAACGCAGACGATCGTCAACCTCCTCCTTCTCCGACGCCGAAATTCTCTTCGAGGTACCACTCCTTCACCTCTCCTCTGTCTTCGATCTCTCTTTCTATCTGTCTGTCTTCTATCTCTCTATTAAATGAGATGAGAACAGATAAACCAAAGGGGGATTTGGAGGGGTAAAACCGTCTCAAAACCACCCGGATTTGCCAACGACGGGGTCTGTCACACCCAAAAAATGAGAAGTGACCGGCCGTGAACCATGAGGCTAATCCATGGAACACGCAGCCTAAATAAATCAAAGTAACCGAAAATCAAATGATCGTTTTTTCATTATTAATCAAATAAAAGGCTGAATATGTCTCATCATAATCATGGGGCACAACCATCCCATGGACCAAACAATATCCAATAATCCAACAATAATTAAAAAAATTTGTTATATGACAATTGTTTCAAATGCGGAAGCGATTTTTAAAATAAAACTAGAATGAGACACCCTAAGGAGGTCAACAAAAGAAAATCCCTGAGATGCCGCCAGAGTCCTTCCCTAACTCCCCAACTTGCCTGAAAGAGAAATTGGAATAAATCTGTCAGCTGACGAACTCAGTGAATAGGAAGTATGCATAATAAATAAAGTTGAAAGCGGAGATGAAAATAATTTACCAATAAACATAATTTGGCATACGAGGTGTCCAATAGAATAATAAATTAATCAATGAAGCATTTAACTAAATAAATATTCTTGGTGATGATCACAACAATAACTCCATCAACAATGGGGAACCACAATCAAACAGTACCATGACCAAAATAAATTTCAACAAAATTGGATCCAATATCGAACTTAGAGTCACCAGGGTTGGCAGCCCTGGTACTTTTCCCTAAGACGATTCGGCGAAAGAAAGCCGTTGAGCATTAGGGTCACCTGCCTAACACAGTCTTTTCCCCAATGGTCAGGGTCACCAACACGAGAAGGAATAAGTTCTGTGGACTTCCGAAATAAATGTTCCCATTAATATCCACCAAGTTCTCACCAAAAAGAATATTAACAATTGATCTCAGAAATTCATCGCATGCCAATTTATAGAACAACTTATAAACAGTTTTGAGTCTCCGAATAAAATTCATATAAATTTCTGAAGGAAATACTTTTGAGGGACATAGGGATCTTTCGAAAATACGTAACATACTTAACCACTCACCTGAGTCCAAAGCTAATGCAATCGAATAATGCGGAACAAGCCTAACCTGAACAAAGAATCATATAACAATATTATCACTAACTGTGTCATGTATAATAATGTCTATGACAATGAAGGACTGCCTATTTAACGAACCTAGACTAATTACACAAGTTACCAGACCACTAGCAAATCTAAAACTCTAATTCCCAAGTCCAAGTTCCACGTACACATGAACCCAATGCACCCTCCAAGTGCCGAAACCCATCTGCACGATTCACAAATTCCCACCTGCATCAAATTAATCTAGCTTACACCATTGAAACCATTTAATTCCACCACTGGTATTTATATTCAATTCATTCCACCAATATCCAATATTTTAGTAGTTCCCAATTGACTACCACCGATCACCGCCACACACACCCACGCCGCACGCCACCCACCGCCTCACCATGATGATGTTTTCTCTCTCTCTCTCTCTCCAGGCAAAACCCAATAAATTAGTCTCCAACCCAAGGATCTGACCAATCCATGGAACAAATATACATCACAACAAAAGAAATAAAGGAGAAAATTACCTCTGATCAATAACCCAAAGAAGGCCACTTCGAGACTCTTCGGCGGCGGCTGCTGCTCTTTTCTCACTAAACGTTTGAAAGACAATAGCACTAGTCTAATATACCTATTCTCCAAAACCACCAATATCTCACGTTACCCTAAACTCTAGCTAATTCGGTAATTAGAATTTAGACAAGTAAATAGCAAAAATATACTTCTCTACTAATAATCTAATCCAACCTAATAAAAACTAACAGAATTACCATCCAGTACCACTATTTTATCCAAAATCAATTTCCTAGTCCAAATATTACAATCGTGTCAATAATACCCATAGCACGCCCAAAATAATTAATTAGGACCTAACCATAACACACATATAATAAATGGCGACATAATTAATTAATAAATAAAAATGCAAGGTCATAACAGGGTCTGAGCTCCCCTTCACATATCTAGCTTCGGCCGGACATGAAACCTCTACAGTATTTATCTCCACCTTCCAAAAATCTGGACCAAACACCGGATTTGGTCGACACCCGGAGTACAAATCAGGGGGGCTCACATATCCCCCTTCATCTCCTCCATCCAAACAAGGCGTTAAATGCACACGAGTACCAACACTCGTTGTAGAAGATTTCTTTCAAGATTTGCATGATACAAATGGTTTGCGTTCTAAGAGATTGTGTGTTTTTAAACAAAATTGTCATGAGTAATACGTTTGAGTACATATCCCATGTACATATGTTTTAGCTCCAAGATTTTAAATTTTGATGATAACAAACGTACTTTAATGAGTAGTCAACAAAGCAACTACATATGTTTGTATTTTCAATATTTCATTTTTAAGTACATGGTGTTGAATTAACTGCTGTAAAACAAGAACGTATTACCTCGAATCTGATTATGCACACATGTTTAACACGTTTTTCTTAATCAAATTGCTTTGATTAATCAGTAAGACTTTCCAGTTTTCCATTTTTTCAAAAAGATTTGATTGACTGAAAATCTGTTAATATAAAAAACGTGTTTCAAAAATTTCTTTAGCAAAAACGTGGGCTTTACTAGTGCGTGCGCGAGGCTCAAATCCCGGATTTGCACCCCCCCTGCGCGAATAACTCGTGACGCACACCCGGTTAACTGGTTTCCGAATCAGTTTTCCAAATTGCCGCCCATTTTCCTGAGCGCGCGAGACCTCTCCTTGATTCCTTGTTCACAAACTCATTTGTGTGTAAACTCATTTAAAGTAGAGAGAAGTCTTGTGGCTATGCAATGTGGGACTAGTGAAAAACTCAATGTTTTACAAATACACATCCAATGTTCCAACACATGGTTTCTTATCTATCTTTACTAACACTATATAAGGCAGCTAAGAAGTCTACAAGGCGATGACAATTAAGGACTGGAGACATGAACTTTCGAAATTCAAAAAAGCAAATACTTTCGTAAATTAAACTGAAGGGTTGCTAAACTCTTATGGGCCTGTAGTATTGGAATATCAAAGCAATTAATTGGATAGAATGGGCGACTTTGGTTTGTCAATGTAAATTTACCAAAGGGTTTCTAAAATTTTATTGGCCGGTAGTATTGAAATATCAAAACTATCTTATTTTTTTTTTTATCAATAACAGTGATCAGCAGATTCAAGGGACCCTAGACTTTGCTTTCGTGTTTTCTTGCCCACGTCTAAGAGCTGTTTATGAGCATTTTTAGGCCGGTTGACAACATCTGAGGGTGCCAAAATGGTCGACTTTCGTTTGTCAATGTTAATTAACTAAAGGTTTTCTAAAATCTTATGGGCCCGGTAGCATTGAAATGTCAAAACGATCTTGTTTTTTTTTAATCAATTACAGAGATAAGCACAATTGGTCCAGCACTCCCATAGCACTATTTTGTGGTGCGAGACTGAGGCTTTCAAACGGAACTAATGGAGCATCTAACCAACGAATACAATAACATCCTACCTCTGGTTTAAAAAAACGAAAATATCAAGCTAGAATTACTCAACCTTCCTGAATTTTGATGAGGGTCACAGTAATGATATCAATGCTAGTGATTTTTTATGTGAACCTTGTAGCCAGAAGGAGGCAACTTTAAGGGTTCAACCGAACTTGTCCAATCAACTACGATGTGGGTTCAGTGGTGTCTAAGATTGGAAGAAGATACAGGAAGAAAATAAACGAACCATTTTGGCACCGCATGGTTATTCTACCCATGGAACAATAAAATTCTCTTTGAGCATGTAGAGAAACGAAAGAACGACATGGGGTGGCCTAGTGGTCTTGATCTGAGGGTTTCTCCTTTTTAATGTCGGAGAATTGATTCTCCTTGTCAATAACTATTAGGGTCATCTCGCCCTGCACATAACTGTGTGAAAGGACTATGGGAGATGCAGTAGAGATTACTCCGAGGTATGCGCAAGGCAGCTCATGACACCTCTGTTAAAAAAAAAAAAAATTTTTTTTTAACAGAGTAGCACAAGATATTGAGAGTTGGTCCATACAGCCTTGTACAGTAAATCGTGTTCAACTAAAATAACTACGGCTGATTTTTTTTCCCCCTTGGAATAAACACAGAACTCATTCTGAACAAAGAATGAGGCCAAATTCTTTAATTTCTCGTCGATTATTGCATTTGGTGATATGCCATTGGTGTGAATCTCGAGGGATTGGTTGCCTGGGTTTGAGTTAAGACGACCCTAATCAATTGATCCAAGTTGGTCTGCGGGGAATTTTGAGTGTAATTTTCTAATAGAGGAAACGGTTTGTTTGTTGGGAAAAACTACCCGAAACACCACGAATAGTTTTCTTTCCTTGTGTAAATAGAGAATAGACTAAATTATCACAATCACAATAATCAACAATAAGCAATCTAGGAGCTGAAAAGTAAATAGCAAACACCACGAATAGTTTTCTTTCCTTGTGTAAATAGAGAATAGACTAAATTATCACAATCACAATAATCAACAATAAGCAATCTAGGAGCTGAAAAGTAAATAGCAACAAGTAAGCAAACCACGAGATATCAAAATTTTTACGTGGTTCCTGTTGGGGATTCGAAGGTCCAAACCCACAAGCAAACACACAATCGAAGAACAAACCAAGAACATAAAACAATATAAAGCAAGAAAAGAACAAGACACAGAGATTACGTGGTTCCGACTTAAGCTGATTGCTTAATCGTACGTCCACGGGGTGCTGGGGTGTTTCACTATGATGAAAATATGTAAGAGATATAAAAGGAGGCAGCCCTAGCTTTGCTTTTATATGTGCAAGCAAGCTAATACTAGAAAACCCTAAAAAACGCTAAAACCTGCGTTGGGCGGGACCCAAAACCTTCCGGGTCATTTTTTACTGCAACTCTAAAATTGTCTTCACATCTCAACAGTTCCCTCTAAATTTTTACATGGTTTCCCCAAATCATCCGTTATAATGATAATGGGATAACAAGAGTTCTTCCCTAGCAAGCTACTAGAGACATACAAACATCACCCTAAGGTGGATTTCAACAATATCAACAAAATACAATTGTTTAGGTCTCACCCAATGTGGATATTCCAAACTCCTAGATGCCGAGCTTCAACACGTAGAGCTTGATGAGGTGAAGAACATACCAGAATCTCATAAAAAACGGACTTCAAACGAGTACCCGATCATGGATCAGCTGTGACTAAAACCCTTGCACTTTCCTGCGTTTTCTGGAAGCTCTCTGTTTTAATTCTCTCGAGATGTGTCCCAGCAAAAGCCACTTCAAAGACTAAGGTGGTGTTCCACTTTCCAAAAAAGTATTTTTTTTTCAAACGAAGGTAATTTCAAATTCAAATATAATGAAAATGAAAAATATTTTTTCAATATTTTTGCACCATTTAAAAGATCTTAATGAGATCTATCAAACAAAATCTATATTGGTAGAAAAATTATTTGCGTAAATACGTAATTTTTAAGCTTGAAATTATTTTTCTTTTTTAAAAGTTCTTTTTTTAATAAACCAGAACACCCCTAAATAGTCTCCTGATTTCATTCGTAATTTCTCACAAGATTCCCCTTTGCAATTCCAAGAATAGCAAGATTACCCCATAAACATTTTGGACCCAATTAAATGAGCCCCTTGTGGAACCCACCAACAAGGAGGGTCCCACCCAACGTTGGGTCGTGACCCTGACCCTCTTATCCGCACCCTTAAGCACAACACAAAAACAACCAGGTACAAAAACGAGAGATGCGAGGAAAAATTCCGTATATGTATTAATTACAAAACAAATACAATATACATGAAAAAAACCTCACGGGCATGCCACAACCCGGCTGCTATCACTCCTTTCTCTCTCCCTCACTCCGGTGGCTCTTTGATAGTCTCTCCGGACATCTCCGAGGAGCCCCGCTCTCCCCGTTGGGGGAGCCTCAACCGGCTCACACTCTCACCAGGCCCCCTCTCTGTCCCTCAGCCCACAGACACACACTGCCCCTTGGCAGTCAAAGCAAATACCAAAACACATGGGGAGTAATCCTCTACACTCACATCCACCCTACTTGGGTGTACCTAACATTGTTTTCTTTCTTTACCAACACTAAGAGGCAGCAAATTAAGGAGTCTACAAGGAGAAGACAGGGACTGGAAACATGAACTTCCGTAGGTCAACAAAGCAACTACGTGGCAAGGCCGCAAGATTAATTTAGGCAACGTTAATTAGTTTTCAATGTACATTAAACTGAACGGTTCGTAAAATTAAACTAAAGGGTTTCCAAAATCATATAGGCCAGTAATATACTGCAATATCAAAACTACCTTGGTTAATCAAGAGCAGAGATCAGCACAGCTGGTCCAGCACTCTGTAGCACTACTTTGTGGTGTGAGACTGAAGTTTTCAACTGGAGCTGATGGGGCATTATCAATACCTTGGCATTAAACGAACACAATAACATCCTACATTTGGCCAAAACAATAAAAATATCGAGCTACAGTTACTCAACCTTCATGAATTTTGACGAGGTCACAGTAATGATGTCAGTGCTCATTTTTTATGTGAACCTTGTAGCCAAAAGAAGGCAAACTTTTAGGGGTTTGACAAAACTTGTCCTAATCGACTATGATGTGGCTAAATGGGCTTTCTTAAGGTATTTTGGAACCATGAATTTGGGATGTTCCTGCAAAACTAGATTATAAGTATTTATGCAGCGGTGTATAAGACTAGAAAAAGTTACAGGAAGAAATTAGGGGAAAAGAATACTCGGCTGTTCGCATACAACTAACTATTAAAGATGTTCAAGTTTGGAAATTTGCCATACTAGTGGGGTACTTGGACCTTTTAGATCAATTAGCTACAAGTCTCAGGATGTTTTGGGGCACATAATGATTAGATTAACAAGACCAATCTAGTCTTTGCATTACTCTGTTTTAAGGTTACCCATTTTACAAATAGAGATGGAGCTTCTATGAAATTAGAGACAATTAATTGCTCTGAAAGCTTGACTGAGCTTGTCTCCAAATGCTATTTATCCATTTTTAGGTCTGATCCTCATAGTTGGATTTCAAGTTTTGACTGATGTGCTACTACGGAGCACCATACGTGTTAACCTTTTTTTTAAATTTCTATTTATGATAATTGACAAGTCAATGGTGACTTCTGATCTGGCTTTCAAGTTCTGAATAAAATGACAAATTGATGTTCTTGCTTCCAACTTTTAAATATCAGATCGTTTTCATCAAATGTGGAACTTTCAATTGATTTATCCTTGAATGCACCTTGTTTGCCTCCCCACTTGCACTACAGTAGGACTCTAGCTTGCTCCAATTTACTAATCCCAATTTTTTTTGCTGGTACTAATCCCAGACTTATTATTATGCCTTTCCCCAGTTATAAAGGATGCTCAAAAGGGGTGATATGTTTTTTCCCACTGAGCTGTCATCAGAGGATGTCTTGTTTTTTGTCGAATATATGAATGTGCATTATGCGCTTGTAACTTGAACAGAGAATTCTGAGCGCTCTAGCTATTATGAATTTAATCCGTGATTCCAATAGGATTAAGACTGTCAAGGGCATGCCTTGTAAAAGTTCATGTAGTTTGATTGCAAAACAACATGTTTCTTAATGTAGCGCAGCTTCCTTTTACGAAACTAAGTGCAAGAAGAAAACAAGAACAATGTTTGGGGCAGAGGTACTCCCTCTTTGAGCAAACGATATTGAGATAAATCTCAGTTTTTTCTTTAATTCAATAACAACTTATTTTCCCTAAGGCTTACATCTCAATTTATAGTAGAGCATCACTAACATATTAAAAAGGAAATAAAACATATGAAATATAGCAACCCTAATTCTTTTTGACCAAGCATCCTACAAAATAAGAATCCTAGTTCAAAGCAAACTAGGAAACTAAATATTTATTAGAACACTTATTCCTAAAATTAAAACTCCCTAACAAAATTACTAAAATAAAAAATACGGCAAACTAGAGAATGCTATTTATTAAATTATTTCAATGTCCATTCTATTCTGCATCATTTCTCACGTCAATCAAGTAGACAAAACTAATAGCGTATTGTGTTTTTTTTTTTTTTTTTGGAAACAACAAAAATATTGTTAAAGAGAAACTCGATAATGGGTTCAACGAGAGAGGAGAGGGGGAAAAAGAGAAGGGGAGAGAAAGGGGGAAACTTCCAATGCGAAGTTGAGAAGCCAAAAGAAACACAACAAAGGCAGACTGAAATTCAGTCCCAAATACAATGCGAAAACACAACCAGCTTGATCAAACAACCACCTATCGAAACCTCTTCAAAAAGCAGCACTTCTAATCTGAAAAGCTTCCAACCCAATATAATCCGTCGTCCCAAAGTAGGTAAGCCAGCTTCAACTATAGCAGGTGAGGAATCCAAGAATAAAAACACCTTGCACAACATACATCATTCTTCCATATACCCCAGCAAACATAAGCAACCATATCAGCAAGAGATCATCGGCAATCCAGAGATTCAACTTTTAAATTTAATTCCGCAACAGATGCATCCAGGGATCTTAGCCCTCCCACAAAGTTAGGAGTTGATAAGAAAATTTCACTTGAAGCCAGATTCCACATGGTAGAAGAAAGTTACGCACATAACAATACCAGCCTTCTTAAAATAGTATCAGAATCATCAGCATCAAAATTCCAATTAATTCCACATTGACGTTCAGCTTTCAGCACCATAAGATAAATATTGAAACCAAAATAATCTCTTAGCCCTCCAAGAGAAAGGAGTTGAAAAGAGACCACAAGCCCTCCACATCAGAGCTCTTAACCCTCCAAAAAGGAGTTGATGAGGGGCAAATATGAGAGTCGCAAAATCGCAGTAAGAAACCAAAACGACCTCTTAACCTCATCTTTGAATTGCTCTTTGCTCCTCACTGACAATAGACCACCAAACACATCTTCAGCTTCAGAGAAAGCAAACTCCACATCCCCTTTACCCCACAGCCATTGTACAACTAATAGCGTATTGTTGATGATTTCAGAATGCAGTTTATTATTGTTTTTCGGCTTTGAGTTGAACAAGAGTTTCCACCTGAATTTTGTTCCGGTATGAACTTGCAATGAGTACTTTTGAAGTTATTTAGTGGTACTCTTTCCCTCCCAATTTATGATATGAGATCAAGTGCTGCACTAAAAATTGACAAAACCTCGCTGGAAACTCTCCTTGACAGTCTGCCAGTCCTTCTGCAATACCATACCATTGCCAACTCCGTACTGAATTTGGCAGTGAAGTTTGACGATTGCCAAAAGTCGGCATGACTCTTCTTATTTACTTCTCTCACCATTGGTCCCACAAATAGTATTACAATTTTGGAGTTCTGCATTCAAGAAATGGCAACTATGGAGGATTACTAATAGCAACATTGGCAAGATAACAAGCCGAATTTGTCTCCGGCATTACCATTGCGAGATGAACCACAGGCAATGCTCAACGCAGGCCATTAGACCTAAAAGGTTGGTACAATCTGCATCTATTTTAATCCTCAAATTGCCTTAAAATCCAGTAAGTAATACTTAAAAACCTGCAAGGCTAACATGTCAAAACCATTGGTTCATCGACACTTTTCCGTTTTGCTTGTTTCTTGTATTTCTGCTGCTGTGCAAGTAGGTGTCCAGGATGAGTTTTGAGTTGGTTTTTTTTCTTGTTGTGTTGTGTTCTATAGGTTGACAAGGCAGGGTCTGTATTGTTTTGTATAGGTTGCCAGGGCAGGGTCTGTATTGCATGCTCTGTGTGTTGAGGTGGTTTGCTTTATGAGGGGGTTAATTTACCCAAAACAGAAATGTGTTGTGGGTTATGTTGACCGATTAAACTTTCTAGACTAGAGTGTTTTTTCCCCCTCTTCTTTTAAATAAGAACACCAGATATGTACCATGCTAATGAGGACAATACAAAAGCCTACTAAAAACTTGGGCCTGAGCAGTTATAAAAAAGATTACGATCCGAGTAAGCAATATGAGAAGATAGTGTTTGCAATCCAATGCATTGCAGATTGAATTACAGACAAACCAAAAAAAAACTTGCGAGCTACTCCACCGCAAAGTAATTCAACCGTCAATTGCACACAACCACATGCTATATGGTGTGACATAGTTATTGTGTAACAGAATAGTTTACCGAGAGACAATCTCATAAATCTGCTCATAAACACAATACTAGATAAAGCATTGTTAGTCTTCTATCACACTCCTGCTACTGTAATAGATCTGCATGTGATTGTAAGTAACTCTTTTTTATCACTGTTATAAACCGTGATTAAAAGATAGAAACGATCACGCCTGGGCGTGATTGTTTCTAGGCAAAACCAAGAAGGAAACTCATTTTCCGTGTTCTTTCCTGGGTTTTGATCACGCTTTTCCTGAAAAACCATGATTATATGGAGATAACGATCACCACCAAATACTGTGATCTTTCATGTCTAAAAAATTAGATTGAAAATAGTTAGGCGTGATCTTTTCTGGTTTTTAGATCACGGTTTTCGTCTAAAAGGTAATTAAATGTTCTTATTGTAAGGACCAAATTCCGTAGTCTTAATTGTATTGATAATTCCATTTGACAAAACACATATTTTATATCGAGTTGTAATTTTATCTTTTTTTATAAGCTAGTGAGTCTGTATAAGATTAGAGTAGAAGGAATCATTATTATTTGTAATCGAGAGTGAGTGTGTTAGTTAAAACAAAAAAAAGAGGTCGACTACAACGAGATGATTTATGGCGAAGACGGATCGATTTAGGGATTGATCTTGTTATCTATCGGAACCTCGTGTCCATTTAATTGAGAAGAACCGTGCAAAAACAGAAGGTCCAATAGAAGTCTATTTATAGACTTATTTTATTTACCTCCTAGGTTTCGGACAAAAGGATATAAAAAGAGAAAAGGGTTGCAAGCCACAGGTAACCACGGTGATTGAAAAGAAAAAAGGGGGCGGCAGTAGCATTGCTCGTGGGGCGGCATATCGAAGCAACGAAGCAACAGATAAACTATTTTCATTAGGTCTATTGGAGGGCTCGTGGACTCAAGGCCGTTGGCAATTAAGATTACTGGGTGTGGTGTACGTGTGACTCGGCAGGTAGTACTTAGAAAGTTGTGAGGATTTACATCATTTGGATACGTATATCTGTAACTGCACAATGATTATAGTGATTTGATTCCTTCCCGTGGTTTTTACCCATTCAGGGGTTTTCCACGTATATCTCTGCGTTGTGGGTTTGATTACGTACGTAGTTTTTGCTGGTAGTATTATTTTGTGATTCGCATTCATATTGTTAGGGTTTTTACGGATTGTTAGGGAACCCTGATTTTTCACTTATCATCACAGCCTAGAAACGTGATTGAAAATTTTTTTTCTTTTGCATTTAAAAAATGCTTGAATCTCTAACCAATAACAAATACATGTAAAATATGTATTCAGCCCATAGCTATCTTCTCCAAAACAAAAGATATAGCAATATGAAATATGCATAACTGATATTGCATCTTGCACAAAACATGTCATAGATAGAAATATCGTGCCAGAAAGCCTACTTTCAATCTAAGATCAATCAAATTTCTGAAAATGCATAAAAAAGTGCAAAACAGAAGCTTCAACAAGAAAAAGGACAAAGAAAACTTGAACCACAAGCATGGAGTTATGTCCTAAGCTACAACGAATAGCACTTCGTCATTCTCTGAAGCCAATTTCAAGCACTCCGTCATTCTCAGAGCATGCCTAAATCCAGCAAAAAACAAAAAGTAGCAGCATCAAGAACTCTAAGCAAAAAGTAGCAGAAAACACATCTTTAGAACCAAACTCAGGCATATAAGATCAAGAACTCCAAGCAAAAAGTAGCAGCATCAATAGAAGTAGAAACAGCAACATCAAGCAACAAATAGGCATATATATCCAAGATAAAAGCAGCAGGCAAATAAAGCACTTCACATCAACATCATGGCAACAACAAAATCAACATAAGAAAAAAGTCTTCTCCTTTTCAGAGAATGTGTAAGCATCCTATAGAATAAGTTTTTTCTTTCACTGCATTTTAAGGAAATCATTTGGCATCAAGTCACAAATAGAGCCTCTCTATGCACTTTAAAACATGCATGTCAAAACCACTTCCAACCCATGTCTCATACTCATGGAGCAATTTCAAACTCAAAAGATTATTGAGAGGCCAAAAGCAGACATTCACCATTTGCATATCAAACCATGCCATAAGATTGCCTTTTCTTAACTTGCAAACCTTTTGCGACTCCCCTTGGAAAAGAGGTTGCTCGATATACACCTTGTTGTGCTGGACTACAGGTAGAGCAGATACGAAGGCCATCTCGAATGAGCAACACAATGTCGTAAAACCTAAATGAGTTCAACCTAAAGACTAGGGAAAATGTCTCAAGTTAATCCATCCCAAATGTATGACCCTAGTGACTGACTAAACCTTGAAGTTCTCAGTTCTACCATTAGGATGGTTATTTGACTGCACAAATCAAGCAACAATCAACTTTCCAAACATCATTATGGCAAAAGGGGGCGTTTTCCTCATCCATTGACTATGTACACTAAGGAGACGAATAACTGTACAGGCTCAATCAAAATGATTATTATGGGAAAGACAATTTGGTTCATCGATCCTACTTATATACCCAGAATCCAAAATGCATGCTTCCAAGCGACTAGACACTCCACAATAGATAGGGTTGTTACAAACTCTAACCCCCACCCCAAAACCATGATCGTTGCTCCTACTTTAAACCCAAGATCTCCCATGTAAACTTTTGATGTAAGACTCAACACCCTATCAGAGGAGGTCAGAGTTCTTAAAAATGATACAGGAAATAAGGCGGAATGAAGACAATAGACAAGAATTAACGTGTAATTGCTAGAAAGATAAGGACGAACCAACTTATCAACCGAATGTTATGTATAATAATAGCCTTTGCACAATGGGATTGGAACTTTGGAAGTACATTGGACAACTACAGGTAATGCATACGATGCAATTCAATTTTCCATTACAGGTAATTAGTCTCACTCATTTGCCTGTAGCTATTAGCATCCCACATGGTCAAATACAACAATGGGTTTAATTATACTGGATCTAATATCCTTTCTAACAATGAAAACCAGCTGCAAATTTCTGAACACTATGTTGTCCACGGCTCCACGCCAAGGATATCTATGGATATCTGCAACACAAATTCACAACACACATTATACAAAACCCTTATCACCACTAATTCAGCTCCCATATGCCTTAATTAGAGCTCTCCAAAAAATTCGGTGAACCGTAAAACTGTTAAGGAAATAGAGTCCCACATTGCTTGGGAGTGGAATGAGTGATTACTTAATAACATTGGGGACCTCTCCATTCATTGCCAATTGGTTTTGAGATGGATATAAAGTTTCTTCATGGTACCAGAGCGGGGCCCGTTCCACCCCACATCTTAAAAAATTTATAATCCACACCCCACGATGACAGACCAGCAAAAAGGCTGCATGATGATAAGACCCAAAAGTGACCACACGTGACAGACCTCAAACGCGGCTGCACGTGAGGGGGGATTTTAAGGAAATAGAGTCCCACATTGCTTGGGAGTGGAATGGTCGTCCTCCAGGTATTGTGCTAAGTGCTGCTACTTCTTTCTGGCTTCCGGTCCTGCCAAAACAAGTGTTTGATTTCCTCCGTGATGAGCAGTCTAGAAATGAGGTATTTTAAACTTTTTATTTAGAATTGATTATTTTTGATAGTTTGCATCAAGCAATTATATCTAGCACTGATATGCCTATCATTAACCTCAGTGGGATATCCTTTCTAATGGTGGTGTGATTCAAGAAACACTACAAGAAATTTGGGATTTGTCAGCGCTTTTTTTGTCAGCGCTTGCAAAAAACGCTACAATAGAAGGTTTATACCAGCGCTTTTTCTAGCCGCTGTTAGAATGAGTCTTTCCCAGCACTCAAAGCAAAAGCACTGGAATAGGTCAACTAATCCCTAGCGCCTAAGCAAAAGCGCTGGAATAGAATCCCCCATTTACTAACGCCTACTAAAAGCGCTGGAATAGAATCCCCCATTTACTAGCGCCTACTAAAAGCGCTAGAATAAACACTCCCTTTCCCAGCAGCCCAAAAGAAGCGCTGGGATAGACCCTATGAACAAACAAACCTATATCTAATAGTAATATTACTACATCGGATCAAAATATAAAAATAAAAATTATATTACTACATGTTTTACATTTTTAATACCCTTTCAATACGATTATTTAGCAAAATTCAATAAAACCAAACTATCTTAGTAGTCGAGGCCGTTGATCATTGTTGTGCTTATTGATTAAATCATTATCATAAAAATTTGGTTCAATCGGGTTTAGAAAGCACCTTGATTGGGACACAATTTATTTTTTGGATGATAGTTATCATCCGATTAAATGTGTAAAGATACCCGATCAACTTAATTCTTGGTATGAATTATAAATTCAAATATATGCAAAAGAAAGATGGTTTAGATCGAAATATAAAGACTTTGGCGTGGTCGGGTATTGCAATCTAATACTTTAATGCCTCATGATGTATCAAATATTGTCAGATCAAGCAATCGCCGATATCCGATGATCTCTATTTTTTGTGACAACGATGAAATTAGTGAGACGTGAAATCCTAACGGTTTAGATCGACCACGGTAAAAATTGAGTTGGTAATTGCCTTTGAATTATATACGTTCAATGTAATTATTAACAACTTAAATCTTGTGTTGTACTTGAGCGTATGGTAGCCATTCGACTGCGACACAAGTACAACGATCCAGACCGTTGCTTTTTATTTTCCTTGTTAAAGCATTCTCGTAAAAATTTGACTCGATCGGGTTTAAAAAACTTCTATATTGAGACACGATTTTGTTAACAAAATGAGTTTGTATGGGCCGATCAAGTGTGTAGTGATACTCGATTAACTTCGTTTTTTATTCGAATGATGTACTCAATGATAAGTAAAAGATGGACGGTTCTGATCGAGAAAAAAAGACTCAAGTGGGGGCGGGGATTGCAATCTAATACTTGAATGCCTTGGTTGGGATACAATTTGTTTATTGGATGACAGTTATCGTTCGATCAAATGTGTAGCGATATCCGATCAACTTCATTCTTGGCATGATTTATAAACTGCATAATATGTAAAAGATAGATGGTTCAAATCGAAAAATAAAGACTCCGATGGGGGTCAGGTCTTGAAATCTAATATTTTAATGACTCGGGATGCATCAAATGTTGCTCGATCAGACGATCGCCAATATCCGATGATCTCCAATTTTGGTGACAACGATGGAGTAAGTGAGACGTGAAATCCTAAAGGTTCGGATCGGCCATTGTACAAGTTGAGTTGGTAATGACCTTTAAATTCTATACATTCAATGTAATTGCTAGCAAACCAAATCTTGTGCTGTAATTTAACATATGGTAGCTATTTGATCGTAACACAATGACAATGATCCAGACCATTGATTTTGTTTTCCTTGTTGATTATACCATTCTCGTAAAAATCTGTCTCGATCGGGTTTCGAAAGTTTCTTTATCGAGACATAGTTTCATTAAGAAAATGTGTTTTTTCAATAGATCAAGTGTGTAACAATGCCTGATTGACTTCTTTGTGGGTACGAATGATGTACTCCATAATATATAAAAGATGGACGATTCCGATCGGAAAAAAATAAGACACAAGTGGGGGTCAAATATTGCAATATAACACTTTAATGCCTCGGAATGCATCAAATGTTGTCCGATCAGGTGATTGTTGATATCCGATGATCTTCGATTTAGGTGGTAATGATAAAATCAGTGTGACGTGAAATCTTAATGATTCCGATCGACTATTATTAAAATATAATTGACTGAGTAAGAATAGATTTTCTTCGTACTGTGCGACCCGAGAGCGCTTAATTTTTTCTGCCAAAAATTCTCCAAAACAATTGAAACCCTCCCAAAATCCCTGTTGGTTTCCATTGTTTCCGAAAATCCCTGTTCGTTTCCCTCGAAAACGAATTCCCCCAAATTAATGGCGCGCCCAAAATTCCCCCAAATTAGTGGCGCGCTAAAAATTCCCCCAAATCCAGATGTATCCCCCCCCCCCCCCCTCTCTGTCTCTCTCTCCTGCGTATGTAAATTTCTTCGGTAACCTATCGTCTCAGGTGATACTCTGGGTTCATACTCCATAGCTGAGGTACAACGACTCTCTCTCTCTCTCTCTCTCTCTCTCTCTTTCTCTCTGAACATTGCATATGTATAGGTGGACTGAGATCCTCAGTTCGAGGGTTTGGGCTTTTGTTTGGTTGTTTAGAAATTAGGGTTTCGAGAATTGGGGGAAGGGTTTAGCAATGGTTCTGTTCAATATTAAGCGTAGTACAGTGGCCATTGCATGCAAAACGAAGTGAATAGACTCGCAGATATTTTTTTGTGAAACCTCCATGACCGATTTCGGCTTTGCATGTACGAATCTTGTTTTATCTTTGTTCCAAATGACCAATTTTTTTGTTCTATGGCCAGAGATTTGTTGTATTGGAAATCGTTTTTCTTTAATCTAATCTAAAGAGGTCGATGTCCATTCAAAAGGTGAATTGGTAGAGTCAGATGACTATTCATTGCTTCTGCTGTTCTCCACGATCGGCAAGCATCACGTTCAGTCTAGCTAACTTTAGACACCCTCTCTTTAGAGCTTTATACGAACACTAAGACAAACAGTCAATGCTTTAGGTGGGTTTTCGGCTATGCACGTATGAATCTTGTTTTATCTTTGTTCCAAATGACTAGGTTTTTTGTTCTATAGCTAAAGATTTGTTGTAATGGCGTGTGTATGTATATATAGCCTGAGATTTGTTGGGTTTTTTTGATTATTGGGCTGCTATTTGATTGTTGAAATCATTCTAAAAATAATTCAAACCGAAGTCGGCTGATCCAGCATTGACGTAAAAGATGGTTGCCTTGATTTGACTAGTGCCTCTTGATCAACTGTTGTGATTGAGCTAATTATGCTTCTTTCCGTCGATTTTGGCATTAACCATTTCTGTAGTAACCTTCTACTTTTTTCTCTCTTCAGACTTGCTTATCAGTGTAGTCATTTAATTTGATTGGGTTGACTACCCTTAATTGTGGATTAATTTATGTGATTGAGCTAATTCTGCTCCTTTCCTTTACTTTTGACATTACCCATCTTGTAGTATTCTCTTAATTTATCTGTCTTAAGTTGGTTTTTCACCTTTCAGTGTAGTCATAGTTTGAATTCCTTGCCTTGATAATTTGCCGTGATTGAGCTGAATTCACCCTTTTTCTTCCAATGTGGCTAATACCTGCTTGTCAGTATGATTTCACTTGAAATGAGTTATGCTAGTCACATAACTATTGTTGGACTTGTGGTAATATAGTAATACTAATGCGTTCAAGTAGCTGGGAAATATATAGCTAGATATGAATTAGCAAATTGTTTTTTTTTTTGAAACACTGGACAACATATAAAGATGGTTTTAGTTATGAATCTTGCTATTGTCGGCATGGAAGCATGGTTAGAATTTCCCTCTGACTATAGCATCATTTGAAGGCACTCTAAATTACAAATATCACACTTACAGATTAATCTTGTCCTCGTGTCCAATCAGATTATTGTCAACATTACAATGAAGTTCAGAAAACTGAGAAATGAAATCATACTAACCAAGTTTTTTTTTTTACCACACCATTGGATTGCACATTGACAAGTGAACAAATAAATGATTGTGCTAAAGAATAGACTATGGCTGCTGCCAGTTGCCAAATTGAGGGTTTTCAGCGCTATAGCGGGCTAAAATATGCATTGACACGATTGAGTGATTTGGGTTTTAGCTGAGTATGAGTTTGCTCCATGAAGTTTGCTTATGCTCTCTTATGCATTACTGACCATTATTGTATATTATTCTATTGTTTGTTTGAATAGGCATGGCAAAGAAAAGACGATTTACTACTTGTGAAACAGAACAACATTCACAACCCAGTCTCTCACATGGATCTCCAAATTGTGCCCAATCATGTGGGGCTTCACAACCCACTCAGCCACATGGACCTTCGCAGACTACCCATTTGCCTAGAGCTTCACAGCCTTACCATTTACCTGGAACTTCACGGCCTTCCAACTCACGTAGCTTTTCGCAGCCTCACGAGGCAGAGGAGGACTTAGATGTACAAGAAAATGAATTGTTTCGAGGTACTTTTCACAAGGATTAATTTAATTCTAGCTAGTTTAATAATATGGTAAAGTGATTGAGTAATTCTGAATGAATTGTTCCACATGTTCCTTATCTTGTTGTATGCCATTGAATTAGATAAAAGCAACCATCATTTTCTAAGTGCCTTGATACCCAAAATAGTAGGCTAAGAAGATTAATTGATTTTCATATTGATAATTCATTCTCTTTTTTACTTGGATATCTTTTTTTTTCCTACATTGTTTTAGTTAATGCTAAACCAATGGATAAGACTTGGATGACGAAGAGTAGATCGTCAAGAGACTATTTGCAAGGGATTATGAACTTTTTGCACTTTGCTTCTCTCAATGCGTCAAAGGAGGGAACAATCTTATGTCCATGTGTGAAATGTGCAAATTCATTCATGTTCAGCCTCAATGTTGTCCATGATCACTTAGTCTCATTTGGCATTAGTCAAGGTTATGATTGTTGGTATTATCATGGCGAAACTTTCTCGGTACCAACTTCTAGCAAAACTTGTGAGACTCCTGTTGAACAGATAGGACTTCAGTTTGGTGACATGGAAGAAATGTTGCATGATGTGTTTTACATGCATACTCGATCTACGGATGACATTCGAGATGAAACAAATGAAGCAGAACCCTTTAGCCAAGGTCTAAGTGAGCAACCTGCTCAAGAACCTAACGCAAATGCACAAAGATTCTACAACTTGCTTAAAGATGCCAAGCAACCTCTTTATGAAGGTTGCAAGAATTTTAGCAAGTTGTCAGCCATCGTGCATTGGTATCACTTAAAGTGTCTTAGGGGGTTGAGCAACAAGACATTTACAATGATTCTCCAATCATTGAAAGCTATTCTTCCTCCAGATGCTAAATTACCAAAGGACTGCTACGAAGCCAAGAAGATTATCAAGGATTTGGGCCTCGGTTATGAGAAGATTCATGCTTGTCCCAACAGTTGTATGCTATTTTGGAAGGAACACGCGAATGATGATTTTTGTAAATGTGGTGCTTCAAGGTGGGTTACGAATGATGCTAATTTGGAGCCTAATTCAAGTAGTTCATCCAAAAAGAAAAAGAAAAAGGCTGCAAAGGTTCTGCGCTGGTTGCCCTTGAAACCAAGATTGCAAAGACTCTATATGACATTAGAAACAGCTGAATCTATGAAATGGCACGCTGAGGGTCGGACAAAGGATCGTAAAATGAGGCATCCTGCTGATACTCCAGCATGGAAATATTTTGACTCTAAACATAAAGATTTTGCTGCTGAACCCCGCAATGTAAGATTGGGAATAGCATCTGATGGATTCAACCCTTACGGAAATATGAATAATAGTTATAGCATTTGGCCTGTAATTTTGGTACCGTATAATTTGCCTCCGTGGATGTGCATGAAAAGATCTTCTTTCATCTTATCATTGCTTATTCCTGGTCCGACCTCACCAGGAAAGAATATAGACGTTTATTTGCAGCCTTTAGTTGAGGAATTAAAGGAGCTATGGGAGGTTGGAGTAGAAACTTATGATGTCTCATCTAAACAGAACTTCCAATTGCGAGCAACATTTATGTGGACATTTCATGATCTCCCCGCTTATGGTGACATGTCTGGTTGGAATACTAAGGGTGCTCTTGCGTGTCCTTCTTGCAATTATGGTACTCATTCTCGCTGGTTAAAACATGGAGGAAAATATTGTTTTATGGGTCACAGGCGCTTTCTTGATAAAGACCACAAATTTCGCAAAGATAGAATATCATTCGATGGGAGTCAAGAAATGGAAGTAGCTCCTCGCATGTTATCCGGAGAAGAGGTCATGATGTACACAGAACATCTTGAATGCAAATCCGGGAAGACAAAGGATAATGTGAAAAAACCAAGAAACAACCAGGCCAATGGCCATGAGAAAGAACCGTGGACCAAGAGAAGTATATTTGCTGATTTACCATACTATCCAGATCTGTTATTGCGTAACAATTTGGATGTGATGCACATAGGAAAAAATGTGATTGATAATGTGATTGGTACTTTGTTGAATATGGATGGAAAGACAAAGGATAACCTAAAGGCACGCCATGATTTAGTAGAGTGGGAGATAAGGTATGAACTTCACCCACAAATGTTAGGTTCCAATAAGACATATTTGCCACCAGCTTGCTTCTCAATGACTCCCAAAGAGAAAGATGATTTCTTGAAAGTTTTGAAGCGGGTAAAAGTTCCTGATGGTTATTCCTCTAATCTTTCACGTTGTATTCAACTTAAACAACGGAAGATTATCGGTATGAAGAGTCATGATTGTCATATACTAATGCTACAACTTCTTCCAATAGCATTGCGAGGGTCTTTGCCGAAAAAAGTCATTTCTCCACTAATTGAATTATCATGTTACTTTAGAGCGATATGTTCCAAAGTCTTGGATGTGGAGGAGCTTGAGCGACTTGAGTCTCAAATTGCAGTGACTTTATGTAATTTGGAAAAAAATTTCCCTCCTTCATTCTTTACAGTTATGGTGCATCTAGTTGTCCATTTGGCTACCGAGGCCAAACTTGCTGGGCCTGTCCATTACCGATGGATGTACCCTATTGAGAGGTATGACATGCTCAGTTATATTCATTTATATTCATTCCATCATCTTCAATTAGTTAATTATGTAAATATGTTAATCCATAGGTACCTCCATCACCTTAAGTCTTATGTGCGTAATAAAGCATGTCCGAAAGGCTCCATTGTAGAAGGATACATAGCTGAAGAGTGCTTAACATTCTGTTCACGATATTTGGATTCTGTCGAGACAATATTCAATCGTCCGGCAAGAAATGTGGAAGGTTCTACCGGGTCAATATCCCATTTTGAACTTGATCAGAAGTCGTGGACGCAAGCACATCGTTATGTCTTATTCAATACTGATGAAATCACACCATTCCGCATGTAAGTACTATTTATGAGTTTGATTTAAGTAAGTACAGTGTGCTCAATTAAAAATGTGTTAACATAATTTACCTTTTTATACATAGAGAACATAAGGAGCATATAAAGAGGCAAAGTCGTCCTCGTCGTCTCACTGATGAAGCTATCAATAGGATTCATTCAGAAAAATTTTGTGATTGGTTTCGCTCGTATGTGAGTATTATATCCTCAACTTAAGAATTATTAGAAATTTTACTTTAGAGATTGGTTATGCTTGCTTTTTTTTAACCTTTCTATGCAAATGGCAGGTTGGTGTTATGGATGACACAAGAAAACAACAACTTGCTGATAAAATTAAATGGCTAGCTCAAGGCCCCAACACTGAAGCTAGACGATTCAAAAGATATGTCATTAATGGTTTCAAGTTTTGAACAAAAGAAAGCGAGGAGACAAAGAAAACTCAAAATAGTGGGGTTTGTGTGGACACTGAAGGGGGAACTATGTACTATGGTGTCTTAACAGACATTGTTGAGTTGAATTACTTCGACAAGTTTAGATATGTCTTATTCAAATGTAATTGGGCCAATGTCAATTCCAATAGGGGTTGTAAGACTGATGAATACGGATTTGTCCTTGTGAATTTTTCTCATTTGATACATAAAGGAGATCACTTGAAGGATGAGCCGTTTATTCTGGCTTCCCAAGCTTCCCAAGTTTATTATGTGAAAGATGATAGAGAGAAAGAATGGGTCATTGCAGTCAGAACAAAAGCACGAGATGTGTATGATGTTGGTAATGGTGAAAGTGAAGAGGGTGGTGCTGGCACATATTATGATAACGAGCCGTATAATTTGGTAGCTGAAGACGTACCTACTAACATGAACGAGAATCTTGATTGGTCAAGGAATGATGCATACGGAATTACCCTTGATCCACTTGAGTTTCAGAGTCAGCTAATGAATGACTCGGAGTCTAATGAGGATGTCTAGTTTAATAGAAGGACTGCTATGGAGTTGGTTTTTTTTTTTTTTTTTTTTTTACTTTTATGGATCTTCTAGCATTGCTGTGACTTGGACTATTATTTTGAAACTTTTGTTTAAGTTTAGTGGCTTAAGTTTAAATGTAAGAACAGGCCAGTCTCTCTCTCTCTCTCTCTCTCTCTCTCTCTCTCTCTCTCTGATGGCAATGACTTAAACTATTATTTTGCATTATGATGGCAATGCATTTATTTTATAATATTGATCAGTGACATAATTCCCTCTTATAGATTCATGTCATATTTCATATTTTCTACTAATATTGCATATTTGAATTTGTTTGTCTGTTTTGGTAGAGCAAGCAAGGAGAAGTTGGCATGCTTGGTACATGGAGAACAATTTGCCTCTTCCTAATCAGCTGCATTACCTTTCACATCCTACTCCTTCACGTGGCGCTTCGCAAGTTGCTAATCCGCAGATCACTTCACAGGATGCCCAACCACAAACAAATTCACAAGTTCAACGACCACATGGATCTCTACAGCATACCCAATCCAATGAGCCATCACAGAACTCCTCACAAGCTATGCAAGGAATCTCTCGTGCTCCATCACGAAACTCCTCACAGCCTCAAAATGTAGAGGACAACGTTGAGTTAGACCATGATTTAGATGAACCATTTGCAGAGCGTGAAGTTGGTATTCAAGGTATGATGTAAATTATTTAACTCGATTCTAGTATCTCTCTCTCTCATGTTGGATTTTTTTTTTTTGTGTGACTTAAAACCTGTGGTTGGAACCCCTTAAGATAATAGAAGTATTAAGGAGTTAGATGACAACACTTAGGAAACCATCTTCTCAAACTGGACACGCCACTAAAACAGGCCACCAAAACAGTTGGGCAAATTGATCTTTGCTTCTAGAACTCTAGCATTCCATAGTCCACATGATAGTTCACAAAATAGTTGGACAAACATTCAAACATTCTACCAAATCAAAGCCAAGGGACACTCCCCAAGGATAGGAAAAATAGTAGCAAAACAACTCACTCCAGGACATCCCACGGATAGGCAAGCCAAGAAACATCAGAAGCACAACTTAGAGAGGCAAACAAACCCCTGCCGGACTGCACTTGAACAGTTATTATTACAAAGATAAGGTACTTGCTTGATCAACTATAGCAGCAGTCTAATTGAACAGCAGCAGTATACGCTGCAGTATCCAAACATGCATCAGTCTAACCGAAGCCATAAAGAGCAGCAGCAGAGAATTAACATGCTAAAACCATAAACAACAGTCAATTGAACCCAGAAACACACTGCATTTTAACTGAATATGCAACAGTAAAACAACAACAGAAAATAGTAGCTGCAATATGCATGACAGGCATAAAAAGCCAACAACATAATAGCCAACTCCTGGCTATTATTGGCAATAAGTTACAGTAAAATAGATGCACTAATGCCTGAGAACAAGGACACCTCATATGATCAAGTAAATAAGTTCAAGTACAAGTTCAAGTATGTTGTCCTTAGCACTATGTCCTCACTTACAACTCCCTCGGAAAGCTCACAACTCCCACTCTTCTTTTCACTCATGTGCTAGGACAAGGCTCCACCAACTCCCTCCCTAGTTCTTACAATATGCCCCCACTACATATTACCTCCTCTCTCAAAGAAATGATGAGGCACTAGCACACGCCTTATAGAGAAGCACACTATATAAAGTGAGATTCCTACTGTAGTTTTCATCTTCTTCATTGAATCTGGTGTCCTATGTGCGGCATTTGCTTCTTTTTTCAATTTTGGCCACCCAAATGTAAAATATGGGCTAGTTTAATCAATGATTGCCTGTATCTACTGTTTAGTCTTTCATGTCATTCTTATGCTTCTTATACCATTGCTTTTCTTTACTCTGCTGAATATTGAACTTTCTTTTTATTTGACTAGATGGATCAGGTGTGCGTAACAAACGAGGAATCACGCGTTTGTCTGATGTTTGGAATCTCCCACCTACAAATCGAATTGTTGTAAAATTTAATGAAGCTTTTGTGCCTATGGGATATGAAGGTGGCTTGTTTAATCGTTTCGTAGCAACTGTGTCAAGGAAACCCCACTTATGCCCAATTAATTGCTTAGATTGGCATAAAGTGCCACAACACTACAAAGAAGCTTGTTGGAGTATCATTCGGGTACTTAGTCCTAATATCGGTGTAATACTTGAATTTGTTCATTCTTTGAAGTTGTCTTAGAATGCTTTTCTGTTACTTCACTGCAGTCCAAGTTTCTAATTCCCGAAAATAGTCCAGTAAGTGAGGCAATCAAGCGTTACACTTTGAAGTTGTTAGGGACGAGATTGAGAGATTGGAGATGCACCTTAAAGAATAAATACTTCGACGAGGCAAAGACAGCTGCACAAATTGTTGCTACAGCACCTCCGACAGTTAATCGTGAGCATTTTGCCGATCTTGTATCTTACTGGTTCTCAGATGAGGGAAAGGTATGAAGTATATTTGGTAGTGGCTTGACAAGAATTAAAACTTTGAAAGTAATAACTATTTTATGTTGTATGTGTGCATGTGAAAAATAAAGGCCCTTAGTTTGAAGAATAAGGGAGAAAGAAACTGGAATGAAGATCCGCATACAACAGGATCAAAATCTTATGCACGACATGCTCATGAATTGGTACTTGAAGTTTGTTTCTTGTTTCATATTTTCAACTTGGTATATTTTTTGATTTTCACAATTAGTTGATGTATGGACCTGGTAACAAAACAGGAGGAAGACTCTGGATTTGCACCTAGCCGAGCACAGCTGTATATAACAACTCACACGGATAAAGACGAGAATGCTGTTAATGACATTGCAGCTGCAAATATAGTATGAGTTATCATGTTTTTCAAGTTTAAATTTTATAATGACTAGCATTAAATGACGTTTCTTTTCTATGCTCATCTATCGCTTCTTTATTTTTTTTGGTAGTTTGTAGTTCATCTTTTGTGCTCTAGTTAAACTTGTATCAATTTTTTAGCCAAAAATTAAGGAACTACTTCCAAATAGCTTGGAAGGAAATTCTAAGGGCAGCATATATTGGTCCCCGAATGACGTTTATTCTCAAGCAATTAATAAAAAAGAGTGGTCTGGTCGTGTTCGTGGTTGTGGGTTTGGGCCTACTCCTAAAAGTAGCCGCTCAACTTGCAATGAATTTCCACGATTTAATGTGGCTGATGAAGAAGAGAGAATGAGAGATAAACAAACTATACGTGAACTACAAGGCAAGGTGCAATCTCAAGCGGCTGAATTGAGCACTTTAAAAGAACAAATGGCTATTGTGATGAGGCATGCTGGATTACAGGTTATTACATTTGTTTTACTTAATGAAATTTGTAATTTGTTACACTTAAGATAGTGTATAGTTGTATTGTTTAGATGCTTATGCAAATTTTCCATTGCATATCTTAGGTTCGAGACAGATGCAATGGCTCCCTAGATCAGATTTCTCCACAAGCACATCAAGGATCATCGCACGCAAGTCATGACATCGAATATTCTGATTGAGGTACATCCTTACATTGTATAAGAATTGAAATCATAGCACCCTTGTAAGTCTATAGTTGTATCTTTTGCAAGAAATGACAGTTGCAATTGCTGGAAATGTTATTTAAAGGCGTAAATCACCCTTGTTGATCTTGAAATTGAACTCTAATGGCTGAAAACTGATCTGATTTGCGTAGAATATATATGGTTGTAAGAATTGGGATTCGAGTTCATATTGTTGGAAACTGAAAATTAGTTGCTAGCGTGTCCAATACATATTTGGGCGTGTCCCCACCGTGTCCCCGTGTCCAATACATGAACACGGCACCCTTTTGGTTGCTGATGCTCTTCATTGCTGTTGCTATTGATTGTTTTATGGTTATGCTCTTGATATGGCTGCCTGCTATTCCCATGTCCATTGTATGAGATGTTTTGTTGTTGCTGCTGCTGTTTTGATTATACGGCTTGTCTATAGTTTTGATTCTGACTGCCAATTAGTTGTTTTACTGCATATGGAGTTCAAATCAAGTGGTGCATTTCTGTTGTTACATTTGTTCATATCAAAGTGGTGTATCTCGTTGTTGATTGCTACTGCTGCTGTTCACTGCTCCTGTTCAGCAATTAGTTGCGGCTATAGTTTTCTATGTTTATTGTGTTTTATGCATCATGTGGGTGAAGCTATAGGAAGCCCAAAAATTGCTACCTGTTGTGAAACTCATTCCTGGATTGTTGTGTCCAGTGCAACTGTCTAGTTCATTGGCTTTTTCCGTTTTGAAGCATCTATTAGTTGTGGTTATCCAACTTTTTCACTTGAATGAATTGTCATGGTAGTTAAAAGATAAACTTGGTTCTTATTCTTCGTCATTTGCATTGCAGGTAATAGGACGTTCCAGCAAAAACCATGATTTCAACTTGTCATTTTGAAAGCTCTCTCGGGAAGATTTTGTTAAGGATGGGATCGTCAACTTTTGATTAATTATCTATTCCATGTAGTTTCTGCAATGTAGTTGGATTGTAATATTTTGGCATGTTTGATCTACTTTTGAATGTTGACGATGTTATGGACCTACTTTTGACATTTTATATATGGAGTATTAGTTTCTCCAATGAAAAATGAATATTTTGGCTTTTGAGTTATTTGGAAAAAGTTAGTGAATCGATATGTGATGAGCCGGGAAAGTGGCTAGTATAATTTATTATAGTTAGGATGTAGCTGAAAATTGTAGTAATTTTTTATTTATGAAAAAAAAAAAAAAAAACTGGACCTATAGTAACGCTTATAGGCATTGGTAAAAGTGTGAAGGTGGCCAGGTGCATTTAGGTCTACACCAGCGCTTGCAACCGCTGGGGAACGTAGTGTTGGTAAAAATTATGTTATACTAGCGCTTAAAACCGCTGGTAAAGAAAGCGTTAGTAAAAATAAATTTATACCAGCGCCTACAAAAAGCACTGGCATAGTGCTATAGTAGCGCCTCTACGCCAGCGCATTGCCCAAGCGTTGGTATAGGTCGTGTTGGGCTATACCAGTGCTTTACAGACCATTCCACAATGCTTTTGGCCGCTGCCATTGCCCGACTTTCTTGTAGTGAAATGGCACACCTCTCCAATGGCCGCGAAACTGGCAACTGTGTGTCAATATTGCGTGTGAATTTAAGCTCAGTTCGAAATTCAATTTTCTCAAGTTTCGAAACATTATTTCAATACTATTTCCTAACGGTAAACTGATTCTAAAATTGTCTAATTAAGAACCACATTTTTCAAATGATTTCAGACCATAGGTGGAAACCAGAACAATATGCTGATACTACAAGAAAGTTGCACCGACCCAACAGGATCTTATGTCATTTACGCCCCTGTCGATGTAATTGCAATGAACCTGGTACTAGCAGGGGGAGACCCGGACTACGTGCCCATTCTGCCATCGGGATTTTGTATACTACCGGATGGACCTAATCGGCACGGAGGTGAGCTTGTTGAGGACGGGCCCGGTGGATCTCTTCTGACTGTCGCGTTCCAGATTTTGGTGGATTCTGCTCTAAACGCAAAGCTTTCTCTTGGATCGGGTGCAACCAGGGGCGGAGCCACTGTGAGACAACTGAAGTCAGTTGACGCCACTGACCTCAAAATTACCCTTAGTTTTGATATAGTTTTCTTAGATATTCTACCATTTTGCTCTCATAAATGCTTGACTCTTGCCCTGTTCTTGAAAATTCTACAGTTTTGCCCCCTCATGTGCTTGACTATTTCCTCAAAACCCCTCGTAAAATTATAAAATTTGCCTTTTGCTTTTTATGAAAAGTTGGCTTTTTTTCTTTTTATGGTGCACGATATATACTCTCTCCATCAAACTGCCCTTTGCATTTTACAGACAGTTATGCACCTTCTATACTCTCTCTCTCTCTCTCTCTCTCTCTCCCCATTATCTTCAAGGTAAGTTTTTCCCCCAAATTTCTTACATAAGTATGTTAATGGTTTCCATTAAATTGTTTCCATGTATTTTGTATGAACAATTTTTACCAAACTTGTATTGTTAATATATGAGTTTCTTTTTGTGATTTCAACTGTTGGTGCTAGTGGAATTTAATTAAGTGTATTGTTGGTCCTTAGAATGAAGTTCATTACTTTTTGACCATGCTAGTTTTTTTAATAAGAAAAATAGTCCATATGTGAATTTTGGTTCTTGAGTAATCTTGACCCCACTGACGACTAATCCTGGCTCCGTCCCTGGTCGCGACTATCAACAACCTCATTGCTTGCACCGTCGAAAGGATTGAGGCTTCTGTGGCCGCGAACAGTGCTTGAAATGTGAAGCCTATAGAATGGGTACGTAAGCTTACGTTTTGAGATAGGTGATTTCGTTGATTTAGTTCCTACTAGTGAATCATCTACTAGTGAGGCTTATTTATCCTCCGCAAACAAACAATTTTAGTGCATCTCACAATGGTTGCTTCTTTTACAAGAAAATTATAAGCTTGTTCCATTGGTGATGAGGTAATTATTGAAGATAGATAGATACATTCGATCATGTACTCAACTTCTTTGTTTCAACTTTTCTATTTCAAGTTGGTCTAATTATTTCAAATTAATAAAGTATTCTTCATTCAAGTGGTAGAAGAAAGCAAGTTAGGAGTTCTCCTCCATATGTTAATCTAACTATTTTAGCAATCCTTACTTTTGTTGATAAAAAAAAAGTATTCATTTTATGAATAATTATATTATTTCCTTGAAATACATGGTATAACAATTATTTTGCTAGCACATTTTGGTATCATGTGATGTGTCACCAATTTATTAGTAGAATGTATGTTATTATTTGTCATGAGTGGAGCATATTTTATCAATGCAATAGGAACACATTACAGTATCCAAAATGTACGTGGTATCCAAATTTGGTTACCATAATATTGCTCATTCGTTATTATCTTTATGATGCTTCATCATCCTTGTGCTAATTCTCTTCGGCCCATGGGGGGGCCAAAAAGCTTAATGAATATGCACTCTTTTCTTGTATATGTGCTGTTTATCATTTAATCCATTTGTAACTACTATTCTCCTCTCTTTGAACTCCTTGCCAATTAAAACCTAAATTTTCTTCAGTTTGTGAATGCAGATTAAAGCTGATGGATGCCAGCCATTGAAGATCGGAAGAAGTCAAGATCGCACATTTTATGCTAATCATTTTACCAAATGCATGTGAAGGGATTTTAGGTTTGGAATTGACTTCTCGGGATACAGTAATTAGGAGAGAAGAATATAAAAATACCTTAGTTATGTAGTCTTCATCAAAGCTTGAACCCTTATTTAGTTTTGGTTTTAGGGTTAGGGTTATGCATGGGTAAGTGCATGTTGGTACTTCTTATGCATCATCTTGATCCTTTCCCTTGTTTTCATTTGTTGTGCTTTGTGTGCCCTGGTGGCTGGACGTGCGAGCCTGAACTATTAGCAAACTCATTTTTCAATAATTCTAACATCTTCTAAATTATTTTGACTGTTTCGAATATTGGTGTTGCTTTCGATCAGATGTCTTTTTCTGCTATTATCTAATCCTTCATTTCAGTATTTTGTTAGCTTATTTTATGCTTGGATTCAATTATAGGGATCACTCAATACCAGGGGCGGATCCAATGTAGGCATAGGCGGATCACGTGACCCACCTGAAATTATCGGGATTTTTTTTTATGTGAATCAAAACAGGAAGTAATATATAAAAAACTACCCAAACTAGATTATGATGGGTGGCTAGATCAAGTGGTAAGGTTTTCGGTTTCCCACATGAGGGGTCGCGTGTTCGAGGCTCAGTACTGCTGTTTGCTTTTTTCCTTTTTAACTCACTTGCGTTTGGAAAGAAGGGAATCTTGAAAACCTGCACCTAGCAGGAGGCCAGGAGCTAAACCAAGTACATTCTAATCGTAAGAAGTTGAAATATCGCAAAGCCAAACCATACAATTTTGCTAAATACTCTAATAAATATTTAATAAACAATCTATTGAAATTATAAAAACACTATTACCTTCATTTTTTTATTCTCATCATATTTTTTTGAATGCATAATCTTTTTGTATTAGATTGTGAGTATTTTTATTAAGTTTTTGCTTAAAAAGTGACCCATCTGTCCGAAATTTCTGTATCCGCCACTGCTCAATACTTATATACCTTTGTCGAAACAACCAATATTGTTTGGACCCGGACCTGAAGAATATAAACATTGTATGCTATACTATCCACCATTAATCTTCGGTCTTCAATACCGATAATTAAAATGACCGGTGAACTTGAATCGTATGGGCGCTAGATTGATCAGTTCATATGTGACTCAAATTAACTTTATGTATGACAATTGATGAGACTTCTCACATTAAACTTTCTTTTCCCAATATGATGAATAGCATGGTGGCCTTTTATGCAGGGACTTCTAACTTGAATTGAAAATTAATGACTTGTGCCATCATTTATGTTGTTTGGAATGCGGACTACTGTATTTGTCTTAGGTATCACAATAATGCTGTACAAATAATAAAGAGATCAAATACTTGTCCTTGAAACACATAAGTAATGTCAATTAAGGATATGAATTCATAACCTGCAAATGTTCGGTCGGATTTGGAATTGAACATGAACTTTAAGCATGTGTTCAAATCATGTCCCCTTCAAACAACACACAATTAAAGAATATACCATCTTTTGGGGGCAACAGTTGTGACATCCGGCTCTAAAGTCGTTAATTTGATTCTCTTACGACACTAGCTAGGACTCGTGTCTAATTAAATCAAATGTCAATAGTTTACAAGTGAAACTCATCTTCATGTATCTTTTACCAACGTACTGGCTATATATGAATCGGCAATCAAGCTATCACCCTTTTCAAAAGATAAACGACACAATTGAAATCAAACACCAAATCAGAATCAAATCAAGTTCAGTCTACTCTTGAACTTTTTCAGGGAATAAGTTTTGCTCTATTTTACTAATTGCTGATCATAAGAAGACACTTCCTCTTTCCAGGGGTATCTTGGTGATGTATTTTCTTAATTTCTTTACTTAGTCTCTCAGATGCCTAAGAGACGTGTAATTGGAGAAGAGAGAACTTTTCCTGTGATGCATAAACAGTTTCGAATTGCGTTCCATTTTTTAGTTCATGAAAAAAGGTGATGGGTGACATCTTGGGCTATGTTGCAAGGGTTTAGAGCTAGGACTTCGCAATTCTTACTTTGACCGGTTGATTAATCACCAAAGACAGATTTGCAATAATTTATCATCTCAAGATCTTTCCACTATACTTACTACTCTCTCTATCCCAATTAACATTCCTCTTGTTCTATTCTAACCATATAGAAAATCAATTACAATTTGTATTTGATAAGATTTGTTATAAACGTTATGGATATCGTTTGATAAATCTTAATTAATTCTATTGAATCAAAATATTCTAAAATCATATAAAACCTTAAAGTGTTTATGAACGGCTCAGATGCACTGCACAGTGAATCTGGGCCGTTCATGTACACTTTAAAGATCTTTTCTTTGCCTATTTTCTTTGTACCTAGCACTCCTTAAAGAAACAAAATTAAAAGTGACACAAACTCCAAAAAAAATGGCTAAAAATTTAGATAGGGTTAAATATGGCACTCTAACAAGTTAACTGACAAAGCCTGGTTGTAAGGCTTTAGTGGATGATCTTGGGTAGCCAGATCTCTTTATTGGTTATTTACTCCCATTGGGATAATAACCAACTTCAATGTATTCGGTTGTTTTATCATTAAATACAACTCTTACCATTTTGGGAAAAAAAAAACCCTGTAACTCTGTAAGGGAGGTCAGTGTCATTTAATAATCAAAAAGGGCAAATATGTGAAGTTATCAGATACCTCAAGGACGGTTATCTAATTTACCAAAAACAATTTAGAGCGAGGCAAAAGGAGAAGAAGTACAGATCGGAGAGAGAGAGAGAGAGATGAGCAGTGGTACCAGTCCGAGACCCGTCGGGAGGAGAGAGAGCCCATGGGGGATGTCAGAGGGAGACCACAAACAGCCCACGCCCCACAGATGCAACGACCGAGTTGAAGATGTCATCCAAGTAAGCTTTCCCCAATCTTCTTCTAAACCCCTTATTTTCTGCATCCGCATTCCTAATCTCCAATCACAGATATACTCGTTCTACTTAGATTTACATGCTTTCAGTGGAGAACAGTTGTATGCAACGTGGGTTCATGTTCAATTTTGAATTGGGAATAGGGGACGTAGTTTTGGATGCTGAGGATATCTCTATATGTTCTTTGCTCTGTTTACCAAGTCGATTGTGTGTTTGGCTGTCCCAATCGGGAAATTATACCAAATAATAGAGCAACAGAAGACATCCCAGCTCCTTTGGATTGAGGGATTTGCCTTGAAAATAAAAGAAAATTAAGGATTAGAGTTTTCTCTTTTCCGAATGACTCATTTTGATTGAGTAATTTGGTGAGTAAGGATTAGAGTTTTTTTTGGCTGAATCACATATTTAGATTGAGTAATTTGGTGAGAAATGGAGAGAAAAGTACAAACATCAAGTTATTTTTGATCGACGACTCTTCCATTCTTATCACAATCCAAGGGAGCTGCCGAAGTTGCTCCATAAAGTCGTGTAATGGTCTGTTGGGAACATGTGTGAAAATTGAGTTCCACATCGGATAAATAGAAAGTGGTTGGACCTTAATATACGTGGTCACCGCTTACAAGTTACAAGGCTTAGCTTTTTAAGTGGATACACAAGTCATTCAATGTATATTGGTCCATGTGATGTGGTGTGGACTCTGTGGACACCCACAATGGATTGGGCCTACGCGCGCATGGGGAAACCCTTGGGTGGATTACACTCCCAACAAGTGGTATCAAACTTGATAGCTGACGATCTATGGTCAGACTCTCCTGGAATCATTGATGGTTGTGAACTTGTACGGAGACTCTCGGAGGAGCGGGAAAATCCATTGTAACTCTCGATCGAGTAGGAAAAATTCTTAGTGCTGCTTGTAAGTGGCCGACAACAAGGTGGCTCTTATGGAGTATGGTGGCTCTCAATGGAGTGGGTGCGGTAAATAAGTCTAGGTTCAGGTTCTTACACGGTGTTGAAGACTGGTAATAAATCAAGAACTAAGGGGAGACAAATGGATGCATGGTTCACACATGAGGGAGAGATTGTTGGGAACATGTGGGAGAGATAGAGTCCATAAGTAGAAAAAGGGAAAATGTACAATTTGGTGGCTCACCACTTATAAGGCTAAGTGGATTTGGGTAATTTAGTGTATATGGGTTCTAGGTGATGTGGTGTGAACTCTGTCGATACTCCTTAACAGATAGGGCCTACGCGAACATGGGGTGAATCTCAGGTGGATCAGACTCCCAACAAGACTCCCAACAGGATTGTGGACAAGGAGTTGTAATTCTTATCACCAACTAAAAGAAGAGCTTCCCCACCCACCCACCCCTCCTCCCTTAAATGGCCACTGAACTCATTCTGAACAAAGAATTAGGCCAAATTCTTTAATTTTTCATCAATTTTTGCATGTAAGTTATCCAAAGAAAGCATTTTGGTGAGATGTATGTTGGTGTGAATCTCAAAGGATAATTGTTGCCTGGTTTTAAGTTGAGACTATTGATCTAAGTTGATTGACGTGTAATTTGTGGGTAATTTCATTTCTAGGTAGACTGTTTGTTTTCTTTGTTCACTGACACTTAAGAGGCAAGGAGTTTACAAAGAGATGACAAGGACTAGAAAGATGAACTTCCATATGCCAACAAAGCAACTATGTGGGCGAGATATGGGCATATATGATTTGTTGATGTAAATCAAGCTGAAGGGAATCTAAAATCTAAATCTAAGTTGAAGGGATTCTAAAATCTTATGTCCTTGTAGTAGTGCAATAACAAAATTATCTCGGTTTATGAGACTTGAGATTAGGATAGTTGGTCCAGCACTCATATAGCACTACTTTGCAATGATCTAAAACTCACTAGGCGCTAGTCTGGCTGTCGGCTACCTTTGAGCTTCGAGGCCCAGTAATCCCCGATTAATTTGCCCATAGCACTTAGTAATCGGCCCATAGCAATTAGTCAGATCTAGTCGGATATACCCTGCTAGCGATTAATTGCCGATTCATTCCAATTTTTCGCACACTGTTACTTTGTGATGTGAAGTGTTCAGTTGGAGCTAATGGAGCAATATCGATATCTTAGCATTAATCTAACCAAGAAATACTTTCAATATAAAAAAAAAATCTAACCAACGAATAGTCTAATACAATAATATCCTACCCAGAACATGCTACAATTACTCAACCTTCCTGAATATGATGAGGTTAGAGTAAATGATATCAATCCTTATTTTTTATATGGACCTCGTAGCCAGAGGAAGGCAACTTTAACAGCCTGTTTAGAGGGCGGAGAAGGGAGGTGTATGAGGCCTTTCGGGGATAAGTTAATCCGGACTCACTCTCGTCTAGCGGATAAGCTAAGACCTCTGCAAGGGATTTTAGCGAATCCCACCCCACCCACCATCATTATAGCTGATCCTAGTGGATGTAATTATCGGTGTGCCCTCAAACCTCTCCAACCCTTGTCCTATTCTCATTACAAGGATATATGAAGGTTACTAAGGAAAAACTCTTATATTATTTCTTTATCCACCCGCCCATATCCATCCCTTTTAGCTACGAAACAAACCCCTACCTAGTTAATCCCCCTTCTTAACTATCCTTTATAACATACTAGAGGCCAGGGCACACACAATGCATATGCAAGTCGGATTTGAACAAAATTGGTGAAAAATCGATCAAACATTAAACGGAAAGCTATTGTGCAAATTTTGACAAAATCCAACTTGCACACGCATCTCGTGTTCCCCGGCTGCTAGTTAGGGACCGTGCACAAAGAGAGGCTCTAGACTTGAATCGGACAATACAATCAATTTTGGATAATTTGCCTTTTCCTAATTTTATCAACTGGAACCAAAGGGGAAAATTTCCTAGTTTCACCGTATATGAAGAACATAAATTCTATCGGAAAAGAAAATATTGGGATTAAACTGAATCATCATTGATCGTTGAAGTATTTGATATACAACTGATCAAATGGGAAACACATATACGTACAAAAAAACTACCCTCTGTTGCCTAAGTAATTGAAGAAAGTAGAGAGGTGTAAAAGATTGTTGCAAACCTAGTTACACATGTGACACATGCAGTACCAATCAGCCCTCTCTTTTTCTTTTGTCCCTTTCTTTTGTCTTTTTTTTTTGTTTTTGTCACTTTCTTTGTTCAGCAGCCGAAGATGATGAACTGGGAGGGGGAGAGTGTAAATGTGGGAGTGGCCAATGTTCTAAATGGCGGTTGGCGGTAGTTGGGCGGAGACCCACCTCCAAGTGCCAAGCCACCTAGGCTGCGCCAAGCAATTCGGCGGAAATTTTTTTTTAACAAACCATTATCCAATCAAACTATATTCCATGTATCCATAATGCAAGTTCAAATTTCAAAATACAAACCCAAATGAAATTAAGTAGTAGCAACTAGCAAATAAGTTGAATAAGACAATAAGTAGCAGGGTTTCGCTCACATCCCTCGTATTATTTTTTATATATTTTTTTAAGGCTACCAAAGGCCTCCAAAGATACCACCGCCAAACCTCCCTGGGCGCCAAATCAAACGCCAAGGGCTATTGGCATGGCGGTAGGGCACTTCCAAGCGCCTAGGCGGCTTGGACGGCCACCATTTAGAACACTGGGAGTGGCAGTTGGGATGCAGTTTTTTGGGGGTCTTACTGTTTTGCCTTTACAGTTTTTACCCACCGTAGTTGAATGCCTTGTAAATAGTAAGTTTTTAAAGAGGCATTTTCAGTATAGACAAAATCCATACAGCTTCACGCACCAAAGGGTGCTCCCCCTTTACATATTAGAATAGATTCACTTCTTATCCCACCTTCTTCCTTATCTCCCAAACCCTTATATGCCCGTCAAACGAATTGGTTTAACAAAATTTGTCATAATCAACTATTCCCTCTGTCTCAATTTGTTGGTCCCTTTTTTTGGATTCCAACTTAAGAAGGAAGGGGACATAGTAATTGCTTTTGGTATCACTTGAATTCCCTCTTTTACCCTTCAATCTTTTGAATTTGAATTTGATGCATTTTTTTTCCTTTTGACATCAATTAACTAGGATGTACTAATCTTTTGCCCAATTAGGCGCCAAAAGAAGAATCAAACAGAGTGAAATTTTCACTCTCATTTTTTCGTTTCCCAATACATGTGTGTCATAGCAGTGCACACCTCCAACTGAGTCCAAAGTACTTTGTCAAATCATCAAGAATAATTTAAAAATAGAAGGGTAAGACAGGAAATTTATTAACTATTGCTCTTTCAATTTTGAAATGTGAGAATCTTTCGAGGATGGAAAAAGTGCTAACTGGGACCAACAAATGGGGACGGAGGGGTATGATGTGGCTAAATGGGCATTCTTAATGTATTTTGGAACCATGAATTTGGGATGTTCTTTTGAAACTGAATCTGATAAGCACACGTTGAAGAAATTATTACTAAAATTGCAAGAAGATACAAGAAGAAAATAGGGGGTAAAATTACTTGGCTGCTTGCGTTAAACTAACTTTATAATTTCCCAAGCTTTGGAGTTTGCCAAACTAGTGGGGACTTGGACCTTTTAAATCAATGAGCTACGAGTGTGTGGATGTTTTGGTTACGCAATGATTAGAGGCATATTAGTCTTTGCATTACTCTTCTATTGGTTGCGCATTATCCAAACAGAGATGGAGCTTCTAAGTATTTAGAGAGCTCGGAAAATTCTATGGAACTTTCTCAAGATAACCTAGTTGGGTAATGCAAACAAATAGAAGAGCAAGCCAATACTTTGATGTTTAGACCACAAGTGTGTTTTCATGGAGTCTAGTTTTCAATATTTAGTTAATCCCATCGTGCCCGTCAGCATCTGTTGCTTGTGATATTTTTGAATCATGTTTCAAATTTCGGCTTTCCTTGCTGTTTTCCGTTTTAAGGTCTACCATGAAGTAATGCTCCTTTTGGCACATTTTAAGCTTATTTGGCTTGTGTTGTGTGCAGGCATGCTTCGAAGGTAACCCATTTAAGACAATACCTGGTCCTTTCAAGCTCTTCTGGCAATGCATGCGCTCAAAACCTGGGTATAGTTTTGCCTTCAGTAGTGTTTTCTTTCATTCAGAAGTAAGTTCTTTTAAGGTAGTCATAGAGCCTCTTTGGTAATTTTTCTTTAAATCCTAACGATTTTCTCATGGGTCACTGAAAGTTTTTGATTGGTCATTTATCCATTGAAATGCTGATATTTACCATATATATCATTATGCTGTTACTTTAGAAACTAAAGATTTGTCTGTTGCTAGGACTCCTCTGAATACTTTGGAAATTTTATTTACCAAACTAGTGCTTAACTCTGATGTTGTTTAGCCTCAACCTAACACTCTAAACTCTGAAGTTCATACAGCTGAGACAAATTTATCAAATGTTGTGCCGTACAGGGAAGAACCAATAGAGCCATTCCACTATCTGCAATTGGATCCCCCAACGAGAGAAGTGAAGCTTGACTGAGCTCATCTTCAAGTAGCATTGATTGATTTCCATGTTGGATACTCGGTCTTTAGATTTGAAGTTTGACTGATGTGCTACTATGGAACACCATATGCGTTTAACCTTTTTTGAAAGTTTTTTTATATGCAGTAATTGAAAAGTCAATGTTGACTTATGTTCTGGCTTTTAAGTTCTGAATAACATCCCAAATATGTGAATTTTGGAGGATGCTCGTGCTTCCAACTTTGAAATATCAGATCGTAATCTTTGAACGTGAAACTTTCAATTGATTTATCCTTGAATGCACATAGTCGTCCCCACTTGCACTACAAATAGATTCTTGCTCTAGTTTACTAATCCCATTTTTTTGTTTTGGCTGGTACCAATCCCACGTGTACTGTTACACATTTCTCCAGTTATAATGGGTGCTGAGAGCTTAGTTCCAACTGCTCACGAAGGGTGGTATGTTTTCTCACTGAACTATCATCTGACAACGTCTTGTTTCTGTTGAATACATAGCATATATATATGTATGTGCTTGTGACTTGGACAGGGAAGTCTGGGCGCTCTAGATATTACAAAGTTGATCTGTGATTCCTAATGGGATTAAGACCATTAAGGTCATGCCTTCAAAAAAACGTGTTTCTCAAGTCAATCAAGTAGACAAAACTAATAGCGTATTGTTGATGATTTCAAAATTCAGGTCCTGAATTTTATTCATTAATGATGATTTTCACTGTCCCTTTTGTATGAACTTGTAATTAGTTGTACTTTTTAAGTCATGTAATTAGTACTTTCTTTTTTTCTTTTTCTTTTTCTTTTTCTTTTTCTTTTTTTTGGTTTTTGCCAATATTGGTTAGTTAGTCTATAGGGGTCTAGAAGCTATCCATAGCCGTGAACCCCAAACGCCTCTGACGATACTCAAACCTTGGTCCTTTTTGTGGGAGGATCAGGAGATAACCGCTTGGCTATAAGCCCTCAAGTTCATGTAATTAGTACTTCTTCTACCCGGAATTCTACTAAACCCTGACCTGCATTCATGACTAAAGTATTGTTCTGTTTTGATACTTGAAGTTACACCACATATGTATGCTAATGAGAACAATACAAGTGCCTACTAACTTGGACCTGAACAGTTATAAAAAGAAAAAGATTGGATCCAAGTAATCAATATGAGAAGATAGTGTCTGCAATCCAATGCACTGCACACAACCTCATACAATATGGTGTGACATAGTTATTGGGTAACATAATAGTTTTTTGAGCGACAATCTCATAAATCTGTTCATAACCAATAAGCGAGCGATCAAGCTAATGTCGGAAGCTGTAAAGCATAGCCATTGTAGTAGAAAACACACATAATTAACAGAAATTAGAAACGCTTATAAGTCCTTCCTGGCCGTACAGAGAAACCACCATCAAATGTTTATTTTCCAGAAGGAATAGCACAATTTTGTCCTTGGAGGGAATCCACCCACTCTAGACCCGGCAACTCAAACTTGCACATAACTGCAGATCAAAATAATTGGGGGAAAATTTTAATTACAACCCGAATTTTTACAACAAATAAATTTAAACATTTATTTTTTTTCAAAATAAAACCTGAATTTAAAAATCCAATTAACACCTTACCAAAAATTTCATTAAAATAACTTTTAAAAATTAAATTTAAACCTATTTTTAAATTTCAATTGAGCTTTCAAAACCACAACCCAAACATCTCTTCACCATTTTCTAAACCAAACGGAAAAGTTAATTTATTTTTAAGGTTTAAAAAGGGAGATCATTTTTGTTTTACCAAAGAAAAAAAGATCAAAACCCATTAGTTTAAGCTTAAGAAAGAACCAATAATAATTTCTTAGGGTAAAACCAAATTAGAATCAAAAATTAATTATGATTCTTTAGAATAAAATGATCAGAAAAATAAGATCTTCGCACTGGTTTAAAAGGATTGAAGATTGGAATAATTAATTTTTCAACCATGTATAGATCATTTATATATTAAAAATATATGGTTAAAAAAATTAAGTGCTCCAATTTTCAATCTATTTAAACCGGTGTGAAGATCTTATTTTTCTGATTATTTTATCTTGAAAAATCATAATTAATTTTTGACTCTAAAACTCTCGTTAGTCAACCCTAAGAAAGTCGTAGAATCAAATATTTCTTAGGGTCAACTAACGAGAGCCAAATAAAATGATCAGAGAAATAAGATCTTCATATCGGTTCAAACGAATTGAAAATTAGAGCAATTAATTTTTCAACCATGTATAGATCGTTTATATATTAAAAAATATGGTTAAAAAATTAATTGCTCTAATTTTCAATTCATTTAAACCGGTGCAAAAATCTTATTTCTCTGATCATTTTATCCTAAAAAATCATAATTAATTTTTGACTCTAAGGCTCTCGTTAGTTGGCCCTAAGAGATATTTGATTCTATGACTTTCTTAAGGCAGACTAACAAGAGCTTTAGAGTAAAAAATTAATTATGATTCTTTAAATAAAATGATCAGAAAAATAAGATCTTCGCACTGGTTCAAACAAATAAAAAATTGAAGCGCTTAACTTTTTTCCCGTTTGGTTTTAGACGAAATGGAGATAGTAGATGTTGAATTGATGAGTTTTTAGAAAGCTCAGGTGTTTATATGAAATTTAATAAAGGTCAGGTGTTGAATTGATGAGTTTTTAGAAAGCTCAGTTGTTTATATGACATTTAATAAAGGTCAGGTGTTGAATTGATGAATTTTTAGAAAGTTCAGGTGTTTATATGAAATTTAAGAAAGGTCAGGTGCTTATGTGTGATTTGTGTGAAAGGTCGGGTGCCTACATGAAATTTTCCCAATAATTGGAGTGAAAGTTTGTAAGTTACAGACGTATAGTATGTACAGTTGGGCAAGATGATTGAATTTAATCATTTATTTTTTTTGACAAAAGAGAGAGGTACTGTATTGATAAAGTCCAACAGCACTTACACAACAAAATTCATTACAAATAACTTGGATAAAGTCAAACCAATCATCTAATTGACGAGGGATTGATGTCTTTCATCCACAGCCCAAACATCATCTCACGCACCTTCTACTGAGCGGAAGTTCATATATCTTATAGCAGTCTCAAAAAGAGATACATTGCTAGCCAAGAAAAAAAGATAACAAGAACCCAGTTATGTTCAAATAAGCTTCGATTAGAAATGAACACACTAATGAATTTCTAGTAAACCATCAATAGATGCATATTAATCTTCTCGAGCCCAAATAGATTCTTGCTCTAGTTTACTAATCCCACTTTTTGTTTTGGCTGGTACCAATCCCACGTGTACTGTTATACATTTCTCCAGTTATAATCGGGGTATGGATAGGTGTGCAAAGGCCTCCTACATGGCCAAGGCAAATATAATAGAGCATGGTCAATCTTTCGGTGGGAGGAAAAACCAGAATGACAGGCGTTCTGACAAGCGGTCTGATAAGCAAGCTGGCAAGCAGAAAGATAAAAGTGTCAATCTGGGACCGAGAGGTGATGTTGCCAAGAAACAAAGAGAAAAGTTTCAGGGTACTTGCTTCAACTGCAACAAATTCGGGCATAAAGCTTCGAAGTGTACGAAGTCACCTAACCCTCGCACTTAGGCGCACTTGGCTCAGGTGGAGACAGGAGTGTCCAATATCAACCTCTCGGCATTGGTATCTGAAGTGAACATGGCTGGTTCAAACCCGTGGGAATGGTGGGTAGACACTGGGGCTACACGCCATATCTGTTGTGACAGGCAATTGTTCACTACCTTCGAGCCAGTTGCTAACGGTGAGAAGCTGTTCATGGGGAATTCAGCTAGCTCGGATGTTGCGAGGCAAGGGAAAGTGGTCCTGAAGATGACTTCGGGAAAAGAGTTGACTCTGAATAATGTGCTGTTCGTGCCAAATATTCGTAAGAATTTGGTTTCTGGTTCACTTTGAGCAAGCACGGCTTCCGCCTGGTTTTCGAGGCTGATAGGGTCACTCTGACTAAAGCTGGAATGTATGTAGGGAAATGTTACATGACCGATGGTCTCTTTAAGATGAATGTAATGACTGTTATCCCTACTATCAATAAAAAGAAATCCCTTGTTGCTTATGTGCTTGAGTCTTCCTTTTTGTAGCATGGTAGACTAGGTCATGTTAATTATAATTCTATGCGTAGATTAATTAACTTGGACCATATTCCAGCTTTCCAATTTGATAAAAACAACAAGTGTGAGACTTGTGTAGAGGCTAAAATGCCAAGAGCATCTTTCAAAGCAGTAGAAAGAAGCACAGAACCTTTGGGTTTAATCCACACTGATGTGTGTGATCTAAAATATGTCCAAACTCGGGCCGGTAGCAAGTATTTCATTACTTTTATCGATGATAGCACTCGGTTTTGCTATGTGTATTTCTTGAAAAGCAAGGATGAAGCCCTGAACAAGTTTGTTCATTACAAGACTCAGGTTGAGAATCAACTGAGCAGAAAAATTAAGGTGGTCAGAAGTGATGGTGGTGGTGAATTCCAGTCACCGTTTGGAGAATTCTGTGCCCAACACGGAATTATCTATGAAACCACGACACCTTATTCACCTCAGACTAACGGAATTGCTGAGCGCAAGAATCGTACATTGAAGGATATGATGAACGCAATGTTGATCAGTTCTGGGTTGCCTCAGAACATGTGGGGAGATGCTGTTCTCACCGCTAATTACATCCTCAATAAAATACCTCACAAAGATGTTGGTAAAACCCCGCATGAATTGTTTAAAGGTAGGAAGCCTACCTATACATTCTTACGAACATGGGGTTGTCTAGCGAAGGTGGTTGTACCTCCTCCTAAGAAGGAGAAGATAGGCCCTAAAATCGTTGATTGTGTGTTCATCGGTTATGCAGACGATAGTAGTGCCTATCGATTTCTTGTATATGAGTCAGATATATAAGATATTCACAAGAATACTCTCATGGAGTCAAGGAATGTAGTGTTTTTCGAACACAAATTCCCTTATAGATCCATTGGAGAGTCAAGTTCTGCTAAACGGACTCTGCATCCGGCTAATGAAAGCAGACAAGGCCAAAAAGAGGAAGTTGGTGTTGAACCACGACGCAGCAAGTGAGCTAGAACATCAACATCTTTTGGTCCAGATTTTCTGACTAATCTAGTAGAGAATGAGCCTCGGACATACCAGGAAGCTATAAGCTGCCCTGAAGGTCCTTTGTGGAAAGAGGCCATTAAGAGTGAGATTGACCCCATACTGCAAAACCATATGTGGGAACTGGTGGATTTGCCACCAGGCAGTAAGCCTCTCGGTTATAAATGGATCTTCAAAAGGAAAATGAAAGCAGATGGGTCAATTGATAAGTACAAAGCTAGGCTTGTTATCAAAGGATACAGACAAAAAGAAGGCCTAGATTACTTTGATACTTACTCACCAGTCTCCAGAATTACATCCATCCGGATGATCATCGCAATCGCAACTTTGCGTAATCTTGAAATACATCAAATGGATGTAAAAACAGCTTTTCTGAACGGCGATTTAGATAAAGAGATCTATATGGAACAACACGAGGGTTTTTCCGAACCAGGCCAACAAGGAAAAGTATGTAGGCTTGTTAGATCTTTGTATGGTCTAAAGCAAGCACCAAAAGAATGGCATGAGAAATTTGACAATGTCAAGTGGTTTCAAGATCAACGAATGTGACAAGTGTGTTTACGTCAAAGACACAGACGAAGGGTACGTCATTTTGTGTCTCTACGTTGATGACATGCTCATTGTTGGTAGCAATGAAAAGGTCATTCAATCTACCAAAGACATGTTAAACTCAAAGTTTGAGATGAAGGATATGGGCCTTGTAGATGTCATTCTGGGTGTCAAGATCACCAGAACATCTATCGAACTTGCGTTGTCTCAAACACACTACGTTGACAAGATTCATGAAAAGTTCAACCCGTCTTATTCAAGTGTCGCAAGAACCCCTGTGGATTTAAGTTTGCATTTATCCAAGAATGGGGGGGAAGGCGTATCTCAATTAGAGTATTCTTGGATAATTGGGAGCCTGATGTACCTGATGAGTTATACAAGGCCCGATATAGCTTATTCAGTCAGCAGACTGAGCAGATACACGAGTAATCCAGATCGTGATCACTGGAAGGCAATAGTCAGGGTTCTGCGCTATTTGAGGTACACTCGTGATTTGGGGCTACACTACGCCAGATATCCAGCAGTACTGGAAGGGTATTGTGATGCAAACTGGATATCAGATATGAAGGACTCAAAATCCACAAGTGGATATGTCTTTATACTTGGTGGTGCAACAGTTTCTTGGAAATCCTCTAAACAGACATGTATAGCACGTTCAACGATGGAATCAGAGTGTATTGCTCTAGATAAAGCGTCTGAGGGGGCCGTGTGGCTCCGTTAGTTTTTGGAGGATATTCCAAGATGGCCGAAACTTGTGCCAACAATTAGCATCCATTGCAACAGTCAATTCGCAATTGGTAGGGCACAGAGTAATATGTATAATGGTAAGTCTAGACATATTCAACGTAGACATAATACCATTAGGCAACTACTCTAAAGTGGGGTTGTCGCTATTGACTATGTGAGATCAAAGGACAATATTGTAGATCCGCTAACCAAAGGGTTAAACCAAGAGCTAGTTGAGCAAGCATCAAAAGGGATGGGGCTGAAGCCATTACGCTCATAGTTACTGTGGGGGTAGCCAACCTAGTTGACTGGAGATCCCAAGATCTAGGTTCAATGAGACTATCTTTTGCGAGTAGCCGAGAACAATCACTGGGGAGACTCGGTCTCCTGCCCATTCCTGTGGTGTAAAACAGTGATACCTGCAAATGAGAAGAGGATAAGCATTGCTTTTAATGACTCCTATGCGCTGGGATTGCCAAGTGAGGTATAGCAGGATACCCTTTATGGGAAGGTCACCTATGTTAGTATGAAGTGGGGCCGCTTATTTGAGAATTATGACGAAATTCTTAAGAAAATACTCGCAGAACCAAGAAGGGGGTGTCATGGCCAAAATGAACCCAACAGTAAGAACTGAACTACGTCAGGAGAAGTCCTGTGTGACGTCTATTGTCTCGGTTTACACCGGCGGCGGAACAGTTCAAGGCGGGACCGCATACTGGTTTGCCAGTAAACCTGATAGGCTATCACAAGGAAAGATTCAAAGCCAAAAGCCACCTATCCTATGCAGGAATTATCCGTTATCGCTCTCTCGGATCAACTTTGTACTCTGCGCCAGTATACCTACAAATTCCATTCATGGGGAGGATTGTTGGAAATTTACGAAATTTCGGGTGAATGAAACCTGGATTTTGGAGGGTCTTCCGAGGCAACCAGTCCCGGGTTCGTTGTATCTGGACGCACCACAATCAATAGACGTATTGATGGGTGTAGCCGTAACTCCCGTAGCCCCTCTACCTTGATGGCAACATTACTCCTCCCTCTTGATGGCAGAAATCAATGCCAGAATTCAATGGGCAGAATTCATTGTGGGAGTTATCAGCTTGGGTCTTTTGCTATAAATTGATGCATCACGTTTTGGAGGAGCAGAAGCAAAACACACAACACTCCAATATACTCTGAAATTCGTTCTTGAGAGAGAGAGGCAGGCGGTAGACAGTTCGCCAAGGCGGTCGACGGTGGTGTTCCGACGGCTTGCGGTTTAGCCGAGCCAACCTTGGGAGAAAGTCGCCGACGCAACCTACAACACCCATGGTAGGCGGCGAATATTTCTTAAGGAGACTGTGGTATCACACAGGACTCGGTTCATCCTACAAAAATCTGTTTGTATCTCGTCTTTATATTCTGTTTACTGTTTTGCATTTTGTAACTTGATTCAATATTGTAATTGTATCGTTGTTAATGAAATTGTTCCCTGGAATATTATGTGATTGCCAAAATTTTTCCAACAAATTACAGTTTAAACAATAATGCAACAACCAATTAATAGAGAGAAAGCCAAAAAGGAGAGGAGAGACAAATTTAGAATTTTGTTGTCGAAGTCTGATATATACAAATTTAGAACTTCGCAGATTGAGATTAGAATTTTTTTTTTCTTTCTTTCCAGACTCAAACAATAATAATGACGAAATACAACTGATTATTTAATGTACTTATTATTTGTTCAGTCGTGACTTAACAAATATTATTTAATCATGCCAATATTGAGACGAAGTTATAATGAAGGAGGATCAAATCTACTTTACTGATGTAGCACCGATCACAATTGTTAGAGGTCTCTCCGATATTCAAGGTTGGAGAACCGAAAATCTTCCACGCCACCCATTTCATTGCTCTCTATAGTTTCCTAAATGACAACAAAAATATAAAGTATTAAGGAACCATCAATTCAGTAGTCGTCTCTTATTATACCACTAATTAATTAATTAAAGACTTCATCAACTGAAAGTGTTACCTGATCTCCATTCAAATGCTGCTGCTCTAAATGCTTATTGAGATCTTCTATCACAGGGCCATCGTCTCCTCGAGCAATAAAATTTGTTGGCGGCATGCGTACTGATCCAGAAGTGAAGGTCTGCATGTTGGGACACCTCTTTACGACCACTCTCTGCAAGGATGGCAAGTTGAAATTGTAATTCGCACTGCAGAAGCTTTTGAGGTTTGATAGGTCTTTCAGTATCAACCACTCCAACTTGGGGAATACAATCTCTTCATCATCAATCACTTCCTCATGCCCTTCATCTATTGCAATAACTTCTTCCATCGTGGAACAAGACCTCAAATAGAGTGCTTTAAGCCCACCAAGGGCCTTGGCGACAGAAGCTGTCCAAAGATTTCGCAACAGGGGACAATACTTAATGGTTAGGTATTCTAGGTTTTGAAGACCCAGAAGACCGTGGGGATCTTTGTTCCACAAACATGTCAACTTAGGCAGGGTATTCAATTGTATCTTTCTTACTTGGATTAATGATCCAATGCATTCTTGACCTTCCCCAACCTCTAGCCCATCAAAGTGGAAAACCTCCCTCACCCCAGTACAACTTTCCACACGCAATAGGACCACATTCTGTAATCTTCCAAACAAACGAGGCGAAACAACTGTTGATATTTCGTCACATTTGGAAAAAAGCAGGGTTTTTATGCTTGGTTCGGAAGCGCCCAGAAGTTGCCGAAGAGCTATCCCTCCTAGTGTGTCGAGAAGAAGGTCCTCCAACTTTGGGAATGCAACCTGCCAAAAATTAATTTTGTCATCTTGTTTAGTACTAATATAGAATCAGAGTTGAGGCATTTCATGATATTGGACGAGCCAAAAATATAGCATCGTTGTGGACAAAAGTACTCAGTTTAAGGATTTGTTAAACATATACTCCATCTGTCGACCCAAATTGATAGATCCTTACGAAAATATATGCAATTTTGAGATAAAAAAATAAAATACTTTTGGGCATCATTTTTTAGATTTATTTGCACCATATTAAAGAGCTCTCGAATTACTTTAATTTGGTGTAAAGAAACTTGAAAAATGAGACTTGCAAGTACTTTGTTTTTTGAATTGAAAAATTGCACAATTAATTTGGGACAGCGGGAGGGAAGGATGAGGAAAGCACTAAATTTTGATGATTGGCATCTGTTGGGCTTCAGTTTATGTGCATGTCCAATGGAGCAATTGTTAAGGAAATAGAGTCTCATATTGTATAGGAGTGAAATGAGTGATCACTTAATAATAGTTGAGACTTTTGTACTAATTGCCATTTGATTTTGAGATAGATTTAATAAAGTTTCTTCAGCAACCTCTAATGTGGGTACATTAGTGGGATTACACTGTCATACACTTAGTTGCATGAAGCGAGAGAGGGGGCGGGAGCGGAAGCAGGTGCAAGAGTGGGGGAGCGAGAGAATACAGAAGCTCCCAAGGTTGGGAGCTAGCATGAGAGTAGCATGTACATATATTATAAAAATAATGTAGCATAGAGTATTCACTTTGAAAGTACAATAATTTTAAGAAGTAAAAATATGGGCCAAGTCCACCATAAATGTAAGAAATGGGCCAGTGTTACAATATATGATTTTATTTTCAAGATATCATGACTTGAGCTAGATATCATGTGTTCATTGAAAATCAATCAATAAAGCCAAATGACAAATCTATGTTTTCCTATACAAAGATTATACAAAAGCTCTCATCTTTGTAAGGAGCGAGCTCCCATCTCAATGGGAGCGGATTTCCATCAAACTCCTTAGTTGGGAGTGCACAAGCGGGCTCCCAAGGAGGGAGCGGCTCCATTTTAGGACTTTCCTGCAACTAAGGTCATACAGGCACAGTAGGAACAGAAAAAAGAAAAAGAAAGAAAGAAACCTACACCGCTACACATGCGTATGTATGTATGTCCTTAAATACTGTATTTTTTAGGCAATGGCCACGATCAACCAAATTAAAAGGGTAAGAAAGTTAGTACCTGGGTGTGGAATCGAACTTGTTGCTCTTCAGATCTGAAGGTGCAGAAACCTTTAATGATGTTTTGAAAACCTCCAAGATTCATGAGCCGTAGTTCTGGGAATGGGACGATGCTGGCGGCTTCTTGTGTTTCTTCTTCCTTTTTCTCCAAGTCGACGACCCCTTCCACCATTGGACACGAGAGGAGATGGAGCTCTCTGAGGTTTCGTAGTTGTGGGAGCATGGTGGAGTAGACCACATTCACCAGCTTACTACAACTGCTGACACGCAAGTTCCTCAGTTGACAGAAGGACTCAGCTGGACGTAATTTCTTGTCCCATATGTCTGTTATGTTCGGCAAATCTGTAATGCATAATTCTTCTAGAGCATGGAAGGCTACCTGTAACGTTCATGCTATATGCTAATGAATCATCTGGAGCACTGGAATCGACAATAAATAGGTTGATGTTCATGTCAAAACCGTATAATGTCGGAATAAAATGTCTTGCTGATATGAAAGCCTTTTTTTTTTTGGGGCCAAGTAGCTTGTGAAGTTGGATTAAAAGCTATGAAAAAATGAAATCATAGAAGAAGATTGTAAGAAATGATTGGAGCCGTTCACTTTTTAGAGCTCACAAGAATGATCTCACAAAACGATATTCTTTGATGTGCAATAGTTCATATTGTTGCCGATGCCAAAGTAGTTATGCGGAGACCAAACCAGTGTCAAATTGTGTGGCAACATATGTATGGTAATCTGAAATTAAATTTGAACTGGCTTCAATTTTTTTTTCTTTATCATTTTTTTCGCATTTGTTAGTTTGGCTTCAAATTTTTCAGAATGATTAGTTAGTCTTTGACGAGAAGAATCGAAAAAATAAAAAGTTACTCCCTACGTCCCTTATTTAGAGTCTAGTATTCCATTTTAGACTGTCCCTTAATAAGTGTCTATTTTATAAAGTTAGTTGGTAAAAATTAGTGCATTGTCTATTTTGTCCCTAAAAGTAGATTCCATTTTGAAAAGTTAGTAAGTAAAAGTGTAAAGATGATGGGTAAGTAGGGAAAGTGGAGGAAAAAGTTGGTATAAAAGGTATAATGATGATGTCTTTTTAATAAGTTGGAGTTACGAAGTAAGACGCTTAAAAAGGGACGGGGGAGTATGATAAAAAAAACTTGAAATTTTTTGAATCAAGACAAAAATAAAGCACAACTTATTTTTCTAGTTTTCAAAAATTGGAAAGTTTGGATCATATTTTTACTTCTTCGTTTTCTTTCGTCAAGACAAACTAATAATTCACAAATATATTAAACGAAACTTACAAAAAAAATAAAATAAAATAGCTAAAGACAAAAAAATAATAATAATACTAAGTCAACTAGTTTATTAAGTCAAACCAGGCCAAAATTAGGTCAGGGTTTAACCTCTTCTTTCTTCATTGAAAAACTGTAAAACAAGACGATGAATAGATTTCAAAAGTCATTAACGGTAGCAGCTTTGACGTTATACAGGTGAAATGGCGATTAAATATTAATACATTTTCAATGTTTGGGATGTGTCATTTTCAGACAGATGGCGGCATCTGTCCCTCGCAGCAGGACTCTAAAATGAAATAGGTAAACTGATTAATAAATTAAAGCATTATTACCTTATCAGTAAAGAGTAGCGTTTGTGCATCAGGAGCAGAACAACTCTCACCGCTTGTTGCTTTCTTTTCCTTTTTGGGATAGAAGCTTTTGAGGTTTGGTAGACTTCTCAATCTCAACTCATTCAACCGACTGAAACTTATCGGAATGATATCTTCATGATCTTCTTCTCCTTCATTTCCAATCACTCCTTCCATGTCCATGCATCTCTCTATCTCTAATCTTTTGAGCCCAACTAGTCCTCTCGCAAGTGATGGGGAAAAGAGATATTTCCAACTACAATCTGTGACGCTTAAGTCAGTCAAGTGACTGAAGGATTTCGATGGATACAAACCATTTCTTTGCCTACACCATTTTGGTTTTCCAAGAAGACCTTCCAAGTTGTTCGTGAAATGAATGTTCCCAAGCAGCAAGACCCCAGTTGAATACTTAGTGTAAGAATAACCTTTTTCACCAACTAATATATCAAATCTGACCAGGTTCTCGAAGGTGAAGTCCTTGGGCAAAAGCGCGGGGTCTTGTATGCAAACATGTAATAAAGTAGTTAATCGAGTCAAGGACATTAGCTCATCAAGACTCACACAGCTTATATCCCTCCCAGTACCGGCTCTTGTTCCTTCCCATAGGTGAGAGGAATCCCATGGCAAGTACAATTCTTCAAGGCGAAGTAATTTGGATATGATGCCTTTGGGAATCACTTCAAGCTCATTACAATCTTCCATATCTAACAACCGAAGACGAGTTAACCCTCCTACCTCTGGTGGCAACACCTCTATATTAGAATGCCGGAGGCTAAGTATTTCGAGATGATCCTTTAGATCCTTGAGTATAGCTATGTCTCCCAACTTGCATCCTTCTAGGCACAACATCTGAAGTTTTGCCAATTTTGCAAGCGAAGCTGGAAGAATGGGCGACATAGTTACCATGTTCAAATCTAAAACTGTAAGGTTCTCCATCCCACTAAAAAACCTGTCTGAAACTTGACACTGAAATTCGTTGACTGTACAGTCCAGCCGAAAGGTGTGGAGTTCCAGACAAACCAACTCGTTGGGAAACTCAAGCATATCATGCGGCCTTAAGGAGATCACTGAACAATGCTCGTAGGTAGCTTTCTCTGGCCAATCTTTTACACCGTGTTTGACAAGAAAAGATTTCTCAGATTTTGCTATTGAAATAGCAACGTCTCGCACGACATCATGCATTTTCACGACATCTTCATCGTAATTTTCTTCTAATAGCAAACATCAACTTATGAGAGTACCAACCACTGTACGTACTCGATATAATGCTCTTTCAAATGAATCAGGCTTGTGATCACCATGGAAGGTTGTCCCCGCCATGTAGTATCTCACCAAGTCATCAATTTCAATCTCAACATCTTCCGGAAATAAACAACAAAGCAAGAAGCATGATTTGGCATCCTCGGAATCTAACCGATCATAGCTCCACTTTAAGGATGCGTACACCTTTCGGTCGATTTCCTCAATGTCCTTCAGCATGGAATTTTTTAGCTTGTCAAGTGCATCTTGCCAGGCATCCATATCCTTACCCTTAAGTGCTGCTCCAAGTGCAATAATAGCTACCGGCAAGCCTTGACACTCTTTACAAACCGCCCATGCTATTTCACGAAGTTCATGATGAGCGTCGACATAATTTCCCACCTTCTTCTTGAAAAGGGCCCATGATTCTTGTTCAGATAAAATATCAATTTTAAAGTCTTTTACATCCATATTCTTCCACACGTTTCGTTTTCGAGACGTTAGCACAACTTTGCAACTTTTGTTTCCATCTATGATAGGAATACCTGTTGAGCAACCAAACATTTAAACAGTTCAAATATGACGCTTTTTTTTCCCTCATGTGATAGGGATTGAAAATACTACACTTAGAAACTCAATATCATGAAACCAAAGGGAGTAAATCAATAAACTAGAACATATTGAAAGGGGCAAGCCTCTATGGGGTGTGTCTGGGCGTTAAAGTGGTGCGGTTCAAGTCACCACCAGTCTCACTCCATGATCAAGCCTTTAATTATGTAGCCATTTTTTAGAGATTATTCATAAAAGCTAATTAGATTGATCCGGTAAAGTCTGTTACACGATTCATTCATATGCTTAAGAAAAAAGGATGAACCACATAATCATTAGACTCTTGATACTCTTAAGACAGTGAGATCATATAACTACACATTTGGACCAAGTTGATTTTCGTATAGATAATACACAGGTAGGCCTACAAATTGAAGGGACTCAAATCACCAAATTGAGACAGCCTAGCACCCATGGGCCACATGTCAGACAACTCCTTCTAGCACGTGGAAATCAGTGTCTAGCTCAAGCATAAAGCCATCTAATTGCTTGAGCAAGGGCCGGCTCTGAGATTTACGGGCCGGGCCTAAAGCTAACATTTTCAAATATGGCCCTGAAATCTCAATATACATAAAATAATTAAAATCAATTATAAAAAAAAAATCTTTGATCCTGACGAAGTCATTACAAGCAGTGTCTGAAAGCATAATATCCAACATCAATAATAACCATTACAATATCCAAAAAACTATCTGCTTGCATTTTAACTTCGTATGTACTTATTAAACTTGCATAATCAAGTTTTCCCACCATAGTTTTGCAATAGACATCCACCAATCTTATTCTCTCTTGTTGTATGGTTGGCCAAAGGTAGACTTTTATCAACTTTTATTTTGAAAAAATTATTTTCCTTGAGTCGATTGTAACCAAAATAGTTAACAAGATTGTGTACACAACCCATGCATTTGGAAAAAAACTATCATTTGCCATAAAGCAAGTGAGCACATCAATAGGCTTTCTTAGTTCCTTTGTTGAAACTTCTGTCAAGGCTTTCAATTCAAAATATAAATCTTTCTTAGTTCCTTTGTTGAAACTTTTGTCAAGGCTTTCAATTCAAAATATAAATCCCTCCCATCAATACTGAAAAGCTCATCTTTTCTAAGCAATCTTTCAAATTAAAGTTACACAATAAGACAACGAATTATCTTATGTTTGAACCTTTTCACTCGGGCTTTACTTTGAAGTGGCCCTTAAAATGTGTAAGCATGTTAACAGTTTGTAAAGACCCTGCTTCACCAACAAAGGCATTCATCAGGCACTTGGCAACAAGGAGCATTATTTGCTTCAAATTTTTTCTTCACAAAAAAATCACATGCTAGAAAAATGTCATTCTTTCAAGTTCTCATATATGCCTCCCGAATCTTTGTTTATGGAGTGACCCCTAAGTCCCTAACCATTACATATGAATTTTTTGCATGCTTATTTTAGCTTCGTCTATTTGGTTTATTTACATTATCCATCGGATGGATTTTTAGAGAAATAAGGATAATGACATGCACACCTTTACCATTCGTCGGCTTTTTATGATTCTTCGGCTTTAATCCAAAATGTCCCTCTTTACTTTTCAAAAATTCAGAAATACTAGTGACACGACATTTTGGACAAGTATTGTACACAAAAATCCTACTTACAAATCAGAGAAATATCAAAAGTGCTAGGTACAAAGAAAGTGTACCTGGAAATTATTTAGAATATCCTTAAGCAAAAATCGAAATTTAGCACACAAACTATGGAAAGTTGAATTGTAAATTTCATTCATTGGGTAAAAGCCAAATACATAAATGAAGGCCTAATTTTTCCAAACAATCAAGGTACATATTACGAACCTTAAAAGAAAAGAAATAAAAGTCCTAAATTATGTAGCCCCCAATTAAAAGTCGTTTCAATAAAATGTTACTTTTGTCGTGTAGTCCCAAATTTAATTGATGGTAAGGAAAACGGTGAGGTGACGGGCAACGACCACAGAGACGAGCGACCAGCAACGACAAAGTAAATCAAGCGTTGAGCGAGTTTTCCCTGTCGAGTTTTCTATGTGGGTTTCTCGTTCTCCTACTCATTTTTGCATATAAAATAAAATATAAATTTTCTTAAAAAAAAAAAAAGGAGATGGGGTGGGGTGAGGGCACATGACCCCATGTGCCCCTTACTCGGTCCGCCCCTGGACTCGCGTAATATTTTTTGGATTAATCATCTGTTTTAACGAGAGGAGTCTGAAAAGTACAAAATTATGATGAAAAACAAAAAAAAAAATCACTAAAGACGAAGAAAAAAGTATCAAACAATTATTTTATTTATCTAAAGTGCCGTATTATTTAAATTTTTTCAACATCAGTCCATATTTTTATACATTTTTTATTCGTTTTCATGACGAATAATTAATTCCAAAAATTACGGTGAAATGCTAAACAAGAAGTAAAAAATATCAAAATAAATTTCAGACTTGTAAGTTTACAAGAATACAACCTAAGTTAGGTTGTTTGATATTTAAGTGGTCAAGTAACCTTTTAAATGGGGCATCAATCCGTGGGTTATCAAATGATGTGGCATCAATATGTGCAAGGTGCCACATCAAACACTACAGAAATATGGTGACGATTGTGTGCACACAACGATATCACTTAAACCCCAATTGTTAGCGGGAAAACGCAAGTAAATTTTACGTAAAATCATATTCAAGAGTTTCAAATTTGAGAAAATACCTATTTCCTTTAAGTCCAGCTCTTGCCAAACATCATCCAATATTATGAGATTTTTCTTCCCATTGTCCAACCTATTCCACAGTCCAGTCGCTCTTCCCACTTCAGTTTCTCCACTGAGTATTAGATCCAAACGAGGATTCAAACGGTCGGCGAGTTGCCCTTGAATTTTTCTAACATTGGCATCCTGAGAGACAATTGCAATTACGACTTCGTCAAAAGTTCCATCTTTTTTCACTTCTTCGGCGACCTTTGTGACCATAGTCGTCTTACCAACACCTCCGGTTCCATAGACCCCAATCATGTTCACCTCGGGGTCTTTTAATGCCTTCACAATGTCTTTGAAGACTTTATCTCTTGAATGGAAACGCTCATAATCCCTGCTGGATCGGAATACAACTTCCGGAGGAGCTTCCCTAGGGTGTGAAATTGTGCCAATATTGCCACCTTTCTCAGTGAGATGTTTGACGCGAACGACCTTCTTCTCGGCTTCCTTGCTAAAGCGGTAACGTGAGATGAAGTTGGGACACGAGAAATTAAAGCACATCATGTTTACAGTTTTGTCATCCATAAACTTGTCGACCCCTTGTTCAGTCTCGCCAACATCCTTTAGCCAGATCAAAACGTTATTGTCAATGGCCTCGCCGCGAATCTTGGCTTCATTAACTTTTCCTTCAATGGTGCTTCTCAGCTCTTGAAAGTTATTCATTTCATCTTCCAGGTTCTTCAAGCTCTGCTTGTAATGAAAAAGAAAACCGACATGACGGCCTACGGATTGGAACACTGTCCCGACGATGTTCTCTACAATTTTATCCAGTATGATTTGGGGACTACACATTTTCAGTTCACTCTTTTTCCCCCTTTCTGTATTGAGTTCTTTTGCTGCCTTTTTTTTTGGAAGAAGACGTCAAGTATCTGAAATGATAGCCGAATTTGAGAAGACAAAAGCTCTCTCTATCTGCACTCAGTGAGAAAAAAAAAAGTAACCAGAGATTCACTAAGATAATAGGAGTGTAAAAACTGCAACAACCTACAATTCTAACTATAGACATGCACAAAAAATAGGTGAAGAAATGCAACCCGTTAGCTAAATAAAGTACCAAAAGCTCTCTTTTATTACTATTTTTCCGTGTTACTCACGAATTATGTTGGTACCATATCTAAATAAAGTACCAACATGGAAATTCACTATACCAATGCGAAACAATCTAACAATTCCCAGACATTACCAAGCAATACTAAAGTGAAAGGGAGGCCAGATCTTATGAAAGCACAATCCTAATTGTGGCTGAGTCAATGGATGCCAAAATCAGATTCCTTAGCATTGGAAAATCCAGATGTATTTTTGAACAGGAATAGCTACTTCCAGTGTCTCTCACAAAAGAGAAAGGGGGGTCACACAAATCCAAAATAACTCTCTCCAGCCCCAATTTCATTTTATATCCATTAAAAAAGTAACCTAAATCCTAAACCTAATTTCCATCTACACACAACCATTAGCCACCATCAACCTACCCGCCTTTCCTCTGGTTGTTGGAATGTACTACGATGTCCGATTTGGTGAAGGTCCATGATTCTAACTGTCATAGTTCCCAAGGAAGACACAAAGAAAGAAAAGGTCTGAAGATCCACATATTGTTAACTGTCAAATCATAGGAGACAAAGTAAAAACTAAAAGACGCAAGTAGACAAGATAGATTTTCCAATCCAAAAAAAAGAAGAAGAAGGGAGCTACATTCAATTCATCTCACGTTACTGCTAATCCTACTCCTCAAACGTCAGAAAAAGTTTCAGTAGCATAGTAATTAGCAACTGATTGATTGGTAATCCAGCGCTGTTTATCTTGCAATCCCAACGCAACTGTGGTGTAACGCTTTTAATGCTTGGTTTTGAAGCAGTGGATATTCCTGGTTTATTTTCATATAATTTGATGTTCATTCTCAGATATTGACACGATCAAATAACCGGTCAATCTCCACATGGCGACATACAGAAACTATTCAGACACCATACAAAATCATTGAAGCGATGATGCCAATACTTATAATTTTCAACTCACAAAATGCTTCCTGTGGTTTGTACTTAAACGAAAACAAAGCACACTTATAAATCATATGTTAGATGAATCAACACCGGAAAGCTTTCAGACATACCTTAGATCTTTGTTGTTCTTTCTCAATGTTCCACCATAAAAAGAAACTCCAGCTTGAATGGCAGAGAATGGAGTGCATATGAAAAAAGTTTGAAGGCCTTCAACATTTATACTGACACCTTCAACAGTCAAGTGTCTAATAAGTCCTTCAAAAGCAAATAGCTTACAGGAGTTTAAGTGCTAAGTAAGCAATCGATTTCCTCCCTCAGTTATTAAAAGAAGTTATGATTGAAAAACGAGACTTGTATGAAGAAACTAATATTGTGGCAGTGGCACTTCGGCAATTACGCACCATAATTTTGGTGGAAATATAAAAACGCTCCAAGTAGACCATTGGCATAATACCTTGATTTTAATCCACAAGCTACAACACATGGCCCAAAAGCTTAAGCCCAATGTACTAGTAGTAGCCCACAAGGTTTGTTATATGTCCAAGATCATCCATGTAGACTTCCAATGCGAGGGCGCGAGGGGTTGAGCACTATAATCACCGATACTAATCAAACTAAATCCAACCAAACAACAAGGCCTACATGGTCGTGTACATGGATGGCTTTGGGCATATACGTAATAAACCTTGTGGACTATTACTAATACATTGAGCTTAAACTTTTGGGCCATGTTGTGTGGTTTGTGGATCAAAATCAAGATATTGGTGGTCTACTGGTAACAATATCACATGGTGCTCCATGACCCTTCTCGACTGAAACACAATCACGATTACATTTTGGTATTGATCGGCACCATTGTATTTTTAAGAAGTTTCCTTCTTATCTAAATTTTTTTCAATAAACATCAACATTTTTCTTTTTATAGCCTTAATTGGGTTACTTTCCCAAAAGAAAAAATATTACCAAACAATGCCCAGTTATCTAAAACTTTATTAACTCATGTCATTGTATGTCTTTTATCAATAGTCCAATACTTTTTCGGAGAACAAAAATTTATATGCAGCCTCTATTTAATAGTTTCCATACAGAAGAAAAGAATGCTTCTGTATGATGTAAGTATACTTGGATTGTGAAGCACTTTTAGAATCTACTATATTTTTTTTGATAGGCAATAAAATTTTATTAAGAAACTTGACAATGGGTACATCAAGTTGGGAGAGGGGAAGGGGAATCCAACAAAAAGTTGGAAGAAAACACCTATTGAGAGAAAGCCCAAAACTCCTTAAGGACCTCAAGATGTCCAGATTAAACAATAAAGTTCACAACCCAAAATGCCAAAAGTCCAGAATTACAACTTATGTGTGAAGTTTTGACAGGAAATCCTAATCTTGCAGCCAAAACATTAGAATATTGAACTTGTCAAGAAAAAAAGGGAAAAAATCTTAATCTGTTTTATTTTGTTGTAGGGAAAAAAAAGTAGACGCAAAATATAAACATTTTCTTCTGTCACTAGCTTGCCAACCTTATCCTCGTCAAAACATGAATAATACGTCTGAAGTGTGCATATTGTTTAGATGTTGCATATAGTTTCTCATTTGTACGTGCCCCGCTAAGCATCAATAGGTTTGAGTTCGGATATTGAACTTGTCAAGAAAAAAAGGAAAAATAAAAATGAATTAACCAAATGTTAAATGAAATAAAACAAAAATGACAGAATAATACTTCCAGTCAGACGCACAAAATTCTTTACTTTCACTTCTTCCTATGAGAGGGCATAGGGGAATCGGAAACAAAACCAACCCAATTGTTTTTCTTCAATCGGAAGAAATTCGTCACTTTAATTCTCCTTATGATGCTATTGGTCATCCAAGCATCCAAGACACACTACAAATCCAATAACTTACGGCATGATGGAAAGCGTTTAAATTACAAATATTGTTGACCAATTCCACCCTCTGAATTGCCATTTCAGTTGAGATCTACTGATGCATCACATGTACCAATCACTCAATCAGAATGAAACAAGTCTAAAACACTCAAAAGATCATCGAATGAGATCTGAAGATAGCTAGTTGATTCGGGCATCTTAATTTACAGATGAGAACTGCCCAAGACAAGCTCCAATCTAAAGTATGTACCTTTCTTAAAAACTATGGCATGGTTTGAATACGGGACAATTTCCTTTCCAAGAGCATAGAGTTTCAATGAAATTGACCATTACAGAATCTTTGATCTAGCTTGTCGTTAATCAGGAAAAACTAGAGTAACATAACATGCGAAAACAAGAATAAAGTGATTACTCATATTCAACTTACGGATTATGTTCTTCAATGATTTAAGTACCCTAAATTATGAATACCTATGATGCCTTGTGACTTGTGAGCAGTGAGTTGTGGCTCTCTCACATGTACGTAGTAAACTGTAAATCAATGGACAAACAACATTTTTGTACCATATGTCCTGGAGTAATTATTATTTCTCCTTCAAAATTTTTTTAATAAATTTCGCTTACATACCATCTAAATTTTACAGACGAGAACTACCCAAGACAAGCACCAATCTAAAGTGCCTTTCTTTAATACTATGTTACATGGACACAAGAGTCATGCGTTAATGTGTATTATCTTAGGGTCGTATAAGGGACAATTTCCTTTCCAAGAGCTTAGAGGTTCAATGAAATACATCATTACAGAATATAATCAAACTTTTTGACCTTGATCATTACAGAATATAATCAAACTTTTTAATAAATTTCGCGTACATACCATCTAAATTAACAGACGAGAACTACCCAAGACAAGCACCAATCTAAAGTGCCTTTCTTTAATACTATGTTACATGGACACAAGAGTAATGCTTTAATGTGTATTATCTTAGGGTCGTATAAGGGACAATTTCCTTTCCAAGAGCTTACAAGTTCAATGAATGCTAATTGAAGAATATAATCAAACTTTTTTAGTTAGTACGTGATTACGTACCCAAAATTATCAATACCTATGACGCCTTGCGAGCTGTGGCTCTCTCGCATGTACCTAGTAGGACAAACAAACATTCAGTACCATATTCCTCGAATAATCATTCTCTCTCCTTAATAATTTCTTTACACGAGTTGCCCTTCATACCATCTTAATTAACATACATACTCCAACTTCGTATAAAAAGCCTGCTTCATTGCTTCATTGTGAATAACTTAATCTGGTTGAGTTTGGAACATCAAAATAACAAGAATAACTTACTGTCTATTAATTGTGTAGCTTAAGTGACTTATCCACAAAGAAAAAGTGTTGTTAAGTGTCCCATCTATCACGTGCATTATTTTCAATTAAAGAAATGAATCTAATCTCTTCATTGTCATCTTGATCACAAATTAGCTCGAGTTTCCTTAAAAAGGAGGAAGTGAGGCAAGTGCCGCATGAGCAGCTTGTGAACCCCGGCAAATGGCACAAGAGGACTTAAAATACGAATTCCAGGAAACAAAAGGTGAAGATACTCCCATTGTCACAGACTCGCAATGCAATCAACACTTATCATATGCCATATTCGTTCAGAAATTCTGCATATTATATCCATCGTTCTATGTGTGTTGAGAATCTTTAGAATAGCACTTCCTGAAAAAGATAATTGATAGGCGCGTAAATGTTCACATTAGCGCCTCTTAATTTATCTTTATTAAGTCTCATTTATTTTATTACTTGGTGTTTTAATGCTTTATTTTTGTATTGTAGGAATTTTGGAGAATAGATTGAAATAATTCCAGATCCTGGCTAGAGCTTCAAGAATTGGGCTTTAAAATGTTTCAACTGTGCACGTGATCGTGAAGGTGTAATTGGCAGCAGAAGAATAAAAGTTATACAAGTTATTTTGGTGGACCTAAAGAGCTACCATTTATTTACATCCTATTTTGACTTAGTCTTGGACTAAGAAAAGAAAAAAAAAAAAGAATTAGGAAGCCCAAAGCCAATTCTCTCGGCAGTGGTACGGTCCACCATATTTGGACTTTTGCCAAAGCCCTTGGAGCCCACTCAGAAGGGAATTAAAAAAATAGGTCGGCACTTCTGAGCATGACTTATAAAAAGGACGAAGGACGGGGCTGCACAGGGAGGAATTTTTTAGGTATTTTTTTTCAGTAGCTTTCTTTGAGGGACAAAAAAAAGAACAGAAGCTGCGGTGGTACCTTCTTGGGTAACACGCAGAAATCGACAGAAAACAAAGAAAGAGACTGCGATCTTTCTTCCGAATATTGTTAAGTTTTTCTTGTGCGTTTTTCTTCCTTTCTGTTATTTTAAGTTTGCTTAAATATTCGCACTCTGGTAATTCGTTTTAATTTTTGTTCTTTATAAAAGTTATTTGCTGGTTCTAATTAGTTGACATTTTTCTGTTTATTTTTCATCTCGCGCAATAGAAGCATGTTTCAAGTTAGGGTTTCTTTTATTTTATGCATGATGATTAGTGAGTAGTCGTTAAGGTAGGGTCGCGGGGTGATTCGCACACCGTGACCAGTTCGGACACTGCTCTTAATTTCAAATAATAAAGAAAACGATTTTAGATTGAAAAATACTTCCCGCGGACGAACCCGGGCATTGTCGGAGCCCATGTGAACGGGAGAATGGGGGTCCAAAACTCATTCTCCGCTGCTCATGGGTAAACGGCGACCCTAAGGTTTCGCATCTTGCGGGGTATCTTTTCCAATCTAAAATTGAATATTTTTAAGGACATCGAATAGAGCAGGTAAATTCGGACTGGTTACGAGTGCTATGAACCCAACGACCGTACCTTCTTTTTAGTTATTTGAAAAGAATAGTTATTTCCTAGATTTTAGTTAATCTTCCATCAATCGACAAAGGGTGGCTACCTAAGAGCCCGATTTAATTATAACAACCCGAGTTTTCACAGCACACACTTCACCGTCCTTAGTGGATTCGACTCCGGTCTTACCGGGTATTGTGCTACATCGGTTTCAGCCCTGCGCTTGGGGCAACCCATAATTTTAGGACTAGGAATCGGTCAAGCAATAATAGGAGACTATAACACTTGCTTGGGCGAATAGGTCCTACTCCTTTGTGAAGATGTCGCTTTGGGAAGTGCTGGGCCTGGAAGTGTGGAAGCTGCAATTGCATTAATGTAGGAACTAATCATCAAAATCAAATTCTACGGAACCGAGGAAAATAAAAAATAAAAAAAGCAGCAGTAGCCAAGGGCCGAGCTGTAAGTTTTACATTATGCCATTATGTCTGTTCCAAGATATGTTGCATGATGAAGTCAGTAATAAGAACTATCAGGCGAAGGGGCTTTAAAATTGTCATTCAGATCGTATATACTAATTCCGTATGTCTTGTCATATGTTGCATCCGAAGGCAAACTCGGCAAAAGGCAGCCAGAATCTAACAAAACATAAATGCAAACTGAATTGAATACAACAGATTGTATTGATTTCTTTGTATGCACAGGAAAAGAGAATCTGGACAATTATGCAGGAAACAATGATTTTTTATTTTAACCAACACAAAATCATAATTAAAAAATCAAATCCACAAACCTCAAGTACAGTTTGCGATAAAATTTGTGAAGTGACATGCATATATGCAGGATAAGTAGCAAATATTTCCAAAAATCCACCACAGGCATCTTTTAAGTAGACCACAACCATGGGATACTCCTTACAACTTCCTAGGGATATAAGAGACCATATGAATAATGAACTTCGAATACAAGACTAAAAAGAAAATTACAAAGAAACACAAATGAAAGGCAAATTTCCACATGGGTTCCAAACTGCTAACAGAAAATCTACGTATATAAAAGTCATTTCAGCAACTAAATATTATCTAGCAATGCAACTGGGCCCCATCAATAGATTTCAGCAGAACAGAGAATGAACTGCAAAGAGACACCAAACCATATCAATTCTCTTGGTGAAAGGAAAACATGAGAAGATTTACGACATCAAAAGGGCGTCTAGAAAAAGACCTTGTAGAAATCCTTGAGGTTTATTTGACAAAGATCATAAATGTTGTGGCAGACATTAGCTTTCTGCAACGTTATACCAAGCAATGCAATACAATTCTAGGCTTGCAAGTTGGTAATCAAGCTCTGCTCTTGCAAGTGAGACACATAGCTCATCACATTGCAACAAGCTGCGTGCCCAGTGACTTATCACATTTCCACTTATTTTGGCAACATTTCTTGTGTCTGGAAGATCCAGTGGTCAGGCTGGAACGTGCAGTAAACGATATCAAATTAAAACAAGGTCAATAAGTTAGCAGTTGGCGTAGGAATTACGGATACAATGAATGGATATCCCTAGAAAAGAAGCAGCTATTCAAAGATTCTTTATTTTGGAGACTAATCTGGTGGTGCCTAGAGACACTAGCACAAGATATTTGTCCCAGCCATCCAGTCCATAATAACTTGGTTTAAACTAGTTATATCATAACAAATCTTCCCCGGCTATATAAAACAGAACTCTGAGGCTGCGTTTGGATCATGGATGCCTAGATGGATTTGATAAAGAAAAAGCAAAGAAAACGAAACACACTTTAGTTTTGTGGAGGTAAATCCCTTACATTTTCTCTTTCCTCAGAAAAACCATCCAAAAATCCAAGATCAACATACAGCCTACGCGAAAATTGAATTTACTTTTTTCCTTTTTATCTACGTATACCCACTTCTGTTTGTATTGCAATTTGAAAGTCCTCTGACCTCAGTATTCATAGAAGAAGGATTAAGCTTGCTATCCAGCCACTGAAGGACAATAGTCTTACAATCATCAATTACAAATAACGGCTAAGGGAAGACATGAGCCCCAGTGAACTTGAATTACAATAATCCTTCATGGAAATCTTTCTAGCGGCATCTGATTCAGAATTTTGGCAAATGTGGTTGCAACACTCATTAACAGCATCACTATTTCCACAAGAAGCTAGAAGTCTAGAAGAATCCACCAAGTTGTCAATCTCATCAGCATGAGAGACGGGACAAGAGGCTTCAGAGAGGTTTGACTGAGAAATTGAGTAGATATTATGAAGTTTCTCAGCAGAACCTTTGCCTGAAGAATCTGCTCAATGTCTGAGAGAAAGTACTCTGCCCGAGTCCGACTCAAGGCAAGCTCCCCAGAATATTTGCAGGACACCCTATAAGAATTACAAGAGTGATGTCAAATTGAGCGCAACATACCACATTGGCAGGTAGGGAACTAATGAAGCCCAGCAATCAACTGCAGTTGTGCTCAAAACTCTTTCAGCAGCTGAAAATTTTAAGTTACAGAATCCTGAAAATAAAAACATCAAGTTACAACATGTTCATCATCTAATAAGGTAGTAGCATTTACCAAGGGAATGGTTCTTATTTTTATTCCCAGAAAAGCATACTGTTTATGAATAGTATTTAGGAAGAATTTGATCATTCTACGCAAGTTATCTAATAACTCCATCCATAACTCTTCGTTGGTGAACTACCCAATAGAGAACACAATGGAGCAATTTAGATTGCATAGGATGTGCAAACATGCACTTAAAGGAATTAAGGGTGGTTGTGATTTGAGAGAAAAAATTGAGGTTCCAGGTTATGCAAAATCTTGAAATTCAAGATTCCTGCAATTGCAATTTCGATCATGAATGGGCAGTTCCCTAGATTCCAGTTTGTTACATCTAACTAAGAATCGATATTCTGGCAAAGAATTCCTCCTGAATCCTGACCTAATCTATGAAGCAGTTGACTCGATGATACATGCAAGGCATGTATGGTATATACCAGACAATTTTGGCACGTTATTCATGAATGGCACCAATGGGTAAGGAGCTAAGAGAGGAAGCAAGGGTAGAGGGTCCATATTTGGAGAGATATCGGGAGCTAAGGTTTCATGTTGTACTTCCAGTAAATGCGAACCTTCTGTGCGCCCCATCATGAGCTGCACTGTGACTTGTGTAAACCTGCAACAGGGGTACAAGTTCAAGAACGTTTGTGTTATTAGTTTCATCAAAAATTGGTAGCGCGTCTCATATTCATCAAAAATTGGTAGTGCATCTCATATTCAGCTTCATACATTTGTGCTTTTATATTGCTACGATACTTTGTTATAAAACATGACAGCATTTGCCCAGTTGACCTTTGTCATTAGATGTCACTATTCCATATTCTAGTCTTGTGTCCATTGTTTTCTGAACTCTATGCATTTTATTACTTACTAGTGAGATGTCGACGCGCGTAGCGCGTCGGTACAACAATAACAATCTGAGGAATGCGTTGCCTATAGCAACTGTGAAACAACACACGAAACTTAAAGCATCGTGCAGAAATTATTTCATAGATTAATAGGAACAATGTAATGATGCACTATTTTGTGAGAGCATGTCAAATCGAACAATATGTTGAGTGTGGTTGATATTTTTTCCAATATAGCAACGAATTATAGTGTAGAGATGGCGCATAGGGATTTTTGCGGAGTTTAAATCACAACCACCATAGTAGGCCTTATAAGGCAGAGCGAGTCATTTACAAAACATCGGGTTTGCAAATATCTTTGTAGATGTTCAAAGTCTATAACTCTCTTGAAAACAGAGGAAATTTGTACATTGCAAACCATCTGATCACCAGATATTTTGGGAAGTCATATCCTAATCCATGTACAGCTAAGTACTGCCAAAGCTTACAGCTTTTAAAAGTTTTTCCCTTTTGTTTGTTTCTCGTGATGTTTAAAAACCCCCTAATGTTGATTACCAGTGACCTCCCATCAAGTTCGTGTTAAATATAGCCTTTGTTTTGCCATATATAGTGAGATGCCGACGCGCGTCGTATTAATCATTATTGATCAATGTATTGATTGCTAAATAATATTCATATTAGCATTCATTATCCGGTGAGGAATCCAATCGTGCGGACCTCGCTTAAAGTAATCAGAACGTGATTTTAAAGGTACCCATGAGAATTAACAAAAAAAATGACCGGAAAGGGCTTGATCGGAGAAGTTTTCATTCAACGATTCAATAAAAAACTGCTTAAATTAAGCCATTTCCGGTCATTTTTTTACTGATTTATCGCGGGACCCTTAAAATCACATTCTGCACACTTTGAGCAGCTTGAATCATCAAAATTTGCTTAGAAAATGGGAGGTCCGCACGGTAGAATCATTAGGGATCCTTCACTGGATAATTTGTGTTCATATTAGATAGCCAAATCGACATAAGAATGATGATAATAATAGAAACACTTATGTTTAATCTACTCATAGTTCTGTACTGTTGTGGTTGGATTTGCGTGGCAAAATTATGCAAATGTAAAGTGAAATTTGGGACAATTACAATAGTTCTACTACAATATTAACTAATTACCAATGTAGAGAATGGAATACAATGATGGTAATTACGATTATGCATCGGTGATGATTTCACTCCAAATTATCCAGTTCCCCTAATGCAAGGCTTTCCTCCAACCCATCTTGATGTATTAGGCCTTTAACCACATTGAGGAGACTGCACCGAAGTTGCTGTCAAAGGTTGGTATTCACAAACAGGAGCCCAACAGAGAAGGTAAGAGAAAGGAACTATAATCTTTCAGCTGACAAATAATTGCAAATTATACAAGGGCACCGATACTTATCCACAAGAAGAAAAAAGACAACAATACTACACGAAGAAAGTCGTCCATTAAAGAAAAATGAAGGAATGTGAAACATATATCACAAAAATGAAGGCTAGAGAATTTCGACTTATTCCTATGAGAGGGCATAGGGGAATCGGAAACAAAACCAACCCAATTGTTTTTCTTCAATCGGAAGAAATTCGTCACTTTAATTCTCCTTATGATGCTATTGGTCATCCAAGCATCCAAGACACACTACAAATCCAATAACTTACGGCATGATGGAAAGCGTTTAAATTACAAATATTGTTGACCAATTCCACCCTCTGAATTGCCATTTCAGTTGAGATCTACTGATGCATCACATGTACCAATCACTCAATCAGAATGAAACAAGTCTAAAACACTCAAAAGATCATCGAATGAGATCTGAAGATAGCTAGTTGATTCGGGCATCTTAATTTACAGATGAGAACTGCCCAAGACAAGCTCCAATCTAAAGTATGTACCTTTCTTAAAAACTATGGCATGGTTTGAATACGGGACAATTTCCTTTCCAAGAGCATAGAGTTTCAATGAAATTGACCATTACAGAATCTTTGATCTAGCTTGTCGTATAATCAGGAAAAACTAGAGTAACATAACATGCGAAAACAAGAATAAAGTGATTACTCATATTCAACTTACGGATTATGTTCTTCAATGATTTAAGTACCCTAAATTATGAATACCTATGATGCCTTGTGACTTGTGAGCAGTGAGTTGTGGCTCTCTCACATGTACGTAGTAAACTGTAAATCAATGGACAAACAACATTTTTGTACCATATGTCCTGGAGTAATTATTATTTCTCCTTCAAATATTTTTTTAATAAATTTCGCTTACATACCATCTAAATTTTACAGACGAGAACTACCCAAGACAAGCACCAATCTAAAGTGCCTTTCTTTAATACTATGTTACATGGACACAAGAGTCATGCGTTAATGTGTATTATCTTAGGGTCGTATAAGGGACAATTTCCTTTCCAAGAGCTTAGAGGTTCAATGAAATACATCATTACAGAATATAATCAAACTTTTTGACCTTGATCATTACAGAATATAATCAAACTTTTTAATAAATTTCGCGTACATACCATCTAAATTAACAGACGAGAACTACCCAAGACAAGCACCAATCTAAAGTGCCTTTCTTTAATACTATGTTACATGGACACAAGAGTAATGCTTTAATGTGTATTATCTTAGGGTCGTATAAGGGACAATTTCCTTTCCAAGAGCTTACAAGTTCAATGAATGCTAATTGAAGAATATAATCAAACTTTTTTAGTTAGTACGTGATTACGTACCCAAAATTATCAATACCTATGACGCCTTGCGAGCTGTGGCTCTCTCGCATGTACCTAGTAGGACAAACAAACATTCAGTACCATATTCCTCGAATAATCATTCTCTCTCCTTAATAATTTCTTTACACGAGTTGCCCTTCATACCATCTTAATTAACATACATACTCCAACTTCGTATAAAAAGCCTGCTTCATTGCTTCATTGTGAATAACTTAATCTGGTTGAGTTTGGAACATCAAAATAACAAGAATAACTTACTGTCTATTAATTGTGTAGCTTAAGTGACTTATCCACAAAGAAAAAGTGTTGTTAAGTGTCCCATCTATCACGTGCATTATTTTCAATTAAAGAAATGAATCTAATCTCTTCATTGTCATCTTGATCACAAATTAGCTCGAGTTTCCTTAAAAAGGAGGAAGTGAGGCAAGTGCCGCATGAGCAGCTTGTGAACCCCAGGCAAATGGCACAAGAGGACTTAAAATACGAATTCCAGGAAACAAAAGGTGAAGATACTCCCATTGTCACAGACTCGCAATGCAATCAACACTTATCATATGCCATATTCGTTCAGAAATTCTGCATATTATATCCATCGTTCTATGTGTGTTGAGAATCTTTAGAATAGCACTTCCTGAAAAAGATAATTGATAGGCGCGTAAATGTTCACATTAGCGCCTCTTAATTTATCTTTATTAAGTCTCATTTATTTTATTACTTGGTGTTTTAATGCTTTATTTTTGTATTGTAGGAATTTTGGAGAATAGATTGAAATACATTCCAGATCCTGGCTAGAGCTTCAAGAATTGGGCTTTAAAATGTTTCAACTGTGCACGTGATCGTGAAGGTGTAATTGGCAGCAGAAGAATAAAAGTTATACAAGTTATTTTGGTGGACCTAAAGAGCTACCATTTATTTACATCCTATTTTGACTTAGTCTTGGACTAAGAAAAGAAAAAAAAAAAAGAATTAGGAAGCCCAAAGCCAATTCTCTCGGCAGTGGTACGGTCCACCATATTTGGACTTTTGCCAAAGCCCTTGGAGCCCACTCAGAAGGGAATTAAAAAAATAGGTCGGCACTTCTGAGCATGACTTATAAAAAGGACGAAGGACGGGGCTGCACAGGGAGGAATTTTTTAGGTATTTTTTTTCAGTAGCTTTCTTTGAGGGACAAAAAAAAGAACAGAAGCTGCGGTGGTACCTTCTTGGGTAACACGCAGAAATCGACAGAAAACAAAGAAAGAGACTGCGATCTTTCTTCCGAATATTGTTAAGTTTTTCTTGTGCGTTTTTCTTCCTTTCTGTTATTTTAAGTTTGCTTAAATATTCGCACTCTGGTAATTCGTTTTAATTTTTGTTCTTTATAAAAGTTATTTGCTGGTTCTAATTAGTTGACATTTTTCTGTTTATTTTTCATCTCGCGCAATAGAAGCATGTTTCAAGTTAGGGTTTCTTTTATTTTATGCATGATGATTAGTGAGTAGTCGTTAAGGTAGGGTCGCGGGGTGATTCGCACACCGTGACCAGTTCGGACACTGCTCTTAATTTCAAATAATAAAGAAAACGATTTTAGATTGAAAAATACTTCCCGCGGACGAACCCGGGCATTGTCGGAGCCCATGTGAACGGGAGAATGGGGGTCCAAAACTCATTCTCCGCTGCTCATGGGTAAACGGCGACCCTAAGGTTTCGCATCTTGCGGGGTATCTTTTCCAATCTAAAATTGAATATTTTTAAGGACATCGAATAGAGCAGGTAAATTCGGACTGGTTACGAGTGCTATGAACCCAACGACCGTACCTTCTTTTTAGTTATTTGAAAAGAATAGTTATTTCCTAGATTTTAGTTAATCTTCCATCAATCGACAAAGGGTGGCTACCTAAGAGCCCGATTTAATTATAACAACCCGAGTTTTCACAGCACACACTTCACCGTCCTTAGTGGATTCGACTCCGGTCTTACCGGGTATTGTGCTACATCGGTTTCAGCCCTGCGCTTGGGGCAACCCATAATTTTAGGACTAGGAATCGGTCAAGCAATAATAGGAGACTATAACACTTGCTTGGGCGAATAGGTCCTACTCCTTTGTGAAGATGTCGCTTTGGGAAGTGCTGGGCCTGGAAGTGTGGAAGCTGCAATTGCATTAATGTAGGAACTAATCATCAAAATCAAATTCTACGGAACCGAGGAAAATAAAAAATAAAAAAAGCAGCAGTAGCCAAGGGCCGAGCTGTAAGTTTTACATTATGCCATTATGTCTGTTCCAAGATATGTTGCATGATGAAGTCAGTAATAAGAACTATCAGGCGAAGGGGCTTTAAAATTGTCATTCAGATCGTATATACTAATTCCGTATGTCTTGTCATATGTTGCATCCGAAGGCAAACTCGGCAAAAGGCAGCCAGAATCTAACAAAACATAAATGCAAACTGAATTGAATACAACAGATTGTATTGATTTCTTTGTATGCACAGGAAAAGAGAATCTGGACAATTATGCAGGAAACAATGATTTTTTATTTTAACCAACACAAAATCATAATTAAAAAATCAAATCCACAAACCTCAAGTACAGTTTGCGATAAAATTTGTGAAGTGACATGCATATATGCAGGATAAGTAGCAAATATTTCCAAAAATCCACCACAGGCATCTTTTAAGTAGACCACAACCATGGGATACTCCTTACAACTTCCTAGGGATATAAGAGACCATATGAATAATGAACTTCGAATACAAGACTAAAAAGAAAATTACAAAGAAACACAAATGAAAGGCAAATTTCCACATGGGTTCCAAACTGCTAACAGAAAATCTACGTATATAAAAGTCATTTCAGCAACTAAATATTATCTAGCAATGCAACTGGTGCCCCATCAATAGATTTCAGCAGAACAGAGAATGAACTGCAAAGAGACACCAAACCATATCAATTCTCTTGGTGAAAGGAAAACATGAGAAGATTTACGACATCAAAAGGGCGTCTAGAAAAAGACCTTGTAGAAATCCTTGAGGTTTATTTGACAAAGATCATAAATGTTGTGGCAGACATTAGCTTTCTGCAACGTTATACCAAGCAATGCAATACAATTCTAGGCTTGCAAGTTGGTAATCAAGCTCTGCTCTTGCAAGTGAGACACATAGCTCATCACATTGCAACAAGCTGCGTGCCCAGTGACTTATCACATTTCCACTTATTTTGGCAACATTTCTTGTGTCTGGAAGATCCAGTGGTCAGGCTGGAACGTGCAGTAAACGATATCAAATTAAAACAAGGTCAATAAGTTAGCAGTTGGCGTAGGAATTACGGATACAATGAATGGATATCCCTAGAAAAGAAGCAGCTATTCAAAGATTCTTTATTTTGGAGACTAATCTGGTGGTGCCTAGAGACACTAGCACAAGATATTTGTCCCAGCCATCCAGTCCATAATAACTTGGTTTAAACTAGTTATATCATAACAAATCTTCCCCGGCTATATAAAACAGAACTCTGAGGCTGCGTTTGGATCATGGATGCCTAGATGGATTTGATAAAGAAAAAGCAAAGAAAACGAAACACACTTTAGTTTTGTGGAGGTAAATCCCTTACATTTTCTCTTTCCTCAGAAAAACCATCCAAAAATCCAAGATCAACATACAGCCTACGCGAAAATTGAATTTACTTTTTTCCTTTTTATCTACGTATACCCACTTCTGTTTGTATTGCAATTTGAAAGTCCTCTGACCTCAGTATTCATAGAAGAAGGATTAAGCTTGCTATCCAGCCACTGAAGGACAATAGTCTTACAATCATCAATTACAAATAACGGCTAAGGGAAGACATGAGCCCCAGTGAACTTGAATTACAATAATCCTTCATGGAAATCTTTCTAGCGGCATCTGATTCAGAATTTTGGCAAATGTGGTTGCAACACTCATTAACAGCATCACTATTTCCACAAGAAGCTAGAAGTCTAGAAGAATCCACCAAGTTGTCAATCTCATCAGCATGAGAGACGGGACAAGAGGCTTCAGAGAGGTTTGACTGAGAAATTGAGTAGATATTATGAAGTTTCTCAGCAGAACCTTTGCCTGAAGAATCTGCTCAATGTCTGAGAGAAAGTACTCTGCCCGAGTCCGACTCAAGGCAAGCTCCCCAGAATATTTGCAGGACACCCTATAAGAATTACAAGAGTGATGTCAAATTGAGCGCAACATACCACATTGGCAGGTAGGGAACTAATGAAGCCCAGCAATCAACTGCAGTTGTGCTCAAAACTCTTTCAGCAGCTGAAAATTTTAAGTTACAGAATCCTGAAAATAAAAACATCAAGTTACAACATGTTCATCATCTAATAAGGTAGTAGCATTTACCAAGGGAATGGTTCTTATTTTTATTCCCAGAAAAGCATACTGTTTATGAATAGTATTTAGGAAGAATTTGATCATTCTACGCAAGTTATCTAATAACTCCATCCATAACTCTTCGTTGGTGAACTACCCAATAGAGAACACAATGGAGCAATTTAGATTGCATAGGATGTGCAAACATGCACTTAAAGGAATTAAGGGTGGTTGTGATTTGAGAGAAAAAATTGAGGTTCCAGGTTATGCAAAATCTTGAAATTCAAGATTCCTGCAATTGCAATTTCGATCATGAATGGGCAGTTCCCTAGATTCCAGTTTGTTACATCTAACTAAGAATCGATATTCTGGCAAAGAATTCCTCCTGAATCCTGACCTAATCTATGAAGCAGTTGACTCGATGATACATGCAAGGCATGTATGGTATATACCAGACAATTTTGGCACGTTATTCATGAATGGCACCAATGGGTAAGGAGCTAAGAGAGGAAGCAAGGGTAGAGGGTCCATATTTGGAGAGATATCGGGAGCTAAGGTTTCATGTTGTACTTCCAGTAAATGCGAACCTTCTGTGCGCCCCATCATGAGCTGCACTGTGACTTGTGTAAACCTGCAACAGGGGTACAAGTTCAAGAACGTTTGTGTTATTAGTTTCATCAAAAATTGGTAGCGCGTCTCATATTCATCAAAAATTGGTAGTGCATCTCATATTCAGCTTCATACATTTGTGCTTTTATATTGCTACGATACTTTGTTATAAAACATGACAGCATTTGCCCAGTTGACCTTTGTCATTAGATGTCACTATTCCATATTCTAGTCTTGTGTCCATTGTTTTCTGAACTCTATGCATTTTATTACTTACTAGTGAGATGCCGACGTGCTACGCGCGTCGGTACAACAATAACAATATGAGGAATGCGTTGCCTATAGCAACTGTGAAACAACACACGAAACTTAAAGCATCATGCAGAAATTATATCATAGATTAATAGGAACAATGTAGTGATGCACTATTTTGTGAGAGCATGTCAAATCGAACAATATGTTGAGTGTGGTTGATATTTTTTCCAATATAGCAACGAATTATAGTATAGAGATGGCGCGTAGGGATTTTTGCGGAGTTTAAATCACAACCACCATAGTAGGCCTTATAAGGCAGAGCGAGTCATTTACAAAACATCGTGTCTTCAAATATCTTTGTAGATGTTCAAAGTCTATAACTCTCTTGAAAACGGAGGAAATTTGTACATTGCAAACCATCGGATCACCAGATATTTTGGGGAGTCATATCCTAATCCATTTACAGCTAAGTAATGCCAAAGCTTACAGCTTTTAGAAGTTTTTCCCTTTTGTTCGTTTCTCGTGATGTTTAAAAACCCCCTAATGTTGATTACCAGTGACCTCCCATCAAGTCCGTGTTAAATATAGCCTTTGTTTTGCTATATATAGTGAGATGCCAACGCGCGTCGTATTAGTCATTATTGATCAATATATTGATTGATAAATAATATTCATATTAGTAGTCATTATCCAGTGAAGAATCCAATCGTGCGGACCTCGCTTTTCCGATCAAATTTCAATGATCCGAGCTGCTTAAAGTAATCAAAACGTGATTTTAAAGGTAGCCACGAGAATTAACAAAAAAAAATGACCAGGAAGGGTTTGATTAGAGCAATTTTCATTGAACGATTCAATAAAAAACCGCTTAAATTAAGCCCTTCCCGGTCATTTTTTTTACTGATTTATCGCGGAACCCTTAAAATCACGTTCTGCACACTTTGAGCAGCTTGAATCATCGAAATTTGCTCGGGAAATGGGAGGTCCGCACGATAGAACCATTAGGGATTCTTCACTGGATAATTTGTGTTCATATTAGATAGCCAAATCGACATAAGAATGATGGATAATAATAGAAACACTTATGTTTTATCTACTTATAGTTATGTACTGTTGTGGTTGGATTTGCGTGGCAAAATTATTCAAATGTAAAGTGAAATTTGGGACAATTACGATAGTTCTACTACAATATTAAATAATTACCAATGTAGAAAATGGAATACAATGATGGTAATTACGATTATGCATCGGTGACGATTTCACTCTAAATTATCTAGTTCCCCTAATGCAAGGCTTTCCTCCAACCCATCTTGATGTATTAGGCCTTTACCCACATTGACGAAACTGCACCGAAGATGTTGTCAAAGGTTGGTATTCACCAACAGGAACTCAACAGAGAAGGTAAGAGAGAGTAACTATAATCTTTCACCTGACAAATAATTGCAAATTATACAAGGGCGCCGATACTTATCCACAAGAAGAAAAAAGACAACAATACTACACGAAGAAAGTCGTCCGTTAAAGAAAAATGAAGGAATGTGACACATATATCACAAAAATGAAGGCCAAAGAATTTCGACTTATTCCTTTGTCACCTTGATCAACACAAGAAAAGAGTTAAATTAAAAGACACTTGTAAATCTAGGTGGTGGAAGCATCACTATCTGTATATGCTTCCACCATCAGGCGTTTTCCTGTTACGACTGAAATTGGAGATTGTAAAATGTCATTTACTTAATGTTACAAATTGTAAAATGCAATTTTGAGTGTACATGAGTTTCGCATTTTGAACATCCTAGAGGATTTATACTTGAGAACTACTTTTAATGAAAAACTCTGCAAACTATATGCTCCTATAATTCTACAAACATGTCAATTCATAGGAACAAAATTGTATTATTTTTCTTTTTCATACTTCCTCATTGTTTTATAGACTTTCTTTCCTTTTGAGCTATGAGAGTGGTTCTTATCATCAATGTTAATTCCATCCACCCCACGTCCTTTCATTATTGGCTCGTTAGGGCTTTCTCTTGCAATGCCTTAAAAGGTGTTTGGCAGATGTTCCCACTGGTGGTTTTTTTTTTTCCCCTGCTGGTACTTATGTCTCGCAGCTTAATTAGGGCTCTTTTCTTCTTTTTCCTCGGTTTTCTTCCTTTTTTGTCAAATCTAGGTTCTAGGTGGAGTCGTTTATTGCATTTGCAGATGAAGTTGTCGTCATTGAAGGGTTTCCATTGATGAATTTTTTAGTCCCTCGCCACAATGGAAGCACGCCACAAAATTAAACAAATACAAAGAACACAGAATTCATGTGGTTCGGTTTTAATACCTACTCCACAAACAAAAAATAATTCCACTATATTGATTAAGTACAATGAAATAGGAAAAATATTAATTCCCAAACTCACGTTCACTAATATTTTGTTTATCTCTCCCTAACTCTCACAATATTTTTCTCTTTTGTTTTCATCAATTGCGTTTATCTCACACACCAAAAAAAAAAACCCTAATATCCCATTGATATTGATAGTCTTGGAGAAAATCTCATCCCAAATGGTAACCTTATTACTCAAACATCATTCCTTTTCTTATTCCAATATGATTTCCTGGGCCAAAATTCCTTAACTAATAGGTCATCTTGACCAAGACTATCTTGCCTTAAATAAAACTTTTCCAATTAGGAATTATTCAATTTCTTGGGCATCACTTCTATAGGTGGATCACAACAATCACCCCCTCAACCCATGTGGGCTAATTGAATTTGCACATCTAATTTGAGTGTCCTTTTTCACGTGGATTATTATTCTAAACCAATCTGAATCCCACACGGGTGAAGCAAAATAAATCAACCCTTCATCCATGTGGGCTAATTTTCACACCCCCTCACCTTAGTGCACCACAATCCCTCAACGGGGCGCCTTGCAAATCTCACTTCACAAATTGACATAGCCCCACTGCTCCTACCTCTTGTGCAAAATGGGGAGATCGCCAGAACTAACCAAGTTTAAAGCAAAAGAGACCTTATTTTTATTAGGCACGCCTTTGACCTCGTCAACAAATTTTATCTCTTTGCTTGGAGATTCCTTGTGAACACCAACTCAGTGCACCTCTATTCGGCCAAAATTTTGCATGACTTTCACACTTTTCACATGCTCGCTTACGAGCCCAAGCATGCCTCTTTGAAACTTGTTGCTACCTTGTTCATCCTTACTCATCATATGTGCATTATCACATCCCATACTACTTGCTCACTCTTTGACTTTTGCTACTCGTCCCCCATTGCATAACGATCAACCCCTCCATTATCACTAACTGCCACGATTACACCACCATTACTCAATTGCCGCTGCCACCGCCGCCACTACTATACTACCACCTCTTCCACCACTTCACCACCACCACTATTCCACTGCCACTTTACTACCATCACCATCAATACACCATCACCACCACCATTATTCCCACTATACCACCACCATTACTCCCATTAACACTTCACCACCACCACCATTACTCCACCACCCCCACCCCCACCCCCACCACTGCTGCCATGCCGCCGCCACCACCACAACTTTACCATTGCACAACCATCACTCAACCGTCATCAACACCGCTACACCACCATCACCACTTCAGTCCACCACAATAACTCCCACCATTGTACAACCATCGCTCTCCCACCATCACTCAATCACCACCAGCACTTTAAACACCACCACTTCACCACTATCATCATCACCATCAATCCACCACACCACTACTCCACTACAACTTTAGCACCATCACCATCAATCTACCACCACCGCCGCCGCCACCTTCACTCCCACATCTCTCTCCTTTTCACTCTCTCGCTCAATTTATTTTTTCCTTTTGTCTCTCTCTCTCTCTCTCAACCAAAATCACCCCACGGCTTCCCTCCCCTGTGACTGACCGGTCACCAACAATCGACACTTGTCCTCCCCACCTTCCCTTGTAATTCTTTGTGTATTTTCATTCTTATCCCCTCCTTCTTTTTGTCTTCAAGCCACGTATTTATAGATACAAACAAAATCCACATGCTTTGCCTAATTTGCGTGCTCATATACCTTATTTTGTCTTTTCCTTTTTTATATTACCTCAAATATGTACACAAACCCACCAAACTCATCATATCCATTCAAATCAATAAAATACTCGAACGGGGTATTACAATTTTCTTGGAGTTGTATCCCACATCGGCTGATAAATGGAAGTTGGTGTGGTTTATAATAGAATGCAAGCAGTATAAACTGAGATTAACCTTTTGAGCTATGTGGTTTGGCTTAAGGTAAAACAAATGACATCCATGACTAACATACAACAAATGATGATTGTTCCTTTTACACCCCAAAATCCACGAAAACAAATCAATCATCAATCGAGGTTCTACTGGATAAATATTAATTGAGGTTCTACTGGATAAATATTAATGCTCCACTTCGAATTCTGTATTTGTTTATTTACCTGTTCATAATAGTGGATATATTCCTCCAAATGGACCGAAAATATTAAACTCATTACAAATTACTCCTAAAGGTTAGCTCTGCCATCTAATTAAACCTATTCTAAAGAACCAAACATTTGCCAATAAATTAGAAATCAATAATTTTTTACTCTTGAAATTTCACAAATGGACCAAATCACTCTCAATTCATCTTTTTCAAATGCTGAAATCACTCTCAATCTGCCATTAAATCTCTCTCTGTCTCAAATCTCTCTCTTCCCCCTCCTTCCCTCCCTCCATCTCTCTCTCTCTCACTCTCTCTCAAAACCTCTTCTAATCCTATTCATCCAATTCAAGCAATGGTGGACTTTTTGCAAGGTTTACCGTCTGAGTTTGATTTTTTCTGAAATTATCTCTGTTTAATGGCCTCACTGTTTAGTCTTTTGCTAATTTCTGTATATATCTATTTGTTGAAACGCATTTTTACAAGAAACAAAAATGGGTCTTTATTGGTTATGTTCTGTTTTGGAGTGAGTAAATTTTAATAATAATTGTCACTCATTTTTACAGAAACGTGTTTCGATTGGATATTGATTAGAATCCGGTGAACATGATTTTTGGTATGGTCGAAGTACTTGTCTAGCTCTGTCACATGAACAATTCTGATCATTGATCGAGACTCGAAAAAGGCCCTAAAAATGCAGACTTGCACGCTGTGTAGTTTTCTCCCAAACTGCAATAAAGGCGTCTCCCCAAAAAAACACCCCATTTCCCATTTCCAGCGCTCTCATCTGCAACCCGTCTCTCTCTTTCTCTCTCTGAATCCAACACCCTCTCTCTCTCTCTACCACCGGAGCCACAACCACCCAACGTCGCCACACCATCGACGTACCTTTCTATCACCCATTGACACCCACCCCACCCCAAACGACGCCCATGACTGCATTCAATAGATCTGTGGATAAAAATAAAATCAACAACTCTTTAACGTTATTTATTAGGCTACTTCAGGATCAAAAACTTAATTACAGTATATAGTACTTGGCTACTTCTAAACACACCAAGGCTGGGCACTAAGATTCGACTCCTAGCAGCTACATACTCTGAATTTAATTGTTAAACGGTGTATGGGGTTACTGCATGCTGTAAAACCAAGGGATACTCTCCCAAAGGTTTATCCTCGGGAGAGTATCTCTTGGGGATAAGTCTACTTCTAAATACACCGTTAAATTTATCCATGTTTATACCGAAATATAAGTACTAAACATGTTTAAAAAGAGTTGATTACGACGTAGTTTGGCTTAAAAAGTCAACTGGATTAATTTTTTTCTTTGTTCAAATAGTTTTCCCTTACAAGGTCACCTACTTTGGCTTAAAATTTTTGTGAATTATTGATTCGTCTCAAAAAGAGAAATAAAAAATAATAATAATAATGATCAAATTTTGAAATTTTGTAATTAAAGACAAAAATTATTTTAAAATTGTCCGTTTAGCTTATGTTCGTCTTTATTCATGAGATTTTAAATTTGGTTTCGCTTAATTTATTTTTTCCTTTCGTCTCTTTCTCTCTCTTAACCAAAACCACCCCACGGCTTCCCTCCCCCATGACTGAACATCTTCTGCTTGCTTCTATTAAATATACAATGACCAGTCACCAACAATTGACACTTGTCCTCCCCACCTTCCCTTGTATTTCTTTGTGTATTTTCATTATTATTCCATCTTTTTTTTGTTTTCTTTTTGTCTTTATGCCACACATTCATAGATACAAACAAAATCCACCTGCTTTGCCTAATTTACCTGCACATATACCTTATTGTCTTTTATATATATATATATAACCTCAAACATGTACACAAACCCATCAAACGCGTCATATCCACTCAAATCAGTAAAATACTCGAACGGGTATCAAAATCTTCTTGAAGAAAAAAATAAAGCCAATTCGTTTTTTCTTTTGGAAATTGTTACGAAATGACCAGTGGGCTATCGAAATTTGAACAACAAGGCTTGAATGAGGCCTTAATAGCCCAATATCGGTATATTCTAGGTGTCCAAGACAACTACATATGAGCCTTGAGCCTGAGACCCCATGGGCCATGTTGATAATCCGACGTGGATGGGGAATATACAATTTTTTTTTATCAAATGGGGAATATACTTTGGTGCTCAAATAGCTTTTTGATAAGCCAAGTCCCTTAAACAAGATCAAACTCAGAATCGCTTGAACTCTTTTTAAATATTTTGTTTATAATGTTTAACTCTTGAGATTTCTATTGTCAAGATGAATCAATAATATTTTTTTAAAACAACGATACAAAACTAACAAATATAGGGAAAAAAAATAAGGACAAAAAATTAATAAATGAAATTTACCCCAAAACGGAAGTTGTGAATTGTTTGATTTTATTTTTTACTTATTGATTTCTCTCTATTTGAATAGTTAGTGCGGAAGGCATGGTGTGGCCTAAAACTAACAATTGATTTGGATGTGGTTAGATGAAGTTGATCTTCACTACAGATTGGAAAATACTGTTTTTTTTAAATTTAAGTCTGAAACTTATTTTGTTTTTTTTACTTTTTGTAATTATTTATTTATTTTTTCGTCGTAATTTTTGGGATTAATTGTTCGTCTTGAAGAAATAAATCAAAAAAGAATAAAAATATAGACTTATATTTAAAAAATTCAAATAATACGACACTTTAGACAAATAAGACGGTTGATTTATTTGATACTTTTTATGTCTTTAGCGGACCTTTTGACTTGTGGTAATAATTTTGTATTCTTTAGACTGGTCTCATCTAAATGACTGATTAATTCAAAAACTAACCGCAAATCTACTCAAAATTTGGAAAAGGCAAATAAAACACATAAAACGAAGAAATAAGTTAAGTTTATGATTATCAAACGAATTTAATTGATCATCATTCAATCAATTTAAAGACTTTGATTGGGTTATCGATCAACTCTTTACTCCGATTTTACTTCTCAATCCCAACGAGGGAAGAAATTTTTTGGTTTAATTTCTTTTTTTTCTTTCATTTGGCACATTAATTTTCTCTTTTCTTCTTTTTTTAGCTCCAAAAAATAAACCCGAAGTCAAATCGGGAACATCTCTCTCTAACTTTACTCTCTCTCACACGTTCACCTCTGCAACCCCATCTCTAACTTTACTCTCTCTCTAACTTTACTCTCTCACACGTTCACCTCTGCAAACCCATCTCTCTCTCTGTCGCTCCTTCAAACTCCAGAGAACACCCAACCTCTCTCTCTCTCTCTCTCTCTCTCTCTCTCTCTCTCTCTCTCTCTCTCTCTCTCTCTCTCTCTCTCTCTCTCCACCACCGGAGCCACCAACACAAATGCCGGACCACCACCTACCAAGGTCTCTTCCTTCCGCACCATTATTTATACACTGTGATTTGCACGACCAAAGACTACAGATATCTCTCTCGATCTCACCTTATCTCTCACCGTCTCTTGGATTGCTACAGATAGTGGACTCGGACTGTATTCTCTCCTACCAAGAAATCGATAGATCTGTTGAGAGTCGTGTTGAGCCTTCGATCGGAGTGGTCGTACGTGACTCCGGTCCAGCAAGAGGATGGACCGAACCCGGCTGTGCTAATCGCAAGCAAGGAGAAGTTCTCTGAGACGATAGACTACTTGCGAGCTGTTTCGAGGAGACGATGGTTGTTGGTACGTCTCTCTCTGTTTTGTTTCCTCCACGTCTTCTTCACCTTCTCCGGCTTGGTTCTATATATATATATATTGAGAGAGGGAGAGATGATTAAAACGCTATCAAGATTTTTCAGAAGAAATCAGATTTGATTCTGATTCGTTTGGGGAGAGGAAGAGAGAGTAGGTGCATGACTTTACCAAATCACCCCCACACCAAAACCCAAACGGTAAAACAAAGTATGAAAAAAGGACATGGAAGGAAAACATGGAAAGTCTGAAAACCCATTAAAGTAAAAAAAAAATAACCTCAATCTAGACACCCCAATCTGCGGGAGCCACCACTGATTCCCTGCAGAACGACCAAAATACCCTGAACAAAACGATCCAACCTCACAGACACACCAGGGCATTCTTGATAATTCGCTGGCTTCGTCGCTTACACGTACGGACGAATTCAATCCTCCTTTAGGAAGCCAAGGAGGGATTGGCCCCATTTTCCTGATCGGACTAGGAGGATTATATTATCCCATAGGATGAGTAATCCAATTGCACCAATAGTGAAGGGCTTACCAATAACCACATCCGCGCAGGGATTGTATGTCCCCCATATTATGGGTTTGCTTGTTCAACAGTTATATGGTCCCTCCACCAATTATTGCATTAAGACGGAGGAATGAGATCCCAACGGATTTTTAATCAAATTATTTGCCTAATCTACCCGGTCAAACATGTCCATATAGGATCAAAAAGACATTAGGATTCCATGCCCAAGTGTTCAAACCTAATGAACCTTCCTTGCCACGCTAAAAGAGTACTTCTCTTAAAAAAATTAACGGCAAAGTTGCATCATGGTAACTCCAATAATCCCATAGACGAACTCCATCATACATGTAGTAAATTGCTATATAAAGTAGGGGTGTCAAATGGGCGGGGTTTGGGTCAAAATGGGCAAATTATAAGTGGGTTGGGTCTTTAATGGGTCATTGACCCATTTAGACCCATTAATTATGAGTTCAATTACCCATACCCAACCCGACCCATTTATTTAAAAGCAAACCCGACCTGCCCATTAACCCAATTACTCAGCACCACCACAACGCCGCCACCACAACGTCACCCTCACCGTCGCCGCCGCCACCACCGCCGCCACCGCCGCTGCCGCCGCCACCACTGCTGCCACCACCGCGCTGCCACTGCCGCCGCCACCACCACCACAACCGCGGCGTGGTGGTGGCGGCGGCGGTGGTGGCGGCAATGGTGGCAGCGGCGGTGGTGGTGGTGGTGGCGGTGGTGGTGGTGAGGGTGGTGTGGCGGTGGCGGCGGCGGAGGCGGAGGCGGCAGTGGTGGTGGTGGCGGCGGCGACGGCAATGGTGGCGGCGGCGGCGGCGGCGGCGGTGGTGGTGGTGGTGGTGGCGGCGCGGTGGTGGCGGTGGTGGTGGTGGCGGCGGCGGTGAGGGTGACGTGGTGGTGGTGGTGGCGGCGGCAGCGGCATTATGGTGGTGGTGGCGGCGGCGGCAGCGGCGGCGGTGGTGGTGGCGGTGGCAGTGGGTGTGGCGCGGTGGTGGTGGTGATGGCAGTGGGTGTGGCGCGGTGGTTATGGTGGTGGTGGCGGCGGCGACATTATGGTGGTGACGACGGTGGTGGTGGCACGGTGGTGGTGGTAACGGCGGCGGCGGTGGCAGCAGCGGTGGTGGCGGCGTGGTGGTGGGGCTGGTAAGGGTGGCGTCGTGGTGCTGGTGGTGGTGGTGGTTGTGGTGGTGGCGGCGTTGTGATGGTAGTGGCGGCGGTTGTGGTGGTGGTGTGGTGTGATGGCGGTGGTGGTGGCGACGGCGGCGGTGGCCGTGGTGGTGGCGGCAGCGGTGGTGGCGTGGTAGGTGGTGGGCTGCATTCAGTGGAAATCTGGTAAATGGATAAAAAAAATTCATGGGTTACAGTCATGCTCATTGGGTCATTTTAGTTGACCCAATTGATGCCCAATTAAAACCCAGCTAATAATGGGTTAGTTGGGTTTGGACCCATTCTTACCCAACTAATAAATGGGTTGGGTTGGATCTATTTTTTAGTTGATGGGTCTGGGTTTGTTAATGGGTCTGGGTTCAATTTGCCACCCCTAATATAAAGTAACACCTAAGTACTAACTAGTAGTTTTGGAATCAAATTTCCATCGCTCACTAACATAATACCAACTCATAAGTTTGAACTACAAAATCCAACAAAAGTTGTTCAAGCCTGGGCACGCATTTATTGCAACAATTTTAAGACATTCTAGGAATTCGCAGTCCATAAAAAAGCAAGATCAAGATTCCACAGCTAGTATAGAAGGAGTACAAGAAGAAAGAAACAGTGGGCAGATAGGAGCTTAGTCACATGCATAATCCTTCAGTAAAGCTCTCGGCTCCTGCTCTCAATCCCTCTGTGCTCGTGCTCTCGCAATTTTTAGTACGTTGATATGTTTATTAAAAAATCTTTTTTGTGTAATTCTGCCTTCTCGGTTCTAGCATTGCGGAACCCCTAGATTCTACATTTTACGGTCACTACTTTTCATACATTTTGCTACGATTAAGCACAGCATCACATTAAATACAGTACGTCCCGCAATTCGCAAAATGAATACCAATTTCCATTCTTTTAACATCGAACCGAAAGCAAAGGGCAACTAAAACAACAGGCAAACAGTACACAATTTTCTCTATAAACAGAGAAGCATGAGAATATATAATCTTAATCACACAATCTTTAACCCAACACCTTGTCAGTTTCAACAATAGAACTAGAGAAAACTAAAAGGGAAGCAATAATGCAACAAAAAGAAGAATCAAACCAAGAGACACTTCTCTCATTCCTGCTCTTTGTTATTGGTCACTTCAGCAAAATAATTCACTAAGGCACCGTTCTGCTAACTCAAATAAGTAATTATATTTTGAAGTATTTATTTTTTGAATCAAATGCGATGTATTATGGGAGAATAACTGTCTCATAAAGCGGAAAATAAGTATTAAAAAAATAAAAAACCATACGGGACAGGGCCTAAAATAGTAAGAGAAAAGAACAATGTGGGTTCAAATGACATTTCTTGACTAAGAATGCATGTGGGTTTTTAAATATCTGTTTACACCCATTTTTGGCCAAAATTAGAAAAAAGAATAAAAGAATGGCCTTGGAGGTAATTTCAGGCATTGAGAAGCATTATAAATCGGTCACCTGCAGAATTGGGCTAGTTTGAATGCAAAAGGGCCAATGGAGTTTGCAAAGACTTGGGACAAACTGATGCCCAAAATATCACTTTCACAAATTCAGCCCCAGGGCTGGCCAAAGTTTTGGGTCGAACCACTAGGTCTAAGCATTTTATCCAGGCCTAGGCTAGTTCTTAGAAAAAATAAGACCTTCTAGTAGGTCCAAATCAGTTAAATCCTGGATTTTTCTTCCGGTTTGGGCTCGTAAGGATTACAAAGGATGGAGGCCTATGATTCACCTCAAGCTCAGGCCCAAGTGACGCATGGGCCTGCTTCTTAAACGTCGCATATGGCCTTCATTTGGCAGGAAAAGGCCTTAAGCTGCTCACAAGCAGCTCGAAGGCCTAGAATGTTCTTGCTTAGCAGATCTAGATAAGTTGCTTGCAAGCAACTCAAGGCCTGAGTCTCTACTATCCTTTCAGCATGAAGCAAGGCTTGGGACATATGGTAGCTATGCATGGAGACATCTCAAGCAGCTCAGGCCTGCACAAGCAGCTGCAAGCAGTTCAAATGCCTAGAAGGTTCTCCCTAATAGACAAGCTGCTTGCTGTACGAAAGCTCAAAGAAAGCAAGTGGTAAGGCACAAGTCCCATGAAATCTCTCTATTCCATATATAAATGTACAGTCATTTTCAAATGAGGCTCCATTTTTTCCATTTTCAGTTCGAATTTCAATGATATGAGCCGCTCAATGTGTTCAGAACGTGATTTTAAGAGTACCCGCGAGGAATCAACAAAAAAAAAATTGACCAGAAAGGGCTTCATCCTAGCAGTTTTTATTTGAACCGTTCGATAAAAAATAAACAAAAACTACTCGGATGAACCCTTTCCGGTCGATTTTTTTGGCTGATTTCTCGCGAGTACCCTTAAAATTACGTTCTGAACACATTGAGCGTCTTGGATCATCGAAATTCTATCGGAAAAGGGAGGTCCTCATTTTATTAAGTTAAGGTGGTCCTTAAAAAAAGGAGACTCTATAAATGTATATGTATATATATGCATATATATATATCGGGACGGTTCAATGGACAACTATTTAGACACCTAAAAAAAATCCCAAATCTCAATCACATAGTTCCTGATCAAATTTGTATGATCCGAACCGTTCAATGTGTGCAGAATATGATTTTAAGGGTACCCGCAAGAAATTAGCAAAAAAAAATGACCAAAAAGTGCTTGTTTTAAGCAGTTTTAAATTGAACCGTTTATTAAATCTAAGCTAAAAACTGCTCAAATCAACCTCTTTTCGGTCATTTTTTTTGCTGATTTCTTGCAGGTACCCTTAAAATCACGTTCTGATCACATTGAGCGGCTCGGATCATCAAAATTTGATCGGAAACTATGAGGTGTTCTTTTAGGTGTCTAAATAGTTGTCCATTGAACCGCCCCGTATATGCGTGTATATATATATATATATATATATTGTCTTCTAAAGAAAAGTATTATGATAAATCCAAGCCAAAGAATCAAAATCCTAAAAAGAATAAAATTAATAAACCTAATAAACCCAATGCCGAAAACATCACTTGTTTTAACTGCGGGAAAAAGGGCCATTACAAATCCCAATGCAAGATTAAACAAAAACTTAATCAATTATTTATATCTGATGATGATAAACAAAAAATACTAGAAATATTCAAAATGGAAAATTTAAATGATTCTGAAAAAGACGATGAATCATCTAATTATCACTCTCTTAGTGATAATTCTAGTAGTGATCCAATTGATCAAATTAAATTAGGATGTCAAAATAATTGCTGTAAAACAATACAAGTTCTCACTAAAGAATTATCTGAAGAAGAATTGTTGATTGATCTTATTAGTAAAATAGATAATATTGAATTAAAACAACAATATATTAAAAAATTGAAACAAGTTCTTGTTAAACAAACACCCCAGAATAATAAGCCAATAATAAATATTTATTCAACCTTAGAAAGATTTAATAAATCTACTAAAGAAATTACTTTGCAAGATTTACAAATAGAAATTGATATAATAAAAAAAGAAGTCATGCTAATTAAAACACAAATTCCAAAATGGACACGAAAAACTAAAACTGTTAAAATAAATAATCAATTTTCTAGCACATCTTCTAGTGACTCTTCTGATAACCCGGAAAACACTCCGGTATCTCCATTTTCTAGTCACTTTGACCAAGATATTACTAATCTAGATAACTTCAGAACAAATCTATTGAACCAGATTCATAGCCAGAAATGGCATGCTAATGTCGAGAAGTGCTACAATACACACCCCTTATTTGGGTGTGTATCATATGCACCCTCATTAATTACCATTGGATGTTTGAGAAATGATCTAGACCCTTTAAAATGTTACGATAGGTTACTAACAAATAACTTGTTACCAGTGCAACAGGTAAACCCTATGAATTAACCAAAATGGAAAGAAAATCCTCTCAAGCCTCTCACTCCCTTCTCAACCAGCGTATATCTTTCTTTTCCTTCAAAAAATTAGGCTCAATTTTATTTTTGATAATTAATTTATGTTAAAAATAATAATTTTATTTTTTAAAAACTTTGAAGCTAAAATTATTTCAAGTGAAAATAATTTACTTCTTTAAAATACGTTGTTCTCGATAATTATTAAAGAAAAAAGATACTATCATTATTATAATGTAATAAAAAGTCAAGTTAAGGCTTTTTTTTTTTTTTTTTGCAGGATTTTTAAAGGCCAATGATTTTGGCACTCCCCATTTTGTTAGTGACACTCCCAAGCAAGGGCGGAGCCAGAAATTTTGGTTAGTGGGGTCAAAAAGTAGATTCATATGCACTTAAAATAAGTTGGGGCAATTTAGAGATTTTTTGCGGAGTCAAAATAGCTAAATTATACCTATTCCTGCGAAAATTTGGAGTCAAATTAGTAAAAATGGGATAAAAATTATACCTATCTCTAGAAAAATTTGACAACAAGGGGGGTCGGCTGCCCTCCCTTGTACCCATGTGCCTCCGCCCCTGCTCCCAAGGGGAGTGCCAAAATCAACACCCTTTTTAAAATGTTTCATAAATGTAGTCATTTTTTTTTTTTGGAATTTTTTGAAATATTATGATGTTTAACATTTTTCACAATACCTTCAATTGCATAGTGAACTTTCACATGCATATCAAAAAAAAAAAATATTTCACACAAATAGTCCAAAAAGAATAGCGAAGTCGATAATCCGTATTAATCAAGTAGGAAACACTAACAAAGTTAATGGGTGATCAAGAGAGTGAAGGTGACGAGATAAATTTATCAATAAATTTTAGAGTTATGTGTAAAAGAAAACAAAATTTAGGACGTGCTATTTATTTTTTGGTCAATAAACATACTACTAGAGTTTTGTAAATTAGTGCTCGCATCTGAATTACAAATAACTAATACTCATATTTGATAATGTAATCGATTACAAGTGTTATCGATACCAATCAATTACGCAATTGAAACCGCAGAGAAAAATATAACCTATCATGTAATCAATTATTTCTGTTATTTAGAACAATTAATTTTTAAATCTATTGCAATGTTGTTTTAAACTTATTTTGCAAGTGATTAGAGGATTTACTGAGGCCCATCAATTAGCAAATCGATTGAGTAATCGACTTCACATTGTTATCCAATTGTACTCAATTCAATTACAAAATCGATTATATTGTCTAATCGATTACATAATTGAACATAATAAAATTGATTACATATTCAATTATGCTGTCTAATTGAATATGTAATCAATTGCAAAATCAATTACTATATATTTGATTATAATGTCTAATCAATTTAAAAATCAATTATAAAGTCTAATCGATTATGGAATTGAATATTCACATAATAGATTACATATTTGATTAGCTATTGTTAAAAAAAAAATTTGATTAAGTAATCAATTGCACAATTGATTATAGAAAAGTTATGAAATAGGCTAAAATGTTACGATTCCATAGTGAAAATGTTACGAACTGAAAATGTTACGATTTTTTTTATAAAGTTATGAAACACACCAAAATGTTATGATTCTAAAAATGTTATGAATCTGTTGCTAAAAAGTTACGATTTATTCGTAAAAGTTACGATATGCACTAAAAAGTTATGATTTGTAAAAAAAATGTTATGAATCAAAAGTTACGAATTTTGGGTATAAAAGTTACGATAGACCTAAAATGTTATGAATGACCTGTTTAGCTGGTAATTTTTAATGAGGTGGCATAATATGGACCGCACAATAGGTGCATATGATATGCACCTTAAAGGGGTGTGTATTAAAGATTTCTCCAAATAGTAATTGATGACTTTGAATTGCATACCATTGCTCTAATAGATACTGGAGCCGATTTAAATTGTATTCAAGAAGAATTAATCCCTAATAAATATAGTCAAAAAACTACTTAAAAATTAAGTTCTGCTAATGGAAGCAAAATGATAATTAGTCATAAAATACAAACAGTTAACATTTACCAAAATGATGTTTGTTTTAAAACCTCATTTGTTTTGGTTAAAAATTTGACTAATAAAGTCATTCTTGGAATGCCTTTTATTTATTTACTTTACCCATTTACAGTTAATTATGATAAAATTACTTCTACATTTTCTGGCCAACAAATCAATTTTGAATTACTTTCTACACCTAATCAACATGATTTACAACAGTTACAAGATTACTCTATTAACCATTCTAATTTCTTTACAGATGGCTCAAAAGAGGATCAACTTCGGCACGATCTATCTGCCAACTGTTCCTGAGGGTTCTAGCCTCAGTTTTAAAAAATTAAATCATTTAAATAATATATATATATATATATAGGAATTTTCAAGTGAGGGATCCCTCATTTTTTTAAAATGAGGGACTTTCATGTACCGATCAAATTTTGAAAATCCGAGCCGCTCAATGTGTGCAAAACGTGATTTTGAAAATGACCAGGAAGGGCTTCATCCGAGCAATTTTTTTTGAACCGTTCAATGAAAACTGCTCGGATGAAGCCCTTCCCGGTCATTTTTTTTGCTGATTTCTCCCGAGGACCCTTAAAATCACGTTCTGATCACTTTGAGCGGCTCGGATCATCGAAATTCAATCGGAAATGGGAGTTCCTCATTTTTTTTAAAATGAGGGATCCCTCACCGAAACCTAACTCTATATATATATATATATGGAAATCCCTAAAAATAGCTAGTGGGCCCTCAAAAGGGACTTAAAAGCCAATATAATGGCTGAAAGGCCTGGAAAAACTTCGTCCTTTAACCTTGGTGGGCCCAAGATCTTCTATCCAGGTTTTCAAGCAGCTTACAAGTAGCTCAAAAGGCCTGGAGATTCTGCACAACCAAAATTCCTTTTGCTCTTTTACAAGTTTTTATGCAAGAAAGAGAGTTTTTTCGGGCCTTTAAGGCCTCAGTGATTTCTTGGAGTGAGGAGCAAGGCTTGGACAGGTGGCAATCACTCATTAGAGGAAGTAGAAGCAGCGCAAGCCTAAGTCTTTACCAGGAGGACACTTGGCAGCCATGCATGAAGGCCTATGGAAGCAGCTCAAGCAACTCAAGGCCTAGAACTTCTGCCTATAAATACCAGAGTTGAAGGCATTGGCAAAGGTCCACGATTAACAAGCCCACGGCTTATCCAAATTACATTTCAATTATCTTTACATTCCAACAAATTCCAACAAATGTCTTTTATCTTTCATCACACTAGCCATGCCTAGTTGATGTTCTATTTCATTGTAACCAGACTTTGTTAAACCCTTAATGAAGTCCCTTTAATTCTATCTTAGGCCTTGTTTTGCTTTTCTTTCCATTTTCTAACAATGGTTAGGAAATTTTTAAGTCCTTTTCATTAAGGCAAACCTTGAACCACCTCACGATTTTACCCTTAGGCCGTGCACTTTTGTTCTATTAGAAGTCAGATTGAGGCTTCCAAGCCTTGATACAAATTTGGACTGTAATCCAATCCTGACATGCCTGCGATTCCAAGCCAATTTGGTTTTACACTTTTTGTGAAGAATCAATATCTTTCGTGAAAAGCTGCATAGAGATAGAGCAAACCCACATCCATATATGTTCGCAAAGGTTGGAGGAAATCCAGTACCGTTTGCTTTCGAGTGAAGAGTGGTCATGTGCGGCGAACGTGTCGGAGTCCCAGGGTTTTTTTGATAGCGTTACTACAGTGGTGGGTTACTTGAGCATAAGATGGGGCTGTGTTTCCTCCATGAATGGCAGCGAGGGTCTTGAGTTTTGACCAGCTACTTGAGCAGAAGGAGTATTTTTTTGGTTGTAAAGCTGTATTAAAAGTTTTAACCCAGTGACACACTCCTAACCCAACCCCTTTCATTTGTAGGGAGGAATTTTTTCGGTGCGTATATCTCACGCAATGTTCTAAATGGCGGCTGCCTAGGCCGCTTAAGCGCTTAGAGGTGCCCGGCTACCACGCCAATACCCCTTGGCGTTTGATTTGGCACCCAGGGAGGTTTTTCAGTGTCTGGCGGCCGCCTAGGCGGCCTTGGCGGTCTTGGCAGTCTTGGCGGCGACGGCAGCGGCGTCTTTGGAGGCCTTTAGCGGCCTAAAATGTACAGTATTAAACTAAAATGGCTTATTATGTAATTTTTACAAAATCATATATATATATATTACATAATTACATTTACATCCCACACCCATTCTCACTCACTCCAGTCAATCGAAGAACAAGAACCGAAGAACAACCCCTAGCCCAGCAATGAATGAGGCATCGAGGTCCCATCGTCGTCAACGCTCTCTCTTGCTCTCTCTTTCGATTCTCTCTTCAGTCTCTCTATCTCTCGGCTCTCTCTCAGTCTCTCTCGTGACCTCGTCTGAGTCGTGTCCCTCTCTCTCTTGTATCTCTCTTTTGATCAGGGCTTTGCATGTTTAATCCTTCTAGAGTTTTTTGTTTTGGTCAAATTAGTAGCTTGATTAGTCTCTTGTGGGGTTCTTGGAGGATCATCAAAAGGGTAGAAGTTTGAACTTGCATTATAAATACATAGAATATAGTTTGATTGGATAATGATTTGTTAAAAAAAAAAAAATCCGCCGAATTGCTTGGCGCCGCCTAGGCAGCTTGGCGCTTGGAGGTGCGTCTCCGCCTGACTACCGCCAAGCGCCATTTAGAACATTGATCTCACGTGATATCCACACAGTACATCCGGGCCCTCCAATATACTTTTTGACGGTTCAGATTGAAATTTTCTCTCTCCACTCATCCCAACACTTTCTCTCTTCTTTTTCTCTCTCCAAATCTGAACTGTCCAAAAACGCAATGGACGGTTCGAATGCGCCAAACGGACACCACATGGTATCCACCCAAAACTGAAAATTTTTCCATTTGTAGGTGATCTGAACCTGCCCGAAGTGATTTTGAAGTACAAGTAAAAAATACGAAAAATTTCAAAATACCCCAAACTTTGGCCGTGATAATGCCAGGAACACTTTCTTTAGTGCCACGAGATGATGTGCTCTATTGACTGCTATACCCTCCAGCAAAGCAAACTTTCGTCATTACTCTCTCTCTCTCTCTCTCTCTCTCTCTCTCTCTCTCTCTCTCTCTCTCTCTCTCTATATATATATATATATATCATTTTTCTTTTCCTATCCGTGGAACAATCAATCATCTATCTCACTACTTCCTTGCCGACAAGCACCATCACCCTCCACAGATCCACCTTCTTTTCTTCTTTCTCATCCTCCTCCGTCACCATAATTCCCCTGCTTCCACCACCGCCCTATTCTGTTATCCTTTTTTATTGACTGAGAAAAATAGAATTATAATCCATGCCTCATTAAACCTCCTTCAATAATTCGATTACATCCCCATCCATGAACCATACATGCAAATAAATAATTACCAGAGAGCATCAACATATTTTCGTTGTGTAAAAACCAATTAATCCATTTCTCTCTATTGTCATATTTGATGTTGTGTTCTATTCCTTTTCACAATATTAAATAACATAAATCAATCTTAAAATATAAATTGAGTAATGGGTATGTCTGTGCTGCAGGATTTCATTGATTAACAACTGCTATTATGGTTGTCATTACCGAAGGAAGAGGGTGTCGATCTGGTATTAACCTGCACAGTCGAGATGGGTCTACATCCAAGAATGGTCCAAGGATAAGAGGACAAATCACAAATCATTGTCCTTTGCAATGGTATCGTCAGCAACCGAGAACGAATTGATGAGAGTAGAACGAGCAAATAAGAAAAGCAATCACAGAAGCAGAGAGAGAGAGAGAGAGAGAGAGAGAAGAAGAAGAAGAAGAAGAAGAAGAAAAAGAAATAGGGGTATTATTGTAAGACAACCTAACACTGTCGTGGCATTAAAGAAAGTTTTCGTGGCATTATCGCCACCCATCATTAACCAAACAATGGGTGACATGGCCAAAGGGCTTGTATCCCAATCGTATTTCCTGGTCCTTTCCTTGTGGGAGGCTAGGGTTTTAGCCCCGTCGTGGGCGTTTGTAGTTTAAGACTATGAACAACTTCTAAACCCTTTATGGACTAACTTACTAACTCTAATGTATACCACTTGGGAAAAAAAAAATTAATGGATGACATGAAACTCTTATTTTTCCTCTCCTTGAAAAATTACTCCAACCGTCCCACGAATATGGCAAGAACTCAAAATCACTTTGCACCAAATAATTGTTTGTCTTTATTAGGTCACATGTTCGAATTTCACGAAATTCAAATACTCCAAACATTGGGGCCACTGAAGGGTTTGCTCCGTCGTTAACTTCAAGACTCCAAAACTAGTCGAGGTGTGCGCAAGCTGCTCGAACATACAGTCATAAAAAAAAAAAATTCTCCTTTTCCCTTTCTCCCATGTACGAGGCAAGAATCCTCTAGAGCGCTCAAAAATCAAGAACCAAAAAACAGAGAGAAACCTTGCTTTTGTCATACACGAATCACATGGTCGTCATTGGACAATGGAGACCATCTCCTGATTATGAGTATAATACTAGTGTCACGCGACGTGCTTTGCACGAATCGCGTGCTCAGTACAATTTTTTGAAAATATATTGTAGTTTTGAGCATTTCAAGATGGCAATGTTTGTTATGGAAGAAGACAAGAATGAATACAAGTACAGCTTGATTAGTTTTTGGAGCGGTTTCCGAGAAACTGTTGTGAGAGTCCTGCCCCAATGATCTCGAAAATATGATGGATGAGTACGAGAAATTCGTAGAGAGGTCTTCAGATGGGTCATAAGGAGGTTCGTTGATTACAATATCAGAGCTTGATTCTCTGGGCTAAGCAATATGGCGAATGCAAGACAGGGGCAGCGAACTTGTAGGTGGGAATTGGACATGGGTGGAGCGGGGGAGAGAATCGCAAGGAAGGAGAGCAGGCAAGTGCACACAGCAGAATCTGACGTGAGTGGGAACGAGGTATCGAGGGCAGGCCATCGTAAGGATGTTACACATAGGTTGAACGGACTTCGAAGTATTACGTCATGCTTTAACCCCTCGAATGCTGATTGGGAGGCACAGCATTTATTGAATATTTTAACCAAGCCAGACAGCGTTGCAGACAAGGCACCAAATTAAAAGCAATGACTATATAATGTATAATATGAGCTTAGTTCAAGTAGAGAATGGATGTTCTTCTTTTGAAATGTGTGCTTGGCAGGTAAAGTGCCATTTAAAGTAATGGCTGAAGTGCATGAGGAATCTGTGGAGCACATCAGCGGCATAAAAATGAGATGGTTAATAAGGAGATACGGTATTATTGGCCCACCATCCTCAAAGATTGTATAGATTATGCAAAGGGGTGTCAAGCCTGTCAAAAAACAGGTCCACTCAAGCATTTGCCAGTCACAGATTTGCAATATGTAATAAAACCCGTGGCCTTTAGGGGATGGGCTATGGACATGATTGGGATGATTTATCCTCCTTCATTGGAAAAGCATAAATTTATCCTAGTAGCTACTGATTATTTCACAAAATGGGTAGAAGCCCAAGCTTATCAGGAGGTCAAACAAACCACGTAATAGATTTCATAAAGGGATCATATACAGGTTGGGAGTCCTCAAACGATAACAGTGGACAATGGTTCCATATTCGAAGGACGATTGGTGAAGGATTTGCCACGAACCATGGAATTTCATTAATATATACTAGTACTTATTATGCTCAGTCCAATGGTCAGGCAGAATCAACTAATAAAATTATCAAGAAGGGGATCCAAAAAATGGTGGATCAAAACCCAGAAATTTGGCATGATCTGTTACTTGATGTGTTATGGGCATATAGGAATACAAAAAGGACTAGTACAGGTACCACACCATTTGCATTAACATATGGGCATGACGCTGTGTACCCATGGAGATCACTGTAAGATCCCAGAGAGTAGCATGTCAGAATGATTTAGACACAAGATCTTATCATCAGGCCATGCATATGGAATTGGAAGATATTGATGAGGCTAGAATAAAAGCCTTAAACCAGATTATGCTACAAAAAGCAAGAATAGCCAGAAGCTATAACAAAAGAGTGGCTCTTCGAAGCTTCGATGAAGGAGACCTCGTATGGAAAGTTATCCTCCCTATTAGGGATAGGAGAGTTAAAAAGATGGATTAGGAAAATGGGCACCAACATGGAATGGGCCTTTTCAAATCCATAGGGTTTTGAAAGGGGAGCTTATCATTTGAGAAATTTGAATGGTTATGTTCATCGAAGGAAAATAAACGGAAGACATCTGAAAGCTTATATTCCTTCCATATGGGAGTCCTTCCACAAGAGGTAGTGTAAATAAGTTTGGTTACACACATTGATGGTTCTGACTGGCTGATTTAGTGTTGAGTGATTTGATGCTAAAAGCTTTTTTACAAAAAAATTACTCTATTAGCATTCGAAGACACAAACGAGTCACCATACTACCAATCGAAGCTATAAAGAGTCGAGAATAGCCAAGCAAGAGTTTCATTTCATTAGTACAAAAAAAAAGAGACCCAAGCAGGTCTAAGTACAAAACAGACCCAAGTAGGTCTGAACAAAAAAAAAAAGAAGACCCAGCAGTAAAAATACAACAACCCAAGTAGGTCTGAACAACAAAGACCAACTCTGGTCCAAAAAGCAAAATGAAGACCATTGGTGATCTTCATAGTCCCAAAGGAGAATCTTCAAGAGGATCCTCCCTCTGGGGACTTTTTGCCTCATGGGCCGAGAGGACGGTCGAAAGATCATCCCAGGTCCTAGCCAAGCAGAGGCGTGAAGCTGTTTCCACACACACCAGCTGGCTTCGAAGCTGAGCGATCTCACTTCGAAGGGCCTGGACTCAGCGTGGACGTCTCTCTTCAGCTCCATGATCATGTTAGTCAGGTTGGCCAATTGACTAGTAGATCATCAAGATTTGGATGGTTTTCAGCCATGTTGTTTGTTTGAAAGAGATGCTGTGATCTATCGACGTCTAGGTGTATTTATAGCCCAAAGAAATACGGGGAATCCGCCTCATTTATTACCATTATTAAATGGGTTGCAGACGCGTAAAGCCTGGAAGGTGAAGGGTTTGAGAGCGTTAGCGTCATACGTCAGAAGTATATGATCTTTTACAACTTACGAGGAGACGGCTAAGAAACTACTGGAATTAAATGAGTTAGTTGAAACGATTGGAATTACACTAGATTAGTTTTCGAAGTATCAACACTTTCGAAGCAAAAGTAATAAATAGACATGGAATAAAGGAGCACAGTATTGGAAGGAGGATTTCTGTTTGTATTTTCCTTCATGCTATCATGTTTTCATTAATAACATTAAATAGAAAGGGATGGCTAAGAACACCAGTTTATTAGTCAAAGCCATTTACATTAGTAAATAATTTCTTTGCTCATAACAGTTACACAGAAGGTTACATTGGAGAACCTATCTAGAGCATAATAGTATCATGGAGGAGGATCTCTAGGGATCAGCCAACTGAGATCCAAAGACTTGAACCTAGCTTCATGGGGACTTGATTCTATCTCCCTACAAAGCTCCATTGGTAGGGAGATAGAGCTCAAAGCCCATTCTTGTCTTCGAAGCAACAGCCCAGTACAGGCACATCATGAGTGTTGATGTGTCTATACCTAAGGGCTTTAGAGTTCAAGGGAAATATCATGAGGGTTGATGTGGCTATGTTTCGGAGTTTTTCTTCACAAATACAAGATGAGGCTTCATGATAGTTATCTTTCTTGTAGCCTTACTTGAAAGCTTGGTTTGAATGATACTACAGGAAGGAGAAGTGGAGAAGATGATCTGTAAGTTTTTTCTTTTCCCAGAGACCTCTATTTATACTAGTAGATAGTCATTTATGACTCTTTAAGATACGGTAGGTGAGGAGTTGGCACAGTAAGCTTTTAAGCAAAAGAAAATAGGAACTAGTGTCGATCTTAATTACAGTGGTACTTATCCCAGAATTGAATTGAATAATAAAAAAACGTACACGCTGTGTGAAGTTACAAAAAGGGGCTTATTACATCACGAATAGTGGTTAGTAGCTCTCGAAGAGAATTAGAGTTAGCATCCAAAAGTGAAGTATGGATAGCTTTTCTTCTCTGTTCCTTTCGAAGGAAAGGAATAAGCTGTGGAAGCGTTGATTCATCCCGTAATGCTTCGTCTTCAAGCTCTGGAAAGCCATTCGAAACTTCAGCTATCTCTTCCCTGACCTTCTTCATTTCTTCTTGTAACCACTTCATCTTCTTGTCAAGTTCTGAAAGTTTGTCCCTTCGGGCTTGATAAAGAGACAGACGAGAAGCAGTCTCAAGTGCTTTGGCCTCCAATTTGTTGGTTTTCTCAATAGTTGTGCCAATGCTTTCAGACAAGAAGTGATTATAAGCAATCAATTCATTAAATTGTTTGAGGTGCTTTTGAAGAGTGAAGTTGATTAAAGAAGGGAGTCCTTGGGAAAGGGACAAGGCCTGATAGCATACCTCGAAGTGATAAGTTAAACTATGATCAATTAAAGTAGGAAGTCCTAAATGATTTAAAGATTTTAGAAAACTTTTTAGTGTTAGAACTTCTTCCTTTGAAGGAACATGTTTAATCTTAAAGGAAGGTAAGTCAGAGGGTGTGGAAGGGTTCAAAAGTTGTTGAAGGCTTTCGAGAGAATTCGAAGAGGAAGGAAGAATGGGATCAGCAATCTGATTACAAAATTTCTCCAATTGACTCTTAAAGAGAGATATGTCGAAAACCACTAAGGACAAGTCAATTGGAGCAGAGGAAGATGTGGGATGATCTTCAGGAAAAAGGGCCATGCCTATTCCCTGCATAAGAAATATAGGTTAAGGTTAAATAGAATGTAAAACAAGAAAAGAAAGGTATGATTAAGTATCAAGAGTACCTGATCTGAGGAGGAGGTCAAACTGGAGCCTTGATCCTCAGCATTTCTAAGAATATGGCTCTTCGAAGCCAAAGTAGGGTCCGTCCTTAAAGGTCTCTCCCCTGAAACCAATAAGGAAGTAAAGGGGAAGTCTCCCTGAAGAATGGGAAGTGGCCCCAGAGTCTTCGAAGGAGCCAAACTGGCCACTACCTGTGCAAAGGTTGGCTCAGTAAGGAATGACAGCAAGGCGTGCATGTCAATATCCTTTGCAGCAAAGTCTTTCTGTATAGAAAGAGCTTGAACAGGGGATGCCTGTAAAAAACAAAAGAAAGTTGGAGTAAATCCTTTCATAATTCGAAAGGCGAGTATTCAGAAGATACCTTGTAAAGGGCATCTGCTGGCATTGGGATTAAGGGCTCTATCACTTCTTGTTGAGGGCAGGGAACAAGAGCTAGGTCCACCGCCTCAACAGGGGATACAACCTGAGTCTACAAAGAAGTTAACAGCAAGTTACGAGCACAGAAGACACATGAGAATGTATGCAGTTTAAACTAACTTACCTCTTTTGGGGAGGAAGACTTCTTTGGAGAAACAGGTCTCTTGGGAGGAGTTGTTTTCCTCACATAGCGGAGGGTCTCCTTCATCTGTCTTGTTTCACCTGGTTCGAACTCGAGAATTAGAATTACAGTAAAATCCTCTACTGAATCGTAAATGAGGAAGGAATTTACCCCTTGAGGCCAGCATCTCTGTGTCACTCTCTGTCTCTTCATCACTAGAAGAAACCCGAGGACCACGCTTCCTGGTGGTCCTTGTCCTCTTCGAAGCTGAAAGGAAAGGGGTAAGAGGGTGGCTCGGATAAATGGTATGGGGGTTTAAAAGATTAATTGGAGGGAAGGAAATCAACCTGGAGGTGCAGCTGAGGGCTCAAGATAGTGCTTAGTAGGAATTACTTCTGTAGGCTGAGAAGTAATCTTTCTCTTCTTCGAAGCACTTTCTGGAAAAGAAGTGGCACCTGTAGGATGGAATGCAATTAGGTTTGGTTTCAGCAAAAGAGAAGAGATGTTCAGAGATAATTACCTCTTTTTTGTGTTACCCTCGTAGATTGTCTTCTTGATGGAGAGGGGGGAACGACCATTGCTATTGGGGAGGCTTCGAGTGGAGCCAATCTTTGTTCAACTTCACCTCCAACAATGTCTTCGATCCCTCCAGCCAAACCAAATTCGTTGTCAGAGGAGAAAGATGACGAGTTATTTTTTCCTCCATGCCCAAATTCAGACTTCTCGAACCCAATGTGGGCTAGAAACTGTTTAAAGGGTTTAATCCCTGAGAGGAAGGAGCAGTTGGAGTGCCACCAGTTGTCAAATGCAGGGGTGGTGCGCACTTCAGGTTCCCTGAACTCCTGAGTGACTGTTCTCCTCAATGCATGTCTGGCTTGGGCAAACCCCGTCAGAAATTGGTCAGCCATGATCGGTGATCGTTCAGACATACAGATGTTGGCGAGGCCACAGTAAGGAGTGGGTATGCCTTGAACAAAGTCCAGTTGCCTAGCAAATTGTGCAGGGCAATATACCTCTGCATGTGCTATGGACTTGAGGGTATTCGACGAGGAAATGAAGATCTCTCTGCTTGTAAGAATATTGCCCCATGCTTGGAGAGCTCGAGAGGATCTTCCCCGTTTGTCTGCCAGAATGTCGAACAACCATGTTGGCCCAATAAGAATAGGGTATGGATTGGGCCACTCCCTATCTGAGGCTAGACCAGCAAAAAAGCAGAGGTAGTACACCAAAGTCTGTGTTGTGCTATCCTCTGGGTGAACGTAGTTGTCACCATGAACATTGGGCGCCTCGACGACACCAGTAAGGGATGTGGGTGCTTTGAAGGGACCCAGCTCAGGAAAGTAAGCATGAAGCCAAAGTTGGATAAACCATTGGGGCCCTCCCTGTGAATGGTTCAAACCCTTCTGGTAGAAGTCGAACCCAGCTTTGTAGACATGGCCCAAGAAGCAGGAGGCGAAGTCAAACTCTTCTCCTCTAGCAAGTGCTAGTGCCAATGGAACAAATTCATTCATCACTCTTTTCCCGGAGTGGCAGAAGATGTGTTTGCAGAGAGTATAGAGAATGTAGGCAAAAAACTCTGTCTCGGTCACCTCTCCTACCAATTTCCTTTCTCTGTGGTAGAACTGGGAAAAAGCCCCGTTGGTGGCAGTCAAACGAGTAAATCCCTCGGGAGGATGGAACTCCTTGGTAGGGTCGAATTGGGGGCCATACGGAATAAGCCCCAACATTTGGGTAACATCCAGAACTGTGGGTGCCATCATGCCACAGTTAAAGCGAAAGAAGTTGAAAGATGGGTTCCAAAAGGCCAAGGCGGCCTGAATCAGAGGAGGATTTTGTGGGACCCCCCTTCGAAGGAGGGTAATAATTCTTTTTAAACCCACCTTCTCTAAGTCGTCCGACTTCGCAGCCAACATACGGGTGGTCCATATCTTCCAATCCTTGTCCAATGTGGGCCAACAGGGGAAGGATTTCTTTGGAAAATTTTGCCAATCGAGGTTCGAACAAGCCCGGATTTCAGCATCCCCCAATCGAGAATAGTAGAGAGAAAGGCTAGCAGGGATTTCTCCTATGAGTTGAGGGCCTAAAATATAAGTACCTTCTTCGCTAGGGTTTGGAATGAAGACCCTGGCATCGAGATAGGGCTCTTTAGTCGGTCCTGGTGTTTGTCCTGACACGAACCGTCTCAAAGCCAAAGAGGGAGTAACATGTTCTCGGGCTGCTGGATTGCTGGAAGAAGCCATTGATTCAGTTTGGGTTTAGTGTTGATGACGAGGGAAAGGAGAGAGGGTTTCTGTTCTTGGGAGTTTTGAGTTTGAGAAAGCTTGAACGAGTAGAATGTAAGGGGTGGTTTTGAATCAATTCCGCTTTTATACTCCTGCAGGTGGGCCAGGCCTGTAGTGGGCCCGTACCTTGGGGTCCGCTGGGGTTGGTTTTTTCTCTTTAGTAGAGTTATTGTTGTTAGAATTTCTATTTTAACAATAAACCCAAGTCCAGCGTGTTGGAAAAAAAGGGAAATTTCATTGAACAAACCTACTGGATTACAAAATTGAAATTTACGTATTTACAAAAAAAAGGCAAAACAAGGGAAATTCTAGTTCCTATGAAAAGAAACACAAATTAGGCCTTCGAAGGGCCTGGGTGCTGAGAGGTTGCTTTTTTATTCTCAAAGTAATGAGGAAAGGACCAAGTAACAAGGCTATGGAACTTGTTCCATGCAAACTGGAGGAATTTCAGCTCCATTTTCCTCATGTCTTCCTTGGAGTCTGACTCCAATTTCTTCTCCAGCAGAGGCCTAAAGCGAAGCACCAAAGCTTTGGCTTTCCTTCGAAGCCGAGCCTCTTTTGTTGGACGCTTCATTTGTTGCCTTTTGAAGCGCCTTCGAAGCTTTTTGTCAGCATGGCCAGGCACCACTTCGAAGGACTCAGTAGTGAAGTTATGGATTTGGTCATGCAGTTTTTCAATCCTTTCCTTAGTAAGAGCATAGTCTTGAAGGGTTTGATCGAAGCAATACGCAGCAGTATTGGCTTCGAGCCATGACTTGATCACTGGTAAGAAGTCCAGGAAGCAGTGGATTTGATAGGAAACCGCAGAAGGGATGGAACATAGCACCAGTGTTTCACAAGCCCATTTGAAATTGGTGAGTGGGACTCGTTCTTCCAGGATATGGATATCCAGAAAGGAGAAAGCTGCAAGAAGCTGCAAAGCTTTGCTCTTGTCAGCAGAGTAGATGGAATAACCATATTGCCATTGGAAGTGAGGGGTGTTAATGGCAAGGTTATTCACCTCATTGAACCAGTCGGGCTCTTCAGGAAGAGGAATTAATTTGTTAGTCTCTTCGAAGTCAGTTGGGAAGTATGGGGTTTGCACCTCTGTGAGCCAGAGGGTTTTTTGGGCTTGGGCCATGCGTTTGAAGTCGCAATAAGGGGCCAGCCCAAGATAGTTTTCTTCCTGTTTGAGGAAAGGAGAAAATTTGAGAGAGGAATAAATGGATTCGAGCATGCCCATGTGAACGGTATCGTTACCACTCAGGGGAAGGAATTGACTCGCAAAAAGGGTTCGAAAGTGATGGAATTTATGAGGTGTGGGATCAGGCTGATCGAACCGGACCAGAATGGTGCCAGTGTTGGTATTAGTAGGGTTTTCTTCCCATGAGCCCCAGTTGGACCCATCGAGCAAATTCGAACGGGTTAAAGAGGAGTCCCAACCTGTGGTGGATGGGTTGGGGGTATGGAGTGTTCGATCCGAAAGAATTTTGCTTGCTAACATTCGAGGAGAGTTTGGAGGAGACATTTGAGGAGAAGGAGTTTGGCAATCGAGATTGTCCAAGATAAGATTGATTTCTGGAAGAGAGTCCATAAACTTAAGATTTCTTAATAAAGGAAAACTCGAATTCGAAGGGGTTTATGAGGGGTAATGTAATTCGTTAAACCCTATCATTAGCTGCAATTTATAGGGAAATTATTGTAGCTATTTTTGGGAAACTCAATAGACGTGCATGGGAATGAAGCCCTGTCAAGCTTCGTGCATCCGAAGTTGAAGGGATATGGGTAGAGAACGTGTGCCATTAACATTTATTTAGCATAAATAAAATGTTAATGCGGGGGGTGTGTTTACATCCTAAAATATGCCACCCAATAGGAAAGTTACACGTGACACCAAATAGTATGTTGACCAATCAGAACACATCCTGATTGAACCCGAGATACAGAGGATTGCGGGGTTAAATGGTGATGTTGTTTTAGTACTATACGGTATCGTTTTGATTGGAACCGACAGCGTTTAGACTATAATTAAGGATGGTTTTAAAAGCAGTCTGATTTAAACCGTTGATTGATCTTTGGAAACATCGAACGGTACCATTACTGTTTGGTTTATAATGAATGGTGGACATGATTGTAGGGGATTATTCTGAGCCAAACACTAACCCACGTTGCTTGGAAGTGGGAACCGTTATTTAAACATGGAGCCACGAACACCACGATCGAAGCAAGCAGGAGAAGAAGGGATTCTGGAAATATCAGGATAACCGTTCGAAGACCCCCCTCAACCGTTTTATGTGGCCAACGTGGATATCAATCGAAGACGTGGGGGTTCGAAGGCAAGTTCAGCGTCTATAAATAGAAGAAGCAATTGAAGAGAAAGGGACACACACGAAAAATCCATATCATCTGACAATTCATACAAAATGATTGCTCAGAGATCTATCTTAGATTAGTTTTAGTTTAGAGTAGGGTCTTTTTTGTAAGTTGAAGGCTTATTTGCATGTAAGACTACTTTCGATTAAATTCAAGTTTTCTTATTTCCTTTAAGCTCTTTTCTTACCAAAGAATAGTTGTTTGCAAGTTCGCTTTTGATTAAATTCAGTGTGCTTGCATTTCTTTATTATTCTTGATAGAATCTTAAGAGTGTTTGTATACAAACTTACCTTTGATTAGATTCAGGTTTGTTTGTGTTCAATCATCTTTTCTGATTTCGAAGCGCGTCAATCTTTTATTTGGTTGATACCTTAAGGAAAAATCCTCTTAGTTGAGGTAATCGAACGGATAACACAATTGCCTGATTGAAATTAGTGGTTTCAAATCATTTTGAAAAGAGTAATTTCTTCTTTGAAGTTATTTCTTTTCTGGCACGCCTGCACACAATTATTTGTCAATTGATTTGAGTTAATTCAGCCCAAACAGATAGGTAAGAAGATAGTCATACTCGTAAAGAAGACAATAATGCGGCGTACGGACATGATTGCAATGGAAAATTAATAGTTGCTCCTATAGCACCGTCACGTTGTGTTATTGGGCATTCTCTATCACATACTTGTATGGATTCAATCAATGCGGGTTGAAAAGGGTCCTGAAACACCAAGGTGACAGTACCCTAGGAGCACCGAATAATTTCTGAAAGTTGGTAGATGTGAATTTAAACGGTGACTTGCTTTTCCCCCTCCCAGATAGCCCCTCCCATCTTTTTGCCAAAAAGTCATAAATACCCCCACCCTTTTAATTAATTTTTTATTTAATTTCTTAATTCTTTTATCTTATTTATTTAATTTATTTCTTTAATTATTTATTTACTTATTTAATTTTAATTTGGTTAACTCAAATTATATTTTTAACTAAATTATGTTTTTTACATTTAAATTTGACTTTATATTATTTTAATTAATTAATTAATTTGTCTTAGCAATAAATAATCAATAATAATAAAATTCTAATCAATAATAATAAATTTATAAAAAATTTTATTTTATTATAATTCGGGACCTATAGACAATACATGAAAATATATAAAAACTCAAATTCTAATCAATATTTCCTCCAAATTCTGCTCCTCGCGCGCTTGGTGTTGTATTCATTATTTCGAATCACAAACGAATACCTATTGTATAACTATCAACTCATCCTCTAGCTTCATTCAATGCATGCTGTCACCACAGGACTACCGGCTGGATCCTCTGTGGCGAAAATCGTTGCGCCTTTGTGCCTAGGAAGTCTTGGCTGTTGGATTTAAAAACATATAGAAAAATCACATAATCTGACGGCCAAAAAACCTCACTGCACAGAGGCACATAGATTTTCAACACAGAGGAGATCGGACCCCACTAGTATAGGGATATGGATAAAGTTGATGTAATTTTGAAATTTGAAAACGTTCATGTGCTCATGCAAAAAAAAATAATAATAATAAATTACTCCTATGAGGATGTTTGATCGGCAATAATTAATGTTCGAACAAGATTTTTTAATGTTTCTTACGAAATTATGGACTCGTATTTTCAAGGAAGAATAATTTCATTCAACAAACACTTGTCAATATAAATTGAGCTAATTTTTTGCACGACTGATAAGCTGGTTGAATAGTTAAAATGTTCGGGTGCTTTGCTATGGACTGAACCTAGTTTAGAGACTTGGGTTGAATATTGTCTTACGTTCCGTGTCACAGTTTGAATGTCAATGTTAAATTACATTTCCAGGTATGGTGATATAATATTTAAGGACTAACGCATTTGAATTCTTAGGGTGATGTATGTAGTCATGAATTATTATATGACAATCCAATTCACTCATTTTATACATCTCAAAATATTTATCATCCATGCATGTACAACTTTTTAGCTGTTCATGTCCCTTGTAAAAAATAATTCAACCAAGCCTTTACCGTTGTCCAATTAACTTGATTTTTATCTTGAACGATAAACGCAAAAGGCCCATAAAATAAACGAGAAAGAGAAAAAAGAAATAAAGAATGTTAAATAAATAAAACAGAAAATATATATAAAGAAAAAGAGATAAATAAATAATTAAGATAAAAGAATTATGAAATTAAATAAAAAAGGAATTTAGTTAAATAAATAATATTAATTAAATAAAAGAGAAAAGATATAAAGAAAAAGAGATAAATAAATAATTAAATAAATGAAATAAAATAAAAATAAAAATTAGTTAAAAGGGTGGAGGTATTTCGGACTTTTGACAAAAAGGTGGGAGTGGGGTTGCTGTCTGAGGGTGGGAAAAGTAATTTAAGGCAATACCAAAAAGTGAGTCGTCTAACACCAAAATATATGCTTTAACGATTTTGATTGATAATTTATCAATGTCCTTTCATCATTAAAGTTATGTATGATTCAATTCCGGGTTTACTTTCAAAATTGCTCCACCGTAAAAAGAAAGGGGAGACAAAGACAACGTTATTTATGTAAAATTGGGTTTGTCCAAACATTAAAAAGTAAATTTTAGTGGAAAATTATTGAAGTCACTGGCCCACTCGGGTGAAGCTTGCCCCATACTTCCAAAATTGCTCCATCGTGTAAAGGAAGGAAAGGCAAAAACGGATTTGGGGATGCTGTAATGCGGGGTTGTAGTACACTCTGAATAGGGTGTAATGCTGCTGATTCGGCTGTTTATTTTGATAATGGACGACTTGAATTTTTTAATTTGAGTAATATATGATTCAAATTTGTAGGTGCTGAGATCAAATGCAAGCTGTCCATGTCAAAATAGACAGCCAAATCGACTGCACTATAAACTATAATGCGGGGTGCACTACACGCTGTAGTGGAGGCTGCACTACAATATCTGCAAGGACTACTTTAGTAAAGTGAACGTAGGGGGTGCACTACATGCTTCAGTGGAGGCTGCACTACAATATTTGCAAGGACTATTTTAGTAAAGTGAATGTGGGATGTGACGTAAAGTAGAAAATGATTGGAATGCTATTTATTGTTTTTAAATCGGGAAAGTTTGCTAGAAATTGAAGACAAATCCTTTTCCGAAATCACCTCCAAACCCTTACGTTTCGTTTGGAACTTCTGGAAATAAAGGAAAAGGCACCGAAAATTATTTGGAAGGAAAATGTGAAAAAAAGTTCAGAGAAGAATTTACAGCTAGCACTCAATACTATGTTTTGCTGTGTTAATCTCTTCGTTCTTCTCAAAGCAAACAATCGAAGAGAAGTCTTTTTGAAAGGCGAAAGAAATTTCATTAATCTTTGGAAGGAGATTACCAACACTCGTCGTAGAAGAATTCTTTTAAGATTTGCACGATACAAATGGTTTGCGTTCTAAGAGATTGTGTGTTTTTAAACAAAGCTACTATGAGTACTTACGTTTGAGTACATACCCCACGTACATATGTTTTAGCCCCAAGATTTTGAATTTTGATGATAACAAACATACTTTAATTAGTCAACAAAGCAACTACATATGTTTGTATTTTCAATATTTCAATTTTAAGTAAACGATTTATTTTCTATCTTTACTAACACTATATAAGGCAGCTAAGGAGTCTACAAGGCGATGGCAATTAAGGACGGGAGACATGAACTTTCGTAATTAAAAAAGCAAATACTTTTGTAAATTAAACTGAAGGGGTGCTAAACTCTTATTGGCCTGTAGTATTGGAATATCAAAGCAATTAATTGGATAGAATTGGCGACTTTGGTTTGTCAATGTAAATTAACTAAAGGGTTTCTAAAGTCTTATGGGCCGGTAGTATTGAAATATCAAAACTATCTTCTTCTTCTTTTTATCAATAACAGAGATCAGCATATTCAGGGGACCCTGGAGTTCTAGAGCATACTTTGCTTTCATGTTTCCTTGCCCACGTCTAAGAGCTGTTTATGAGCATTTTTAGGCCGGCTGACAACATCTGAGGGTGCTAGAATGGTCGACTTTGGTTTGTCAATGTTAATTAACTATAGGTTTTCTAAAATCTTATGGGCTGGTAGTATTGAAATATCAAAACGATCTTGTTTTTTTTAATCAATAACAGAGATCAGCACAATTGGTCCAGCACTCCCATAGCACTATTTTGTGGTGCGAGACTGAGGCTTTCAAATGGAACTAATGGAGCATCTAATGGACGAATACAATAACATCCTACCTCTGGCTAAAAAAAAACGAAAATATCGAGCTAGAATTACTCAACCGTCCTGAATTTTGATGAGGGTCACAGTAATGATATCAATGCTAGTGATTTTTTATGTGAACCTTGTAGCCAGAAGAAGGCAACTTTAAGGGGTTCAACCGAACTTGTGACTACGATGTGGGTTCAGTGGTGTCTAAGACTGGAAGAAGATACAGGAAGAAAATAAACGAACCATTGTGGCACCGCATGGTTATTCTACCCATGGAACAATAAAATTCACTTTGAGCATGTAGAGAAACGAAAGAACCACATGGGGCGGCCTGGCCTAGTGGTCTTGATCTGAGGGTTTCTCCTTCTTAATGTCGGAGAATTGATTCTCCTCGTCAATAACTATTAGGGTCACCTCGCCCTACACATAAATGTGTGAAAGGACTATGGGAGGGGCAGTAGAGATTACTCCGAGGTATGCGCAAGGTAGCTCATGACAACTCTGTTTAAAAAAAAATATTTAAGAGAGTAGCACAAGATATTGAGAGTTGGTCCATACAGCCTTGTATAGTAAATCGTGTTCAACTAAAATAACTACGGCTGATTTTTTTTCCCCCTTGGAATAAACACAGAATTCATTCTGAACAAAGAATGAGGCCAAATTCTTTAATTTCTCGTCGATTATTGCATTCGGTGATATGCCATTGGTGTGAATCTCGAAGGATTAGTTGCCTGGGTTTGAGTTAAGACGACCCTAATCAATTGATCCAAGTTAGTCTGTGGGGAATTTTGAGTGTAATTTTCTAATAGAGGAAACGGTTTGTTTGTTGGGAAAAACTACCCGAAACATCACAAATATTTTTCTTTCCTTGTGCAAATAGAGAATAGGCTAAATTATCACAATCACAATAACCAACAATAAGCAATCTAGGAGCCAAAAAGTAAAATATAGCAACAAGTAAGCAAACCACGAGAAATCGAAATTTTTACGTGGTTCCCCCTAAATTTTTACATGGTTCCCCAAATCGTCCGTTATAATGATAATGGTGTAACAAGAGTTCGTCCCTAGCAAACTACTAGAGACATACAAACATCACCCTAAGGTGGATTTCAACAATATCAACAAAATACAATTGTTTAGGTCTCACCAAATGTGGATATTCCAAACTTCTAGATGCCGAGAGAAGCTCCACAATCCGCTCCGATCAACACGTAGAGCTTGACGAGGTGAAGAACATACCAGAATCTCATAAAAAACGGACTTCAAACGAGTACCCGATCATGGATCAACTGTGGACCAAAACCCTTGCACTTTCCTTCGTTTTCTGGAAGCTCTCTGTTTTAATTCTTTCGAGAAGTGTCCCAGCAAAAGCCACTTCAAAGACTAAGGTGGTGTTCCACTTTTCAAAAAAGTATTTCTTTTTCAAACGAAGGTAATTTCAAACTCAAATATAATGAAAATGAAAAATATTTTTTCAATTTTTTTGCACCATTTAAAAGCTCTTAATGAGATCTATCAAACAAAATCCATATTGGTACAAAAATTATTGCGTAAACACATAATTTTTAAGTTTGAAATTACATTTCTTTTCTAAAAGTTCTTTTTTTAAGAAACCAGAACACCCCTAAAAAGTCTCCTGATTTCATTTGTAATTTCATTGAGAAATTACAAGATTCCCCTTTGCAATTCCAAGAATAGCAAGATTACCCCATAACATTTTGGACCCAATTAAATGAGCCCCTTGTGGAACCCACCAACAAGGAGGGTCCCACCCAACATTGGGTCGTGACCCCGACCCTCTAATCCGCACCCGTAAGCACAACATGAAAACAACCAGGTACAAACACGAGAGATGCGAGGAAAAATTCCATATATGTATTAATCAAAAAACAAATACAATATACATGAAAAAAACCTCACGGGCATGCCACAACCCGGCTGCCATCACTCCTCTCTCTCTCCCTCACTCCGGTGGCTCTTTGATAGTCTCTCCGGACATCTCCGAGGAGCCCCACTCCCCCCGTTGGGGAAGCCTCAACCGGCTCACACTCGCACCTGGCCCCCTCTCTGTCCCTCAGCCCACAGACACACATTGCCCCTTGGCAGTCAAAGCAAATACCAAAACACATGGGGAGTAATCCTCTACACTCACATCCACCCTTCTTGGGTGTACCCAACATTGTTTTCTTTCTTTACCAACACTAAGAGGCAGCTAATTAAGGAGTCTACAAGGAGAAGACAGGGACTGGAAACATGAACTTCCGTAGGTCAACAAAGCAACTACATGGCAAGACCGCAAGATTTAGGCAACGTGTTTACACCCATTTTTGGCCAAAATTCATAAAATGAATTTGTTGGTTAGAAGAAGGCCTCTAATGTTGGTCTCAGGCCTTGAAAAGCCTCATGATCGGTCATCCATGAAATCGGGCCGATTTGAATGCCACTGATGGAGTTGAGTTTTCAATGGGTTGGGCCAAATTTATGCCTAAGATTTCGTTGTCACAAGCCCAAGCCCAAGATTGGCCGAAGACTTGGGTTGACTCACTAGATCTAAGTGTTTTATCCAGGCCTAGACCAGTTTTTAGAAATAGCAAGGCCTTCTAAATGGGCCTAATTCAGTTAAAGCCCAAGTTTTCTTTCTAGACTTGGGCTTGCATGGCTTACAAAGAAATTCGAGGCCCATAATTCACCTTGAGTTTGGGCCCAATTGATGGATGGGCCTAATTCCATAAAAAAAGTTACATATGGCCTGTTAATTGGCAAGGAAAAGGCCTCAAGCTGCTCACAAGCAGCTCAAAGGCCTAGAATGTTCTTGCTGGGTAGGTCTGGACAAGCTGCTCACAAGCAGCTCAAAGGCCTAGAAGCTCCTTCCTAGCAAGCTGCTCAAGCAGCTCAAGGGCTAAGCTGCTCACAAGCAGCTCAAAGGCCTAGAAGATTCTCTCTAACATCACACAAGCTGCTCACAAACAGCTCAACCAGGCCTGCGTTTTTGGCCTTGGTGGGCCCAAATACACCTTTTTTACAAGCATCCATGCAAGCAAGTAGGTCAACCAGACCAAGGACACGTGGCAGCCATGCATGGAGACATCCCAAGCAGCTCACAAGCAGCTTAGGCCTGCACAAGCAACTCAAAGACCTAGAATGTTCTTGCTGGGCAGACCTGGGTAAGTTGCTTACAAGCAGCTCAAGGTCTGAGTGGACCCCATCCTTCAGCATAAAGCAAGGCCAAGAACAGGTGGCGTACATGCAGCCCCTTGGAGCTGTTGGTTAGTGATTCATGCAGACCTAAGCAAGCTGCTCACAAGCAGCTCAAAGGCCTGGATGCAAAAGTTCTTTTACTCTTTTACAAAGTTTTATGCAGAAAAGAAGGGCTTTTTAGGCCTTTACCATTTCCTTGGAGTAAAAGACACGTTTTGCTCAGAGAACACCCCTCATTGGACCATTTTGAAGCTGCTCAAAGCCTAGACCTTTGCTAGAAGGCCACATGGCGACCATGCATTGGAGCATTTTGAAGCAGCTCAAGGCTTGTGACTCCTATAAATCCCAGTTTTGGAGGCCTTGGCCAAGGTCCACGACCTCAAAAGCCCACGGCTTATGCATATTTATTTTCATTTATCTTCTATCTTTCGGTCCCCGACCAACAAGCCCCCGGCTTATGCAATTTTAATTTATTTTATCTTCTATCTTTCGGTCCACGACCTCAAAAGCCCACGGCTTATGCATATTTACATTTTAATTACCTTTACTTTCTAGCATAGTTTGTACTCAACCTAGCCAAGCCTAGATTTTATTTCATTTCCTTGTAGCCAGACTTTGTTAAACCGTTAATGAAGTCCCTTTATTTCTGTTTCAGACCTTGCTCTACATTTCTTTCCATTTTTCACACGATTAGGAAATTTTAAGTCCTTAGCCCGCAAAGGCAAACCACGAACCACATACGGCCTCACCCCTTAGGTCGTACGCAATGGTCTGTTAGAAGTCAGATTGAGGCATCCAGGCCTTGATACGAATTTGGACTGCAATCCAGTCCTGGCACGCCCGCATCAGGCCTAGAACTGCACTACTCGCTGTTCCTAGGCCCCAATTGTTAATTTTTGGAAACAAACACAACGTTAATTACTTTTTCAATGTAAATTAAACTGAACGGTTCGTAAAATTAAACTAAAGGGTTTAAAATCATATAGGCCAGTAATATACTGCAATATCAAAACTACCTTGGTTAATCATGAGCAGAGATCAGCACAGCTGGTTTAGCACTCTGTAGCACTAATTTGTGGTGTGAGACTAAAGTTTTCAACTGGAGCTGATGGGGCATTATCAATACCTTGGCATTAATCTAACCAACGAACACAATAACATCCTACATTTGGCCAAAACAATAAAAATATCGAGCTAAAGTTACTCAACCTTCATGAATTTTGACGAGGTCTCAGTAATGATGTTAGTGCTCATTTTTTATGTGAACCTTGTAGCCAAAAGAAGGCAAACTTTTAGGGGTTTGACAAAACTTGTCCTAATCGACTATGATGTGGCTAAATGGGCTTTCTTAAGGTATTTTGGAACCATGAATTTGGGATGTTCCTGCAAAACTAGATTATAAGTACTTATGCAGCGATGTATAAGACTAGAAAAAGTTACAGGAAGAAATTAGGGGAAAAGAATACTCGGCTGTTTGCATACAACTAACTATTAAAGATGTTCAAGTTTGGAAATTTGCCATACTAGTGGGGTACTTGGACCTTTTAGATCAATTAGCTTCAAGTCTCAGGATGTTTTGGGGCACATAATGATTAGATTAACTAGACCCATCTAGTCTTTGCATTACTCGATCTGTTTTAGGGTACCCATTTTACAAATAGAGATGGAGCTTCTATGAAATTAGAGACAATTAATTGCTCTGAAAGCTTGACTGAGCTTGTCTCCAAATGCTATTTATCCATTTCTAGGTCTTATCCTCACAGTTGGATTTCAAGTTTTGACTGATGTGCTACTACGGAGCACCATATGTGTTAACCTTTTTTATAAATTTCTATTTATGATAATTAACAAGTCAATGGTGACTTCTAATCTGGCTTTCAAGTTCTGAAGAAAATGACAAATTGATGTTCTTGCTTCCAACTTTGAAATATCAGATCGTTTTCGTCAAATGTGGAACTTTCAATTGATTTATCCTTGAATGCACATAGTTTGCCTCCCCACTTGCACTACAGTTGGATTCTTGCTCCAATTTACTAATCACAGATTTTTTTGCTGGTACTAATCTCAAACTTATTATTATGCATTTCTCCAGTTATAATGGATGCTCAAAAGGGGTGATATGTTTTTTCTCACTGAGCTGTCATCAGAGGATGTCTTGTTTTTTGTCGAATATATGAATGTGCATTATGCGCTTGTAACTTGGATAGGGAATTCTGGGCGCTCTAGATATTATGAATTTAATCCGTGATTCCAATAGGATTAAGACTGTCAAGGGCATGCCTTGTAAAAGTTCATGTAGTTTGATTGCAAAACAACATGTTTCTTGATGTAGCGCAGCTTCCTTTTACGAAACTAAGTGCAAGAAGAAAACAAGAACAATGTTTGGGACAGAGGTACTCCCTCTTTGAGCAAACGATATTGAGATAAATCTCAATTTTTTCTTTAATTCAATAACAACTTATTTTCCGTAAGGTTTACATCTCAATTTATAGTAGAGCATCACTAACATATTAAAAAGGAAATAAAAGATATGAAATAAAGCAGCCCTAATTCTTTTTGACCAAGCATCCTACAAAATAAGAATCCTAGTTCAAAGCAAACTAGGAAACTAAATATTTCTTAGAACACTTATTCCTAAAATTGAAACTCCCTAACAAAATTACTAAAATAAAAAATACGGCAAACTAGAAAATGCTATTTATTAGATTATTTCAATTTCCATTCTATTCTGCATCATTTCTCATGTCAATCAAGTAGACAAAACTAATAGCGTATTGTGTTTTGTTTTTTTTTTGAAACAACAAAAATATTATTGAAGAGAAACTCGATAATAGGTACATCGAGAGAGGGGGGGGAAAGAGAAGGGGAGAGAAAGGGGGAAACTTTCAATGCGAAGTTGAGAAGCCAAAAGAAACACAACAAAGGCAGACTGAAATTCAGTCCCAAATACAATGCGAAAACACAACCAGCTTGATCAAACAACCACCTATCGAAATCTCTTCAAAAAGCAGCACTTCTAATCTGAAAAGCTTCCAACCCAACATAATCCATCGTCCCAAAGTATAGGTAAGCCAGCTTCAACTATAGCAGGTGAGGAATCCAAGAATAAAAACATCTTGCATAACATACATCATTCTTCCATATACCGCAGCAAACGTAAGCAACCATATCAGCAAGAGATCATCGGCAATCCAGAGATTCAACTTTTAAATTGAATTCCGCAACAGATGCATCCAGGGATCTTAGCCCTCCCACAAAGTTAGGAGTTGATAAGAAAATTTCACTTGAAGCCACACTCCACATGGTAGAAGAAAGTTACGCACATAACAATACCAGCCTTCTTAAAATAGTATCAGAATCATCAGCATCAAAATTCCAATTAACTTCACACTGACGTTCAGCTTTCAGCACCATAAGATGAATATTGAAACCAAAATAATCTCTTACCCCTCCAAGAGAAAGGAGTTAAAAAGAGACCACAAGCCCTCCATATCAGAGCTCTTAGCCCTCCAAGAGAAAGGAGTTGAAAAGAGACCACAAGCCCTCCATATCAGAGCTCTTAGCCCACCAAAAAGGAGTTGATGAGGGGCAAATATGAGAGTCGCAAAATCCCAGTAAGAAACCAAAACAACCTCTTAACCTCATCTTTGAATTGCTCTTTGCTCCACACTGACAATAGACCACCAAACACATCTTCAGCTTCAGAGAAAGCAAACTCCACATCCCCTTTACCCCACAGCCATTGTACAACTAATAGCGTATTGTTGATGATTTCAGAATGCAGTTTATTATTGTTTTTCGGCTTTGAGTTGAACAAGAGTTTCCACCTGAATTTTGTTCCGGTATGAACTTGCAATGAGTACTTTCGAAGTTATTTAGTGGTACTCTTTCCCTCCCAATTTATGATATGAGATCAAGTGCTGCACTAAAAATTGACAAAACCTCGCTGGAAACCCTCCTTGACAGTCTGCCAGTCCTTCTGCAATACCATACCATTGCCAACTCCGTACTGAATTTGGCAGTGAAGTTTGACGATTGCCAAAAGTGGGCATGACTCTTCTTATTTACTTCTCTCACTCCCACAAATAGTATTACAATTTTGGAGTTCTGCACTCAAGAAATGGCAACTATGGAGCAGGATTACTAATAGCAACATTGGCAAGATAACAAGCCGAATTTGTCTCCGGCATTACCATTGCGAGATGAACCACAGGCAATGCTCAACGCAGGGCATTAGACCTAAAAGGTTGGTACAATCTGCATCTATTTTAATCCTCAAATTGCCTTAAAATCCAGTTAGTAATACTTAAAAACCTGCAAGGCTAACATGTCAAAACCATTGGTTCATCGACACTTTTCCGTTTTGCTTGTTTCTTGTATTTCTGCTGCTGTGCAAGTAGGTGTCCAGGATGAGTTTTGAGTTGGTTTTTTTCTTCTTGTGTTGTGTTCTATAGGTTGCCAAGGCAGGGTCTGTATTGTTTTCTATAGGTTGCCAGGGCAGGGTCTGTATTGCATGCTCCGTGTGTTGAGGTGGTTTGCTTTATGAGGGGGTTAATTTACCCAAAACAGAAATGTGTTGTGGGTTATGTTGACCGATTAAACTTTCTAGACTAGAGGGTTTTTTCCCCCTCTTCTTTTAAATAAGAACACCAGATATGTACCATGCTAATGAGGACAATACAAAAGCCTACTAAAAACTTGGGCCTGAGCAGTTATAAAAAAGATTACGATCCGAGTAAGCAATATGAGAAGTTAGTGTTTGCAATCCAATGCATTGCAGATTGAATTACAGACAAACAAAACAAAAAAACTTACGAGCTACTCCACCGCAAAGTAATTCAACCGTCAATTGCACACAACCACATGCTATATGGTGTGACATAGTTATTGTGTAACAGAATAGTTTACCGAGAGACAGTCTCATAAATCTGCTCATAAACACACTACTAGATAAAGCATTGTTAGTCTTCTATCACACTCCTGCTACTACGATAGATCTGCATGTGATTGTAAGTAACTCTTTTTTATCACGGTTATAAACCGTGATTAAAAGATAGAAACGATCAAGATAGGAAACTCATCATCTGGAGATAACGATACTGTGGTCTAGGCGTGAAGAACTAAAAGGAAACAAAATTCCTCATTTTTCCGTGTTCTTTCCTGGGTTTTGATCACGCTTTTCCTGAAAAACCATGATTATATGGAGATAATGATCACCACCAAACACTGTGATCTTTCATGTCTAAAAAATGAGATGGAAAATAGTTAGGGGTGATCTTTTTTGGTTTTTAGATCACGGTTTTCGTCTAAAAGCGTAATTAAATGTTTTTATCATCACAGCCTAGAAACATGATTGAAATTTTTTTTTCTTTTGCATTTAAAAAATGCCTGAATCTCTAACCAATAACAAATACACGTAAAATATATATTCAGCCCGTAACTATCTTCTCCAAAACAAAAGACATAGCAATATGAAATATGCATAACTGATATTGCATCTTGCACAAAACATGTCATAGATAGAAATATCGTACCAGAAAGCCTACTTTCAATCTAAGATCAATCAAATTTCTGAAAATGCATAAAAAAAGTGCAGAACAGAAGCTTTAAAAAGAAAAAGGACAAAGAAAACTTGAACCACAAGCATGGAGTTATGTCCTAAGCTACAACGAATAGCACTTCGTCATTCTCTGAAGCCAATTTCAAGCACTTCGTCATTCTCAGAGCATGCCTAAATCCAGCAGAAAATAAAAAGTAGCAGCATCAAGAACTCCAAGCAAAAAGTAGCAAAAAACACATCTTTAGAACCAAACTCAGGCATATAAGATCAAGAACTCCAAGCAAAAAGTAGCAGCATCAATAGAAGTAGAAACAGCAGCATCAAGCAACAAATAGGCATATATATCCAAGATAAAAGCAGCAGGCGAATAAAGCACTTCACATCAACATCATGGCAACAACAAAATCAACATAAGAGAAAAGTCTTCTCTTTTTCAGAGAATGTGTAAGCATCTTATAGAATAACTTTTTTCTTTCACTGCATTTTAAGGAAATCATTTGGCATCAAGTCACAAATAGAGCCTCTCTATGCACTTTAAAACATGCATGTCAAAACAACTTCCAACCCATGTCTCATACTCATGGAGCAATTTCAAACTCAAAAGATTATTGAGAGGCCAAAAGCAGACATTCACCATTTGCATATCAAACCATGCCATAAGATTGCCTTTCTTAACCTGCAAACCTTTTGCGACTCCCCCTGGAAAAGAGGTTGCTCGATATACACTTTGTTGTGCTAGACTATAGGTAGAGCAGATACGAAGGCCATCTCAAATGAGCAACACAACATCGTAAAACCTAAATGAGTTCAACCTAAAGACCAGGGAAAATGTCTCGAGTTAATCCATCCCAAATGTATGACCCTAGTAACTGTCTGAACCTTGAAGTTCTCAGTTCTACCATTAGGATGGTTATTTGACATGCACAAATCAAGCAACAACCAACTTTCCAAACATCATTATGGCAAAAGAGGGCGTTTTCCTCATCCATTGACTATGTACACTAAGGAGACGAATAACTGTACAGGCTCAATCAAAATGATTATTATGGGAAAGACAATTTGGTTCATCGATCCTACTTATATACCCAGAATCCAAAATGCATGCTTCCAAGCGACTAGACACTCCACAACCGATAGGGTTGTTACAAACTCCAACCCCCACCCCAAAACCATGATCGTTGCTCCTACTTTAAACCCAAGATCTCCCATGTAAACTTTTGATGTAAGACTCAACACCCTATCAGAGGAGGTCAGAGTTCTTAAAAATGATACAGGAAATAAGGCGGAACGAAGACAATAGACAAGAATTAACGTGTAATTGCTAGAAAGATGAGGACGAACCAACTTATCAACCGAATGTTATGCATAATAATAGCCTTTGCACAATGGGATTGGAACTTTGGAAGTACATTGGACAACTACAGGTAATGCATACGATGCAATTCAATTTCCCATTACAGGTAATTAGTCTCACTCATTTTCCTGTAGCTATTAGCATCCCACATGGTCAAATACAACAACGGGTCTAATTATACTGGATCTAATATCCTTTCTAACAATGAAAACCAGCTGCAAATTTCTGAACACTATGTTGTCCACGGCTCCACGCCAAGGATATCTATGGATATCTGAAACACAAATTCACAACACACATTATACAAAACCCTTATCACCACTAACTCAGCTCCCATAAGCCTTAATTAGAGCTGTCCAAAAAATTTGGTGAACCGTAAAACTGTTAAGGAAATAGAGTCCCACATTGTTTGGGAGTGGAATGAGTGATCACTTAATAACATTGGGGACCTCTCCATTCATTGCCAATTGACGGTTTTGAGATGGATATAAAGTTTCTTCATGGTATTAGAGCGGGGCCCGTTCCACCCCACATTTTAAAAAAAGTTATAATCCACACTCCACGATGACAGACCAGCAAAAAGGCTGCACGATGATAGGACCCAAAAGTGACCACACGTGACAGACCTCAAACGCGGCTGCATGTGAGGGGGGATTTTAAGGAAACAGAGTCCCACATTGCTTGGGAGTGGAATGGGTGATCACTTAATAACATTGAGGACCTCTTCACTCATTGCCAATTGGTTTTGAGATGAATATAAAGTTTCTTCAAAAACTGTTCGGAACCTAACAAAATTGTCCGTTTTGGATTGGATCCGTGGATTAATGGTCCGGACACAGATTCAAAAATTAGAAAATCGTGAGATACGGTTCGGTCCATAGAAAATGTCTCCAATTTTAATGTACTCTATTTTAATTTTTCATCAAATCGTGCCACTAGAAAATATTTTGTGTTTCCTTGGCCAATGCTAATTTTTTTCAATCTCTTCAGATGCAACATAAACGCCATGACAACACACATCTCCGAAACGAGAATGACAAGCTCCGGACTGAAAACCTGAGGTACCGGGATGCTCTCATGTAACTCCTCCTGCCTGTCTTGCGGAGGTCCGACTGCCTTGGGCGAAATGTTGTACGATAAACAACAGTTGCGGATGGAGAATTCTCGGTTGAGGGACGATGTAATGGCTAGTAAAATCACTACACCTGAATCAAGCTACGTTTCACCAAAAAAGTTTAGATCTAAATTTTATCAATGGGAATATTCAGAATATTGAACTGATCACAGCACACACTCATTATAAGTAGGCCTCACGACAATTCCTTTAACATTGGCATGCATACTGCGTTCTTGACCCTTATGTTTATCTTTCCATCTTTGTTTTTTTGGTAAGTATCATTCCCATCTTGTTATCAAATAACTTTCTCATATCACATTTTTTTCCTTCTAATGGTTTTAGATTGATAGAATTGCAGCCATAGCGGCCAAGTACGTTGGCAAGCCGGTGTTGAACTCTCCCATTGTATCACCACCGGTGACTCCGCGATCACTAGAGCTTGGGAATTTCGGAGGGGAACTATATGGTACAGGAGACCTACTGAGGCCGACGGGTGGACCTACTGTAGATCAGACAGATAAGCAGATGACAGTTGAGCTCGCAGTGGCAGCTATGGAGGAGCTAACCCGGATGGCTCAAATGGGCGACCCGTTGTTGATCCCGGGCATCGGAAGCAACACTTGTGTGCTGAATGAAGAAGAGTACTTCAGGACGTATCCAAGAGGGATCGGGCCAAAGCCGTTGGGGTTTAGATCCGAAGCATTGCGTGAGACTATGGTTGTTATCATGAACCATGTTAACCTCGTCGAAATCGTCATGGATGTGGTAAGTGTCATCATGTATTTTGTGTAGTCACACAGCATGTTATCTTCGTCTTTTATCGATAAAGTCGCTCATTAAATTCATGATCCGAACATATCTGGAGTTTCTAGTGGGTTTGTATTGGATGGATATGGGGGTAATAACAAGCAATTTGCTTCTTAACACAATACAATTCTAATTTCTCAGATGAGTGCCGAATTTTACGTGCTTTCACCGGTCGTACCCACCCGGGAAACTTACTTTGTGAGGTACTGCAGGCATCATATCGATGGTACATGGGCCGTGGTGGATGTTTCTTTGGACAATATTCTGCGGTCTAGCCCTGTAATGAGGTGCCGAAGACGGCCATCCAGTTGCCTCATTCAGGAAATGCCGGATGGGTACTCAAAGGTGAAAAATATATAGATTTTTTTTTTGATAGGCAAAAGTAACATATTATTAAGGGAATAGGGGAGGGGGAATCCAACAAAAAATTAGACAAATACAGCCAAATGAGACAAAGCCCAACCTCAAAGGGACAAAGCCCAAAACACCTGAGGGCCTAGAAGCCCAGATAAAACAAATACAAGCACACAACCTCAAAAGGCCAAAAGCCCAGATCAAAACATTTACAAGCACAACACCTCAAAAGGCAAAAGTCTAGATCAAAACAATTAAGCCCAAACCAAAGAAAGCCCTAAACCTAACTCACTAATTTGAGCACATCCATAAACTGCCGCCCTCCGCCGTCCACCGATTCTGACAGCAACCACCAGCCAAGAGATCCCAGCCGCCACTCTTCGCCACACCACCACCCTTAAACCCCACGGAAGCTGAAAGATCCGACATCCACACAAAGCTGCCGCAGATCATCACAGCCGTTGAGCAAAAACCAAATCACCCAATAGTGATATGGCGGACGACCACACCATCCATTACCACCGCCGCTGGTCATTAGAATTAGTTGTCATTAGAATTAGAACTAGAAGCTGCTAGCCAGTCATTCTATTTGAAATTTGTATCAACAATCTCGTTGTTTTGCTTAGGTGACGTAGATAGAGCATGTGGAAGTGGATGATAGAGGAGTTCACAATTTATACAGGCCGTTGGTCAGCTCCGGGCTTGCATTTGGTACAAAACGTTGGGTTTTCACCCTGGATAGGCAGTGTGAACGCCTTGCAAGTGCAATGGCAACAACTCTCTCTCCTGATACTGCTACTTCTGCCGGTAACCCCACACTTCTCAAGTCGATGCGCAAAATTGACAAACTAGCCCTCTGCTATATATGATCTACCTACACGTCAATTTTGTGGTCATACCGAGGGTTTAGATAGCGCAAGCAGTATTATCAGTATCAAATGATATGTAGCCATCTAAAACCGACATTATCAAACACGCAGTAATGCATCTTGAACATGCCATGGACACTAATGTGCATGCATGCATGTATATTTTCGAATGCGCTGTGAGCTCGTGTCATATATATCTGTTGTCTATGCTTTTTAGGCCCTTTAATTTCAAAAAGCCTTGTGCTATGTAGGGATAATTCATTTTTCCTTATTTTTGTCATTGCAAAGTTATAAATTCTATAGAAGGGAAAAGGAGCATAATGAAGCTGGCAGAGAGAATGGGTATAAGCTTTTGCGGTGGAGTAAGTGCCTCCACTGCTCACACATGGACCATATTATCAGGAAGTGAAGCTGATGATGTACGGGTCGTGACCCGAAAAAGCATCGATGACCCAGGTCGTCCTCCAGGTATTGTGCTAAGTGCTGCTACTTCTTTCTGGCTTCCGGTCCTGCCAAAACAAGTGTTTGATTTCCTCCGTGATGAGCAGTCTAGAAATGAGGTATTTTAAACTTTTTATTTAGGAATTGATTATTTTTGATAGTTTGCATCAAGCAATTATATCTAGCACTGATATGCCTATCATTAACCTCAGTGGGATATCCTTTCTAATGGTGGTGTGATTCAAGAAACACTACAAGAAATTTGGGATCTGCCAGCGCTTTTTGTGCCAGTGGTTGCAAAAAACGCTACAATAGAAGGTCTATACCAGCGCTTTTTCTAGCCGCTGCTAGAATGAGTCTTTCCCAGCACTCAAAGCAAAAGCACTGGAATAGGTCAACCAATCCCTAGCGCCTAAGCAAAAGCGCTGGAATAGAATCCCACATTTACTAACGCCTACTAAAAGCGCTGGAATAGAATCCGTCATTTACTAGCGCCTACTAAAAGCGTTAGAATAAACACTCCCTTTCCCAGCAGCCCAAAAGAAGCGCTGGGATAGACCCTATGAACAAACAAACCTATATCTAATACTACATCGGATCAAAAAATAAAAATAAAAATTATATTACTACATGTTTTACATTTTTAATACCCTTTCGATACGATTATTTAGCAAATTTCAATAAAACCAAACTATTTTAGTAGTCAAGGCCGTTGATCATTGTTGTGCTTATTGATTAAATCATTGTCATAAAAATTTGGTTCGATCGGGTTTAGAAAGCTCCTTGATTGGGACGCAATTTATTATTTGGATGATAGTTATCATCCGATTAAATGTGTAAAGATACCCGATCAACTTAATTCTTGGTATGAATTATAAATTCAAGTATATGCAAAAGAAAGATGGTTTAGATCGAAATATAAAGACTTTGGCGAGGTCGGGTCTTGCAATCTAATACTTTAATGCCTCATGATGTATCAAATATTGTCAGATCAAGCAATCGCCGATATCCGATGATCTCTATTTTTGGTGACAACGATGAAATTAGTGAGACGTGAAATCCTAACGGTTCAGATCGAACACGGTAAAAATTGAGTTGGTAATTGCCTTTAAATTATACACGTTCAATGTAATTGTTAACAACTTAAATCTTGTGTTGTACTTGAACGTATGGTAGCCATTCAACTGCGGCACAATTACAACGATCCAGACCGTTGCTTTTTATTTTCCTTGTTGATTATAGCATTCTCATAAAAATTTGACTCGATTGGGTTTAAAAAACTTCTATATCAAGACACAATTTTGTTAACAAAATGAGTTTGTATGGGCCGATCAAGTGTGTAGTGATACTCGATTAACTTCGTTTTTGATACGAATGATGTACTCGATGATAAGTAAAAGATGGACGGTTCTGATCGAGAAAAAAAGACTCAAGTGGGGGCGGGGATTGCAATCTAATACTTTAATGCCTTGGTTGGGATACAATTTGTTTATTGGATGATAGTTATCGTTCGATCAAATGTGTAGCGATATCCGATCAACTTCATTCTTGGCATGATTTATAAACTGCATAATATGTAAAAGACGGATGGTTCAAATCGAAAAATAAAGACTCCGATGGGGGTCAGGTCTTGAAATCTAATATTTTAATGACTTGGGAAATGCATCAAATGTTGCTCGATCAGACGATCGCCAATATCCGATGATCTCCAATTTTGGTGACAACGATGGAGTAAGTGAGACGTGAAATCCTAAAGGTTCGGATCGACCATTGTACAAGTTGAGTTGGTAATGACCTTTAAATTCTATACATTCAATGTAATTGCTAGCAAACCAAATCTTGTGCTGTAATTTAACATATGGTAGCTATTTGATCGTAACACAATGACAATGATCCAGACCATTGATTTTGTTTTCCTTGTTGATTATACCATTCTCGTAAAAATCTGTCTCGATCGGGTTTCGAAAGTTTCTTTATCGAGACATAGTTTCATTAAGAAAATGTGTTTTTTCAATAGATCAAGTGTGTAACAATGCCTGATTGACTTCTTTGTGGGTACGAATGATGTACTCCATAATATATAAAAGATGGATGATTCCGATTGGAAAAAAATAAGACGCAAGTGGGGGTCAAATATTGCAATATAACACTTTAATGCCTCGGTATGCATCAAATGTTGTCCGATCAGGTGATTGTCGATATCCGATGATCTTCGATTTAGGTGGTAATGATAAAATCAGTGTGACGTGAAATCTTAATGATTCCGATCGACTATTATTAAAATATAATTGACTGAATAAGAATAGATTTTCTTCGTACTGTGCGACCCGAGAGCGCTTAATTTTTCCTGCCAAAAATTCTCCAAAGCAATTGAAACCCTTCCCAAAATCCCTGTTCGTTTCCCTCGTTTCCGAAAATCCCTGTTCGTTTCCCTCGAAAACGAATTCCCCCAAATTAATGGCGCGCCCAAAATTCCCCCAAATTAGTGGCGCGCTAAAAATTCCCCCAAATCCTGATGTATCCTCCCCCCCCCCCCTCTCTCTCCTGCGTATGTAAATTTCTTCCGTAACCTATCGTCTCAGGTGATACTCTGCGTTCATACTCCATAGCTGAGGTACATCGACTCTCTCTCTCTGAACATTGCATATGTATAGGTGGACTGAGATTCTCAGTTCGAGGGTTTGGACTTTTGTTTGGTTGTTTAGAAATTAGGGTTTTGAGAATTGGGGGAAGGGTTTAGCAGTGGTTCTGTTCAATATTAAGCGTAGTACAGTGGCCATTGCATGCAAAACGAAGTGAATAGACTCGCAGATATTTTTTTGTGAAACCTCCATGACCGATTTCGGCTCTGCATGTACGAATCTTGTTTTTATCTTTGTTCCAAATGACCAATTTTTTTGTTCTATGGCTAGAGATTTGTTGTATTGGAAATCCTTTTTCTTTAATCTAATCTAAAGAGGTCGATGTCCATTCAAAAAGGGAATTGGTAGAGTCAGATGACTATTCATTGCTTCTGCTCTTCTCCACGATCGGCAAGCGTCACGTTCAGTCTAGCTAACTTTAGACAACCTCTCTTTAGAGCTTTATACGAACACTAAGACAAACAGTCAATGCTTCAGGTGGGTTTTCGGCTCTGCATGTACGATTCTTGTTTTATCTTTGTTCCAAATGACTAGGTTTTTTGTTCTATAGCTAAAGATTTGTTGTAATGGCGTGTGTATGTATATATAGCCTGAGATTTGTTGGTTTTTTTTTTTATTATTGGGCTGCTATTTGATTGTTGAAATCATTCTAAAAACAATTCAAACCGAAGTCGGCTGATCCAGCATTGACGTAAAAGATGGTTGCCTTGATTTAACTAGTGCCTCTTGATCAACTGTTGTGATTGAGCTAATTATGCTTCTTTCCGTCGATTTTGGCACTAACCATTTCTGTAGTAACCTTCTACTTTTTTCTCTCTTCAGACTTGCTTATCAGTGTAGTCATTTAATTAGATTGGGTTGACTACCCTTAATTGTGGATTAATTTATGTGATTGAGCTAATTCTGCTCCTTTCCTTTACTTTTGACAATACCCATCTTGTAGTATTCTCTTAATTTATCTGTCTTAAGCTGGTTTTTCACCTTTCAGTGTAGTCATAGTTTGAATTCCTTGGCTTGATAAGTTGCCGTGATTGAGCTGAATTCACCCTTTTTCTTCCAATGTGGCTAATACCCACTTGTCAGTATGATTTCGCTTGAAATGAGTTATGCTAGTCACAAAACTATTGTTGGACTTGTGGTAATATAGTAATACTAATGTGTTCAAGTAGCTGGGAAATATATAGCTAGATATGAATTAGCAAATTGTTTTTTTTTTGAAACACTGGACAACATATAAAGATGGTTTTAGTTATGAATCTTGCTATTGTGGGCGTGGAAGCATGGTTAGAATTTCCCTCTGACTATAGCATCATTTGAAGGCACTCTAAATGACAAATATCACACTTACAGATTAATCTTGTCCTCGTGTCCAATCAGATTATTGTCAACATTACAATGAAGTTCAGAAAACTGAGAAATGAAATCATACGAACCAAGTTTTTTTTTACCACACCGTTGGATTGCACATTGACAACTGAACAAATGAATGATTGTGCTAAAGAATAGACTATGGCTGCTGCTAGTTGCCAAATTGAGTGTTTTTAGCGCTATAGCGGGCTAAAATATGCATTGACATGATTGAGTGATTTGGGTTTTAGCTGAGTATGAGTTTGCTACATGAAGTTTGCTTATGCTCTCTTATGCATTAGTGACCATTATTGTATATTATTCTATTGTTTGTTTGAATAGGCATGGCAAAGAAAAGACGATTTACTACTTGTGAAACAGAACAACATTCACAACCCAGTCTCTCACATGGATCTCCAAATTGTGCCCAATCATGTGGGGCTTCACAACCCACTCAGCCACATGGACCTTCGCAGACTACCCATTTGCCTAGAGCTTCACAGCCTTACCATTTGCCTGGAACTTCACGGCCTTCCAACTCACGTAGCTTTTCGCAGCCTCACGAGGCAGAGGAGGACTTAGATGTACAAGCAAATGAATTGTTTCGAGGTACTTTTCACAAGGATTAATTTAATTCTAGCTAGTTTAATAATATGGTAAAGTGATTGAGTAATTCTGAATGAATTGTTCCACATGTTCCTTATCTTGTTGTATGCCATTGAATTAGATAAAAGCAACCATCGTTTTCTAAGTGCCTTGATACCCAAAATAGTAGGCTAAGAAGAGTAATTGATTTTCATATTGATAATTCATTCTCTTTTTTACTTGGATATCTTTTTTTTTCCTACATTGTTTTAGTTAATGCTAAACCAATGGATAAGACTTGATGACGAAGAGTAGATCGTCAAGAGACTATTTGCAAGGGATTATGAACTTTTTGCACTTTGCTTCTCTCAATGCGTCAAAGGAGGGAACAATCTTATGTCCATGTGTGAAATGTGCAAATTCATTCATGTTTAGCCTCAATGTTGTCCATGATCACTTGGTCTCATTTGGCATTAGTCAAGGTTATGATTGTTGGTATTATCATGGCGAAACTTTCTCGGTACCAACTTCTAGCAAAACTTGTGAGACTCCTGTTGAACAAATAGGACTTCAGTTTGGTGACATGGAAGAAATGTTGCATGATGTGTTTTACATGCATACTCGATCTACGGATGACATTCGAGATGAAACAAATGAAGCAGAACCCTTCAGCCAAGGTCTAAGTGAGCAACCTGCTCAAGAACCTAACGCAAATGCACAAAGATTCTACGACTTGCTTAAAGATGCCAAGCAACCTCTTTATGAAGGTTGCAAGAATTTTAGCAAGTTGTCAGCCATCGTGCATTGGTATCACTTAAAGTGTCTTAGGGGGTTGAGCAACAAGACATTTACAATGATTCTCCAATCATTGAAAGCTATTCTTCCTCCAGATGCTAAATTACCAAAGGACTGCTACGAAGCCAAGAAGATTATCAAGGATTTGGGCCTCGGTTATGAGAAGATTCATGCTTGTCCCAACGGTTGTATGCTGTTTTGGAAGGAACACGCGAATGATGATTTTTGTAAATGTGGTGCTTCAAGGTGGGTTACGAATGATGGTAATTTGGAGCCTAATTCAAGTAGTTCATCCAAAAAGAAAAAGAAAAAGGCTGCAAAGGTTTTGCGCTGGTTGCCCTTGAAACCAAGATTGCAAAGACTCTGTATGACATCAGAAACAGCTGAATCTATGAAATGGCAGGCTGAGGGTCGGACAAAGGATCGTAAAATGAGGCATCCTGCTGATACTCCAGCATGGAAATATTTTGACTCTAAACATAAAGATTTTGCTGCTGAACCCCGCAATGTAAGATTGGGAATAGCATCTGATGGATTCAACCCTTACGGAAATATGAATAATAGTTATAGCATTTGGCCTGTAATTTTGGTACCATATAATTTGCCTCCGTGGATGTGCATGAAAAGATCTTCTTTCATCTTATCATTGCTTAATCCTGGTCCGACCTCACCAGGAAAGAATATAGACGTCTATTTGCAGCCTTTAGTTGAGGAATTAAAGGAGCTATGGGAGGTTGGAGTAGAAACTTATGATGTCTCATCTAAACAGAACTTCCAATTGCGAGCAACATTTATGTGGACATTTCATGATCTCCCCGCTTATGGTGACATGTCTGGTTGGAATACTAAGGGTGCTCTTGCGTGTCCTTCTTGCAATTATGGTACTCATTCTCGCTGGTTAAAACATGGAGGAAAATATTGTTTTATGGGTCATAGGCGCTTTCTTGATAAAGACCACAAATTTCGCAAAGATAGAATATCATTCGATGGGAGTCAAGAAATGGAAGTAGCTCCTCGCATGTTATCCGGAGAAGAGGTCATGATGTACACAGAACATCTTGAATGCAAATCTGGGAAGACAAAGGATAATGTGAAAAAACCAAGAAACAACCAGGCCAATGGCCATGAGAAAGAACCGTGGACCAAGAGAAGTATATTTGCTGATTTACCATACTATCCAGATCTGTTATTGCGTAACAATTTGGATGTGATGCACATAGGGAAAAATGTGATTGATAATGTGATTGGTACTTTGTTGAATATGGATGGAAAGACAAAGGATAACCTAAAGGCACGCCTTGATTTAGTAGAGTGGGAGATAAGGTATGAACTTCACCCACAAATGTTAGGTTCCAATAAGACATATTTGCCACCAGCTTGCTTCTCAATGACTCCCAAAGAGAAAGATGATTTCTTGAAAGTTTTGAAGTGGGTAAAAGTTCCTGATGGTCATTCCTCTAATCTTTCACGTTGCATTCAACTTAAACAACGGAAGATTATCGGTATGAAGAGTCATGATTGTCATATACTAATGCTACAACTTCTTCCAATAGCATTGCGAGGGTCTTTGCCGAAAAAAGTCATTTCTCCGCTAATTGAATTATCATGTTACTTTAGAGCTATATGTTCCAAAGTCTTGGATGTGGAGGAGCTTGAACGACTTGAGTCTCAAATTGCAGTGACTTTATGCAATTTGGAAAAAATTTTCCCTCCTTCATTCTTTATAGTTATGGTGCATCTAGTCGTCCATTTGGCTACCGAGGCCAAACTTGCTGGGCCTGTCCATTACCGATGGATGTACCCTATTGAGAGGTATGACATGCTCAGTTATATTCATTTATATTCATTCCATCATCTTCAATTAGTTAATTATGTAAATATGTGAATCCATAGGTACCTCCATCACCTTAAGTCTTATGTGCGTAATAAAGCATGTCCGGAAGGCTCCATTGTAGAAGGATACATAGCTGAAGAGTGCTTAACATTCTGTTCACGATATTTGGATTCTGTTGAGACAATATTCAATCGTCCGACAAGAAATGTGGAAGGTTCTACTGGGTCAATATCCCATTTTGAACTTGATCAGAAGTCGTGGACGCAAGCACATCGTTATGTCTTATTCAATACTGATGAAATCACGCCATTCCGCATGTAAGTACTATTTATGAGTTTGATATAAGTAAGTACAGTGTGCTCAATTAAAAATGTGTTAACATAATTTACCTTTTTATACATAGAGAACATAAGGAGCATATAAAGAGGCAAAGTCGTCCTCGTCGTCTCACTGATGAAGCTATCAATAGGATTCATTCAGAAAAATTTTGTGATTGGTTTCGCTCGTATGTGAGTATTATATCCTCAACTTAAGAATTATTAGAAATTTTACTTTACAGATTGGTTATGCTTGCTTTTTTTTAACCTTTCTATACAAATGGCAGGTTGGTGTTATGGTTGACACAAGAAAACAACAACTTGTTGATAAAATTAAATGGCTAGCTCAAGGCCCCAACACTGAAGCTAGATGATTCAAAAGATATGTCATTAATGGTTTCAAGTTTCGAACAAAAGAAAGCGAGGAGAAAGAAAACTCAAAATAGTGGGGTTTGTGTGGACACTGAAGGAGGAACTATGTACTATGGTGTCTTAACAGACATTGTTGAGTTGAATTACTTCGACAAGTTTAGATATGTCTTATTCAAATGTAATTGGGCCAATGTCAATTCCAATAGGGGTTGTAAGACTGATGAATACGGATTTGTCCTTGTGAATTTTTCTCATTTGATACATAAAGGAGATCACTTGAAGGATGAGCCGTTTATTCTGGCTTCCCAAGCTTCCCAAGTTTATTATGTGAAAGATGATAGAGAGAAAGAATGGGTCATTGCAGTCAGAACAAAAGCACGGGATGTGTATGATGTTGGTAATGGTGAAAGTGAAGAGGGTGGTGCTGGCACATATTATGATAACGAGCCGTATAATTTGGTAGCTGAAGACGTACCTACTAACATGAACGAGAATCTTGATTGGTCAAGGAATGATGCAGACGGAATTACACCTGATCCACTTGAGTTTGAGAGTCAGCTAATGAATGACTCAGAGTCTAATGAGGATGTCTAGTTTAATAGAAGGACTGCTATGGAGTTGGTTTTTTTTTTTTTTTTAACTTTTATGGATCTTTTGGAATTGCTGTGACTTAGACTATTATTTTGAAACTTTTGTTTAAGTTTAGTGGCTTAAGTTTAAATGTAAGAACCGGCCAGTCTCTCTCTCTCTCTGATGGCAATGACTTAAACTATTATTTTGCATTATGATGGCATTGCATTTATTTTATAATATTGATCGGTGACATAATTCCCTCTTATAGATTCATGTCATATTTCATATTTCCTACTAATATTGCATATTTGAATTTGTTTGTCTGTTTTGGTAGAGCATTTAAGCAAGGAGAAGCTGGCATGCTTGGTACATGGAGAACAATTTGCCTCTTCCCAAGCAGCTGCATTACCTTTCACATCCTACTCCTTCACGTGGCGCTTCGCAAGTTGCTAGACCGCAGACCACTTCACAGGATGCCCAACCACAAACAAATTCGCAAGTTCAACGACCACCTGGATCTCTACAGCATACCCAATCCAATGCGCCATCACAGAACTCCTCACAAGCTATGCAAGGAATCTCTCGTGCTCCATCACGAAACTCCTCACAGCCTCAAAATGTAGAGGACAATGTTGAGTTAGACCATGATTTAGATGAACCATTCGCAGAGCGTGAAGTTGGTATTCAAGGTATGATGTAAATTATTTAACTCGATTCTAGTATCTCTCTCTCTCATGTTGGATTTTTTTTTTGTGTGTGTGACTTAAAACCTATGGTTGGAACCCCTTAAGATAATAGAAGTATTAAGGAGTTAGATGACAACACTTAGGAAACCATCTTCTCAAACTGGACATGCCACTAAAACAGGCCACCAAGACAGTTGGGCAAATTGATCTTTGCTTCTAGAACTCTAGCATTCCATAGTCCACATGATAGTTCACAAAATAGTTGGACAAACATTCAAACATTCTACCAAATCAAAGCCAAGGGACACTCCCCAAGGATAGGAAAAATAGTAGCAAAACAACTCGCTCCAGGACATCCCACGGATAGGCAAGCCAAGAAACATCAGAAGCATAACTTAGAGAGGCAAACAAACCCCTGCCGGACTGCACTTGAATAGTTATTATTACAAAGATGAGCTACTTGCTTGATCAACTATAGCAGCAGTTTAATTGAACAGCAGCAGTATACGCTGCAGTATCCAAACATGCATCAGTCTAACCGAAGCCAAACAGCAACAGCAGAGAATTAACATGCTAAAACCATAAACAACAGTCAATTGAACCCAGAAACACACTGCATTTTAACTGAATATGCAACAGTAAAACAACAGCAGAAAATAGCAGCTGCAATATGCATGACAGGCACAAAAAGCCAACAACATAATAGCCAACTCCTAGCTATTATTGGCAATAAGTTACAGTAAAATAGATGCACTAATGCCTGAGAACAAGGACACCTCATATGATCAAGTAAATAAGTTCAAGTACAAGTTCAAGTATGTTGTCCTTAGCACTATGTCCTCACTTACAACTCCCTCGGAAAGCTCACAATTCCGACTCTTCTTTTCACTCATGTGCTAGGACAAGGCTCCACCAACTCCCTCCCTAGTTCTTACAATATGCCCCCGCTACATATTACCTCCTCTCTCAAAGAAATGACGAGGCACTAGCACACGCCTTATAGAGAAGCACACTATATAAAGTGAGATTCCTACTGTAGTTTTCATCTTCTTCATTGAATCTGGTGTCCTATGTGCGGCATTTGCTTCTTTTTTCAATTTTGGCCCCCCAAATGTAAAATATGGGCTAGTTTAATCAATGATTGCCTGTATCTACTGTTTAGTCTTTCATGTCATTCTTATGCTTCTTATACTATTGCTTTTCTTTACTCCACTGAATATTGAACTTTCTTTTTATTTGACTAGATGAATCAGGTGTGCGTAACAAACGAGGAATCATGCGTTTGTCTGATGTTTGGAATCTCCCACCTACAAATCGAATTGTTGTAAAATTTAATGAAGCTTTTGTGCCTATTGGATATGAAGGTGGCTTGTTTAATCGTTTCGTAGCAACTGTGTCAAGGAAACCCCACTTATGCCCAATTAATTGCTTAGATTGGCATAAAGTGCCGCAACACTACAAAGAAGCTTGTTGGAGTATCATTCGGGTACTTAGTCCTAATATCGGTGTAATACTTGAATTTGTTCATTCTTTGAAGTTATCTTAGAATGCTTTTCTGTTACTTCACTGTAGTCCAAGTTTCTAATTCCCGAAAATAGTCTAGTAAGTGAGGCAATCAAGCGTTACACTTTGAAGTTGTTAGGGACGAGATTGAGAGATTGGAGATGCACCTTAAAGAATAAATACTTCGACGAGGCAAAGACAGCTGCACAAATTGTTGCTACAGCACCTCCGACAGTTAATCGTGAGCATTTTGCCGATCTTGTATCTTACTGGTTCTCAGATGAGGGAAAGGTATGAAGTATATTTGGTAGTGGCTTGACAAGAATTAAAACTTTGAAAGTAATAACTATTTTATGTTGTATGTGTGCATGTGAAAAATAAAGGCCCTTAGTTTGAAGAATAAGGGAGAAAGAAACTGGAATGAAGATCCGCATACAACAGGATCAAAATCTTATGCACGACATGCTCATGAATTGGTACTTGAAGTTTGTTTCTTGTTTCACATTTTCAACTTGGTATATTTTTTGATTTTCACAATTAGTTGATGTATGGACCTGGTAACAAAACAGGAGGAAGACTCTGGATTTGCACCTAGCCGAGCACAGCTGTATATAACAACTCACACGGATAAAGACGAGAATGCTGTTAATGACATTGCAGCTGCAAATATAGTATGAGTTATCATGTTTTTCAAGTTTAAATTTTATAATGACTAGCATTAAATGACGTTTCTTTTCTATGCTCATCTATCACTTCTTTATTTTTTTGGTAGTTTGTAGTTCATCTTCTGTGCTCTAGTTAAACTTGTATCAATTTTTTAGGCAAAAATTAAGGAACTACTTCCAAATAGCTTGGAAGGAAATTCTAAGGGCAGGATATATTGGTCCCCGAATGACGTTTATTCTCAAGCAATTAATAAAAAAGAGTGGTCTGGTCGTGTTCGTGGTTGTGGGTTTGGGCCTACTCCTAAAAGTAGCCGCCCAACTTGCAATGAATTTCCACGGTTTAATGTGGCTGATGAAGAAGAGAGAATGAGAGATAAACAGACTATACATGAACTACAAGGCAAGGTGCAATCTCAAGCGGCTGAATTGAGCACTTTAAAAGAACAAATGGCTATTGTGATGAGGCATGCTGGATTACAGGTTATTACATTTGTTTTGCTTAATGAAATTTGTAATTTGTTACACTTAAGATAGTGTATAGTTGTATTGTTTAGATGCTTATGCAAATTTTCCATTGCATATCTTAGGTTCGAGACAGTTGTAATGGCTCCCTAGATCAGATTTCTCCACAAGCACATCAAGGATCATCGCACGCAAGTCATGACATCGAATATTCTGATTGAGGTACATCCTTACATTGTATAGGAATTGAAATCATAGCACCCTTGCAAGTCTATAGTTGTATCTTTCGCAAGAAATGACAGTTGCAATTGCTGGAAATGTTACTTAAAGGCATAAATCACCCTTGTAGATCTTAAAATTGAACTCTAATGGCTGAAAATTGATCTGATTTGCCTAGAATATATATGGTTGTAAGAATTGGGATTCGAGTTCATATTGTTGGAAACTGAAAATTAGTTGCTAGCGTGTCCAATACGTATTTGGGCGTGTCCCCATCGTGTCCCCGTGTCCAATACGTGGACACGGCACCCTTTTGGTTGCTGCTGCCCTTCATTGCTGTTGCTATTGATTGTTTTATGGTTATGCTCTTGATATGGCTGCCTGCTATTCCCATGTCCGTTGTATAAGATGTTTTGTTGTTGCTGCTGCTGTTTTGATTATACGGCTTGTCTATAGTTTTGATTCTGACTGCCAATTAGTTGTTTTACTGCATATGGAGTTCAAATCAAGTGGTGCATTTCTGTTGTTACATTTGTTCATATCAAAATGGTGTATCTCGTTGCTTATTGCTACTGCTGCTGTTCACTGCTCCTGTTCAGCAATTAGCTGCAGCTATAGTTTTCTATGTTTTATTGTGTTTTATGCATCATGTGGGTGAAGCTATAGGAAGCCCAAAAATTGCTACCTGTTGTGAAGCTCATTCCTGGATTGTTGTGTCCAGTGCAACTGTCTAGTTCATTGGCTTATTCCGTTTTGAAGCATCTATTAGTTGTGGTTATCCAACTTTTTCACTTGAATGAATTGTCATAGTAGTTAAAAGATAAACTTGGTTCTTATTCTTCGTCATTTGCATTGCAGGTAATAGGACGTTCTAGCAAAAACCGTGATTTCAACTTGTCATTTTGAAAGCTCTCTCGGGAAGATCTTGTTAAAGATGGGATCGTCAACTTTTGATTAATTATCTATTCCATGTAGTTTCTGCAATGTAGTTGGATTGTAATATTTTGGCATGTTTGATCTACTTTTGAATGTTGACGATGTTATGGACCTACTTTTGACATTTTATATATGGAGTATTAGTTTCTCCAATGAAAAATGAATTATTTTGGCTTTTGAGTTATTTGGAAAAAGTTAGTGAATCGATATGTGATGAGCTGGGAAAGTGGCTAGTATAATTTATTATAGTTAGGATGTAGCTGAAAAATTGGAGTAGAAATTCTTTATTTATGAAAAAAAAAAAAAACTGGACCTATAGTAACGCTTATAGGCATTGGTAAAAGTGTGAAGGTGGCCAGGTGCATTTAGGTCTACACCAGCGCTTGCAACCGCTGGGGAACATAGTGTTGGTAAAAATTATGTTATACCAGCGCTTAAAACTGCTGGGAAAGAAAGCGTTGGTAAAAATAAATTTATACCAGCGCCTACAAAAAGCACTGGCATAGTGCTATAGTAGCGCCTCTACACCAGCGCATTGCCCAAGCGTTGGTATAGGTCGTGTTGGGCTATACCAGCGTTTTACAGACCATTCCACAATGCTTTTGGCCGCTGGCATTGCCCGACTTTCTTGTAGTGAAATGGCACACCTCTCCAATGGCCGCGAAACTGGCAACTCTGTCAATATTGCGTGTGAATGTAAGCTCAGTTCGAAATTCAATTTTCTCAAGTTTCGAAACATTATTTCATTACTATTTCCTAACGGTAAACTGATTCTAAAATTGTCTAATTAAGAACCACATTTTTCAAATGATTTCAGACCATAGGTGGAAACCAGAACAATATGCTGATACTACAAGAAAGTTGCACCGACCCAACCGGATCTTATGTCATTTACGCCCCTGTCGATGTAATTGCAATGAACCTGGTACTAGCCGGGGGAGACCCGGACTGCGTGCCCATTCTGCCATCGGGATTTTGTATACTACCGGATGGACCTAATCGGCACGGAGGTGAGCTTGTTGAGGACGGGCCCGATGGATCTCTTCTGACTGTCACGTTCCAGATTTTGATGGATTCTGCTCTAAACGCAAAGCTTTCTCTTGGATCGGTCGCAACCAGGGGCGGAGCCACAGTGAGACAACTGAAGTCAGTTGACGCCACTGACCTCAAAATTACCGTTAGTTTTGATATAGTTTTCTTAGATATTCTACCATTTTGCTCTCATAAATGCTTGACTCTTGCCCTGTTCTTGAAAATTCTACAGTTTTGCCCCCTCATGTGCTTGACTATTTCCTCAAAACCCCTCGTAAAATTATAAAATTTGCCTTTTGCTTTTTATGAAAAGTTGGCTTTTTTCTTTTTATGGTGCACGATATATACTCTCTCCATCAAAACCTGCCCTTTGCATTTTACAGACAGTTATGCACCTTCTATACTCTCTCTCTCTCTCTCTCTCTCTCTCCCTTTTCATTATCTTCAAGGTAAGTTTTTCCCCCAAATTTCTTACATAAGTATGTTAATGGTTTCCATTAAATTGTTTCCATGTATTTTGTATGAACAATTTTTATCAAACTTGTATTGTTAATATATGAGTTTCTTTTTGTGATTTCAACTGTTGGTGCTAGTGGAATTTAATTAAGTGTATTGTTGGTCCTTAGAATGAAGTTCATTACTTTTTGACCATGCTAGTTTTTTTAATAAGAAAAATAGTCCATATGTGAATTTTGGTTCTTGAGTAATCTTGACCCCACTGACGACTAATCCTGGCTCCGTCCCTGGTCGTGACTATCAACAACCTCATTGCTTGCACCGTCGAAAGGATTGAGGCTTCTGTGGCCGCGAACAGTGCTTGAAATGTGAAGCCTATAGAATGGGTACGTAAGCTTACGTTTTGAGATAGGTGATTTCGTTGATTTAGTTCCTACTAGTGAATCATCTACTAGTGAGGCTTATTTATCCTCCGCAAACAAACAATTTTAGTGCATCTCACAATGGTTGCTTCTTTTACAAGAAAATTATAAGCTTGTTCCATTGGTGATGAGGTAATTATTGAAGATAGATACATTCGATCATGTACTCAACTTCTTTGTTTCAACTTTTCTATTTCAAGTTGGTCTAATTATTTCAAATTAATAAAGTATTCTTCATTCAAGTGCTAGAAGAAAGCAAGTCAGGAGTTCTCCTCCATATGTTAATCTAACTATTTTAGCACTCCTTACTTTTGTTGATAAAAAAAAGTATTCATTTTATGAATAATTATATTATTTCCTTGAAGTACATGGTATAACAATTATTTTGCTATCACATTTTGGTATCATGTGATGTGTCACCAATTTATTAGTAGAATGTATCTTATTTTTTGTCATGAGTGGAGCATATTTTACCAATGCAATAGGAACACATTACAGTATCCAAAATGTACGTGGTATCCAAATTTGGTTACCATAATATTGCTCATTCGTTATTATCTTTATGATGCTTCATCATCCTTGTGCTAATTCTCTTCGGCCCATGGGGGGGCCAAAAAGCTTAATGAATATGCACTCTTTTCTTGTATATGTGCTGTTTATAATTTAATCCATTTATAACTACTATTCTCCTCTCTTTGAACTCCTTGCCAATTAAAACCTAAATTTTCTTCAGTTTGTGAATGCAGATTAAAGCTGATGGATGCCAGCCATTGAAAATCGGAAGAAGTCAAGCTCGCAAATTTTATGCTTCTTTATGGTGTCAATTTTCGCACCCGAAGAAGCAACCTAATCAGTTTACCAAATGTGAAGGGATTTTAGGTTTGGAATTGACTTCTCGGGATACAGTAATTAGGAGAGAAGAATATAAAAATACCTTAGTTATGTAGTCTTCATCAAAGCTTGAACCCTTATTTAGTTTTGGTTTTAGGGTTAGGGTTATGCATGGGTAAGTGCATGTTGGTACTTCTTATGCATCATCTTGATCCTTTCCCTTGTTTTCATTTGTTGTGCTTTTTGAGCCCTGGTGGTTGGACACGCGAGCCTGAACTATTAGCAAACTCATTTTTCACTAATTCTAACATCTTCTAAATTATTTTGACTGTTTAGAATATTGGTGTTGCTTTCGATCTGATGTCTTTTTCTGCTATTATCTAATCCTTCATTTCAGTATTTTGTTAGCTTATTTTATGCTTGGATTCAATTATAGGGATCACTCAATACTTATATACCTTTGTCGAAACAACCAATATTGTTTGGACCTGGACCTGAAGAATATAAACATTGTATGCTATACTATCCACCATTAATCTTCGGTCTTCAATACCGATAATTAAAATGACCGGTGAACTTGAATCGTATGGGCGCTAGATTGATCAGTTCATATGTGACTCAAATTAACTTTATGTATGACAATTGATGAGACTTCTCACATTAAACTTTCTTTTCCCAATATGATGAATAGCATGCATGGTGGCCTTTTATGCAGGGACTTCTAACTTGAATTGAAAATTAATGACTTGTGCCATCATTTTATGTTGTTTGGTATCACAGTAATGCTGTACAAATAATAAAGAGATCAAATACTTGTCCTTGAAACACATAAGTAATGTCAATTAAGGATATGAATTCATAACCTGCAAATGTTCGGTCGGATTTGGAATTGAACATGAACTTTATGCATGTGTTCAAATCATGTCCCCTTCAAACAACACACAATTAAAGAATATACCATCTTTTGGGGGCAACAGTTGTGACATCCGGCTCTAAAGTCGTTAATTTGATTCTCTTACGACACTAGCTAGGACTCATGTCTAATTAAATCAAATGTCAATAGTTTACAAGTGAAACTCATCTTCATGTATCTTTTACCAACGTACTGGCTATATATGAATCGGCAATCAAGCTATCACCCTTTCAAAAGATAAACGACACAATTGAAATCAAACACCAAATCAGAATCAAATCAAGTTCAGTCTACTCTTGAACTTTTTCAGGGAATAAGTTTTGCTCTATTTTACTAATTGCTGATCATAGGAAGACACTTCCTCTTTCCAGGGGTATCTTGGTGATGTATTTTCTTAATTTCTTTACTTAGTCTCTCAGATGCCTAAGAGATGTATAATTGGAGAAGAGAGAACTTTTCCTGTGATGCATAAACAGTTTCGAATTGCGTTCCATTTTTTAGTTCATGAAAAAAGGTGATGGGTGACTTCTTGGGCTATGTTGCAAGTGTTTAGAGCTAGGACTTCGCAATTCTTACTTTGACCGGTTGATTAATCACCAAAGACAGATTTGGAATAATTTATCATCTCAAGATCTTTCTACTATACTTACTACTCTCTCTGTCCCAATTAACATTCCTCTTGTTCTATTCTAACCATATAGAAAATCAATTACAATTTGTATTTGATAAGATTTGTTATAAACGTTATGGATATTGTTTGATAAATCTTAATTAATTCTATTGAATCAAAATATTCTAAAATCATATTAAACCTTAAAGTGTATATGAACGGCTCAGATGCACTGCACAGTGAATCTGGGCCGTTCATATACACTTTAAGGGTCTTTTCTTTGCCTATTTTCTTTGTACCTAGCACTCCTCAAAGAAACAAATTAAAAGTGACACGAACTCCAAAAAAAATGGCTAAAAATTTAGATAGGGTTAAATATGGCACTCTAACAAGTTAACTGACAAAGCCTGGTTGTAAGGCTTTAGTGGATGATCTTGGGTAGCCAGATCTCTTTATTGGTTATTTACTCCCATAGGGATAATAACCAACCTCAATGTATTCGGTTGTTTTATCATTAAATACAACTCTTACCATTTTGGGAAAAAAAAAACCCTGTAACTCTGTAAGGGAGGTCAGTGTCATTTAATAATCAAAAAGGGCAAATATGTGAAGTTATCAGATACCTCAAGGACGGTTATCTAATTTACCAAAAACAATTTAGAACGAGGCAAAAGGAGAAGAAGTACAGATCGGAGAGAGAGAGAGAGATGAGCAGTGGTACCAGTCCGAGACCCGTCGGGAGGAGAGAGAGCCCATGGGGGATGTCAGAGGGAGACCACAAACAGCCCACGCCCCACAGATGCAACGACCGAGTTGAAGATGTCATCCAAGTAAGCTTTCCCCAATCTTCTTCTAAACCCCTTATTTTCTGCATCCGCATTCCTAATCTCCAATCACAGATATACTCGTTCTACTTAGATTTACATGCTTTCAGTGGAGAACAGTTGTATGCAACGTGGGTTCATGTTCAATTTTGAATTGGGAATAGGGGACGTAGTTTTGGATGCTGAGGATATCTCTATATGTTCTTTGCTCTGTTTACCAAGTCGATTGTGTGTTTGGCTGTCCCAATCTGGAAATTATACCAAATAATAGAGCAACAGAAGACATCCCAGCTCCTTTGGATTGAGGGATTTGCCTTGAAAATAAAAGAAAATTAAGGATTAGAGTTTTCTCTTTTCCGAATGACTCATTTTGATTGAGTAATTTGGTGAGTAAGGATTAGAGTTTTTTTGGCTGAATCACTTATTTGGATTGAGTAATTTGGTGAGAAATGGAGAGAAAAGTACAAACATCAAGTTATTTTTGATCGACGACTCTTCCATTCTTATCACAATCCAAGGGAGCTGCCGAAGTTGCTCCATAAAGTCGTGTAATGGTCTGTTGGGAACATGTGTGAAGATTGAGGTCCACATCGGATAAATAGAAAGTGGTTGGACCTTAATATACGTGGTCACCGCTTACAAGTTACAAGGCTTAGCTTTTTAAGTGGATATACAAGTCATTCAATGTATATTGGTCCATGTGATGTGGTGTGGACTCTGTGGACACCCACAATGGATTGGGCCTACGCGCGCATGGGGAAACCCTTGGGTGGATTACACTCCCAACAAGTGGTATCAAACTTGATAGCTGACGATCTATGGTCAGACTCTCCTGGAATCATTGATGGTTGTGAACTTGTACGGAGACTCTCGGAGGAGCGGGAAAATCCATTGTAACTCTCGATCGAGTAGGAAAAATTCTTAGTGCTGCTTGTAAGTGGCAGACAACAAGGTGGCTCTTATGGAGTATGGTGGCTCTCAATGGAGTGGGTGAGGTAAATAAGTCTAGGTTCAGGTTCTTACACGGTGTTGAAGACTGGTAATAAATCAAGAACTAAGGGGAGACAAATGGATGCATGGTTCACACATGAGGGAGAGATTGTTGGGAACATGTGGGAGAGATTGAGTCCATAAGTAGAAAAAGGGAAAATGTACAATTTGGTGGCTCGCCACTTATAAGGCTAAGTGGATTTGGGTAATTCAGTGTATATGGGTTCCAGGTGATGTGGTGTGAACTCTGTCGATACTCCCTAACAGATAGGGCCTACGCGAGCATGGGGTGAATCTCAGGTGGATCAGACTCCCAACAAGACTCCCGGCAGGATTGTGGACAAGGAGTTGTAATTCTTATCACCAACTAAAAAAAGAGCCCACCCCCCCCCCCCCCCCCCCCCCCCCCCCCCCCCCTTAAATGGCTACTGAACTCATTCTGAACAAAGAATTAGGCCAAATTCTTTAATTTTTCATCAATTTTTGCATGTAAGTTATCCAAAGAAAGCATTTCGGTGAGATGTATGTTGGTGTGAATCTCAAAGGATAATTGTTGCCTGGTTTTAAGTTGAGACTATTGATCTAAGTTGATTGACGGGTAATTTGTGGGTAATTTCATTTCTAGGTAGACTGTTTGTTTTCTTTGTTCACTGACACTTAAGAGGCAAGGAGTTTACAAAGAGATGACAAGGACCAGAAAGATGAACTTCCATATGCCAACAAAGCAACTATGTGGGCGAGATATGGGCATATATGATTTGTTGATGTAAATCAAGCTGAAGGGAATCTAAAATCTAAATCTAAGTTGAAGGGATTCTAAAATCTTATGTCCTTGTAGTAGTGCAATAACAAAATTATCTCGGTTTATGAGACTTGAGATTAGGATAGTTGGTCCAGCACTCATATAGCACTACTTTGCAATGATCTAAAACTCACTAGGCGCTAGTCTGGCGGTCGGCTACCTTTGAGCTTCGAGGCCTAGTAATCCCCGATTAATTTGCCCATAGCACTTAGTAATCGGTCCATAGCAATTAGTCAGATCTAGTCGGATATGCCCTGCTAGCGATTAATTGCCGATTCATTCCAATTTTTCGCACACTGTTACTTTGTGATGTGAAGTGTTCAGTTGGAGCTAATGGAGCAATATCGATATCTTGGCATTAATCTAACCAACAAATACTTTCAATAAAAAAAAAATATATAACCAACGAATAGTCTAATACAATAATATCCTACCCAGAACATGCTACAATTACTCAACCTTCCTGAATATGATGAGGTCAGAGTAAATGATATCAATCCTTATTTTTTATATGGACCTCGTAGCCAGAGGAAGGCAACTTTAACAGCCTGTTTAGAGGGCGGAGAAGGGAGGTGTATGAGGCCTTTCGTGGATAAGTTAATCCGGACTCACTCTCGTCTAGCGGATAAGCTACGACCTCTGCAAGGGATTTTAGCGAATCCCACCCCACCCACCATCATTATAGCTGATCCGAGTGGATGTAATTATCGGTGTGCCCTCAAACCTCTCCAACCCTTGTCCTATTCTCATTACAAGGATATATGAAGGTTACTAAGGAAAAACTCTTATATTATTTCTTTATCCACCCGCCCATATCCATCCCTTTCAGCTACGAAGCAAACCCCTACCTAGTTAATCCCCCTTCTTAACTAACTGTCCTTTATAACATACTAGAGGCCAGGGCACACACAATGCATATGCAAGTCGGATTTGAACAAAATTGGTGAAAAATCGATCAAACATTAAACGGAAAGCTATTGTGCAAATTTTGACAAAATCCAACTTGCACACGCATTTCGTGTTCCCCGGCTGGTAGTTAGGGACCGTGCACAAATAGAGGCTCTAGACTTGAATCAGACAATACAATCAATTTTGGATAATTTGCCTTTGCCTAATTTTACCAACTGGAACCAAAGGGGAAAATTTCCTAGTTTCACCGTATATGAAGAACATAAATTCTATCGGAAAAGAAAATATTGGGATTAAACTGAATCATCATTGATCGTTGAAGTATTTGATATGCAACTGATCAAATGGGAAACACGTATACGTACAAACAAAATACCCTCTGTTGCCTAAGTAATTGAAGAAAGTAGAGAGGTGTAAAAGATTGCTGCAAACCTAGTTACACATGTGACACATGCAGTACCAATCGGCCCTCTCTTTTTGTTTTGTCCCTTTCTTTTGTCTTTTTTTTTGTTTTTGTCACTTTCTTTGTTCAGCAGCCGAAGATGATGAACTGGGAGGGGGAGAGTGTAAATGTGGGAGTGGCCAATGTTCTAAATGGCGGTTGGCGGTAGTTGGGCGGAGACCCACCTACAAGCGCCAAGCCACCTAGGCTGCGCCAAGCAATTTGGTAGAATTTTTTTATTTATTTTTTTAACAAACCATTATCTAATCAAACTATTTTCCATGGATCCATAATGCAAGTTCAAACTTCAAAGTACAAACCCAAATGAAATTAAGTAGTAGCAACTAGCAAATAAGTTGAATAAGACAATAAGTAGCAGGGTTTCGCTCACATCCCTCGTATTATTTTTTATATATTTTTTTAAGGCTACCAAAGGCCTCCAAAGATACCACCGCCAAACCTCCCTGGACGCCAAATCAAACACTAAGGGCTATTGGCATGGCGACAGGGCACCTCCAAGCACCTAGGCGGCCTGGGCGGCCGCCATTTAGAACACTGGGAGTGGCAGTTGGGATGCATTTTTCTGGGGGTCTTACCATTTTGCCTTTACAGCTTGTACCCACAGTAATTGAATGCCTTGTAAATAGTGAGTTTTTAAAGAGGCATTTTCAGTACAAACAAAATCCAAATAGCTTCACACACCAAAGGGTGCCCCCCCTTTACATATTAGAATAGATTCACTTCTTATCCCACCTTCTTCCTTATCTCCCAAAACCTTATATGCCCGTCAAACGAATTGGTTTAACAAAATTTGTCATAATCAACTACGCCCTGTCTCAATTTGTTGGTCCCTTTTTTTGGATTCCAACTTAAGAAGGAAGGGGACATAGTAATTGCTTTTGGCATCACTTGAATTCCCTCTTTTAGCCTTCAATCTTTTGAATTTGAATTTGATGCATTTTTTTGCCTTTTGACATCAATTAACTAGGATGTACTAATCTTTTGCCCAATTAGGCACCAAAAGAATAATCAAACAGAGTGAAATTTTCACTCTCATTTTTTCGTTTCCCAATACATGTGTGTCATAGCAGTGCACACCTCCAACTGAGTCCGAAGTACTTCGTTAAATCATCAAGAATAATTTAAAAATGGAAGGGTAAGACAGGAAAGTTATTAATTATTGCTCTTTCAATTTTGAAATACGAGAATCTTTTGAGGATGGAAAAAGTGCTAACTGGGACCAACAAATGGGGACGGAGGGGTATGATGTGGCTAAATGGGCATTCTTAATGTATTTTGGAACCATGAATTTGGGATGTTCTTTTGAAACTGAATCTGATAAGCACACGTTGAAGAATTATTACTAAAATTGCAAAAAGATACAAGGAGAAAATAGGGGGTAAAATTACTTTGCTGCTTGCGTTAAACTAACTTTATAATTTCCCAAGCTTGGAGTTTGCCAAACTAGTAGGGACTTGGACCTTTTAAATCAATGAGCTACGAGTGTGTGGATGTTTTGGGTACGCAATGATTAGAGGCATATTAGTCTTTGCATTACTCTTCTATTGGTTGTGCATTATCCAAACAGAGATGGAGCTTCTAAGAATTTAGAGAGCTCGGAAAATTCTATGGAACTTTCTCAAGATAACCTAGTTGAACTTTCTCAAGATAACCTAGTTGGGTAATGCAAACAAATAGAAGAGCAAGCCAATACTTTGATGTTTAGACCACAAGTGTGTTTTCATGGAGTCTAGTTTTCAATATTTAGTTAATCCCAGTTTTCTTAAAGGATTTGATTCCATCATGCCCGTCAGCATCTGTTGCTTGTGATATTTTTGAATCATGTTTCAAATTTCGGCTTTCCTTGCTGTTTTCCGTTTTAAGGTCCACCATGAAGTAATGCTCCTTTTGGCACGTTTTAAGCTTATTTGGCTTGTGTTGTGTGCAGGCATGCTTCGAAGGTAACCCATTTAAGACAATACCTGGTCCTTTCAAGCTCTTCTGGCAATGCATGCGCTCAAAACCTGGGTATAGTTTTGCCTTCAGTAGTGTTTTCTTTCATTCAGAAGTAAGTTCTTTTAAGGTAGTCATAGAGCCTCTTTGGTAATTTTTCTTTAAATCCTAATGATTTTCTCATGGGTCACTGAAAGTTTTTGATTGGTCATTTATCCATTGAAATGCTGATATTTACCATATATATCATTATGCTGTTACTTTAGAAACTAAAGATTTGTCTGTTGCTAGGACTCCTCCGAATACTTTGGAAATTTTATTTACAAAACTAGTGCTTAACTCTGATGTTGTTTAGCCTCGACCTAACACTCTAAACTCTGAAGTTCATACAGCTGAGACAAATTTATCAAATGTTGTGCCGTACAGGGAAGAACCAACAGAGCCATTCCACTATCTCCAATTGGATCCGCCAACGAGAGAAGTGAAGCTTGACTGAGCTCATCTTCAAGTAGCATTGATTCATTTCCATGTTGGATCCTCAGTCTTTAGATTTGAAGTTTGACTGATGTGCTATTATGGACCACCATATGCGTTTAACCTTTTTTTGAAAGTTTTTTTATATGGAGTAATTGAAAGTCAATGGTGACTTATGTTCTGGCTTTTAAGTTCTGAATAACATCCCAAATATGTGAATTTTGGAGGATGCTCTTGCTTCCAACTTTGAAATATCAGATCGTAATCTTTGAACGTGAAACTTTCAATTGATTTATCCTTGAATGCACATAGTCGTCCCCACTTGCACTACAAATAGATTCTTGGTCTAGTTTACTAATCCCACTTTTTGTTTTGGCTGGTACCAATCCCACGTGTACTGTTACACATTTCTCCAGTTATAATGGGTGCTGAGAGCTTAGTTCCAACTGCTCACAAAGGGTGGTATGTTTTCTCACTGAACTATCATCTGACAACGTCTTGTTTCTGTTGAATACATAGCATATATATATGTATGTGCTTGTGACTTGGACAGGGAAGTCTGGGCGCTCTAGATATTACAAAGTTGATCCGTGATTCCTAATGGGATTAAGACCATTAAGGTCATGCCTTAAAAAAAAACGTGTTTCTCAAGTCAATCAAGTAGACAAAACTGATAGCGTATTGTTGATGATTTCAAAATTCAGGTCCTGAATTTTATTCATTAATGATGATTTTCACTGTCCCTTTTGTATGAACTTGTAATTAGTTGTACTTTTTAAGTCATGTAATTAGTACTTTCTTTTTTTCTTTTTCTTTATTTTTTTTTTTTTGTTTTTGCCAATATTGGTTAGTTAGTCTATAGGGGTCCAGAAGCTATCCATAGCCGCGAACCCCAAACGCCTCTGACGATACTCAAACCTTGGTCCTTTTTGTGGGAAGATCAAGAGATAACCGCTTGGCTATAAGCCCTCAATTCATGTAATTAGTACTTCTTCTACCCGGAATTCTACTAAACCCTGACCTGCATTCATGACTAAAGTATTGTTCTGTTTTGATACTTGAACTTACACCACATATGTACCATGCTAATGAGAACAATACAAGTGCCTACTAACTTGGACCTGAACAGTTATAAAAAGAAAAAGATTGGATCCAAGTAATCAACATGAGAAGATAGTGTCTGCAATCCAATGCACTGCACACAACCTCATACAATATGGTGTGACATAGTTATTGGGTAACATAATAGTTTTTTGAGCGACAATCTCATAAATCTGTTCATAACCAATAAGCGAGCGATCAAGCTAATGTCGGAAGCTGTAAAGCATAGCCATTGTAGTAGAAAACACACATAATTAACAGAAATTAGAAACGCTTATAAGTCCTTCCTGGCCGTATAGAGAAACCACCATCAAATGTTTATTTTCCAGAAGGAATAGCACAATTTTGTCCTTGGAGGGAATCCACCCACTCCAGACCCGGCAACTCAAACTTGCACATAACTGCAGATCAAAATAATTGGAGTAAAAGTTTGTAAGTTACAGACGTATAGTATTTACAGTTGGGCAAGATGATTGAATTTAATCATTTATTTTTTTTGACAAAAGTGAGAGGTACTGTATTGATAAAGTCCAATAGCACTTACACAACAAAATTCATTACAAATAACTTGGATAAAGTCAAACTAATCATCTAATTGACGAGGGATTGATGTCTTTCATCCACAGCCCAAACATCATCTCACGCACCTTCTACTGAGCGGAAGTTCATATATCTTATAGCAGTCTCAAAAAGAGATACATTGCTAGCCAAGAAAAAAAGATAACAAGAACCCAGTTATGTTCAAATAAGCTTCGATTAGAAATGAACACACTAATGAATTTCTAGTAAACCACCAATAGATGCATATTAATCTTCTCGAGCCCAAATAGATTCTTGCTCTAGTTTACTAATCCCACTTTTTGTTTTGGCTGGTACCAATCCCACGTGTACTGTTATACATTTCTCCAGTTATAATCGGGGTATGGATAGGTGTGCAAAGGCCTCCTACATGGCCAAGGCAAATATAATAGAGCATGGTCAATCTTTCGGTGGGAGGAAAAACCAGAATGACAGGCGTTTTGACAAGCGGTCTGATAAGCAAGCTGGCAAGCAGAAAGATAAAAGTGTCAATCTGGGACCGAGAGGTGATGTTGCCAAGAAACAAAGAGAAAAGTTTCAGGGTACTTGCTTCAACTGCAACAAATTCGGGCATAAAGCTTCGAAGTGTACGAAGTCACCTAACCCTCGCACTTAGGCTCACTTGGCTCAGGTGGAGACAGGAGTGTCCAATATCAACCTCTCGGCATTGGTATCTGAAGTGAACATGGCTGGTTCAAACCCGTGGGAATGGTGGGTAGACACTGGGGCTACACGCCATATCTGTTGTGACAGGCAATTGTTCACTACCTTCGAGCCAGTTGCTAACGGTGAGAAGCTGTTCATGGGGAATTCAGCTAGCTCGGATGTTGTGGGGCAAGGGAAAGTGGTCCTGAAGATGACTTCAGGAAAAGAGTTGACTCTGAATAATGTGCTGTTCGTGCCAAATATTCGTAAGAATTTGGTTTCTGGTTCACTTTGAGCAAACACGGCTTCCGCCTGGTTTTCGAGGCTGATAGGGTCACTCTGACTAAAGCTGGAATGTATGTAGGGAAATGTTACATGACCGATGGTCTCTTTAAGATGAATATAATGACTGTTATCCCTACTATCAATAAAAAGAAATCCCCTGTTGCTTATGTGCTTGAGTCTTCCTTTTTGTAGCATGGTAGACTAGGTCATGTTAATTATAATTCTATGCGTAGATTAATTAATTTGGACCATATTCCAGCTTTCCAATTTGATAAAAAAAACAAGTGTAAGACTTGTGTAGAGGCTAAAATGCCAAGAGCATCTTTCAAAGCAGTAGAAAGAAGCATAAAACCTTTGGGTTTAATCCACACTGATGTGTGTGATCTAAAATATGTCCAAACTCGGGCCGGTAACAAGTATTTCATTACTTTTATCGATGATAGCACTCGGTTTTGCTATGTGTATTTCTTGAAAAGCAAGGATGAAGCCCTGAACAAGTTTGTTCATTACAAGACTCAGGTTGAGAATCAACTGAGCAGAAAAATTAAGGTGGTCAGAAGCGATGGTGGCGGTGAATTCCAGTCACCGTTTGGAGAATTCTGTGCCCAACACGGAATTATCTATGAAACCACGACACCTTATTCGCCTCAGACTAACGGAATTGCTGAGCGCAAGAATCGTACATTGAAGGATATGATGAACGCAATGTTGATCAGTTCTGGGTTGCCTCAAAACATGTGAGGAGATGCTATTCTCGCCGCTAATTACATCCTCAATAAAAATACCTCGCAAAGATGTTGGTAAAATCTCGCATGAATTGTTTAAAGGTAGGAAGCCTACCTATACATTCTTACGAACATGGGGTTGTCTAGTGAAGGTGGCTATACCTCCTCCTAAGAAGGAGAAGATAGGCCCTAAAATCATTGATTGTGTGTTCATTGGTTATACAGACGATAGTAGTGCCTATCGATTTCTTGTATATGAGTCAGATATATAAGATATTCATAAGAATACTCTCATGGAGTCAAGGAATGTAGTGTTTTTCGAACACAAATTCCCTTATAGATCCATTGGAGAGTCAAGTTCTGCTAAACGGACTCTGCATCCGGCTAATGAAAGCAGACAAGGCCAAAAAGAGGAAGTTGGTGTTGAACCACGACGCAGCAAGTGAGCTAGAGCATCAACATCTTTTGATCCAGATTTTCTGACTAATCTAGAAGAGAATGAGCCTCGGACATACCAGGAAACTATAAGCTGCCCTGAAGGTCCTTTGTGGAAAGAGGCCATTAAGAGTGAGATTGGCTCCATACTGCAAAACCATATGTGGGAACTGGTGGATTTGCCACCAGGCAGTAAGCCTCTCGGTTATAAATGGATCTTCAAAAGGAAGATGAAAGCAGATGGGTCAATTGATAAGTATGTGGGGGCTCCGATCCGGTAGGTTCTCAGCTTGTCTCGAATCCAGCCCTTCGCCCTGCAAAACGAAGCACGACTAAAGACCACACCGGAGGTTCTCCGGGATGGCCCTCCGGTGCGAGGATCAGTCTAGCTTCTCAAAGAGGCGGAGAGCTAAGAGCTAGGGTTGAGAATGAACAGTGCGTACCTTCTCCAAAGAGGCATAATGGTATATTTATAGGCTTTCCTTAGCTTGGCTTCCAAGGCGGTACCAACGCTTGACACGTGTCGGCTGACCTCACCCCATCGTCGCTCTAGGGTTTTGTAACCGTTTGGAAAGTGAGCTGGCACCTTCACGTGCCCTCACACCTATCCTTGATAACTGCTCGGTGACGTCACACCCACCGTCACGGTTGAGGCCGTTACTCCCACGCAGGTGAGCTGGAATTGCGACCCACACTCGTTCAATACCGAGCGTAAAGCCGACGATCATCAATGAGATCGCGCCACCGACGAGAGGGGAGAAAAGACTCGACCGATGGCCGTCAGCTCGGCCATGCCCATCATTAATTCCGCAGGGGCAAATCGGCTTTTGAGAATCGCTCCGAGGTTCGCTTCATTACGTACGGCTCGAGCCACGTCGCTCGGCCTACTACAATAGCCCCTCAATTCCTGCCGAAACCTTTAAACGATAGGGATTGACTTCTAACAAGGCCGAGCCGGAGGAAATACCGAAGGTTCATCACCATGACTTGCATCGGTCAGATGGGAGCCCCAATAACAAAGGGACAGTTGTCAAATTCTGAGCCGGGGTGTCAGTTGAAAGGACGCCCTGGCAGACGAAGAGACTTCAGATGGTGGCAGCCAGAGAAGGCCACGTGTCGCACCGCCATTGGAACTTGGTTCGGCGATGAAATGATGGGGCGGGAAATTCGAAATGCCTACGACCGTCTATAAATACAAGCGGGTGAGGAGAGAGAAACTTTTTACGTTTCTCTCTCTACCGCTTCAGAGCCTCTCTCTCTAAAACGATCTGTCCCAGCATCTCATTCCATCCGAAATCATCCACTGCAATACAGATTCAAGCAGCAAACCTCCAAGTAAGTAATCTTTTCCCATCGTTTTTTGCTTTTACGTGCATTCTCATAGGATTTTCGAGAAGTTTTTGCTTGAAATGAGTGTCAAAAAACTGGGGATGAACAGTAAAGTTCACCAAGAACCCAATCTGTTCTTCCGAGCCCCATGGGGCTTGGGGCTCTTCCGAACGATAACTCAGAAATAACCTCTTTCCGAACACGAACCTTTCCAAAGGGAGTCCGAACGTCTAACCGCCCATGAGGATGGTCTTGATAGACATTAGGATAGAAGAAATGATGACTCGTGAGCCAATAAGTACGCCGAACCTTGTTACCACTTTCCTTTGCCGACGCAGATACCGACTGCTTATCTTTCCTTTTGCTTTCTCTCTAGGTCTGGCTCACGAGGTCATCGAGGTCTCCTCGGATTCAGGTTGTTCGGAGACCGAATCCGACCGTCAGGTGATCAACGAACTTGTCGAGAGACACCGACGCCGAAGCCAAAACCATTCCCCAATCTCTACGAGGATGTCAGCCACATCTCCTCCATCCGACGATTCCAATGCCGAGCGGGTACACGACTATGCCGAGGAGGAGTACCTTACCGACCCGGAGATCATCTTTACCCCCGAGACGGAGTCCGAAGCCGATCCCAGGATGGGAGCCGAAGCCGAGTCTCGATTCGCGTCGGGAGCAGAAGCCTCATCGTCTGCTCCGAGCGACGCGGACCTTTTTGATAGGGGCTCATTGTGCCCATACGCCCATTACTTCAGTGGTGTACCGGGAAAGTACGAGGCGTTTCGCCGAAAGTACCACATTCCCGACGACGTGCTTCTTCATCGAGTGAAGAGCACGGAGATCAAGGACGAAAGGAAGGATCGTCCTGAACACATCACCGTACCGCTCATGGCAATCTGTGAGGCGGGTCTTCGGTTTCCTCTCCACCCTTTCCTTAGGGAAATTTTGTGGAAGTTCTGCCTAGCCCCTCACCAGCTCGCGATCAACAGTTACCGCATAATTATGTCGGTAATTGCTCTGGTCGAGAGTCAGAACCTTGACTTCACGCCGACGGATCTTTTCTACACTTACACAATGTCACGTCATGCTAGGTCTGGTCGTCGGTACCTTACCACGCGCCCAAAGAAGATACCCTTGATCGATGGCCTGTCCGACACAGACAAGTGGGCTGATTTTTATCTTGAAGTTCACGGGAACTTTGAGTTCGGCGATGGGCCCCGCCGATTTGCTATTCCGAAGATCAAAGACACGAGAGGTAATACGACCGAACGAACACGTTCCCCAATGGTAAACTGCTTTTATGCTCACTTGCTGAGAATTTTGTCTAACTTTGTTGTTTTCTTATTACAGAGCTCGGCCCGATCTCGAAAGGACTGAACAGGAACTCCAGGGAGAAGGCCAACGAGACTATCCTTGCACAGATCTGCCGACACGCTCCAACCCTTCTTGAGTATAAACCGTCTTACAAGGGCGTACTCCGAGGAAGGAAAAAGAACGAAGGGGGTGAATCGAGCAAAGCTGCACCGAAGGACATTCCGAGTGACAGAGACGCTCGGAAAAAGAAGGGCCCAGCACACTCAGACGGACCGAACCCTAAGCGGCAACGGGGAGTTAGGTTGCCAAAGATCGGCTACACTGCTGAGGAGTGGCTCACTCCACTTGGTGCCGACGATACCCCCGTTCCTCTCAAAGTCGTCGAACCATCTGCCGACGAGATGTCTCGCCGAAACATTCCGAGGCCAGTGATCCCGACCAAATCTGCGAACCCTTCAAGAGCCAGAGGGTCGTCGGATGAGCCGAACCGACAAGTGGAGAAGAGGCAGAAGACTTCCGCCGACGATCTCCAACCCAGGCCAGTTGGCCAACCATCTTTTGAGAAGGTCCCGTCGCCTCCGAAGGAGAAGGGAATGGATATCCCCGCCATCGACCTGACCGACCCTGAGACCGAAGCCGCTATTCTTCGGCAATTCAGCCCATCGTACACCATGCCCGATGGGAGGGTACTCCTGATGAAGGATTCGGTGAAGGAGGAGCCTAACCTTGCGGTTACCCTCCTGAGGGGATTGGCCCTTCCGAGGGACTATGACCAAGTACCAACCGAACTGATGCCGGGTCTTGGTGAGATGTGCTCTCACCTTGTGCAGGTATACCCTTTGATCTTATGGCTTTTGTACTTTGAACATTACATCATTGCTGACTTGTTTTCCTTGATCAGGCTGGGCAGGCTGCTCTGAAGGCGTACGACAAGGCCGCGAAGGTTTCTGCCGAGCGCGAGCGATACAGAACTGATAGGGACTCGTTCCGTGCCAAGTGGCGGGCCTCTGATCAGCAAGTCAAGGAGAAGGAGGAAGAAGTGAAAATTCTCAAGAAAGAGCTGGCCGACGCCAAAGCGGCCGCAGAATTAGTTGCTGCCGAGCTGAACAGGGTTAAGGTGGATGAGAGAGACAAGATACGGGAAGCAGATGCTAAGGGGTACGAAGCCGGTATCAAACGTGCCGCGCTGGAGTATACTCAGGTCGCCCATAAGATGGTCAACGACGAACTTGAAGTTCGGCTACCCGATTTCTTTAAGCTCGGATACGCTGCTGGGGCCGATGCTATGGCTGGGGTGATGGCCATACAACCAGAATCGGGCTTCCTTAAGCAGCTTCCTGATCCGATCATTCCAAATCTCGATCTCCCGTATACAGAGGAAGAGTGCCAGCCCTTACCCCCTGAGGAAGACGAAGAAGAGATGGTTGATGCGTCTGCTGCCGAACCCCAGCCTCAAAGCAATGTTGGGGAAGAGGCAGAACAAACTGTCGTCTGATGAGAAGAAAAGCCACCGCAGGCGCCGAAGCTGGTCGATCGGTTGCCGTAGATGAAGACCTCTGATCTTTTGAATGAACTTCACTAAGTGTTTTGAACTTCTTTTTACTATTTTGAACTTGTTTTTTTGGACTGGACGGCTCCGAGCGTCTGGAGTTTGCCGTGCCAGATGTAATACCTGAACTTAGTTTTGTCTTTTGAACAACTTTTCTTGTGCTGTTCGTACTGTCCTGTCTGGAATTGATCCAGTTTTTATGGAATTTGCTTCAAACAGTTTTTTCATCATGCCTTAGAAATATTTAAACTGATTTGCCGAAGGTCAAACTCCTTGGCGTGTTTCCATGTCGTTATTTACTCATAATAGCCCCTGCGTTGGTATAAGGCTCGGTTCAAATACCAGTCTTATGCCAACGTAAAATGCTAAGTAAATGGTATAAATGGCCAGTTTGTTCAAGTCGATAAATGAACGTGGCCGAACCAAGAACAACCGGATAAGGTTGTTGATCGATACATGTCCGAGCATCAAGTCGCTCGGATACATGTGTTGAGCGTGGATGATGAATCCGAACATATGAATGATGTTTAGATGCCGAGAGTCGAATGTTGTATGCTAAAGCAATCGAATCGAACTACCAGCATAAAAAGCTTTAGAAAAGAGGAGTGGTTTCTCATTAAATAACAAGTTGATAGAAACAACAAGGACAAAGTGTTGCTTATAGTGAAAACATCCTTCTTGAAAACAGTTAACCAATTTCATAGGTAGGCCTTCCTAAGATTCAAAGCATTCCATGGGTTTTCAATCTGCCGACCGTCTTTATCCTCTAGCCTATACGACCCATTACCAACTTCTTTGACAACCCTGTAGGGGCCTTCCCAGTTTGGCCTGAACTTTGTCTTCTGATTGGCTCGGACAACCTTCCTCCAAACCCAATCGTCGACTCTGAATCTTTTCAGCCGAACGTTTCGGTTATAACCTTTAGCAACCTCTTGCTGGTAACTGGCAAGTTTAAGTTGGGCATCGTCCCGTTTCTCTTCGGCTAGCACAAGCTCGGTGGCAACGGCGTCCTCATTGGATTGTGGATCGAAGTTCTCAGTCCGAAGTGTTGGGAATCGAGACTCCAGTGGGATGACTGCCTCCATTCCGAAGGCCATTGCGAAGGGGGTTTGGCCAGTGGAGCGTCGTGGAGTGGAACGATAAGCCCATAGAACTCGAGGTAACTCTTCGGCCCATCGCCCTCGTTTGGAGTCCAGTCGACGTTTGATACCAGCACATACGGTCTTGTTAGAGGCTTCGGCCTGGCCGTTTCCCTGAGGGTAGGATGGAGTAGAATTGAAGAAACGGATACCAAATTCATCACAAAGACCGGTGAGCTCCTTACCGACGAACTGGGAACCGTTGTCAGACACGATAGCATAGGGCACACCAAATCTGGTCACAATGTTCCTCCAAACGAACCGGCGAACGTCGGCTTCTGTCGTAGTTACGAGAGGCTCGGCTTCAACCCATTTTGAAAAATAGTCGGTAGCAGTGATTAAGAACTTGAAACCCCCAGGGGCTGTTGGAAGTTTGCCGACGATATCCAAGCCCCACTGAGCGAAGGGCCAAGGACTGGTAATTGGTTTGAGATGCTGAGCAGGCTGCTTCGGGATTGGAGAGAAAAGTTGGCAGGGCTTACATTTCCGAACGACTTCTTCACAGTCCTTCTTCATTCCTTTCCAGAAGTAGCCCTGGCTCAAGGCTCGGTGACAGAGCGACCGACCGCCAGAATGGCAACCGCAGCTCCCAGAATGAAGCTCGGTTAGAATGGAAGGTACTTCGTTGGGATGGATGACTCGAAGGTATGGCCCAGTGAAGCTCTTGCGGTACAGTTGGCCACTGTCGGAGATCCAGTAGTATGCTGCCTTGCTTCGGACTCGGTGGGCTTCCTTTTTGTCTGTTGGGAGAGTGTCATTTTTGAGAAAAGCAACAATCTCGTCCATCCAACTTGGGCCGAGGATTATGCTAAGAATCTCGTCGGTCGTGTCAAAGCTCGGTTTTGAAATCTCGCCGAGGCTGATGGTTCGATATTCTGCGGCATTGGCAGCCGAAGCTAGGCTTGCAAGAGCGTCGGCATGGGCATTTTTCTCCCTGTTAATCTGCTCGATATGGAATCCTTTGAACTTCTGAATCAGTTCTAGTGCGGTAGCTTGATATTTAAGCATTCGGGGATCTCGCGCCTCATAGTCTCCAGTAACCTGATTGACGATGAGTTGAGAATCGCAGAAGACATGCAAGTTCTCAACTTGTAGATGTGCGGCTGCTCGAAGTCCGGCTAGCAATGCCTCGTACTCGGCCTCATTGTTCGTCGCTGGGAAGCTGATGGTGATGGCGCTTTCATGGAGGACACCGCATGGGGTGACCAGGACAACGCCGGCCCCTGAGCCGTTGCTATTTGATGCGCCGTCGACGTTAAGGAGCCAAACGTCGCCACTAAACAAGTTCCAAGTTTTCCGAGCTTCGTGTTGGTCTAACATTCCGTATTCTGGCCGAACAAGAGCCTCTTCATCGGGATTACCGGGAGTGAACTCGGCAATGAAGTCGGCTAAGACCTGTGCTTTGATGGCCGTCCGAGGCTCGAAATGGATGTCGAAATTGGCGAGCTCAACTGCCCACTGTGACACGCGGCTGGAAAGGTCGGCTTTTCGAAGGAGATGTTTGAGAGGGAATTCCGTGAGGACAGTGATAGGGTGCTCCTGGAAGTAAGGAAGAAGTTTCCGAGCAGACGTGACCAATGCAAGAAGGAGCTTTTCCAAAGGAAGGTAACGGGTCTGTGCGGGGAGTAACGTCCGGCTGGCAAAGTAAATGGGTTGATCTTCGGCACCTTCCCGACGCACCAGTGCCGAACTGACAGCATGAGGCGAGACGGCAAGGTAAAGATACAACATTTCGAAGGAGTGTGGCTTGACGAGAAGAGGAGATGAGCCAAGGTAACTTTTGAGTTCGGCAAGGGCAGCGTCGCAATCTGCCGTCCATTTGAAACTTCGTCGGCTTTGTTTCTTTAGAGATTGGAAGAATACATGGCATTTGTCCGACGAACGACTGATAAAACGATTAAGGGCTGCCGCCATGCCTGTTAATTTCTGGATTTCTCGGGGGGTAGAAGGGGCTTTGAGCTGTTGAATAGCTGCGATCTGGTTGGGATCGGCCTCAATGCCTCTTCTTGTTACCAGATATCCGAGGAACTTTCCGGAGCTTACGCCGAACGCACATTTTTCTGCATTAAGGCGCAGTCTGTACTTTTTCAGGATCGCAAATACCTCGGCCAGGTGGGAGAGGTGATTTTCTGCTTTGAGACTTTTGACGACCATGTCATCAATATAAGCTTCCATGATCTCCCCAATAAGAAGACCGAACAGGATGTAAATCATCCGTTGGAATGTAGCTCCAGCGTTCTTGAGACCGAATGGCATGACCAAGTAGCAAAAGAGACCCCTGGCAGTAATGAAAGACGTCTTTTCCATATCGTTGGGGTCCATTGCTATCTGGTGATAACCTCGATAAGCATCCAAGAAGCTCAGCCGAGCGTGACCAGCCGTAGCGTCAACTAGTTGGTCAATCTTTGGCAGTGGAAGACAGTCTTTTGGACAGGCATCATTGAGATTGGTGTAGTCAACACAGACACGCAATTTCCCATTTTTCTTCTTGACCACCACGGGGTTCGCCAGCCATGTAGGGTATTGTACTTCTCTAATAGCACCGGCTTCAAGAAGCCGCTCAACCTCTTCGTTAACCGCGTCGGCATGAAATGCTGCCGACCTTCTTGGTCGTTGAATAACTGGCCTGGCCGACTTGGAGACGTTGAGGGAGTGTTGAATGATTTGTGGGTCGATACCTGGCATGTCGTACGGCGACCAAGCGAAGACTTCGATGTGCTTCTGCAAAAATTCAAGGGTTGCCAAACGCTCATCCGCGGGCAGCTCGGATCCGAGCAAGAAATACCTTGAAGCATCGTCATTAATCGGAATCTTCTCGAGGTCTTCAATCGATTTAAGCTCGGCAGGACTGCCGACGTCTTCTAGGACGGGTTTGTCCGGTACCTCGACCCAATGAACGCGGGAAGGGCTCGGTGCTTTGCCAATGGCTGATATGAAGCACTGTTTGGCCTGCAGTTGATCTCCTTCCAAGTCTTCTTGTCGGCCATCAGCGCCGATGTAACGTACCACCTGGTGATAGGTTGAAGCTACGGCTTTGATTGAATGGAGCCAGTTGCGTCCAAGAATGGCATTATACGGGCTTGGTGCATCGACAATGATAAACTCCATAGATGAACAAACCGATCCTGTGATCACAGGGAGAGTAACTTTGCCGACAGGCCATACTGGAATTCCGCTGAAGCCGATTAAAGGAACCTCGGCTGGGAGGAGGTTAGATTCCGGAATATGGAGCTCCTTGAAGAGAGATAAATACATCACTTCCGCCGAACTTCCTTGATCAATGAGTACCCGCTTGACCGCATGGGTTGAGATTTGGATAGTGACCACCAAGGCGTCATTGTGAGGTTGTTGCACGCGTTGGAGATCACGTTCCGTGAATGTTATTGACCAAGGACGTTCAAGGGTCTTTGGTCTCTTGTGGGCATTACTTATCGAAAAAATTTGGGTAGCGCTTTTCGCGACGTCCAGCTCTTGCCGAAGCTTCTTGACGGCTTCCTTCGTTGCCGGTCCATGGATGACATTGATTACTCCAACTGGCCGAGGGTTTTGATTTTGCCCTCCAGCGTTCTGCTGTCGCCTCGGCGTTTTTGTCCAATCAATGTGGTCGTCGAGAAGCCCCTGGGCTGCTAAGTTCTCCAGCAGCGCTTTGTAAGGAGCGCAAGCAGTCGTGTAATGGCCAAGCTCATTGTGGTACGAACAACGCTTCCGAGTGTTGTCGTTACCGTCTTCGGTGTTCAGTTTGGGGGGGTTCGGCCAGACAAAGAATGGCTCTCGTTCCAAAGTTCGAAGGAGGAAATAGATCGGTTCTTTGAAAACCGTTGTCTCGGCAATGTAGTCGTGGGCCTTTGGAGCCTTCTTGTTAGCGATCTTGACGGTATTCACTTGCTTCTTCGGCAATGACGAAACTACGGGCTTCGGGGCAGCCAGCTGTGGTGTAGCGACATGAAGGCTTGGAGAAACAATGGACGGTTGTCCGCCTTGGAGCTCTCGTTCGGCTAAGAACTCTTCATAAGAACAGAATTGTTCCACCGTCCGCATGAGCTCGTTCATTCCGTGTGGTGCCCGTATCGCCAGTTCGTCTAGGATTTTGCTCCCGGTTTCCAGTCCGTTTTTGAAGTTCCTGGCGGCCCAATACTGGTCTACGCCGGGTATCTCATTGAACAGCTGCCAATAACGCTCGGCGTACTTCCGAAGCGTTTCGCCTGGTCGCTTCTTCATTTGTGCTAAGGCATCTTCCTCTTTGGCTTGCCTATTGCTTGTGATGAACCGATAGTTGAAGGCTCGTTCTAGTTCTTTGAAACTGTGGATGGACCCTGCTTCTAGCTGGTTAAACCATAAAAGGCCGAGGCGTCCCAAGCTTGAAGGGAAAGCTTTGCACATGATGGCATCGTCATCAGTTACGCAGGAGATGGTGCTGCGATAACTTATGAGGTGCGTGTAAGCCTCGGTCGTACTCGGAT